>JAESUZ010004241.1:0-600000 GCA_017311185.1 Proteles cristata cristata
TTTTGGATGATGAGCCCCATAAAATAACGGGGTAAAATATTCTGTTCCCTTAAATGACAACAGTTGCATGCTTACACAGGAGGGGCCCTGGGACTCATCCAGAGGGTCTCATGGCAAATGTATTGTGGAGGAAAACATTGGCAAAGACCCAATCGGAATGAACAAGGCTTCTCCTCTCCCAATTCCCCTCCACTCTGATGTTTATAATAGGACGTCACACACGGGTAGACTCTCACAATGGCCACCTACATTAATACAAATGGTTTTGAAGTCCTGAATGTTCTTGGGTGGATATTATTTATTCCTTGCATAGTATATCCATTTAGTATTCCCACCCCATAGCCTCCCGTTTGTTAGGCACTGAGAAAACTTTGAAGTTAGGAAAGTTACAGACTTCAAAACATCGCTGTTGGTTGACAGTATAGGAATCCAGTCGGGAACCAGACAGGGACGGAAGAATCTCATGATATTCAAATCATAATTATGGCCCATTGGATGCCTGCCTGCTGTTTAGGGACTGAATAGCAAATTGCAAAGAATTCCTAATCTTAGGCATGGTCTCACTGCCCATTAGGGTACCCTGAGCCGTTAACAATAGCAGTGAAAGCCCATAAGAAAAAGAAGTATTCAAACCTGGCGCTGGTTAAACAAAATGGCTTAGTTACTGGTATTGCAAGTGTCACCAGTGGCTAAAACAATTATTCCTTTTTTCTTTATATATATAAATAAATATTTATAAATAATATAATACATATAAATAAAATTTATAAATATATATATATATGCTGTATGTATGTTATCTACATATGTATGTATCTGATGCCTCTCAAAACTAGTAAAGCAGGGGGGCCTGGATGGCTCAGTCAGTTGACCATCCAACTCTTGGTTTTGGCTCAGGTCATGATCTCACAGTTCATGAGTTTGAGCCCTGTGTCAGGCTCTGAGCTGGTATTGTGGCACCTGCTTGGGATTCTCTCTCTCCCTCTCTCTCTGCCCTTCCCTTGTTGGTTCTCTTTCTCTCTCTCTCTCCAAATAAATAAATAAACTTAAATAAAACCTCTAAAGCATTGAATAGGATAACCACATCAGAGCGTGCCTGTTCAAGTGCCTGACACAAAGCTAATGATTAACAAAAGTTCTTTTTTTTCCCTTCTTCTCTTCCAGGCAAACCAAACGAGGGTCCCAATAGCATCCTTATGCCTCTGATGTTTACACTGTTGGGATTGCTCTCTAGGTTATATTGACAGTAAGCGAGGTTCCCATTTTCTTTCTACACTGTTGGTAACATGGGGGAAGATGGAAGTTGGCCCTGGGTGCAGGCAGTCATGGACTTGTGACCAAACCCTAGAGGAGGAGGAAGACCCATGGCCAAGGTGCCTGAGTTATCAGTGGTAGTCTTTCCCTTCTGGAATTCCTTTGATTCTGAGTTCTGGGTCCCAGAATGGCTGGTCACAATCTAGAACAGAGATGGAGCAGTAAATCAATTGCACCTCATGGGCCTGGGGAGGTAAGCCTGTGTTGTGAAGGATTGCAAAGCTCAGTGGGAAAGAGAGCTATGATTAATTAGTGATGTCTGCCACTGGGTAATCAATTGGTGATGTCTCCCACTGGCTCAGGATAAAGGAGGAGAGCACACAATGGCTTGTTAGAATTCCCATCCATAGTGCAAGACTCAGCTCAAATGCTATCTTCACGAATATTTCCCAAGGTTTAGAATTAAAGCAATCTATGAACTCAAAGATAATGGGGTTGTCCCCATCATTCTTTGTGTATTTTTAGGCAATTGATTTCTTCTACTACAAATATTATAATTGTTTCTTTCCATTGCTGCTATGTTATAAGGCAAAGACTTCTTCTAAATCATCTTTATGCAGCCATGATCCTCTCCCCCTTCTCTCCCACTCCCAAGTCCTAATGCATGCACTCAGGCTTTCTTCTGGTGACTCATGCAAAGAATGTTCATTGACCATCCAACTTGCCCAGGCCTTGTGCTAATGACCCAAAGCAATAAGACACAGTGGAAGGTGGGGCTTATGGCTTTAGGTAAGGTAGGCAGGTGCTTGGGCACTCTGCCTATGTATCTGCCTGCTGGACTCATTGCATTCTTACTGCAAGCATCACAAGGCTTGGCCGACGGTGACCCGGAAAGGATTGTGACTGAGGCTGAGATAGCACTGGGGGCTGGTGAGAGGGTCCAGCAGTGGGTGTGCACAAAGTCTTCAGTGCAGCCTCATCAGAAAGGTACCTGAGAGCCAGAACCAGAGCCAGAGGACAGCAGGAAGTAGAGGCCAGAGCTGGAATGCAGGGAGCCCAGGGAGTCCCAGTGGCCAGGTTCTTTCTAACAGACATGGTGTACTTTCTCAACGCAGTGCTTTCCAGAGACAGCTTTAAAGCTGGTGGCTCTTACCAGGCAGGCAGCTGCTGCAGGTGCCCAACTGCTCAAAAGGCAGCCACAGAACGGAAAATCTGTGAGTAAGGGGGAAGGAGGAGAAGAAGCTATCAGGACACTAAATGGGGTGACTGTCCTATGGCTCCATGCTGTTTTGTTATAGCAGGACACCATTTTCCTGGCCAACCAGGCCAGGGAGGCCCCAGAGCCAGCTCTCCCTTCTTTGTTCACACAGATAACTTTTTGGAGATCTATTTCATCCTCCTTGGCATATGGCGTAAGATGTGCTTTCTCCCCTCTGTGTTCCTATTATCCCATCAGATCTCCCTGTCCCCAGAAATCTCTTGTTCATTACAGAAAACCCTAGCCTGGCCATGGAAAGTACTGGAAAGCACCACAATGAGAAGACCCCTTGAAGGCCCGTCACTCTGTTTTCCTAAAGTTGCTCCCCCTTCTGTCTCTGTTTTCTGTGTCTGTCAACAGTTCATTAAACCAAACATCACAGCTCAGGAATCAAATGTGTTTGCAAGGAGACTAATAGTTTGTTTGTCTTGCATGGCACTCCTGGGGGCTGTTGGGATGAGGTGGTGGGTCAGGCCATTTGACAGTCATTTACTCACATTTAATCGGGTAACTCAAGGGTAAGTTTTGTCTTTCGCCTTGTGGTTGGCTTGCCATTCCGTAGGTAAATCCTGGTCAGTTCTTTCAGAAGAGTCATTGAAGACAATCCTAAATCAAACCAATGGCTCATACGCAGGAAACCAAAACCAATCTTTGTGATATTCAGGGAATATAAGGTCTGGCAGACTGTTTTAGAGCTGAGTGTGTTATCATGGGAAATCACTCAGCTCCTCGGAGGCGAACTGAACAGAAGCGAGGCATTATTAGCATACTCAGATAATTGCATCATTATAAAGCAATACTGTGACTAATTTGCAAACTTGTGCAGGAAGGGTGCTTAGATGTGATTCTCAAATTACCAGCTTTGCAGTACAACCTTCCCCATTTGCATGTGGGTCGGCTTCAGAGCCCCCCGGATTCACTTTGTGGCTTCTGGGAACAAGTCTTCTTGACACAAATTGGTGATGTCTTGTAATGCCGCTAGCTGCCAGATACTCTGATTCCACAGGATTGTTATTTCTGATCTCAAATGTTCCCTTTGGTTAGGGGTGAAACCAGCCAGGCTGTTAAGAAGTGGGAATTTAATTAAAGGTAGCCATGTGCCCAGGACGGCGTTTCAGACCACAGACCCTGGAGAGACTCACAGATTCACCTGGAGCATGCTCCTGCGTCTTCAGATCAGCCTCTGACTCGAGGTGTCCCTAGCAGCACTACTCAGACTTTTCCCCAAGTTGTAGATGATTAATCAAGGCTCCCAGGATCACAATGATCCATTGTCCCTGAAGGCATTCCTTCTGCCGCATCTGACCCTTTCCTCTTGGGGTGAGTGTGCATTTTCCCAAACTCCTAATGGACAAAAACTCAAGAACAATGACCCTGCATGTAGCTTACATTTGCACAAAGGAACAGAAGGGTATTGTTGCTGGAGGTAGGGGAAAAGGGCATAAATCAACTTAGTCTTTATATTCTCATGAAAAACATATACATATTTTGGAGAGGACAGTATTCCACTTGGTGTTTTAGTTTTAAAAGGCTATATTGCACCAGATCCCACCAGGATAATAGTAAAGGAATTAGACTAAAGGCTCAAGGACAAGTCCACCACTCTGACAAATTTGATTATTCTCATTTTCTGTTTCCCCCTCTCCCTTATCCACACAAAGTGTGTTACCCAGTTGTCATTAAATCTCCCTGTGCTTTAAAAAACATTACATTGTGATGGAGATATCTCTTTTAGATAGTTATGTACCATTATTAAAGATTCAAAATATCATTAATTTCCTTCAAGCTCTATTATGTTTATCATCGATCAGTGTGTCAGCACATTAATCACTTCTGCAGTTGCCTCAGGACTGTTGCTTAACTATCTACTTTTAATAGAAATCTGACCACTATGGCCTTTCTTTGCATCAACAAAGACATACCATTTCATGAGCTACTGATCCCTTGAAACAAGTGAAGCCTTTTAATAGTGCCCTACATGGTTGGGATTTTTTTTTCTTCGAGATAATGAAAATCAAAGGCCAGAGGAGTTTGTGGAAACAGGGAGAAAAGTCTCTATTCTCCCACAGCCCCTGCGTGCAGATCAATTGTGGACACAGAAGTGACAGTAGTTCTGACAAAGGAAAGTTTCTCTGTGTCCCTGTGTCCCTGTGTTTGGCTGACTGCTGGCCAGGCAACCAAGATGAGAAAATCAGCTGAGACTACAATGAGGGTGGAGGCTTGGGTGCTGGCTTTTTCTTAGTTTTTGTTTTTGTTTTTGAGAGAGAGAGAGAGAAAAGGGGAGATGCAGAGAGAAAGGAAGAGAGAGAATCCCAAGCAGGCTCCATGCTGTCAGTGAAGAGACCCCCATGGGGCTCAAACTCATGAACCATGAGACCATGACCTGAGCTGAAATGAAGAGCCAGATGCTTAACCGACAGAGCCACCTGGGTGTCCTGGTGCTGCCTTTGACTGAGTGCACCATGCTAGCAATGTAAGGAAGTTTGGCAATGTGGGCTCTGGAATCAGAGACTCCGGGCTGGATTCAGCCTTCACACTTACTCAATATGTGACGTTGGGTAAGTTGTGTGACCTTCCTGATTATCGTTTCTTCATATTCAAATCAAATTATTTCAGTTATTCATTCCATAAATGTTTATTGAACACAGCGCTTGATCCTGGGAATGTAATGGAGTTTGCATGCCTGGAGTGAGATGGAATTGGATACATGGACACTTATCTAATTATCATTCTGTAAAACCATAAGTGCGTTCAGTAGGCTGGTGCAGCGCACCATGTTAGGAGAGCCTATATGAGGAAATGTGAACTTGTTAGGCCTGTTGGAGAATGAGTTAAGTAGCTGGGGACTGAAGGAAACAACATTTTCAGCAGAGAGGGTAGAAAAGGCAGAGTTCCCATACTAAAAGGAAGCACGGTGACCCCAGGAAGTAGGGCATGAGACAATAAGCTATGGGTACTGAATGTCACGCTGACTCCCGTGTGGAGATGCTACCCCAGGTGACCTAGAGCAGATGCAGGATGGCTTAGCACCTGGGATAGACTAAGTGCTGTATAAACAATTGCTTCAGTGAATGAATAGTTGGAGATAGTTGTAGAAATGGGGAAACATAGACTGCAGAAATATTTAGATCAGATGGACGGTCATTGCTGCCTGTCCTAGGGTGGGTCATCATCTAGACAGCTCCATTGTCTAGGGCTGGTTCCACTGGCTATTGGAAATCTAGGGTGGCCTCAGATGGGACACCTGAAGCCTATTGACTCTGTCCATGGCTCCTTACTTTCCAGAAGCCTGGACAGGCCCATTCTTACCTGACCACAGATGGACACAGGAGAGCAAGCCCTATCATGCAGGCACATTCCAGCCTCTGCTTACATCACACTTGCCTTATCCCTCTGGCCAAGCTGAGCCTGAGGTCAGACTGGAAGATTACTGAAGAGTCACATGTGGTTACAGGAGGAAGATGTGAAGAATGAGAGCCATGGTGACTATCAAACTACAAGCTAACCAATTCCTTATTCTTTCTCATCTTCTCTTACAACAATGCATTGGTTAAGAAGTTTATTTTTCTCTCTTATTTCCTTTGTGGCCTTCCATTTCTGGCCCGTCCATTTTCCCCCAGCTATAACCTAACCAATTTAAAATTCATACCCAGTCATGAAAATCTTCTAGTGTCATGCTATTTATAATCCAAATCCCACCCCATGTTGTATTTAACCTTGTGAGTCCATTCTCTGAGGCCATCAGTGATCTCTCTCTCTCTCTCTCACAATGTAGTGTCATAGTTTCTGTGGGTTGTAAAGCCCACATTGGTACTATGTGCTTATTAATTATGAATATATTCTATCTTGGAAGTTTTATCCTTTGTCAATGTCTTTGAAACATAAGCATCATTGTTTCCAAAATACCCAATTTAAGCCATTTAATCTTCCTTGAAAACACTCTCCCTTGTTGACTAGGTCTCAGAAAACTCACACAAGCCACATAATCACAATTTAACAACAACTACAACAACATCTGAAAACTATGTAGTGCTTACTGTATACCAGGCACTGTTTTAAGTGCTGATTTCATATGAAAACTTGAAGTTTCCACCCAGACTCTCCCCCGATGTGAATATGCCATAATATGATGGGAACATCTCAAGAGGGTCTCCAGATACACAGCTATATCACAAACAAATATTATATATTTGGTAAGAAACATTCCATAGAGAATGAGCCTTTTTTTTTGCTTAAACATGTTCAAACCCCTCTGTTTGGTTTATAATACCAAAGTGTTCACTCTATAAAATGTACATTCCTTTATTTAAAAAAAAAAAAAACACACATTTATAGTAAAGAGTTCTATTTTGTACGAGCAAGAGCATGCCCTCAGGTGGAGGGAGATGTGGGGATGGTGAACCCAGCCTCCGGGCCACCAGGTACCATCTCATCTGACTGAGGAAGATGAAGGAGTACGTGATAAAGCCAGAGATTGCTAAGGATTTCACAGTGCTCCCTCTCCACTTTTAACTGTGCTATAAAAATTCATTTCCCGACTGGAACTTGGCTCCAAAGGCTTAAGTTTGAAAGGCTGCTGTCACACTGAGCCATACTTCTTCCCAAGTGGAAAATAACATTCTATTTGATGCTGAGTAGGTCTATGAGCAAGAGTGAGGGACTAAGAAGAAAGAAAACTCTTTTAAGCAAATGAAAGTAAGAGTTGGTTTTTTATTTGGAATTCCTGGAGCACTCTTTTGATGTTTAAAAATTGCCTGCCAGGATCTCATGGTTTATGTGCAGGTAATGGACATCTTCATTCTGGTGGTGACATTTAAGAGCGTACAGTCCTGACAGGCAGAATCTTAATAGAAGCACAGTATGGAAATATGAATTATTTTATAATGTATGTGGAATCCACTATTTTCTTCCTGTAAAGCAGTTCTGATAGCTGGCAATTTCCTCTCAGTCTGAGCACTCACTGCTCTTCCACATAACACACACACACACACATGCACGCACGTGCATGAGCACATACCCCAAGGGCCAAAGCTATGTGGAATGTTAAGTTCCCACTCTACTCCAGTGGGTCACGGGTGGGGGTCTGTGTTCATGTAATGGGTTCACATTACAGTAGAGCATATGGCTGCCCCAGGCTTCTACGTAGCCTCTTAATTGTTATGCCTAATGACCATGCAATATTCCATCAAAGTGGGAGACCAACATTTACTTATCTATTCTCTGTTACACCACACGTAAGTTGCTCTGATTATTCACTCTAACAGATAGTATGTCAAATAACTGACGTTTTTATCCAGCTTCTGTCCCCCATTCAATCATTTCCTTTCATCATTCCTTCCAGATACGTTTCTGTATGTGGGGAGTCCAGGCAAACGATTTAGTCACCACGATACAGTCATCCATGAAAGACACGTGCTAATTCTGATGCCGCCAGCTGTACTGTTTGTATGTGGGTGTGTGCACCCTTCATTTCCATCCAATTTCACCCGCAGCAGATGTGATAATTGAAACTTTTCTAATCTGGGTCTAAAACGGTTCTCACGTTGGCTCTTCCATTCATTCTATTTCAGGTGCTGGTTTCTTTCACCTTATTTTGTGTGTAGGTTTTTTGTGCTTGGCTATGACTCATTCTCCTGGAGCATCTTTATGCCCTTCCAAGCATGTGTGAATGTTCTTGAAGGGCGTTATCAGTGTAAATCATACTGGTTGACACACTTCATGTAAACATTCTATCTTACATATTACTCTCTATAGTTTTCTTTTATGTATAATTTATTGTCATGTTAGCTAACAGACATTGTATACAGTGTGCTCTTGGCTTTGGGGGTAGATTCCCGTGATTCATCACTTATGGGACACTCTCTGTAGTTTAACTTAGTGCTTTTTATTTTTATCGATGTTGTAAATTCTTTTTAAATTTTTATTTTTTTAAGTTTATTCATTTATTTTGAGAGAGTGAGGGAAATCAAGCAAGCAAAGGGCAAAGAGAAAGATAGAATCTCATGTGGGCTCCATACCATCAGTGCAGAGCCTGACGTAGGGCCCATGAACTCATGAACCATGAGATCATGACCTGAGCTGAGATCAAGAGTCAAGCTCTTGGGGCGCCTGGGTGGCTTAGTCGGTTAAGCATCCGACTTTCGCTTAGGTCATGATCTCGCGGATCGTGGGTTCGAGCCCCACGTCGGGCTCTGTGCTGACTGCCAGCTCGGAGCCTGGAGCCTGTTTCAGTCTGTGACTCCCTCTCTCTCTGACCCTCCCCTGTTCACGCTGTCTCTCTCTCTCCTAGAAATAAATAAAAAAACATTAAAAAAAAAAAAAAGAGTCAAGCTCTTAATTGGCTGAGCCACCCAAGCATACCTGTTCTAAAAAAATTTTTTAATTGAATTGCTCATCAGTTTGCTTCATGTCTTGTTTAATATTAAAAAAATGTATTATTTTTATTTCTTCGAAGGCAGGCTATTTTCTGCTGATTTCTCTCTCTGAACACACTTGTAATAATTAAATAATCTTTATTTGGGGATCACAGTGTAAATTATGGATTACATCAGTTTTTCTTCAAATTGCAGCCACATTATCCCAACGTTATTTCTATTACAATTCATCCTCACCCCTTTGTTTTACAAAGATCGTGTAATCATATACTGGGACTCACCCTGCCTTGTGTATTCTATCCATCCGTCTTTATTACTATTTCTTAACAACTCCCCATGGCTTTTTATTAGTGTTACAGCAGCTAGTATTCTATTTTCTAAAAAAGCTAAGTTTCGATTCATTTTCTTCCATTTGGAATATTCTCTACAATACTCACACAGGGAAAAGACTCCCGGTTTGTGGAACATGAGCTGATACAGTTGGGGAGCTCTCTGAAGAAAGATAAGACACAATTATAAATACGAAATGTCTGAGCTGCCTGTGAGGGGCCAGGGAGCGTGAGGAGCCCTGACCTCAGCTTGCTGTCTTTTGTGGGGATTCTCACCGACCCACCTGTGTCACAGGGCTGAACGTGTGGATCTCACGGTCACCTGTGTCATGGGGTTGAATGGATGGATTTCACGGCGGAGTTACAAAAAGAGAAGCCTGTTTATATTTAACTGGGATCCCATTGTATCTGTAAAATCGAACACAATGTTTCCCACTTAATTTGTCTTCTTTTTCTAACCTCCTCACAAGGCTTTACAATGTCGCTCATCCATTCAGCAACGATTCATTGAATACCTCTTCAGCAATTCTGCAATTTTGCAAGGTTTTTATGATGGTATCCATTGTAAGTAATTTGATTTATTACGATTTCAAATCCTTGAGTCTTTTATAAATGGTATCTTGAATTTCAAAATGGTTTTATTTGCTAATGACTTTGCTTATTTTTTCATGGCTAATGACTTGGCTTGATTTTTTTTCTTTGTGTAATTTTCTTATAGCTGTCCCTTTCACAGAGGCTTATATATTAACCTTTCCATTTTCAGGTAGTTTGTCTTTTAGATTTTCTTAGGAGTAGCGTCAGGTTGTTTTCACCTAATCATATTTTAAAATTCTAGGTGTGGCTGTTCCCTGCTTAAAACTCCCCCATGGGCCCCTATCACCCTGAATTTTTTAAAAAAATGTTTTTAATGGTTGCAAAAAAGATAATATAAAGTTTGTCATTATAGCCATTTTTGAGTGTACTCTTTATTAGTGTTAAGTGTGTTCACACAGCTGTGGGAAAGATCTCTAGAACTCTTTCGTCTTGTAAAACCCTAACTCCGTCCTCCCTGAACACTAGCTCCCCATTCTCTCCGCATTTCTCAGAAGCAGTCATTCTACTTTCTGGCTCCCTGAATCTGACTCCTCCAGTGAACTCACATCGGTGGCGTTGTGCAGTATCTGTTCTTCTGTGTCTGGCTTGTTTCACTTAGCATAATGCCCTCAAGAGTTATTCGTGCTGAGGCATGTGACAGCATTTTCTTCCTTTCTAAGGCTACAGATTATTCCCTTGGATGGGTAGACCACATGTTTATCCATTCATCTGTTGATGGATGCCTTTGAAGGGATCCCAACTTCCTTCTAAATCCCTGAACGCTGGTCTTCTCTCTTCCAAGGCCTCACCCTTATTTGCCTCCTCTGGGGCTCCCTCTACCCTGCCTTCTTCCTGTCCCTCAGAAGATGTCGAATTTGTCCCTGCCTCAGGGCCTTTTCACATGCTTTCCCCTTTGCCACTAATGTTCTTCTTCAAATCTTTCATTTCAAATGTCACCTCCTCACTCACAAAATCGTGAGATCATGACCTGAGCCCAAATGAAGAGTCAGACGCTTAACAGACTGAGCCACCCAGGCACCCCAAAGAAAGAATTCTTGAAATAGTTCTGTTAGGAATTTATGACACACTTCAGCATCTATTTGCAATGTTACACTTAGTTCATTTATGCAAGGACAGCACGAGCCAGGGGCCCTCTAGATGAGAGACCCCCACTCTAAAGTAACGGCAGTCACCCATGTGTCACTGTGTTAAACGACTTTAATTGCTTAGTGTAAGAGGAGTCACCCTGGCATTAAATGACTCTCTAAACTTATTTTGATATTGCCTGGAACAATTAAAACCAACGACATCTCTCATTGAAGAATGCGGTTGCATAAAGACTGAACTATTTGGAAATGCTGAACTATGACATTTCATGTGCTCGGCCTCTTGGTTTATGGCCCTGTGCTCAGAGCTGTTCACAACTGGCAGCACAGTTAATGATCTCAGCAATGTCTTTCCCACACAGACGCTGGCAGAACAGGACGTCTGGCCTTAGAACCCTCACCTTCTATGACAAGGCATTGGGCTGTGCTCAGCATGCAGGGTGCTTGGGGTGTCCTCTCTGAAATCCTGCCCATGCAGGGGCTGCAGGATGCTGTGTGGGAGCGGTGTCTGCTTCTGAAGTCAGTTCAGCCCAGAGTTGGTGTGTAGCCAGCTCTAGGGCCCTGGGGAGAGTGATCAACATCTTGTGCCGCCATCTTGCTTTCTGTGTCATGAGAATACAAGACTTGGTTCTCAGGGGCATGGAAGGATCAGAATTTAGAGACTGTGCCCAATCCAGAGCAGGTGCTCAAGAGACCAGAGCTATGGTGGGTACCTTTTGAACCTTGTTATCACTCCTTCTGTTTTTACTCAATTAATTACTCAAGTGTGCTCACACCCGTGTCTCTCTGCTTCTATCTCTCTCACTTTTTCTCTCTCTTCCTTTGTGCTGTCAGCCGCACAGATTTTTTTTTTTCATTCTGATACTATCTGTGATCGTTTGGAATCTATACTGAAGCTATTGTTTCAAAACATCAGACTGACCCACGAGGTGAATTTCAGGTTGAGTCCTATAACAAAGAGATTGTTGACTCTGAAATTATCCTGAAACATGCAGAAGAAGGACCATGGAATGTCAAGTAGTTGGACCAAAATGGAAGTTTCATGTTAGTCAATGAAACTAGATTCCATGGCTCTACAGGCAAACCGAATGTGTACAGAGAAGCCTTGGTTACATTTCAAAGAAAAGACTCAAAATAAGAAAAGCCAGGATAAGTGATGAGAGACCCCAGCAGAGTCCTCTCTGGACGACAGCTGGGGTGCTCGATGATGGGAATCCACACTTGGTGACAGGCCTGTAGGAGTTCCAGCACAAGACCCGTCGGAGTGAGCTGCAGCTTCAACACCAGACATTTATTTCCTCTCAGTCCTGGGGGCTGAACGTCCAAGACCAAGGGGTCCTCAGGGCTGGTTTCCCCTGAGGTCTCTGTCCTTGGTGTGAAGATGCTTCCTTCTCCTCCCTCCTTCTCCTCTGTGCTTGTCTGTGTTCTAATCTCCTCTTCCTTTAAGGATGTTGTCAGATGGGACGGGGGCCCACAAATGACCGTGTTTCACCTTAATTACCTCTTTAAAGACCCTGCCTCCAAAACAGACTCACATTCTTTTTTTTTTTTTTTTAATTTTTTTTTTAATGTTTTTATTTATTTCCAGGAGAGAGAGAGAGACAGCGTGAGCAGGGGAGGGTCAGAGAGAGAGGGAGTCACAGACTGAAACAGGCTCCAGGCTCTGAGCTGGCAGTCAGCACAGAGCCCGATGCGGGGCTCGAACCCACGAACCGCGAGATCATGACCTAAGCGAAAGTCGGACGCTTAACCGACTAAGCCACCCAGGCGCCCCACAGACTCACATTCTGAACCCCGGGGGGTTAGGACTCTGACATATGAACTTGGGGAGAACATAATTCTTCACATAACAAATGGGTTCCCTCATCTATTTTGGTCCTCCAAAATTTGGGCTTGTTTGGTTTCTTTCTTGTTCTCTAAGCTACAGAGTAAAGTGGGCTCTGCCTTCAGGATGTGTCACTGAAAGAAGGCATCACCCAGAAACCAGAGTGGGATGCTTCAGTGCCTGCCCAACTTTAAACCACCAGCGAGTGAAGGCTGGCATTCCAAAGTCCTTTCCTTTTCCCCGGCAGTAATTTCTCCAGGTATTCTGCTATAACCTGGATTTGTTCATTTTTTTTTAAGTGGGGTAATTCCAAAATTGAGACGAAATGCTTCTATATTTTGTAGTACCTTATTGTTTATGAACACATTTTATAGTGCTGATGCATAAGGGCACATGTACTCCAATGTTCATAGCAGCACTCTCCACAATAGCTAAAACCTGGAAAGAGCCTAAGTGTCCATCAACAGATGAATGGATCAAGAAGATGTGGTTTATCTATACCATGGAATACTACATGGCAATGAGAAACAATGAAATCTGGCCACGTGTAGCAACATGGATGGACCTTGAGGGTGTTATGCTGAGTGAAATAAGTCATGCAGAGAAGGACAGATACCATATGTTTGCACGTATAGGAGGATTAGGAGGAACTTAACGGAGGACCATGGGGGAGAAGAAGGGGGAAATGGTGGGGAGGGGGAGGGAGGCAACCCATGAGAGACTCTTGAATGCTGAGAACAAATTGAGGACGGATGGGGGTGGGGGGAAGGTGGTGACGGGCATGGAGGAGGACACTTGTGGGGATGAGCACTGGGTGTTGTATGGAAACCAACATGACAGTAAACTATTTAAAAAAAAAAACTCATTTTAAATATATATGCTTTTCAGGAGCCCGGATGGCTCAGTTGGTTGAGTGTCCGACTGCTGATTTTGGCTCAAGTCATGATCCCAGGGTCGTGAAATGGAGCCCCATGTCAAGCTCTGCACTGATCGTGGAGCCTGCTTGAGATTCTCTCTCTCCTTCTTATTCTTTCCCTTGCTTGTGTGCTCACTCTCTTTCCCTCTCCTTCTAAAAACATATTTAAAATACATGCTTCGACACTGACAAATAAGGTAACCTCTGTTATCTCTGTATATGAACTTATTTCAATTTTTTAAATTTAAGTCATGATAATGTAGAGAGAGTTTTTAAAAATATTTCACATAAAGTAAGATTATTTTTAGCAGGTAGTCCAATTTTCTAAGTTAAGAAAGGTAAGCTAAATGTTGGAAAACAAAATATATGTGTCCTTAAATGACTAAAGATATTATACATGTTTACAATCCACATCCACATTGAAAACCCAGGTCAATACGAAAAGCTGAGCAAAGAAAAACAATATAAAGTCAAGGGTAAAATTGTCTGATGTAGCTACAGACTCCCAGAGGTGGACTTTGATTTGGGGGAAATCAGAAAATGCCATCCTCTGATATAGGAGCTGGAAGTGATCAATAAAAATACATGCGCTACTTAAAGTAAATTAAGAAATACTATGAACATCTTTGTGCCCACAAATGTTATGACTTCACAGATAGATGAAATAGGCCAGTTCCTGGAAAGGCACAATTTACCCAAACTCACATCATCTGAATAGGCCTATTTCTATTGAAGAAATTGAACCAGTATTTAATCCTCCAAAAAAAAGAGAGTGCCAGGTTTAGATAGATTCACTGGTAAATTCTACCAAGTATTTAGGGAAGGGATTATACCAATTCTCTACAATCTTACTCAGACGACAAGAGCAGAGAGAATATTCTCTAACTCATTTCTCGGAGGTGAGAATTATCTTAGCACCAAAGATGAAGACATCACAATACAAGAAAACTAGAGAATAATCTCTCTCATGAACACAGATGCAAAAACCCCCAATGAAATATTAGCAAATCAAATCTAATAGTTTATAAAAGTGATTAAGTACCATGACCAGGTGGGAATTGTTGCAGGTGTGCAAGGCTGGCTCAACATTCAAAAATCAGTTAATGGCAGCCACCCTACTAGATCATTTGTCAGTATGCTGTGGAGGCCCGGTGGTGTTTCCAGTGGTGTTGACTGGAGGTTACCCTGTGGCATAACAGGTGTTCAGTTCAGAGTGGCACTGAGTGGCGCCTGGGCTCAGGGATGGTGGTGCATTATGCCCTTTTTCTAGAGAGTCGAGATGTTTAATAACATTTTAAAGGCTCTGATAGTTTCTACCAAGAAAACAAGCAAATCCTGATGAATTCATTTAACCCCATGTGTTGTTCAAGAGGCTTGATGGCAGGGCTCTCTCTCTAGGGCCATATTCATAGCAGCTTAGCATAAGCCTTCGACATGCATTATCTCATTTAATCCCTTACATTACCCTACAGAATTTGCAACCATCGGGTGCCTGGGTGGCTCGGTCAGTTGAATGTCCGACTCTTGATTTCAGCTCAAGTCGTGATCTCTTTGTTTGTGAGATCAATGAGGCTCTGTGCTGAGAGCATGAAGCCCTCTTGGGACTCTCTCTCCCTCCCTCTCTCTCTCTCTCTCACTCTCAAAATAAATAAAATAAAGTTTAAAGAAAAAAATTTCTAACCGGTAGTACCCATGCTTTACAAATGATGACACAGAAGCTATCAGAGATGAAAGAAATCAACTCAATCAAGCAATGATAGGAACTGGACCTGAACCTCAGTAGCCCGACACAGAGTCCGCACCCTGCGCATTCCCACACAGTGACGGTCAGTTGTGGGCTCTTGGGAGAGATTCCCAGTTCATGTGGGGAACCCATCCATCCATCCCAAGAACAAAGAGGAATAAATTGGGCTTTCAGAGCTTGACAACAGTATTTCTTAGGGTCATCCAGCCACGCCTCCATCTCTGGGAGGAGGGACTTGCTAATGAGCCAGCAGCAGAAAATTTATTTTCCAAGTAGACTCATCAGCTTTCCACTGAGGAAGAGTCAGTTTTGCTGAGCTGCTGCTGTGAATGCATTTTTCCTCCAACAGGCAAAACAGGGTTCTCGAGGGCAGCACTAGCCATCCCTGGCTGGGTCACTATTAGGGGTGGCGTCCTGCACGATGTAGGGTGCATAGCATCTCTGGGCTCCACCCACAAGGGCCCAGCAGCACCCTGACCCATGCTGTATCTGCCATAAATGTCTCCAGACGCAGCCACATGTCCCCAAGGTCACAGTGGCCCACCACCGGGTGACAGCTCACTGTTACTCAACAGCGGGTCATGTGTATGTCTGGTGAGCACAGATAAGAACCACTCCAGCCTCGTGTGAATAGATAAACTTCGCAGTCCGAAACTGCACGTGAGGCTGAAGCTTAGTGGCTGTCCCCAGGGCACCTGTCCCGCTCGGCAGCCTGGGAGGAAACAGACGGCCTGCTAGATCTGGTGGTGGAGGTGAGATTGAGGACATCACCACAGCAACAGCAGGGAGGCTCAGGGATGAGGAGCTCTCTGGGCCGAGCAGCAGCTGGGAGCTCCGATCATCCTCATACCTCAAGGAGCAGATGAGGAAGCAGTTTCCTGAACATGGAGTATTGTATGGAAAGGCTGCCTGAGCCACGCCGTGGCCATTAGGACTGGGGGCAGGCCTCCAGCAGCCACTTGATGCGGGGAATCAGGGACACCACCTTATACACACACTGTCCCTCTCCTTCCGCTCTCCTGATGTCCTTCCAAAGGCCAAGTCATCAGGAAGCCCAAAGGCAGAAAGCCCGTGAATGCAATCCCTGCTGGGTTCCTTCTAGATTCGCTTTGCCCAAATTGCTTACAAGCCAGCACATTTATTACATAATTCTTCTTTTCCCAGAACGGAGTGATTATTTGTTATATATTGAATTCTCACATACAATAATCTCAGTTTTGTTTATTCTGGGTGCACGTTTAACATGTATTAAAAACGGGTTGCTCCTTATTACAAATCATTTGCTTTTTGGTATGGTTTAATATCCAATGGAGCTAGCAAAGCCAATTTTTCTGGCCAAACTATTGTTTTCCCATGATGTGTCTCAACTGACCAACAGTCAAACGCTCTCTGATTGCCTTGAGCAGAGCGCCTGGCCCTTGCTAGGAATTTAGTACCTTTTAATGCTTGGCAAGATTTGCCCTACCTTGCTTTCTTTTTCGTTGAAAAAAATTTTTTCTTTAAAATTGCCTCTCTGCGTGTTGGCCGTCATGATTTATTTCACCCTGAATGTATACCTCATTAGTCTTCTTTGTTTCAGACCGAATTTCTGACAGTAGCCAAGGCTTCGCTTTGGTCTTCAATGATGCCCCTAAGTCTCGTCTGAGCCACGCGGCTTTATTGCAAACTGATGTTTTGTCCAGGCACAGGCCACTTGCTTGGTGCAAATGGTTTGTGTTTAATGAGGAAGATTTAGACTTTAATATCTGCAAAGAAAAGTAAGATTTTGGTATCTGACATCACTCCTAATCCTTCAGGATGCTGGAAGTGCATAACATCTGGGTACAATAAACAATAATAAGGCCTAATAATGTTTTCAGGGCTCAGCATCGTCTTAATAACCTGTCTGCAGATTTTCCAAATGCCCGACACAAACAATAACAATGAAATTTCAAAACCACAGGCATCATTAGCTGGTATATCCTGAAGATTGCTCTGCTGAACAAACTGGAGGCATGCACACGTGGTAGAAAATTCCTGGCCAGGAGAAATATCTATCACAGCATATGGGGAAATGCTTAATGAGTTACATGGAAACAAAGCATCCAGATTCCTGAAGTTTCGATTTGTGCTGTATCTTGCAGCAGGCACTGAGGACCGAAAGGCTGTGTTGATTAAGCTCCAAAAGGAGCCCGTGAACGATGCATAAAACTCAACATTCGGTTTAGCTAACTTTTTTTTTGAACTTTAAATCCATTTGGGTTTTGCACGGCTCTTACATGTACTATATCATGTTTATAGGAATCCCACCAATGCGGTGGTCAGACAAGACCACAATTTATTGGGGAAATTGACCAAAACAAAAATACGTTTCTGGAAAAGGCACACAGTGACTTTACCCTTCTCTTCCCCATTGGCTGAGCAATCCTGGGTCCGCGGCGCGGGCGGGAAAAAACAAGCGTTGATAAATTAGGTGTGAGCACGCTTCTGCCACATTAGGATGGAGGGTCTGTTGGCATGCTTTTCCTAATTACCTGTCATTTTCTCTCTCTCCTTGGGAGTGTCAGGAAGCTGTCCGGAAAAATAATTGCTTCACGTGGTGGGTGGGTCAAGACCTTTTGGAAGAAAGAATAAAATTTCACGTTCGAATATCTGTCTTGTAAACACTCATATTGTGTCCCTTCCCACAACGCCCCGCAAACAAGTGACGTGTGTGAGTTCCCATGCGGTGAGTATGATGAGGAACACAAAGTGCAAATATGTGTTCTTTTTCTGGAAGACGATGCTAACTGAAAATGTCAATTATATAGGAGGAGGGAAAAGTGCAAAAATCGCGGCCTATTATTTCCGAGAGGATTTATGCAAAGGGCCTGAAATCTCACGAGGGTTTTCCCAGCGATGAGCTGTGTCTTTCCAAACCAAGGCCCCAGCCCCACTTTGGACACAGCATCGGGGTTTTCCAAATTACGGGATTTGGGCACATTCCTGAAACAGATCGGAGAACAGGTGCCCAGGCTGAAAGGCACTGTGCTCAAGGGGGTCCAGAGGTTCCCAAGAATCGCAACCCCAGGAGGCTTCCGCACACTTAGAGAAACAGGTGGGAGAGGGGCAGCGTCCTGATGACCCCTGCCCCACAGCGCTCCTGACAGAGCTGCTTTCCAGAGAGCTACTTGGGCCAGGAGCCCAGGCTCGACAGCCAGGGTGGGAGGAGAGGGACAGGTGGGCAGGGGTCTCAGCAGCCCTGAGGGTTCCCTGTGGGCCTGCTCTCATGCGCAGACACAGCTGGTGACAGTGGGCTCTTTGGGAAGGCCGCGCCCTGGCATCTTGGGGGCACCAACCACTAGCAGGTGCACCTGCTCCCGGGGCTGCCTCCCTGCCTGGGCCTGTGCACCGGTAGCATCAGCACTGGGAAGACATACCTTCTCTCTGTCCCTGCTGTCTGGGGCCACGAGGAAAAAATAAAGCCGTTTGCATTTTGCACTTTAAGAAGAGAACCATATAACTAGGCATCTGCTTGTGAAGATTTCCACTTCCAGAAACTTCCAGAACAAAACAGGCCAACATGCAGACTTCTTGGCATGAAACAGCAGTGTGAGTGGAGCATCAGTCTCTGAGTTTTGATGGGAAGGATGTGACACCAGCATCTGGTATTGCCAAGTCCTGTCCCCTCCCGTGGCCACATCGTGACATTCCCAGAACTGGAAGGGCCCTGACGACTTACAGCAAAAGTCGCCACAGGAGATCTCTTAAAAACTGAACAGTGATCAAAATGTGGAAGCAGCAATGGTGAAAATATGGTATGAAACAAGTTGCAGGAAACGTAATTGAGTTAATGAGTAAGTAACCCTCATTAACAAGGTCATACAACTTCATACAAAAGTAAAGAGAAAAAACATACCAGAAAGAAATGACCTGTTACGTAAAAATCACACAATGATGATAATTTGCATTTAAAATTCCCAATGATTTCAGCAAAATCTTGGAAGGGAGGTTGGACAGAAGAGAAAAGTTTATTAACACGCTACATGTTAATTCTTTTATTCTATGTGGAGGAGCTAGGAGATGCAGGTTATAAATGTTCACGGAAAAATTATATTATTATAATGATATATTTAGGCATACTGTTGTACTTAGAAACTTATGCATTACTATTGTTAAAGATAAGCAGAAAATTTTTAAAAATAGTAACAAAACAAAAGAGAGCAAGCATTCCTTATGCAATATGGCAAAAAGTAAGTAAGGAAATGAGTTGGAAACAAGAAGAAACATAAAAAATTGAAATCATAAACAAACCGGACAGACTTAAGGCCAAGCAAACAGTTAATACAGCAAAATAAATGTGTTAAACTATTGTATTAAAGGACAAACTCTCAGACTATATGAAAACAAACACAAACTTGTAACTCCATTCAAACTATGTCTTTAAAACAGGATCATCTTAATGGAGAAGGCAGGTTTTTGGGAAAAGAAGTTTCGAAAAAGGGAAAGAAAAAGAAAAGAAAACTAGCAGGAAAGTATTGATCCATCCATCTATCCAGCCTTTATTCAGTCACCCAACCCTTGTCTCCTGAATGTCCACCAGACGTGAGGTTGGTTATGCCCAATGGGATGGAGAAAGACACTGTGTCAGCTCTTGGGAAAGTGACATTCTGAAAGAGGCGCACAGCCATGGCTAAGGTGCTTCTCCCATTTGGTGAAGGAAAAAATAGAGAGCACACTGGTTCTCTGCCCCCCAGGGAAAACATCAGAAGTCAGAGTCATTAGATAATGGCTCGTTTATGTCTATATATTTCATATGGAAAAAAACCAGATCAGGTAACTAATATGCCCACGCACTTAAAATGGAACCCATTCTGTGCACATTTTGGGCCCCCCTTTTTCCCCAGTTCTTAATACTAACTTTTTTTTTTTTTTTTTTCCACAGGGGCCACCTCCCAAGGTGGACGCTGGACATCCCACACACCAGAGACTGAGTCTCCATCACCCCCTTCAGTGGGTGAAGTCTGGAAGCTGGTTGAGGACAAAGGGGCTCTGAGTTACACATGTAAACTTTTCTTACAGCAGAAGAGTATAAAGGGATCAGTGAAAGTAAGGATTCAAGAAATCACCTGCATCGAGTGGGGAATTGAATTCTTGCATGCTCCCGAGTGGGGAGGAAGCATGAAATTGCTTTAAACTATTTTTACAACTGGTCAGCCATTGTGCTAGGTCTGAGATTTCCCCTAGTTCATGAAAGGTTTTTAATAATTCTGCACGTTTTTTGGAACCACTCGGGGTAAGTGTGATATGATCAAAACTTTTTATATGATCTCCATCTGTCTAAGGGGCTCATGCCTGTTCCTGTTGGGGCCTGTCTAGGTTGGGGTCCCCCAGAAGCAAACCCCACGATGAAGATGTGAGTGCAGGTTGTGAGCTTTGGAGGTGATCCTGAAAAACAAAAACAAATGAGTTGAGAAAGGTGTTAGGGAATTGTAGGAAGCCAGGTGCCCTAATGAGCAGATCACCCCTTGGGCATTTGGGCTCATTCTCACTTTGAACTCTGGGAGACCACAGAGAACATGCTTCCAGGTTGTTCCCCCAGAAGGGTGGGAAGCTGGACGACTTACCTCCCCACTCCCTTCCATCGTGGCTAAGGGCTGCTCTGGGCGTGGCTCTCCAGAGTGTTTAGCCAGGCCAGGTTCTGCAGCCACAAAGAGCCCTCCAGCAGGGGGTCACAGGGGCTTGCAGCAAGAAGCCAGGGGCACACCGGTGAATGGTGGGGGCCAAGGTGACAGTGATGGACTCCAACACTATCGCTCTCCTCTGCTGCTTTCGTGTCTTCATTTCTTTGTTACGTTGGTTCTTTGTGTCTTATTCTGATAAGCCCGTGGTCTCACTCTGTTATACTTCTCTTCCTCCCTCTTTCCTGTCTGCAGATATTTATTGAGCCCCCACTCATTTTAGGCCTTGGCAAGATGGATGACTGGACTTTTGGGTACACAAATCCTTCATGATGCTGTGTACAAGCATAAAATACTGTGGATCCTCAATTGTCTTCTAGCTCAGAAGTTGGAAGAAGGGATCCATCCATGTATCTTCCCATCTTCCCTCCCTCCCTCCATCCCTCCATCCACCCATCCATCTGCCCATACATTCATCTGCCTTCCATCCACCTCCACATTTATTTATTCAAAAAACATTCATTGAGGGCCTGATGTGTGCTGGGCGGTGCCAGGCAGGGGAGGTATAGCAGTGAACAAAACGGGTAGCAATCCTGCCATCAGAAATGCTGCTTCCTCAGGAAGGGGACAAACTAAAACAGGACAGATAGGCAAGTTACAACTTCAAAGCCAGCGCTAAGGAAACCTTACAGCAGGGGACGGGGACAGAGAATGTGAAGGGGTGGCTGGCGTTTCAACAAGAATGTTTGGGAGCCATTCTTCAGAGAAGGCGACATCCTTCTTACAAGGGGAGAGGAAGCTGGCCACTGAGGTGCCCACAGAGGGCAGAATTTCTGACAGAGGGACAGCAATAGCAAGGTCAGGAGCTGTGCTGCCCTGGCATGTTCTAGAAATAGAAAGGCAGTGCCTCTGGGCCACGGCAAGCCAGAGGGTAAGGAGGAGCTGGACCAAGCAGGCCCCGAGGCCACTGGTTGGGATGAAAATGTCTGAGAGGGATTGGAGCTATGTTGGGTGATCCCATCTGGGTTTTAACAGGATCAGTCCAGCTGTTGTGTTTAGAATAAACAAAAAGGAGTGATATGGGCCCCGGGAGCCTGGATATGAGGAAGTGCAATAGTCTAAGTGAAAGACACCTTCATAGGACAGGGCTGCGGATGATAGGCTGTGCCTGCACAATGCTAGGGGGCGTCATTGCAGCAAACGTTGTTGGAATAGTGTCATGAGATCCTTCTGCTTTGGACGGAGTTAGCAGTGGATGGGGTGAAAAGTGCTAGGGTTCTGGATCTATTTGGAAGCTAAAGCCAACAGGACTCACCAACAAGGGTCCTTTCACATTGGAAATGGAACCATCTTTTATTATTTTCCTCAGAGGGTTCCTCTCCAGAGACCAGGCTTAGGGTAGAACTTTCATTTCGATTCTCAAGAACCAGCAGAATGGCACCAAGTTTCCCTGGTTTTGTCATAGGTCATCAATCTCCCCAGAGCCTGGGGAAGACAGAGTGGAAAGTGAGCCCAGATATATCTTTGGAGACAAGGTGCCTATAAATAGAATGTCATATATGGTCGGTGACATTGTAGGAATTTGTAAGTGTTTTCTGAAGGGAAAAATATTTTGTCTTTGATGGATTTTCTGTTTTACAGACATAATTAATCACAACGTCTTAAGAAATCAATTTCTCTAATAGCAAAAATAATCTATGTTTTGCCAACTGGAAACACCACTTTTATTTAAGAAACGCTCTCCCTCGGTTGATTGTACTTCTTGGCACCAGGAGCGAGAATTCTGTCCATGTGCACAGATTATAACGATTCACTGAGGAAATATGAAGTTCTTAGACCAGCGGAGAGCATTCAAATGCTTTTGCTCTACCAAATGGATTCTCATTCAGAAGTGGATTTTACAAATAAACAGTAAAATGTCCAAGAACAATTGTTTCCCAAACTTCTGAGCAATAAATACATGTTTCTACAGAGTGTTATGCAATGATCTGGAATCCAAGACTTTTTAGAACATGGCAGGTGTTTACTTAGTCCCCTGGCCCTGTCCCCACTGTAGGACCCTCCTCTCCCCCCCACACACCCCCCCGCCACCAGTACCATCAGGACACCGGCTCTGGTCTCTTCCAGCACTTCCCGAGGTGGGCTGACTGCCTGTGGTTTCCGATTTGAGCAATACTTGTTGGAAAACTCTATTAATCGGAAATCTGCCCTTGCATATTTCCCCATCGGCCCTAGGTCTGCCTTCTGGAATTACAGAGAATTCGTATGGTTCTTTTTTCCGAGAGATGAGGATGGCTATCAAGACACTTGTGACATTTCACTTTTCTCCACCCAGGCTTTCCTGGTGCCTTCGCCTGCCGCTGTGACCCACTCTTAAGACTGTCTTCTCAAAGAAGCCGTTTTCACGGAGGTACATCAGTCAAAGGTCCCTTGTTCCTATGGAGACTCACCCTGTACATTCCTCATCCAACCCCGTGTTTCTGGAGGGAGCCACATCCAGCCACGTGCCTGACATGCCTCATTCTTGCCATTAACTCCAGAAGGAGGAATCACTTTGGGGAAAAAGTTCCACTTCTTTGAGAACAACCAGGGAGCTCACACTTGGCTCACCCCAACTCAGATGCTCAGGCTCTTTTGGAAGAGAAAACCCAGCATCCTGAATCCACCAGGTTTTGGAAGAAATCTCTCAAGAGAGAATGGCTTGATTTTAAAATTTTAACTGCCTCTGTCATTTCCCTGCCAGGCCTAACCTTGTATAAATGTGCTTTTAATTAAGCAAGAACTTTGCTTATCATTCTCCCACTCTGTTCAGTTTCCAGCAACTGCGCCAAATAGTCTCAGTCAACTTCTTCCATTAACATGAGGGCTGCTGGCGCGCGGGGGGCCTTGTCAGGAGCCAGTGGTGCCCGCCTCGTGTGCTTGATCTGGTGGCCCGGCTGCTGGCAAGCGTCTTGGCTGTGGGGTGATGGATGGCTCGCTGCCATGCGTAGAGCCCCTGGATCGACCTGGCTGCTGCCACACGTGTCTGTGGCCTGTCTGAGTCCAACCTGGGTGGGTGAATGTGGAGGATACGCCTCTGGGGTGAAGAGCGGTCAACAGAAAAGCCCGTGCTCCTTGCTCCAAAGGACACAGCTGCAGAGTGTTTTGGTTGTGGATGATTGTCGCTGTCCCAGAGTTGGAACTTGGAACAACGTGTATCTTCTCCAGAATTAAAAAGAAAAAAGAAAGAAACACAAATGAGGCGAGGGACAGTGCCCCGCGCACCTGGCCTGCTGTGTGAAGCAAGAGGAAACACCAGAATCACCTAGAAAAAATTGTTCAAATTATCGTGGCAAGTGCTTTCTTGCCAACACCAGGCTGGCTGACATTTCTCCCTTATAATAAAAATTCCAGCACTTTCCAAGGGGCATCTGTTTAAAGACACGATGGTGCGCTAAGCCTCCCTTTGGCAAGATCTGAGGCCTGCTTTCTTCAAGGGTAAAAATGAACTCTGACAGTGGCTGAAAATCCATCCCTTCAAGTTGCTGTGAGCGCTCCCCCACCCCCACTCTGACAAACATGTTCTGTGAGGAGGGATCACAGGACAAGGTTCAGACACCAACAGGCCTGAATCTGTCACCATGTGAAGCTCTCACGCAGGTGTTTGCACGTACTGGTCGATGACACTGGTCTCCTGTGCATTAAGGGGGCTGGCATTCTAGATCGGCTGCCTGGGTCTGTGGGCTCAACTGCTTGCTTGGGTCCCAAACCCTCTCTTTTGTCTGGAATTTCAGGAAAAACTGTGGCCTCCCTGTGTCCATGGGCTCAGCCCACGGGTTTAAGTCAGCTTCTGCAGTTTCAGGAGTGGATATCTCTCCACAGATCACCCCAAACAGAAATGTAAGTGCCTAATGGCAGAAGGTTGACTCCTCTTTTTGTCATGCTGGGATGAACGCTTTGGCGTACCACAGGGACCCGGGCTATGGAACGTCAGCTCAGCCAAACCCACTCCACGTCATGCTTCTCCTGATGACGGACTCGCGGACAAGGGCACTCACGGCCCCACAGCGAGTGGACGTCTAAGCTGCACTCAGGTTCCTGGGACTGACGCCCCCCCTCCCCCTACTGAGGCCTCCCAGGATACTACAGACCCTTTAAGAAGGGGGAGGCTCTGACTTGGGCAGGAGGAGAGGAATGCCCTTCCTGGGCATGGGGTAGGGGGAGGGGAGGGGAGGCGAAGGCTCAGGAACTGCCGCTGTTTGGTGTCCCTCTGTTCTGGGGTCCATGTGGTGGGAAGAGCAATCCCTGACTGCTGTGGGTGTTTTGCTGGTCTCTCCATGCTCCCTGAGTCCCCAGTGCTGATGTGGTGCCTGGGCCTTTTCCCTGTCTGCCCAAGTTCCCCTCTGCAGCTCTGAGGATTCTCCCTCCAGGGGCCCCAGCGACCTGTTTGAGAGGACATGGTTTTCCAGACCGAAATACCATCAGAGCCCCATCACCCAGTGGTGATCTCAGACGTTACCCCCTAATGGAGGCATGGCGGCAATGGGAACTGGAGCTCCAGACTCTGATCTTTCAGAAGAATTCTTCAGACTACACGTGAGGTCATCTCCACAGGGCAGGCGACTACCGCCCGCTTCCTTCCGGATCTCAGCTCCAGAACAAAGAAATCAGAAGAGGGTTGCCTGGCTTTGGTCGCCTCATCTGTAAATGTGGGAGTCCCTTCTCCAGCTGCCCCCACTGCAGGGTGTGGACTGGTGAGTGTTCAAAGAGGGTGCATCAGTTCAGGGGCCAGTAGCCCAGTTCAACTCCACCAAGTGGGAGCCTCTCCACCAGGAGTGCCCACCACATGTCTCCATACGTTCCCAGAGGCATCGCAAATGGAAACTGGCAAGCACCTAGGGTGTCCCCCACCATTCCCCATGGTATAATTGGGCTCTGCTGATCTGGTGCCCTGACCAAGCTACCAACGAATAGAGATTTGCAAATCAATGAACAGTTTGGGTGGGTGGCTACTAAACATTTGCTGTAGAAGGAAAGTGAAGTAAGGGGTAGTTCATTCATATCAAGTTGATTCCATTGCTGTAGAAGAAGGATCAAAGGGGCAGGTCGACACCATCCGTCAGTTATTGGTTTTCTTCAAAGAAATCCTCCCTTTTGTGACCACTGGAGTAGTCTCATATGAAATACATGGAACACAGCCTTGTGTGCATCAGAGGGAGGCAAACCATAAGAGACTCTTAAATACAGAGAACAAACTGAGGGCTGCTAGAGGGGAGGTGGATGAGAGGGTGGGTTAAATGGGTGATGGGAAGGGGTGCCTGGGTTGTCCAGTCAGTTAAGCCTCTGACTCTTGGTTTCAGCTCAGGTCATTGATCCCATGGTTTGTGAGTTTGAGCCCCACATTGGGCTCTGCCCTGACAGTGTGGAGCCTGCTTGGGATTCTCTCTCTCCCTCTGTCTCTCTCTCCCTCTCTGTTCCTCTCCCACTTGCACTGTTTCTGTGTCTCTCAAAATGAATAAATAAACTTTAAAAAAGAAAAGAGAAATGGGTGATGGGCATTAAGGAGGGCACTTGGGATGAGCACTGGGTTTCATATGTAAGACATGAATCACTGGATTCTTTCTACTCCTGAAGCCAAAACTACACTGTATATTAACTCACTTGAATTTAATACATACATACATACATACATAAAATGGTATATTTTCAGATTTTGGAAGAGCTTTTCCATAGGAAAGACTGAGAAAGAAGAGGGAGAAAGAGAAAGAAGATGCCAGGGCCAGACAGACGGTTCCCAGCGAGGGAATGCAGCTAGGCTCCTGGATGAGGATGGTGACAACAGACCAGGTCAACATTTAGTGCTCCAAGGGATCTAAAGCACAGTGCTGGTTACAGCACAAGATACCAGCTGGAAAGGGAAACGCCGGATGGCCTGTCATCTGGGTATTGTCCCGGGGGAGGGTCTGAACAGTTTCTCAATGAATCACCCACCCAACTATAGAATTACAGCTTTTTTGCTTCCTCAGCCAAGGTGACTTACCTTAGTGTCACCTTAGTGCACGGGCTTCCTCAAAATCAGAAATCAATAGAAGGAGTGAGGCCAGATGAGGGTGTACAGTATTGCCTGGAATTGCTCGCATGGATCTGCAGAAACCAGACGTCTTCAGGATGGGGTTGGCAGGGGCGTACTATCCTCAGCTGCTCCAGTCCTCATAGAAAAACTGACCTATGGAAGCACAGGTTGGATTTTTTTTGCTTTTTAACTTCATCAATTCCCTAGAATAAGTCTCCAAAACATTTGTTTTCCATTTTTAAGCTGTTACAAGAAAAATAGAGTGAGAACGGATGTCCCCTCCCACTCCCCCATGTGTCCCTCCTCTGAATCTACTCAGTTGCCCCTTTGTCACATGCCTGCCTGGCCACCTTTCTCTCCTCGGATGGTGATCCTTAGCACAGGGGCTACCCTGTCATCAATCACCTTCCAGACAGACTCCATAGATTTCAAGTGTCAAAATCAGGGAATTTCCCACACGATCATTCTATTGGGGGGAAGAAAAAAGGAGAGCGGGAGCATGAAAAGTAAATTAAGTACCGCTTACATTTTCCACACCCTCTGCTAGATCTTGGCCAACTCTCCTCCTTACCATGTGTTCTGCGTGTTGAATAACAAACTGAAAGGTTCGTTTCCAGGGTTATGTTACTGTTGGCTGATAGCATATCATTTCAAGGGGGTCCATTTTTCTCAGCTCCTGCTCAAATCACTTTGGCAAGTTTAATCTGTTCTAACAGTTTTGCTATTTACTGCTGGAATTTCTGTATCTTAAGAGCACCCTGGGAATTTAGCTGAGTGGCTAAAAGATTGACTTACAGCACTGCACCAGGTGGAAGAGGGGATGCATAGAAAATATACATGGGGATGTATCACAGAATTATCTCTGTTCTGAGAACATCCCTAGGGGCACAGGGATTAATTTCTGGTTTTCAAACAGAACACCCCCAAAGCCATGAGAGGGGAGCTCTGTGCTGGGAAAGGCAGGGGCCCAGAGGAGCACAGTCCCGGGCTCTCTGATTTACCAGTCCTGTAGTCTGGGGTGTGTTCCTTGTTCTCTTTGGGCTTTCTGTTCTTCGTTTGCAGAATGGTTGTCTGGGGATGGAACAGGTGATTTCCCAGGAAACACTACATCCACAAGTGTCTCTCTTTCTGTCTCTGTTTAGAGGTATCTCCATCCCCTTCCCTATCCAAACACCTCTCTCCTGCTTTTTAAATGTGTTTTGGATGATGTAGAGCTTAGGAATTGCAAGGGGGATCAGAGGAATTGTGACCCCCAATCCTCACAGATGACTCTGTAGTTGTTAAGCTTTTTTACAAGTTTGACTCACCCTATTCTTTTTTTCAAAAATAATTTTGTTAATGTTTATTTATTTTTGAGAGACAAAGCACAGTTGGGGAGGAGCAGAGAGAGAGAAGGAAGGAAACACAGTCTGAAGCAGGCTTCAAGATGTCAGTCCAGAGCTTGACACAGGGCTCAAGCTCACAAACCATGAGATTATGACCTGAGCCAGAGTCAGATGCTTAATCGACTGAGCCACCGAGGCGCCTCTGACTCATCCTATTCTTGAATAAGCCTTAGAAGAGGTCATTGTTTTCTTCTCTGATGTAGATGAAGTAAGCATGAAGCAGGGCCTAAAAACCACTATGAGGACAGTGATGCTGCTGCTGGTGACAGTGACACTGACGGTTGGTGGTGATGGCCGCTGACAATGGCCAAAGCCTTCCTTGTGTCGGACACTCTGTGAAGCGGTCACAACATCTTACTTGGTAGGACCATTTCCCCATTTTATAATTGGGATGCAGTTCAGAGATACCCAAGGTCACAAAGCAAGTGTGTAGCAGAGCAAGATTCAAATCCGGTTTATACGACCCCGGGAGGCTCCATCTATCAAATCTCTGGCTCGTTCTTTTTGCTTTCTCGGGCAATAGATGACATTAGAGAGGAAATAGTCCCTTTGTAGAAAATGATGTCATATGGAAGATTATTAAAGGAAGAGATATCAAGAACACTCAACAAATATCTTAGATGTCTATTAAGATTGGCCAGTGCAGTTGGTGGGAATGTAAACTGATACAGCCCCTCTGGAAAACAATGTGGAGGTTTCTCAAATAGTTAACAATAGAACTCCCCTATGACCCAGCAATAGCACTGCTAGGAATTTACCCAAGGGACACAGGAGTGCTGATGCACAGAGGCACATGGATCCCAATGTCCATAGCAGCACTCTCCACAATAGCTAAAACAGGGAAAGAGCCTAAGTGTCCATCAACAGACGAATGGATCAAGAAGATGTGGTTCATCTATACCATGGAATACTACATGGCAATGAGAAACAATGAAATCTGGCCTGTGTAGCAACATGGATGGACCTTGAGGGTGTTATGCTGAGCGAAATAAGTCAGGCAGAGAAGGACAAATATCATATGTGTGCACGTATAGGAGGATTAGGAGGAACTTAGCGGAGGACCAAGGGGGAGAAGAAGGGGGGAAATGGTGGGGGAAAGGGAGAGAGGCAAACCATGAGAGACTCTTGAATGCTGACAAAAACTGAGGACTGATGGATGTGGGGGGGAGGGGGATGGGCATGGAGGAGGACACTTGTGGGGATGAGCACTGGGTGTTATGTGGAAACCAACTTGACAATAAACTATTTGTAAAAAAATAAATAAATAAAAGTGGCAAAATCTGGATTTGAAAAAAAAAAAAAAAAGGTCTGGAATTGTGGTAAAAAAAAAAGATTGGCCAGTGCATGGGACATTGGGAAGCCCTTGAAGTCGCCCACGTGAGAGATTATGGGGCAGGTGTATCAGATGCTTCTTTGTTCCTCATCTGTTTCCGGGCCTTTGGCTACTTGCTGTGCACCAGCGACTCCCACGACCAGCTCCGCTGTTTCCAAGGAGTCGCTCTGGCACACCTCTCCTCTCACCCCTGCGTCCGTACACATGCAACATGCGAATCCATGGGGAATTAGAATCCCATGGCGTGAGCTTTAGATCCGTGCGGGATGCAAGCAGATGGAGAAGTTATTTCTCCTTCCTTCCTCAGAATGAAATGTTCTCAGACTCAAGCATTTTTAAGTCCTTCAGAAAATGGTCCCATAAGGACTGGCCAGCAAGGACACTTGTGACCAAGTGGGAGTCATTTCGTGACAGCCCCACCCTCAGATTGGCTCTCATTTCCCCCTGTCTTACTGCACTCCCTGCTCATGACTGCTTTTCAGGGAACGCACCCCCTGGTATAGTAACCAGCATGCATGACTCTGCCTCGGACCTGCTTGCTGGGGCACCGGGCCGTGACTCCGGGACCGGGGCAGTAGACATCAAGGATGGGAAGGGGCGTATCATCCAGCCACGTTCAAATAGGGGAAGAACTTGACGACTGGAGGCAAGTGTAAAGGAAGAGTCAGGGATGGTTTCCAAGCTAAATTTTAGTTAAGTGATGACTTCTTAAAAAAAAAAAAAGTCACCATTAATGGGCTACTTTCTTAAGAACTTGCCTCCATTGGGGCGCTTGAGTGGCTTAGTCGGTTAAGCGTCCGACTTTCGCTTAGTTCATGATCTGGCAGTTCCTGGGTTCGAGCCCCGCGTCGGCTGTGTGCTGACAGCTCGGAGCCTGGAGCCTGTTTCAGTCTGTGACTCCCTCTCTCTCTGACCCTCCACTGTTCACGTTGTCTCTCTCTATCTCTCTCTCCTAGAAATAAATAAAACATTAAAAAAAACCCGTTTGTGTCAATTATTGGAAACTGATTAATTAAAAAAAAAAAAGAACTTGCCTCCATTAATTTAGCAATGTCCAGCACCGACCATCCTTGCTTTTCTGCAGAAGGTGGGTGGCAATCTGTTTCCTAACAGCAATTCTGTGGAGTGGCTGTGTGACAGGAATAGGAGTGACTTTTAATATTTGGATGGAGGGGTCCCTGGGTGGCTCAGTCAGCTGAGCCTCTGACTTCAGCTCAGGTCATTATCTCGAAGTTTGTGAGTTCGAGTTCCGAGTCAGGCTCTGCGCTGACAGCTCGGAACCTGGAACCTGCTTCAGAATCTGTGTCTCCCTCTCTCTCTGCCCCTCCCTGCTCATTCTCTCTATCTCTGTCTGTCTTTCTCTCAAAAATAAATAAACATTAAAAAAATATTTGGATAGAACCCTATAATTTGCAGGGAATTTTGTTTAATTTCTTCAGCTGGCCCATGAAGTAACAAGGTAGATGTTACTGTTGCTGTTTATATCTGGAACTCTGAGGCACAGAAGCAATAATCCTCCTGGCCAAGAACAGACAACTCCTCGGCAAGCTAAGACTTCGGACTCCTGGCACCATGTTCCTTTGACTTATAAGCCTTGGTACCCACCTTATCCTCAGTGACACTGCTCTGTCTTTAGGGTCCTCACTCCCTTCTGATGTAGGGACCCCTTTTGAGATAACAGAGACTACAGTTCTTCAAGTATGGGTGGTTTGTGATTTCCTTCTTCAGTATAAACCTCTCACAGATTCTCAATAGCACAGGGGGTCAAATCTTCGGTTAATGCATTTCTTGTACATAAACGGAGAGATTATGCCATGCTCATTGATAGAAAAATCCAAGATTGTAAATATGCCAGTAAGTCCTCCTCAAAGGAATGTATAGATTCAGTAAAATCCCAATCAAAACCTGAAAGAGTCTGTTTTGTGGCATTTGATGAGTCTGGTCTAAAAATGCAGAAATTCAGAGTGCCAAGATAGCAAAGTCAATCTTAATGAAGAACAAAAGGATTCCCTCACTTCTCTGCAAATCCCTACATTTCCTTCTTTCAGATTCTGCTCAAAATGTACCTTTCACAAGAAGCCTGCTGGGCACTGCCTGCCTGAGCCGTATCAATCCACGTAGTCCGAGGGATTCCACTAGAAAATTTCAGTTCGCGCCCTGCGGGTTCTGCAATATTCTAACTAGTAAGTCATTGCATCTTTACGAGGATCAAGAAGCTCTTTCACACATTGTCTGGTCTACTCTTCACTGCGAAGCTATGAATTGGGAGGAGTAGATACTGTCACTAATATTTGATTGGCCTTCCCTGGATCACCCTGCGAGGGGAGGGGTCAGATCCACAGCCGGCGCCTCCCCTTCCCTGGGATCCTAAGCAAGGAGCCGACATCTCCCCTCTGCCTTTTTTTCTCCCTGCCCCCAAGATACCCTCAAAGCTCTCTGCAGTACTGAGCCCGGGACTTGGCTCCGTGAGTCCTAGCTCTCACTAATTATGACATCCTATTCTCCAAGGACATTGAAACTGACAGATAGGACATTCCTCTGAGAGCCAGAAGGAATGAGCTGTGTCCACATTGTTTAATATGTGGGTATTGTTCATTTGCGCATGGTCTCCTTCCATAAACATTTATTAAGTGCCACCGCTGACCGCCACTTACTGGACACCAGTTCTGCAGGCATTGTAGTGCAGAGAGGAAGGCGTCCTTTTCCCACTGAGGTCTCATTGTTATGGGGATTAAAGCAGATTAACCAAATAATAGTGGGATCTGAGCTGTTGAAAGGCACACAAGGGGTTCCATGCAAACTCACAGATGGGTCATTAAAGCTTCCCCAAGGAGAAGTTGGGTCAATTAAATGATTACATTTCCTTTCTTTTATCTTCTGAAGATCCGCAAGAAAGAAACTTGGATATGTAACAAAAGCTGCAGATTCTCTGTAAAAACTCTCTTTCTGCTGCTTTTCCATCCCCACTGAGGTGGTCCGGGTCCATGACCCAACCCCAGCCCTCCACTTCCTTTTGTGTCCTGCACACGCTGCCAGATTGACCTTGAGCAGCACACCCTTGTCCCTCCACTGTCTGCCTGGGCTCCCTACTGCCTTCAGCAACATTTACTTACTCTCTGCTCCCTACAAAAGCTGCATTTGGCACCACCAGCAGCTTGGCCACCAAAATCTCACAGGGACGCTAGAGTAGCTGATATAGATTTATGTCTTTAATCAGACATCAGCCCACACACGGCTTCTTCAGGTGAGCCCTCCCTGGAGGCATCGCTGCAATCCCTTCCTCCATCACATCAGTCCTAACAGATGTACATAAGCATGGGCGAACTTCCCAGCATCCCTTCCCCGTGGTAGACGGGAAACTCTAGGAAGACATGACAGTGTCTGTCCTGGTGAGCACCACAGCTGCAGCTGGCAAAGCGTGGACACATGCGTGGTGTTTCATAGATGGTAATGGCATGCTTACTGGTTCCAAGACCATTCTCAGCATTTGGAAGCTTCCATTCAGGTCTTAGTCAGACTCCTCTGTATCAGGATTAATGGGAGAAGTTGGGGCTCCTGGGTGGCTCAGTCGGTTGGGCGTCCGACTTCGGCTCAGGTCATGATCTCACAGTTCGTGGGTTCGAGCGCCGCGTCGGGCTCTGTACTGACGGCTAGCTCAGAGCCTGGAGCCTGCTTCGGATTCTGTGTGTCCTCTCTCTGACCCTCCCCTGCTCACACATTCTCCCTCTGTCTCTCTCTCTCTTTCTCTCTCTCTCTCTCTCTTAGAAATGGATAAAACATTTAAAAAAGGATTAATGGAAGAAGCCAAAAGAAATAGCTTGAAAGTCAGCCTAAGACCCCAGGGCTTAGGTTACCGGAAGAGACAGATAGTAGCATGGGTTCTAGGCCTGGGTTCCTTTGTGCTGCCTCCTTCAAACCCCGTAGAGCACGAGGCCACCATGTTACATCAGGATATCTCTCTAGTCCCGTCCCCCATCCAACGTCTACTTCCACTGCGTTTTCACTAATGCTTCTGAGATGAGGTTATGGAAGCTGATGTTTGTTGAACATTCACTCTGGGCAGGGTGTTATGCAGAGCATTTTGCATGCGTTTTTTTAAAAAAATTTTGTTTATTTATTTTTGAGGAAGACAGAGAAAGACAGGGTGTGAGAGGGGGAGGGGCAGAGAGAGGGAGACACATAATCCTAAGCAGGTTCCGGGCTCTGAGCTGTCAGCACAGAGCCTGATGCCAGGCTTGAACTCACGAGTGGTGAGATCACGACCTGAGCCAAAGTAGAATATATAATATTCTAGTGTATATAGATAATATAGATGTGGGATATGTACTATATATATATTATATCCTATACTCTATATATCTATACACATAATCTTCTTTCCATGCAGAAGCACCCAGGAGAGGGAAGAGCACGTGTTGACTTCCATCTGGCATATGCCACCATAATTCATCTTGTCCAAAGACCTTTTCAGTCCACTGGTCTCTGACTGCTGTGGATACTACTGACGGGCTCCCCAGTATGTGTCACCCTTTTCCTTCCTTCTAACACCCGGTACCAACTGGTACCCTTTTCCTGAACAACAAAAGTGGGCTTATGTCAGAGTGTGTGGCCAGGTTCTCCTGCCACTAAAGATTCCCCACCACACTCTGGTCCAGAAGACTTTAGCAGTAGGGTGATCGGTGAAGCTTCTAGGAAAGCAGTTGCTTTCTTGATGAAAAGGGGCAGATCAAACTGGAATTTCCTTTTGAGAGCTGTCCTTTCCATCTTTTTCTTCCTACCTGGAAGTGTGAGCCAGTTACCCAGCAGTGGTGGACTCTTCTAGGGAGCATGTGGGCCAAAGCCACATCGAAGAACTGGAAGAGGAAGCAGGAAGGAGCCCACACCCTGACCGTTCTGTACAGGTGTCTTGCCAACCCCTCCTATGGCCTTATCGTTATGCCAGCAAAATAAAGCCCAGTTTAGATAAGCGTATGTCTGTCCAATTTTCTGGTTTCCGATAGTCATAGAACCCAAAGAGTCTTCCTTAGGGTCAGGCCTTGGATACCCTAGCCATGGCTGATGAATAGTTAGGGCTGGATGAAGAGTTAGAGGAGACATGGCTTCAGTCCACATACCACCTGTAGTAAATTTAGTGACTTCAGACAATCATCATTTCATCTGTTCTTGATCATGTGGGTCAGGAATTCTTGCCAGGTGGTTGGCCTGCGCTCTGTGACGCTGGCCAGGATCATGGGCGAGGCTGGATTCAGTGGGCTCCTGGGCTGGGCTGGAAGGCTCTAGGACGCTTTACTCTCAGGTCTTGAGAGTGCTTCTCCGTATGGCTGTTCTTTCTCCCTGGCCGACGTGGGCTTCCTCACAACACGGTGGTCTCAGGAAAACTAGGTTTCTCAGAGTCAAAAGTAGAAGCTATAGACATTTTAGGGAGTTACGTGAAATTGTTTCTGCCATATTCTCTTGATAAGGAAAACTCACAGGGCCCACCCAGATTTGAGGGAAGGAGAAAGGGACTCTGCCTTCTAGTGGGGAGAACAGCAGGGTCACATTGCAAAGGAACATGTGGGGTGGCAGAGAGTCGTGCCGCCATTTTAGGAAACAAATCCACCACACAACTTTTCACTTCCCTACCGGTCCAGATTACCCTACAAATTGTCTCATTTACTAATTTTTATATGGGAGGAAGAATGAATAGTTGTAGGATCCCTGCTGTATGTCGAGTGCTGTGCTAACCGCTTTCACATAAAAGTTCTCACTTGCTGTGACTTACATTCGCAAAATGATTTTCCCTAGACCTAATCTCTGGGTTCATTCGAACCATCTGCTGATGGAAAGTAAGTTGCTGGTCAGTCCATAAAGCAGGATGCATGACAATTCCCTGACAGATGGGACTTGTCTAAGTGTCTTCCATATGCAGGGATAAGCCTAAACTTTTTCTCTTTATCCCTGGGGGTCACGGTACACTGACTTCCATTCCTAAAAGATTTCCTTCACACTCTTGTTCATTCAGCTCCCTGGAGGGATGGAGGCTTGTCTCTTTACAGGTTCTTTCAGTACTGAAAAGAAATCATCTCTATGCCTCTGGGTACCAATTAAAACTTGTATAGACAGAAGGTATTGGAGGGGCAGCTCTGTGGTAACTCCCTTCTATTCGATTATAAAACAGCCTCCAAGAGCTAGTCAGAAATGACAGACTGTGGTAGCTTGTGATGTCTGTAGAGAACTGATGACAGACACACCCAGAGGCTTAAGGGTGTTTGTGCTGAACACGGACCCCTCGGGAGTGTCTTATTTTATCCCCATCTGAAACTTTTGACTGTGATTCAAGACTAAAGAATAAAACAATACGCTGTTTGTGAACCACAGAGCAACTTCGCTGCAGTAAAACAGCAGATGCAGGAACCTTTCATCTGCCAAAGAATAACCCAAAGTCAGAGGGAAGTTGTGACATCAGTGGAGTCAAGTTCTCCAGGGTCAAAGGAGAAAGTTCTAGAACCTTCTACCATCTTAGTAAGACTTCAGTCAGGTTGTGGAAAAGTCAGGAGAGGCCCCTGATTTCCAGTAGGCATAACTTGCTAAGAAACACCTTTTAAATATCAAAGGTACTTTAAGAGTAACCCAATTATTTTATTTTTAAAAAATGTTCGCTTATTGAGAAAGAAAGAGAGAGAGAGAATCCGAAGCAGGTTTTGTGCCGTCAGCATAGAGCCCAATACAGGGCTCATCTCATGGACCACGAGATCATGACCTGAGCCAAAATCAAGAGTCGGACACTTAACCATTGGAGCCACCCAGGAGCCCTAGGAGTAATCCAATTATTCAAACTATAATCAGCCACATGAGGAAACAGCTCCAGAGAGTGAGGTGACTTAGACCAGGGTTGGTGCAGTGGCCTGTGCCCAAGCGGCACCCAGACCCAGGTTTCCTAATGTCTAGCCCAGCCTTCTTTCCAAACACACCCCCCTCACCCCAGACTCTTCCTGTCTGACCAGAACTATCAGCTGGCCCTTAAATGGGGAAATAGAAGCTCCCGCTTGTTCTGGACATGGAGAGTGGAGTGGGGTGGGGGTGACAAGTGACTATAGGAATTGTACAGAGTTCAGGGGCTTCTGGAGGGTTCCAAGGCAGCCTCACACTGAAAGTGGTGTGTGTCAGCGATCTCTAACAGCACCCTCACCGAAAAATAGAGAAGAAAAGAAAGTTGTTCTGTGCACAGTCCATGTTCCATGCTGCCTGCCCCATGATACATGTTCCACGCATCATGTTCTGTGCTCTGTCCTCATGTCCCGGAATACATGCTCCAAGTTCTCTCCTCTGTGATCTGTGCTCCACGCTCCAAGGTCTGTCCTCTGTGCTCCATCTCCATGCTCTGTCTCCATTCTTCGTGCTCCATCTCCATGCTCCAAGCTCCATGTTTCATCCCTCTGCTCCATCTCCATGCTCCTTCTCCATTCTTCATGCTCCATGCTCCATATCCAGGCTCAGTCTCCATGCCCCATGCTCCATGCTTCATGCTCTGTCTTCATGCTCTGTACTCAGATGGAGAAGGCAACTGTCAGAACCACAGAGATTTGGGGCCCCTTGTTGTCAGAATCTGATACCTCAGCAAATGTAGGCATAAAGCTGAAGAGTGTCATGGAGGTAAGCAGCCAGTCCTTAGGGACAAGTAGTGTAGACAAGGGTAGTTGTTGATCTGAAATACTTGGGATCTCATTTGGGTGTTGGGGCATCTATGGGTAAATGGGTACATGCAAATATTTTAGAATATGCAACTGAGACCAGAATTTCTCTTTGCTTGTCTTTCTTTGTGGCTGTGGATTAGCAAAAGATGAGGAGAAAAAAGGCAGGGCTCAGTCCTCTGCATTCAGAATGAGCAGGCATGTCAGGGTCATGGCCAGGGGAGGGAGAAGAGAGGAAGACTCCAAGGCACAGACAGGAGAGTGAGCTTCAGAACTTTAAGCAAAGAAACTCCAGTATTTTAAGAGGCTAGGAGCCCTGCAACGAGATCCTCTTCTGGCTCCTAAATGTTGAGTCTGATCTGTGCTGTACCCGTGGGCCTCACGGGTTGGGGTCAGGGAAAGGGAGGGGGAGGGGTGGATAGAAAGGAAATGGATTCAGTCCCACTCTGGTTATCCTGCCTGACATATAGAGTCAATGGACACAGACAGAGCCCCGAGGGTAAGCCCCTGGGGATCGCCCATTGCCTAGGAGGCTCGCTGGCTGGGGAAGGAGGACCAGGTCAGTGTCATCTCCATCCTAACAGCCAAGGCTCCAGAGACAGATGCTTATAATTTAGAAGCCTGGTACAGTTATTGGTAATGAAGGTTCAGGAACTTTCATGAGAGTGCTGAGGTCCACGTCAGTCCTTAACCAGAACGAGTCCTGGCTGGAGAGACTCACTGTATCAGGAAGCAGGAATTCTGTCTAACTCTGCTCTGCACAGGCTCATGTCAGGCATCTTGTCCCATAATCCTCCCTGTCTGTCTCTGTCTCCCTCCCCGTTTTCTCTCTCTTCCTGCTTTCTCTCCAATTCTATAATTCTTCTTGTAAATAGTTTCTGAAATCCTACCTTCTCTTCAAACCCTTCTGTGTCACACATATACTCTGCATATCACACACACACATTCACACAGACTCATGTACACACACCCACGCACACACAGCACACAGTCCCACACATGCTCACATACACCCACACACAAACACACCTACTCACATGCACACCACATACATGGAGCTCACACATACGTAAAGATACCGTCTCTCGACCATGAACCAAACTTGAAAGAAAAAGCATAATTTTCTTGTCACTTCCTTCAATGTGTTTTCTGATTTTGGAAAAAAGCCATACGCTCACCTTTTAGGCTTTCCAGCCCACAATAGATAGGAGTGTTCTGTTACCATAATAGCAGGCGGGCATGGCACCAAGGGTACCAGGAACCAGGCCTAGAATCATCCAGACAATTCACCCCCCTCCCCCCCAGAGTCTGGAATGAAGAGAAGGGATGGAAATGGAATAATAGCTATGTTTTGAGAACTTGCAGTTGGATGCCCACACTGGCCCCAGATCGTGAGGACAGAAATGGGAAGTTCATGACCTCCGTGATGCTAGTGACTAAGGCCACACGCTGGGAGGCCCTTGGGGTGTCAGCGAGTTCTAGCTCCAAGATGATTAATGTTGGGTGGGGCTCAGGGAGCAGATGAGGCTCTGGGGAGCTGACCACATGAGGGGAGGGGGGTGCTTGTTCCGGATTTGTGGGCAGAACTGGGGGCTGCTGGTGGATTTGACCCACATTCTTACCAGGAGGGGTTGAGCTAGGCGGATGCAGATCCAGTCGCTTCCTCCATGGCCCCGGTCCTCCGTGGAGGTTGGGGTGAAGCCCAGCCAAGAGAGGGCTCATGCGGGGGGCGGAGTTCGTGCTGGGCCCCAGGGATACAACACCCTCAAAGCACAGACACTTTGCCCCGAGCGTCCCTTGTCCTGCGTGAAGCACTTTGTACCCTTGAAACCCACTGGCTGAGTGGCTTAGAAAGCTGGTGGGTACGGGGGCAGGAGGAAGGGCAATGTAGAGGAAAGGTGGAGTCTGGGAGGAAGCACCCCCTTGACCTTGGGAAATTCTTTCTCCTTCAGGAGACAGAAGGATCACATTTGGGGAACAGCAGAGGACCCGCTCAGCCACCCCTCACCCAGGACCCTGGAGTAAGAAGGGAAGCGGGGCATGTTCCCAGCTCCATCCCAGGGGACATCACAGAACCTATAGGTGTGCAGCCCCACGCGGTCCCCTGGGGGTTCAGGAAAACAAGGGGCAAGAAGCAGGTGTTCCCAACGCAGGCCCAGCCTTCGTCATGCTGTGGGGCAGCGCCTCCTGGGCTGAGGGGCTGGCTAGAGGGATCCGAGACTTTAAAGCAAGGGCTGAGTCATGGCCTCAACGTGGGAACACAAAATACACCCTCCTGTCTGGTCATCCCCCTGCCTACACTCTGCCCTAAACACTCACATTTCAGGAAAATATACTTTGGGACAATAATGGGGGAGGGAAGAGATCAGAGGAATGTGAACTTGAGCTGACACCACCTTTGCAGGATTTGCTTGCGCTGAGGAGGGAGGAGCCGCTGGGCACCAGTCAGCTCTGGCCCCGGCTCTGTGAGCGCTCAGGGCTCTATCAATAACCAAACACATAATAATGGAGGCTCTTCAGATTGCCTTATCCATGTGTGTATTTTACAAGACATTTTCTGGGCAACTCTTGGCTGAACCATTTTTCTATCAAGCTGAACCCCCCCTCCCTTCCCTGGAGGGCACCAATGCGGCATCACTAACTCAAGATGCCGCTCCAGTGAGGGCTCCTTCCTCCCTCCCGGAATATTCCATTTGCGGAGTGAGGAGGATTCTATTACATCTGCCCAAATGAAAACGTTCATCATCACCCAGTTCTGGGCCTCATCTACCAGATGTGCTAATCTGTCTTGTACATCATCCATCTGTTGGGTTGTCGAAGGCAGCCCACGCACGCCCCAGAGAGCAGCCATTTCGTGTAGCAAAGAATCAGGAGCAGGCGTGGAGGTGAGTCTGAGGATCATTAAACACACCACTGAGTTTGCAGGCTCGTGACTATCAGTCCTGGAGCTTGGGGAGAAACTGCTTGTAGGTTTGAAAAAACTTTTAAATGATGGAAACGTTGTGAATGGAAACCGAGCTCCAAGTTTGGACTCAGACAGCCAAGATGCAGTCCATTCTGGGAGGTCCTACAAGCCAGGTGGTTTGGAAATGTGTTCCCCACACCTCCCTCTTTCCAGAAACTGGGTGTGGAAACATACCTGCCGAAACCCTCCGTTTGCTAAGCCAGGTTTCAATTCTATTTGGGTCACCTGGGAACCCAAACGATGGTATACATTTGTGAGATTCCAGATCCTTGCAGGTCGTTGGAGATGCTCAGGGATGTTTTCTTCCAAGTGCCCAGTAAGCCGTTGTGGGTAAGAAGATGTGTGCTATCACAAGCATGCACGTCCAGGAGGGGGTTGTCTCTCAAGCTAGAATGCTTGCTCCAGCCCCACACCCCAGACTCACTCATTCCTCTACTGGAGGCTGGGAACATCCATAAAAATAAGAAGAAAACCTTGTCCTCCGGGAGCATAGCTGGGAGCTGGGCTTTGCAAATTTTAACGTGCACCCGAATCCCCTGGTACCTTGTTAAAATGCAGACTCTGATGCAGTCGTTCTGGGGCAGGGACCTGAGAATGAGTTTTTGACAAGTTCCCCGGTGATGCTGATACTGGCCCCTGAACACACTTTGAGTAGGGACAGTTGCCACAGTGGTTCTAAAGGGCGGTCCCCAAGCATTAGCCACAGAGAAGACAGATGCATGGCAGAAATGTGAGTTCTCAGGCCCCACCCCGGACCCACTAACTCTGAGAAGCTCTGGGGGGCACACAGCTCAGCGGTCTGTGTTTTAACAAGTTCCCCACGCCACCTCCTGGTGACTCAGATGCAAGCCTACACCCGGGATTCGGGATTGGAGAGCTGCTGGGTTAGAACTCACCATTTAGCTGTAGTGGTGTGTACCTTCCCTGGGCCAAGAAGAAGAGGCCCAAAGTCCCGGGTACTCCAGCTGTCTGCAGGACACGCAGGAGCCGCCACACAGACTGACGGGCTGTGCAAAGACCCCAGGGTGGAGGGGGGCAGAAGTTTCCTGGTGATGAAGCAGAGGAGGCCGAGGAACGTTCTTGCAGGCCAGCCCATGCACAAGTGCAGAGTTTTCCTCAGCACCTGGCCTTTCATGATCAAACATCGCCACCCCAGCCCGCCCAGCTGGTCTTCACAACAGGGCAAGGTACGAATTTTGCCGCAAGGGCGCATGTCCACATCCCAGCTGGTTTGAAACCAATACGCCTTCATGGAGAGAAATGCATCTGATACAGGCAAACTGCAGCCTGATAAATTCAAGAGAGCATCTGGAACTTTGTTTTCCCTGCAGGATGGTGAAGACTTTAGCCACAGCTCTTTTCTAAGGGAACCAAGGCAGGAAAGCAGGCACAGGGAGTGAGGGGGACCCCGGGGGAGGAGAGTGTCATGAGCCTCATTTGTGGTTGGCTTAATACATGTGAATGGAGGTTGGTTCCCACATTTGATTTTGGTCCCTGTAGGCCTGCATCCCCCAGACACTTTTCGCCCTGATTATCCCAACTGCAGAGAGTGAGCGTGACGCCCGGAGCCATGGAAACAGCCGGGGGCAGTCCGTGAGAAGACGGAATGGTCTCGATTTCATCTTTACAATGTGCACACTTTTGTCCTATTAAGTAATAGAACAAAGGGCCCAATGCTGAGTGAAATAAATAATCCTGTTGTCCATGGTCACATCCCGGGTGGGACACAGAGAACAGGCAGGGGCAGATTCTGAGAACGTGTTGTTTTCTGAACAGGTGGAGTTTTCTTCCTTTTACAGGAAGAACTCAACCTCCCTTCTCTGCGGGGGTGCATGGGGGCTGGGGTGAGGGCAGGGCACTCAGGGGGCCTCCTGTGGCAGGAGGCTGTGGCTGGCACCTCTCTTCCAACAAGCCTGGGTCCCAGAGTCCTGCCCGCGAAGGCAGGCAGGAACGGTGGGCAGCAGGCCACCTTGGGTCCCGGGACCCACACTCCAATCCTGAGGCTTCAGTGCCTGAAAGTGCTGAGTTCTTGGGAACTAAGCAGCACAGTAAACTCTCTGACAATCTGGAAGCTTCTTGTCCTCAGAATATGTCCCCTCTACCTAATCTTGCAGCCAGAGTCGATGGGCCTGAGCCTGCTAGGTGCCGGGAGGGTGGTGAGCTGCGGGGGACTTAGCTAGGTCAAGTACTCAGAAGACGCATCTAACTCAGGCTGAGTATTTGTACACAGCTGCACACCTGCCCAGGAGGCCTGGAGAGGTTGGGTGGGTGGATTAGCTTCCGTCTGTAAGAAAACAAGACTTACAGGACTGTTTCTTCTGCAAAGCAATCTCGGGTCTCTTGGTGACAGGTGCTCTGCCCCCTCAGTTCCTCCGCTGATCAGGTTCTGGATGGACAGGGAGCTGCCAGATGCACCCATTTCTAAACAGAACATCCATTTCCTAAACCTCATAAATATCTACAACTTAGGATACGGAGGCTGAGTTGCAAAACTTCGTTTTTGTGAGCAGAATTATACTGGAAACATCTTTAAATGAAGAAGCTGGGAGGAACGCTCTGATAGCACAGAGGTGGGAGCGTCCTTCACCACACAGGCCACAGGAAGCCTCGCCACGCTGTCGCCACCAGGACAAATGGGCGAAGAGGCATGCTGTAGCGCCCTCCTCTCCAGCTGAGAGACAGTGAGGCCCACAGGAACGGGAAGCCAGCTCAGGGCACGTAGCAGGGACGGGTGAGGCCGGCTCACTCAGAGGGGCCCTCCGTCCGAGGGGGGCTTCCAGCCTGGCGACCAACGTGCAGGAGCCATGCCTCACCCACACAGGAAACCCAGGCGCCAGGCTGGCCTTGCTTCAGGTGGAGCCCGGCCTTCAGAAGCTGCCCAAAATGCTGACAGCCATGCTTTGGAAAGACAAAAATTTCAACAGCAAACCCTCCTTCCTCTGACCCTCTCACCCTCTGGCTCAAGGAGAGGCTTTCTGTCACTAAAAAGGCACGTTCATTTATAACAGATGGAACATTTGGACTTTTTGGAAATGGATTTATAGATTTCATCCCCGGCCTACCTCTCTGAATGCCTGACCCCCACGGGGTCACTCACCTTCCTTCCTGGGAGGGACCTGAAGCCCCACCTCTCCGGGCCCCATGTCTGGACCAACAGTAGGCAAGTGCTTAATGCCGCGATCCCGACCTCGGTGACGTTCAGCAGAGCACGATGAGCGGAAAAGCGTTTGATCAAAGCTTGTCCTCTTGCTGTGTCATTTCCCAAGTTGATGAAACACAGGTTCTCAACCTAAAAACAAAAATCAAAGAGGCAAAGTAATTGACCACAAGTTCATATTTTCCTGGCTCATTACCACTCAGGAAGGCAGATGTACCTCCTGTTCTCACACTTTGGCCTGCCTCAGCATCCCCCATGGGACTTCTTAAAACCCCATCCTCAGAGTTGTGATTCAGTGGACCCCGAGAGTCTGCATGTTTAGCACAGTTCTGGGTGATGCTGATGCTACTACTTGCTCCAGGCACCACACTTTGAGAACCACTGGCCCCTTGGCCCTTTGTCTTGCAGGATCATCTCTTAGTTCAGTCCTTCCAAATCACAGGAGGCCCTTCAGTCCTTTCCATGTCCCCCCCACACCCGAGGCAGCCCAGGACCGGGCTTCATGGCTGCAGCCATGTGTTGCTCCGGAGCCAGAGTCCTAGAACAGGAGTTAGAGTCTTGGAGCTTCTCCAGCACCAGCTGAAGCCACCAGGAGGCTCGCAAGAGCATTGCCTGATGCTGGCGGACCAGACTGCCTTTCACACCTGCAGCGTGAGCTGGAAATGCCAGCAAGGCTGGCGGCAGTTCGGGCACCCAGGTCACCATCTGCCAGAAAGTTCTGCCTGCAGCACCTCAACTCTCAGCTCGCAGCGCAGACTCCCCAGAGAGCCGTGCTCCCCGACAGGGGGAAGGACATCTTCATGGAGACGCAGGCAGACAGGGAGCTGCTGAGAAATAGAACCTTTTGTTTCTGCTCCGGGACAAACAAAAGAAAATTTTGAAATTATCAGATGAGAGCGGGCACTACAAAAGAATGGACAGTTAGCTCCTTTCCCCCCAAATCAGGTGAATGGTGACTTCAAGCGTGGATTAGTAATAAGCAAACTACAGAAATGTGGTCCCAGCTAAATTCGAGTCCTGGTGTGTATTGGGGCTGTTACGTGCTGCACTTGCTGTGGTGGGTAGCCGTTTACCCAGCAGGGTGACCAACCACTGCCCAGCACTCCGCGTGTGGACAGCAAACACCGTTAGAAATGTAGAGGAGGGTGAATCCCTTTTGGCTGCCATGTTTCCAGGACTTTGGGAGGCTAGTGTATTCCAGAAACTGAGTAGCAAGTGTCACATGTGACCAGTCCCAGCTCTAGAGAGACCCATCCGAAACAGCCCTCTGACTCCCTGCTCCAACACTCGCGGCTGGGAGCTCTGCTGGGATCCGCCCCGGGTGGGTTAGTGATGAAAAGTATCCTTGGGAACTGAATGACATAACTGTTGAGAATAGTTGTTTAGAATTTAGCATTTACATGCTGGGAGATGTCTGCCAAATGCGACCATTTTCTTTTTTACAGAATTAATATTGAAGCATCCTCTCCAGCAGAAGTGGATTCCAGAAGAGACAGCTTCCCGGAGGCTCCTAGCCCCAATGGTAAGAGACATCATCAGCGGGAGGGGGTGGGGGTGGGGGAGTGCTTGCCTCTCTCTTGACAGGAAGTGTTTGCCTAAAAGCACTGTTGGGTCATGGAGGTCCACATTACAAGGAAACAAGAAAGATCCAAAGCAGAACTGTGAAAAGACCTTTCTAGTCTAGTTTTGGATGTAGCTAGACCTGGTCTAGCCTAGTTTCCTTCTTCCTTCCTCCCCCTTTTCTCTCTCCTTCCACTTCCTCCCTCCCTCCCTTCCTTCCTTCCTTCCTTCCTTCCTTCCTTCCTTCCTTCCTTCCTTCCTTCCTTCCTTCCTCCCTCCCTCCCTCCCTCCCTCCCCCTCCTTCCTCCTTCCCTTCCTTCCCTCCTTCCTTCCTTCCTTCCTTCCCTCCCTCCCTCCTCCTTCCCTCCTTCCTTCCTCCCTCCCCTCCCTCCCTCCTTCCTTCCTTCCTTCCTTCCTCCCTCCCTCCCTCCCTCCCTCCTTCCTTCCTTCCTTCCCTCCTTCCTCCTTCCTTCCTTCCTTCCTTCCCTCCTTCCCTCCTTCCTTCCTCCCTCCCTCCCTTCCTTCCCTCCCCACCCTCCCTCCCTTCCTCCCTTCCTTCCTCCCTCCCTCCCTCCCTCCCTCCCTTCTTCCTTCCTTCCTTCCTTCCTTCCTTCCTTCCTTCCTTCCTTCCTTCCTTCCTTCCTTCCCTCCCTCCCTTCCTTCCCTCCTTCCTCCTTCCCTCCTTCCCTCCTTCCCAGCGGTTACTGAGCCACAATCATGCTTGCTGGGGTCTTCACTAAAGTCCTACTGTTCATATTCCAAGATCTCATTTCAGACCTGAGAGCCTGAGGAAGTACTGAGGTTCCAAATCCTATAGTGATTCTGGGGTCATTTTCCTTCTCTAAGAGTCGGGCTCATACTATCGGTATCTCCCGTCTGCGCGGCTACATCCCAGACTTCTGTATTCCTTTCTGGGATGTGAGGGAGCATGTCACGTGGGCGGTGACATCTTCTCCCCCCCGGGGGTGCGCCCTGGCCGGCAGGTCACTGCGGGGCGGGAGGGGCCATGGGGCAGCAGCCTGGCTTTAGAGGCGCCCCACCCCCGCAAAGCAGAACCCATTCGACTTGAGCGCCGGGTAACAGGGCCTCTGCCGCACCCCAAGGTCGTCTCTCCCTAAGGTGTCAGGGACACAAAGACAGTCCAGGGGTTCTGTGGCGGACAGGGAGGGCACAGCTCTGCCCGATCTGAAGCTAAGCTTTTAATTTCAAGATAATTAAAGAGTCACATGCAGTTGTGAAAAATACCATGGACGGATCCCATGTGTCATTTCCCTCCCCTTGGATGCTACCACAGCCAGTCCATTTCCTGGTGGGGCCTGACGACCGGGAGGGAGGAGCCTCCCCATGCCCCGCCCACTCCTCTACTTCTCTTGGCTCCTAAGGCTCTCACCTCTTCTTGCTCTGAGGTCCATCTGCCAGACTAGAATCTTTTTTTCTTTTTTCTTTTTTCTTTTTTTTTTTTTACAAATAGTTTATTGTCAAGTTGGTTTCCATACAACACCCAGTGCTCATCCCCACAAGTGCCCTCCTCCATGCCCATCACCTCTCCCCCTGCCCCCACACCCATTAGTCCTCAGTTTGTTCTCAGCATTCAAGAGTCTCTCATGGTTTCCCTCCCCCCCTCCTTCTTCTCCCCCACGGTCCTCCGTTAAGTTCCTCCTAATCCTCCTATACGTGCAAACATGTGATATTTGTCCTTCTCTGCCTGACTTACTTCGCTCGGCATAACACCCTCAAGGTCCATCAGACTAGAATCTTTAATTCCTTTCATTGTCCTATTTCTCCAGTACTGGTTCCTGTTAGAAATTGCAATGCGTAGTGAGCAAACAAACAAGACAAAACCAAACTAAGCCAGTGATCCAGAAACTCCTTCTGCTTCTAAATGTAAGACATCTATTGAAATGGTCCTGGCCTTTGGCTGGCCGTACTATTTGGCATTCGAGTAATGAACAATTTTGTGGATAATTTCAGAGCCTGCATTCCAGTACAGATAAGGCAAAGCGTTTCAGGTTATTTTTAACCAGCAGTTAAGCGGCAGACAAGCCTGAGAAGTGAGGCAGTGGTGCCATATTTAATGTCTTCGGGCTGCCCGAGGGAAATCCCGTTTGACCGAGATGTCTGCTCAGCTCGACACCTGGACAGTCTCCTCAGTCCTGCTCAGCGGTGCTGATGGCAGGTCTGACTTTATCTGATACCAGACACATGCTCTCCAGAGGCACAGACACCACGTCCCGGGCCACGATGCTCACAAGCAGACAGGGCTGTGCTGCGGCCCATGTGTTTAGCTGTGGATACTGCATAATGTCTGTTGACCTCTTTGAAGCATGAACTCCAGCTACGGAGTCGGCCGCGTGTCCTCTGAGGGAGGCAACGCAATCCCATGTCTACGCTCAGCCACCGACTCCGCATGCTGTCGGAGACCATTAAGGCCCAACAGCACAGGGAGACAGATGTGCTCAATAAGGGGCTCTCACACGCTGATGGCAGGAGGCGAGCTGGCTACCAAAATGACTTGCACGTACCGCAGGCACGCTTTTTCCTATTTGTTCCATACAGAGCTGGACGGATTTCTCCTGCCACCCTGTGCTTCCACCCTTGGCGTGGCTGAAAGATAAAGTACATGGAAGGGAGGAAGCCAATGGATTGGGACCCTCAACTTGCTGTTAAAAATGGTGTCACTTGGGCACCTGGGTGGCTCAGTCGGTTAAGCGTCCAACTTCAGCTCAGGTCATGATGTCACAATTCGTGGGTTCGAGCCCCGCATCAGGCTCTGAGCTGAAGACAGCTCAGAGCCTGTCTTCAGATTCTGTGACTCCCTTTCTCTCTGACCCTCCCCTGCTCACGCTGTCTCTATCTCTCTCTCAAAAATAAATAAAACATTTTAAAAAATGGTGTCACTCTGGAGGCCTCAGTTGGTTAAGCATCTGACTCTTGATTTCAGCAGGTCATGGTCTCAAGGTTCGTGAATTCAAGCCCTGCATCGGGCATAGAGACTGCTTGGGATTTTCTCTTTCTCTCTCTCTCTCTACTTCTCCACCATCTGCTCTCTCTCTTTCTCTCTCTCAAAATAAATAAATAAACTTAAAAACTGGTGTCACTCTAGCCTAATGATGTATTAGGGACCCACGGGGGGATGGAGGTTCAAGAAGGCAAGTGTAGCATCTCCCAGTGCTCCGTGCATCCCAGATGCCCCAGAACACGGAGGGTGGGGTCTGAGCAGGAGTAAGAGTGTGGCTTCGTGCCGGGGTAGCCTTATGGCCAGCAGTGCCAAGGTGCACTGTGGCAATATAAGGAAATGTGAATGAGGGCCTAGACCAGGGGTCAGGGAGCTTCCCAGCCCTCTCTGCAAGTCACCCACAGGTGGCATCAGGCCATGAGGCTTGGCTGAAGGACAAGATGCTGAGAAAACTTGTAACCCAAGGGGTGCCCAGGCAGGGAGACTTCACCCAGCCCAAAGCCACCTAATGGAGACCCACTCCTTACTAGCGCCTGGGGCAGGGCTCACACGGACACCTGTGTGCAAGAGGTTCCTCTCCTAATAGGCAATTGCAGGATCGAGACAGGAATCTGAGGAATGTGAAGGAGAAATGTGTGTTACCCTCAAGCCCTCGAGTCGCTCACCACAGGCTCTTCTAGCACATTTGTCTCAGTGGTTGGCTTGGGACTCATGCGTCTCCTCTTTAATTCTTGTGCAGCTTTGGGGCCAGCAAGAGACAAGGTCCCCACTGGTCCTATGAGTCGTTTTGGGCTGAGTTGTGTACCCCCACCCCAATTCATAGGTGTAAGCCCTGACCCGCAGGACCTCAGACTGGGACTGGATGTGCAGACAGGGGCTTTAAAGAGGTAATTAAGTTAAAATGAGGCCATAAGGGTTAGCCCCAATCCAAGATGAGTAATATTTTTACAGGGAGAGGAGATTAAGACACAGACATACAGATGACCAGGTGAGGATGCAGGGAGACGGCCATCTATAAGCCATGGAGAGATGCCTCAGAGGAACCCACCCTTGATCTCAGACTTGAGCCTTCCAGAGCTGTGAGACAATAAATTTCTGTTGTTTAAGCCACCCCCTCCTCCTCACCCCGGTCTGTGGTGCTTCCTTATGGCAGCCTAGGGCAGACCAGCATGCAAGTGGTCTCTTCTTGGCTCATTTGCAGTGAGAAAAGCTGTATGAACCTCAGGAGAGTCCAACATTCTTTGATGTTAACATGAACTCTTTGTTTCTTAGGAAGCCCCCCAAGCAGTAAGAATATCCACTTAACCAACCAATAACACAGTGTCTTTCTCTTGCTAGCTCCGATAACAGTCTATTCCAGAACCAAAGCACAGACACTTGGGGGATAGGCCAGCAGACCACTCTCCCTTCTCATGGATGTTGGAAAACAGGCTATTGACAGCAAAGATTTATTACTTTGCACACCATATGAAAAGACGGGCAGCACAATAACTTACTCAGAGTTTGGCTTTTGGTTGAGAGAAGACAGAGTGAAGACTGAAGAAGGGCATTAATATTCCAGTGAAGAAATAGATGACAGAATAATGAATCTCATTCAATGGAAACATTTGTTGTTGAGAATGACCAACAGTCCATTGAACCTTTGGCTGGAGGAAAACATTTAGAGCTTGTGAGGAGCTGTTTCAAAGACCTGGATGGCCAGCAATTGCCGTGCAGATGCAGACAAATAAAGGAAGTCTCCTGGAGGTGTTCCCTGAGCAGAGCCAGAGGCCACCAAGGTGGGCCCTCCGCCCCCACCCCTCTGTGAGTTCGTGCAGGGCACCCCTTCAGCAATAATCCTTGTAAGCAACAATGGAACTGCTCCTCACATTAAAACGTGTCATTATAGAAGAAGAGTGTACTTATGACCCAAGAGGAAATTTTAAAGATAAAGCTATACTCACATCAAATGCTTTTCTCCCTCATGTTTCCTTCCAGTTATTGTTCGAGCATATTTATAACTTTACAGTGATGATATGAAATAATGCACCATATTTTATCATTTTTTCCTTCTTTATTTTAAATTATTACCCTTGGGATAAAATCAGGAATGGTTTTGTTGGGTCAGCCAGCATGAGCATGTTGCTAAAAACATGGTCCACCACCATAAAGGTCATTGTCTGCTGCACCCCATTCCCATCCTCACCGAGTGTTTTTGTTATTAGTTTTTTAAGTTCCTATTTAAAAAGATGAAAATCGATCCTTAATTTCTTAAAAACTTGGATGTAAAAATCATGAAAAAGACAATACTTCTGCAAACTTGTTTGAAAACTGTAGATCTTTTTGTACAAATCGTTCGATCATGTCTTTGACCTGTTTGCCTACTGAGATGTTGGTATTTATTTATTACCATACCAACCCCTTCATATCGTAGGAATGGTTTGTCTAGTCTATTACTTTTCCTTATCTCTTTTCATTTTAGTTATGAAGCATTGATATAGTTAAATCTGTTGGATGTTTCTTTGCAATTCCATCCATTGGCTTTGGTCTTTGGAAATTCCCTTGACCTGTCTGTGGTCTGGAGGGTGTCCTACTGTCCCTCGAAGATTGAAGCCATTCAAAACCCTGGCAGTTCTTGAGGCATGATGATTCCGCAAGCACTTCTTCCCAGGAGAAGCTCCATTCTTTTGGGTGGGGCTTCCACGGGTGGGGTGCTCTCCACTGCAAACAGACTACACAACACTGGTTGTCCTGGTGAGTGTTCCCCACCAGCCACCTGCTTCATCTCAGGTCCTTCCTTTCTGTCTTCCTCTGCATTTCTTGTTAGACATGCTGGCCCTTCCCTTATACTTGAATGAGGATATCTGATTAGGAAGTTAAAATGTAACATGGCCAAATAATTTTTTGGAATGAGTATGTCCCATGCAAAATTTAAGCCATGCACTAAAAAATATTGTTGCTTATTTGAAATTCAAATTTAACTAGACATCCTGTATTTCATCTGACAACTCTAGCTTTGGGTCCTCTCTTGTGTCTTGTGCCAAGTCTTCTCAATCAGGTTAAATATTCATTTGCAGTTCTCAGGAGGCCGTGCTGCTTGCCCAAGACACAGAGGTGAGGCTCCCGTGTGCTGACCCCATGGACACTACTTTCCTGCTCACCAGCCCTGGGGCTGGGGGCTCTCACTGGTACAGTCTTCGGTTTCTGTATCTGTATTAGTCTGTTAGAGCTGCCATAGTGGGTGCCACAGCCTGGGTGGTTTCAACAACAGAAATTTAGTTTTGCACTATTCTGGAGGCTGGAAGTCCAAGATCAAGGTGTCATCTGGGCTGGTTTCTTCTGAAACCTTTCTCCTTGGCTTGTGGATGACCATCTTCTCCTCGAATCTTCACATACATGGCTGTCTCTCTGAGTTTCTCTGTCCTAGTTTCCTCTTTTTATAAGAACATCTGTCATATTGGATTAGAGCCCATCCTAATGACCAAATGTTAACTTAATTATGTTTTTAAAGACCCTATCTCCAAATGTGGTCATACTTGAAGGTACTGGGGATTAGGGTTTCAGCACATAAATTTGGGAAACAGAGTTCAGCACGTTACAGCATGCTCCACTCCCGTGGCTATCTGTCCAAGCCATTCAACTTCTGCCTTGTTCTCTCACTCGACAGTATGTCTGTGGTCTCGAGGGTGTCCTATGGTCCTTCTAGGATTGAAGCCATCCAAAACCCAGGCAGTTCTTGAGGCATGCTGATTCCACAAGCCCTTCTTCCCAGGAGAAGTCCGTTCTATTTGGTGGGGCTTCCATGGGTGGGGTGCTGTCCACTGCGAGCAGATTACCCAACACTGGCCAACACCCTTCTGGACTTCAAATTGGTTCAGGGCCTGGAAACTTCTGCTACATAGCCTCACCCACTAGGACTGCCAGGTCCTGAGAGTTATCTGAATCACTCTGGAAATTTTCTCTCTGCCTTTTGGTTGTTGGACTCCTGGCCTCCATCCCCAGGACTTGCCTTAGTGAACAGATCATCTGTTTCCATTGTATCTGTGACCTCCTGCCTTCTTCTCTTCCTCCTCAGGTCATGTTGTCCTGGAACTAGCAGGCCTCCCATCTAGGTCCACCCGAGTCATGACCCTGTTTAACTCCCTGCCTGCCTATCTATTTCTTTGTTTCTAAAATAGTTTATCATCTACTTCTTCTAAAACGTATTGCATCGGATAGCCTGTAGTGTGGTTCTATTTTTATGTATTTCTAGACTTTACAAACCATTACCAGGACATCATACTCTTCATTACATATCTACTTTCCTTCTCCATTGTTTTCCTGATGCTTGTTCATAATGTACAAAATTCCCTTCCCCACAATTTATGCCATAACGATGGAATAGTCACTATCCATGTGTGGCTATCAAACACTTGACATATGGATAGTCCAAATTTCAAGCACTTAGTACCGAAGAAGAACATAAACAATTTTGTTAATAATGTTTCTTTAGATTGATCACATATTAAAATACTTCTGATATATAAGGTTAAATACAATATACTATTAATATTAGTTTTACCTATTTCCTTTTACTTTTATTAAATTGTGGCTACTGGATCATCAAAAACTCCATATATGACTGACTGTATTTCTATATACAATTGCCTCTACCTCAAGGCACACATTCAAGGCACACATATGGCGTTCCATGCATCTCTCTTGGTTCTTAAGCCAATATTCTAATGTTTTAATTAATGATTCTCTTAAAATATATTTTAATATCTGCTCGAGATGTAAACATTTTCCCCATTAGTCTTATTGTTCAGACTGTCTTTTGAAAGTCCAAGCCAATTGTTCTTTCAGATGAATTTCAAAAATTATTTTTGCCAAATCCATAAAGACTTTGTTTGAATTATTCATTCTTAGCTCTAGAAATATGTTTCTGTTCCCAAACTGATTGTCTTTTATGACTTCTGTTAGAACTCTGAGGTTTTATTTATATGCTCTTTTCTCAAAACCATCTCTATTATATGCTATTTGTAACCGTATGACGAATGAGGTCTTTACTGAAGTACTATTAGTTTTTGCACAGTTGTCTTTTAAAGTCACTTAACCAAACTGTTTTTAAATGATAGTATGTTCCTAACGGGTACTCTTTGTGAAGAGAATTGTTCTCCCCTTACCATATGCATTCATTTTATTCTGTTTCCGATGTTATTATAATGTTACAGTGACCAAGACTTCCAAACCTTAATAAATAATTATGGTGGTAGTGGGCATTGTTCCTGAAAATAATTTGCTAAATATTACTTTTTGGAATATTTACCCTTTGAAACTTGGCAATGCTTTTTCTTGGCTTTGATTGCTTTCAAGGACACCCATTAGGGAGGTATTTTCCCTGTCCAAGTAAAATAAGCAGGCTAGAAAACTGAATTTCCTCCTGGCTTTCTGCAACCCACCCACTGTAAAAATAAAACAAAGCCATCATGTTTTTGATTCAGAGACATATTTTCATAGAGTAACATGCCAGACTGTGGACAGCCCCTGATGCCCTGCAAAAATGTCAGTGGACAGAGAGACAGTTATATGTTCTCTTCTTGAACTTGAGCCTGGGTTCGGCTTGGTGTACGCGCTGGATTTTACTGTTGGGTTATGGTCGGGGAAACCTGGTATGAATGCACTTATGTATTAAATTTCAACTGAAAAACTTTCTCCACATAGCATATTCTTTTAATTACCAAATTCTCCAAACATCACTTAAAGCTATCTTATGCTGTACATCAAGAAAGAAAGAAGCCACTAGGGTGTATCTGGGAGGAAATGGCAGCCTTAGAATGTTTACAGGCTACTCTACAGGAGAAAGCTCTTATACAAAGGTGGGGATGCAATGTCACTGAGTGTGCCATCAGCCAGGACGGCCGGGGCTGGGCGATCCTCCAGAGACAGGTGCCGAGTGCCTTCTTGGATGTGGTGCCAAGGGCAGCTGGACACTGCTTGACTCTGGGTCCTGGAGAGAGGGAATTTTGGTGATATTGGGCTGGATCAGACAAAACTGGGTGTTGAGAAGTATTTTCTTTCTTTTTTAATGTTTATTTATTTACTTTGAGAGAGAAAGAGAGAGAGCAGGGGAGGGGCAGAGAGAGAGAGAGAGAGAGAGAATCCCAAGCAGGCCCCACACTGTCAGCACAGAGTCCAATGTGGAGCTTGAACTCACGATCTCTGACATCATGACTTGAGCCAATACCAAGAGTCAGATGCTTAACTGACTGAGCCACCCAGGCACCCTGAGAAGTACATTCTTCCTCTTTCCAAGAGTTGTCTGATGAGGACACAGCCTAGAGTGTGGGGTACTCTGCATTCCTGGGCTGTGAACACCCCGGACACATCTCCACCCGACAAGTGTACGTGGCATGGCTTGTCGCAGTGTGCTGTTCTGAATCCAATAAGAGCCCCTCGGGAGGAGATCCCTGGGAAAGTAGGTGTTCTCTTCAGTTACGTGGGATCCCTCAGCCCGCACTTGGCTACTGAATTCAGATGGTGGAAGAGAATCTAGGGCCAGATTCCAAAAAAGTCTAATTTCCTCAACTGTCTAAACCATCCCTGCTGTTCTTTAAGCCGCCCTTGAGGCTCCACCCCTCTGTGGATCTCCTTCCTTAAATGGTAGCTGCCGCAGGGAGGGGCCACAAGACAGTGTCTCATGGGCAGGTGAATAGACAGACGCATGAGGTGTGTCAGTCGAACCCTCTGGGAAGCATGTGTTGAGACAGATTGAGGGAAGAAAACGGCTTAGAGAGGAAGACGGGGGAGCAGGTTCACAATGCAGACCTGACATCTTCCCCACCTGCCCAACAGTGAGCTCCTTCTAGAACAGGCTTGCTCATTCAAGGAGTCCTGTGTTGGGTGGCAAAGACTGGGCTCTCGTACCGCACCCCTGCCTAGCTCTGGTGGGACCACCCCAAGCTCGGTGTGGTCCTGGCTCAAACACAGGGGGTCACCTGTATACTGTCACCCACATCTGTCAGCCAACCACCCCTCTCAGCCTGAAGGGGAATCTGAGCTCACTCATAACAGGGACCGTTGATAACCTCTGTGTAGCCTTGTCAGCTCCAGCAGGAAGAGTCCCATCCCCTTAGCATGTCACCTACACTGGGATCCAGTTTCTGTCTCAAACAAGAACCGGTTTTGCTGGCCTCTTTTGGCTCATGCTTCTGGTCCTGGCCGAGATGCTGTGGGACCCCCTTGTGACCTTCCCTGGGACACCTGGCCGTGCCGGGCCATGAACAGGGCAGGAACAGCTTCCTAGAAGTCTGGGTTTCTTCACCCTTTGGGAGCTAAGACTCGATAATCTTTAGAGTAAACCTCCCTTGCCCCTGAGGCTGGGAGGGGTGATAATGTGTTATCTCTTCTGCTGAGCCCTTTGTAAACACTTACGTCATTCAGCTGATAGGAGACCAGATAAGGGAGGGACCCCGAGTCCTCTTTGAAAAGGGTCACAAATCCAAACAAGGATTCTTGGATGGATCATTCTGCTCTGGTTTGTATTAGCTCTGCAATTAAGAGGCTTACACAACCATCCCTCAAAGGGGGTTTCTTTACCACATGAAAGGGAGGAAAGGTTGGCCCTAAAAGAAGGCGGTCCTCAGCTTTTCTTGGCTATTTTTCCCAGACCTCAGAAAAGGCCAGTGCTTTTGAAAGAAGAGGTCACTGGGAGGGAAGACAATCAGAAGCAGGCTGTATAAAGTGGCCCTTCCCAAAGCAGAGCATTTCCTTTCCTTCCTTTCCCAGGCCGCACTGGCTCAGACCTGCTTTTCACAGACTGACATAAAGGAAAGTGGGGCCACAGTTCGGAGAGGGTGTAAAAGTGGGTGGAGAAGAGCTTGGTTCCTCCCCAGGCCTCCCCATCCTCTGGGTCAGGTGACAACGCCAGGTCAGATCACGCTGGAGGTGCCACTGTCCTCCAGACCTCGGAGGAAGGCAGGACAAGGTGTCCCCTGCTCCCCAGGCCAGCCCGAGGTATTAAGACAGCCCCTAAGCACCCCAGCTCTGCCGCTAAGGATCCCACACCTGCTGCTTCAGCTCTAGGGTCTTTCCCATATGTCAGAGCGACTAGACCCTTCCCACCCCAGAAGGGAGCCCCCCGCCCAGAGTGTCTCAAGATCACAGTCTATCTTTTTTATATTTCTGTTCTAGGACCTCATTCAGGGCCTGGCCCCAAATAGGTAGGTATCTAGTATATATGTTTTATAAGGAGACTTTGAGGGTTCTTGGAGAAGGAAAAGATCTTATTGTGGTCTTCCTCTCCTTTTTTTTTTTTAAGTGTATTTATTTATTTTGAGATAGAGAGAGAGAATGTGGGAGAGGCAGAGACAGAGAATCCCAAGCAGGTGTCTCACTGTCAGCACAGAACCCAAAGCAGGGCTTGAACTCACAAACCGTGAGACTACGATCTGAGCTGAAATGAAGAGTTGGACGCTTAACCAACTAAGCCATCCAGGGATCCCCGCTTTCCATCTTTTTTTTAAAATGTTTTTTAATTTATTTCTGAGAGAGAGCGTGAGCAGGGGAGGGTGACAGAGAGAGGGAGACACAGAATTGGAAACAGGCTCCAGGCTCTGAGCTGTCAGCACAGAGCCCGACGCGGGGCTCGAACCCACGAACTGTGAGATCATGACCTGAGCCGAAGTCGGACACTCAACCGACTGAGCCACCCAGGTGCCCCGCCCTTCCATCTTTTTAAAGTGATGAACTCCAAATTTACACCGTAAAAAAAACCTAAGGTCAGACAACCATTTTGCACAAGGAAGAGGTGGTGTGGAAATCAGGATTGCCTCCCTGCCCCCTCCTTTCACCCCTCCTTCCCAGTTTAGCAGTATGGATGGTAGTGACCCCACCCTCCACTCCAGGATACCAAGTGCCCCTGGCACAGTGGACACATTGGGTAAATCACGACCTCAGAGCATGCCATTTTCCTGGTCACTGGGGTTGGTTCAGGAGTGTTCTGTCAGCTCAAAGCTCAGGCCTTGGTCAGAATTGAATGAGGAAGCAGGTAGATTTGGTGGATGCTGCCGCCATCTTGCCATCATGGTGAAGAGGTGGCAAACAGCGAGATGGCCAAGTCTGAGCAAATGACAGAGAAATAGAGTCAGGGTCCAGATGAAAGCACGGCTGAATACCAAGTCCATCTCTGAATTTGTCTGTCTTTGCCATTTAACCCAGTGTGAGTCAGGCGGTCTGAAACTTGAAACCAAAAGGATGTGGATGACAGGGTGTGTTAGGTAAGACGTGGCTCTTGGCTGGAGCATCCATGAGCATCAGAATGTCAGCGTCAGCGTCTTCCGATATTGGTTCTCCTTCCCTTTGAAATAGTGGTACATGGAGTGGGCCTATGACCTTTCTTCTCCATCTCTCCTTGACATTCTCTCATCCATGAAGGATAGTTTGGGATCCACTCTTGGCTTTCTGGATGTGATGTGTCCTGGGAAGGTCCCCATGTGGCCAGAGCCTGGACTGCACTGACTGGGGAGCAGGGAGGAAGTGTCCTGGTAGAGGGCAGGAGGCCCCCGCCCCGAGCTTCCAAAAACGTGCCTGCATTTCAGTTCTGGCTTCAGCATTATGAGGAGCTGTGACACCAGTGGGCCCTGCTCTGAGAGCAGGGAGCTCTCTGCGTGCCCTCCGCCCCCAGGCCACCCTTGCCCAGCAAATGTGACACATCGCAGGGCTCATTTTGCTGAAGACAGGCAGGCTGTCCTCAAAACAAGCAAAACCAAAACCAGAACAGCCGTTTTATGATACAAGTAACATGTGCTTGTTTTAGGAAACAAACATAAAGAAGAAAGCAAGGAACCCCATGGTCCAGAGATTGTAACTTCATACGTCCCTCTTCCAGGGATTATTTCTCATGGTTCTAAACAAACCTTTAAGTATAACAGATACGAAAAGTCTACGAGTCCTAATAGTGCCGCTTGACAGATTTTCACAGCTTGTACACATCCGTGCAACCAGCTACCCAAATAAACAGCTTCAGCCACAGTGAGCAGCCCTTCCCGCACCCCGTCTGGTCCCCCCTCCTCACCTCCAAGGTGACAGCACTACGGATGACGTTTTCCTCTTTTCTTCGAACTTGACGTAAATGGAATCACACAGTGTGCTCTTTTTTGGAAGTAGATGCTTGTATCAACACTGTGTTTCTGAGACCCACCCTATTGCATCCAGCTGGTCCTTCTCGCTGCTCCGTGGCGTTCTCTTTCGGGAACGAAACACACTGTATTTACCCCTGTGTTCCATTTACTTACATCCCTGTTCAATTTCAGCCAATCCGGTTTTCCCTAGTGGTTGTAGCGAGTTTCGCTCTCACAGGCAGCATAGGAGCGAGTGGGTAGCTCTGTCCACACTCTGGCCAACTCTTTATTTTCTTCCCAGTGTTTCCATATGTTAACTGGCTGTGTGGATAGCTTCATTTGTGAGCTGCCCATTCAGATCTTTTACCTGTTTCCCCAATAGGCTATTTATTTTCTTTTTCTTGCTGATTTCTAGGAGTGTTTTATAATTCTGGTTATAAATCCCTTTTAGATGCATGTGTAACAAATCTCTCCTGCTCTGTGGCTTGTATTTCTACTCCTCAAAATATTAAAACATTATGTTAATCTTTTTTTCTTTATGGTTCAGCACTTTTATGTTCTGCTGAAGAATCCTGCCTACTTCATGTTCACAAGGATGCTCTGTTTTTTCTACATTCTTCACCGTTCTTCTTTCAACATTTAAATCTATAATAAATCTGGAAGTGATTGTTTTATGGTGTGTGTTTTCCCAGGAGGATATCCAATTCACTCAGCAGATTTCCAGTCATTTACCAAAAATATTATGAATATATATGCATGCTTATTTGTAATAGATATCTTCATGCATATAGAATGTTTTTAACATTGCTTTTAAATTAATGTTGACTAATTGTCATTTAAATCCATCAAAACGTAATTGTTCGTGTCTACATGATGTTTGATTATCTCAGTATATCAAATATTTAGCCATCTCAATGCTGTTGGGCAAATTATTGCCAGATTTTCATACTTATGAACAGAACTGAGAAAAAGCTAGGTCCATACTGCAGTATTTCAGTGTGTGTACCTAGGATACAGTCCTGGAAAGATCCACCCAAATGAATACTTTAAGGCCGTTCATCATTATTGCCAAAATTGCTTTTCAGAAGATTTGTTGGGACATAAGATTCCATAAGAAGTGAAATGGTTTTAGTCTCTCCATGTCACTGCGATTTGTCAGCATGGAGGATTGTCATTAAAATCTTTTGACAATTGTACAGACAAGAAATCATATTTGATGTCAGATTCTTTTAAAAGTGAATGGAAAGCACACTTTGTTTCTATTTCATGTTCAGAGAAAAGTGATGCGGAGAATCATTGATTTCTCTTATATGAAAGGCATTGCTGTTCTTTTGATTGGTTCATCTAAGCTATGGATAGAAGAGGTAGAAACCAGCCAGTTTGACACAGACTTGTTCCAAGGCCTTTAAACTTCACTACTTATTTAGGAATTTTATAGTTTCATGTAGTTAAGCCTGTCAATTTCCATTTTTATTATTTCTGCCATTACTTTTAGTCTCAATAGCTTAGATTAAAGATTGCCTTCTGTGGATTATTTTGCATCTAACTCTGTCCAAAGCTTATTCTGCTGCTTTGATGTAAGACCTGGATCTAAATGTGAATCTGCTCCCCTAACCCTGCATAGCCAGCTAAGTTTCCCAACAACCCAGCAACAGCATGGATAGCTCTGTGTTATCTTAGCACCCGGCACGAGAATTCCATGTAGGTGTAGAAGTAACACTGACTGGAAGATTCTAGCTATGGTCTGGCACAGAGATGAACCACTGGAGGCCGACGTGACCTGGTGCTGAAGCCCCACAGAGAAAAGAAGGTCTTCTGAAACTCCCACAAAGTCATGGACTCTTTTTGGGAGAGCAGGGGAGGCTGAGGAAGGTAGGGGGTGGGTTTAGAAAGCAGTGGTGTTGGTGAAGCTTGGCAGTGGGGCAGCCAACTTGGACAGCCTGCACCTGTCCGTAGCAGGTGATGCTTACAGTGTCCCTGCCGTTCATGGCATTTCGACAGTGGAAACCCCCTCACTCCTCATCGCATCTCCAACCCTGAGACTCCAGAGTGCTCAAATTACTTTATCTGAGTTTGCTATGTTTTGCAAGGTGCAAAGAGGTGTAGGATTCACATCTGTGCTATGCACACAGGAACAGGAGCCTGGACGCAGAGGCTGTGGGGTGCCCTCAAAAGTGTGGGGACTTTGGGTGGGGCCTGGGGGTGTCATGCACTGGGGCCTTGGCAGAAGACAGCTATTTGGACCTGTTCTTGAGGGGCAGGGAGGTCCCCAGCTCACATCTTTGGCTTCATTTTGCCTGCTTTGTTGCTTTGCCATTCATTTCAATTTCCTCCTTTATCAGCAGAACTGACATTTGATTCTACATTGTTTTTATTTGAAATCTGAATCTCTGAGCTCCTTGCATCAGCCATGTGATCACAACTATAACTCTTTCTTTCTCTTAACCATCTTAATCTTTTTTTTTTTTTAATGTTTATTTATTTTTGAAAGAGACAGAGAGAAACAGAGCAGTGGTGAGGAAAGGAGAGAGCGAGTGAGAGGGAGACACAGAATCCGAAGCAGACTCCATGCTCCGAGCTGTCAGCACAGAGCCCGATGTGGGGCTCGAATGCACAAGCAACAAGATCATGACCTGAGCTGACGTTGGTTGAGCACAATCAACTGAGGCTCCCGGGTGTCTTTTAACCATTTTTAAGTGTACAGTTCAGTAATGTTGGGTACATTCACATTGTGGTGCAACCAATCTCTGGAATTCTTTCATCTTGTGGAATTGAAACTGTACCGTGAACACTATCCCCCTTTTCTCCCTCCCCCCAGCCCTTTAACCATCTGCCCTCTGTGGTTGGCCTCTGTGAATCTGACCACTCTAGGAACCTCATATAAGTGGAATCACACAACACCTTTTGTGATTGCCTTTATTTCACTTCGCATGTGTTCTCAAGGTTCTTCCATGTTGTAGCACGTGTCAGAATTCCTTTCTCTTTTAAGGCTGAATAACATTCCATTGTGCAGACAGATTACATTTTGTTTCTCCATCCTTCTTTCGACGATGACTTGCTTGCTTCCACCTGTTGGCTGTTATGAAAACTGCAGCCCATATTTGGGGGTCGATGGGGAGAAAGTCTGCAGAGCACTCCAGAACGTGTGGCCTGTCTGTAACTCCCAAGACCTTAGATGACCTTTGAAAAGAAAGACCTAGTCCTGCTTCAGGGTTATTGCCTGGGTGATGCTCTGGCTCCACACCCTTCTTGACAAAGCCCTATGTCACCACAGAGGACATGTAAGGGGCTTCTGCTCTGCCATGAGGGTTTTTCACCAAGCCTTGGGTAAGGCTTATTCTAATCTGAATCTCCCAACCAGTTACTCTCAGAAATTTGAGGGCCTCTACTGACCCAATCCCCCCCTTTGCATAGGTATCATGACTTTCTGTTTTCAGTAGCTCCAAAGAGAGAGGTTTTCTGAGCTACAGAACAGATAACACTAAGGATGTCACACCAGCACAGCTGAGCTAGATGTTTCCTTTCTTAGATGGTCTGATTAGAAGGGGGGCTACTACAGTCTCTTGTTTATGGCATCCTCTAAGGTAAAGGAGTCTGGCCTCTGCATCATCTTCACTCACTCACTCATTCATTTATCCATTTGTTTGTTCAACAAATATCCAATAGGAGCTCATTATACATCAGTCACTGTGCTGGGTTGGCTATTGATGTGAACAAGAATTCTAGCCATGGAAGAAATGACTACATACCATGGGACACACACAAACACAGAAATAGTCATGCACTGTGACACAAGTCCTAGAATGGAGTTATGGACAGAGCACTGCTCATTGTCCAGCCTTGGCCTGTTGGCTATTGATTCAGAGAGGGTTATTGTGAGGATTGCTACCTTAACATTTTCAAGAAGAAAACACTGAGTTTCAAGGAGACCTGACTGTTTAAAGACACCAGCTGATTAGTGGCAAATCTTTCCTGACTCAGGGTGCCCACTTCTGTGTTCCAGTTCAAAGCTGGCCTCAGTCTTTGTCTTGGTGGGCTCTGAAAGGGTGCCGAGCTCCAGGCTTTTGGTCAGAGATTGGGTCTTCCTCTATCTAATTCCTTGCTGAAATGACATTCTGCTTGAGACTCGCCCTTCCTGGTGCATGCAAGTCTTATCTCATATCCTGTGGGACAATAGCTGGAATGTGGCTGCAAGATTACCAAACAGTCTGTTTGCATAAACAAAATCCATCAGCTTCACTCCATCCTGCTAGGAGGGGTGAGCACAAGTTGACTCCAGGGAACTTTTGCTATTGGTCTGAGCTTGTGACATTCAGCAGAGAGGACTGTGGATGCTCAGAAGTGCCTTTGCCCACTGTGCATGCTTTGTCTTGTTCCTGTGTTTGTGTCTTGTCTGAGGCATTCTGACAAGGTCCGTGTTTCTACCTGACCAGTATCCTTTCTCCTGTGCTCTGGTAACAAGACCTTGACCTTCCTTTGGGGATGCACCTTGTTCTATTTCCACCACTGTTCCAAGTGCATCCAACACCATCAATGGGGGAAGTTGCTCCAAACTAAACAAATAAGATTCTCCCTGATGTTTAAACATCCAGCCAAGTGGGTCAGAGTCAGAAACTGGCTCAGACATGTCAGTCATGGAGGGTGAGCCCTGAGGAATCTGCCCATCAGTTCTTGCCATCTGGAGACCCCACAACTGTCGGCTCTTAGCTGTCTTTCTATTTTGTGAGACATTCCCTATTTTTGTTCTATAGAACACTATTATGCTTTAGTCAGTCTAGTCCTATTATTTGCAACTACAGAATCCTGACTCAACAATTGTTAAGACTGAGTAGGCAGATGAGCGTCCATGAACCAGGAGCAAAGAGGAAAGTTTAAGAATGAGGCACCAAAAATGAGGATAAAGAGCAGGTTCAATGTCAACGAGGAACCACAGCCAGAATAAGTTTAGGATAAATGGGAAGGAGAAACTCCAATGCAGGCACTGAAGTTACCCAGAAAATGGAAGTATGTGACTTCACCCAACGTGAACCCTTGAGTCCTCATATGAACAGCTAGCGCAGATGGACTGCATTAGGAAATCTTTGAATTCTACAGAACCCAGTTCACATTCCTGCACTGCAGTACACATGAACTGGAATGTCCAGCTCATGTGTCCATCTGTGACTTCACACAGCCCCAAGTACCAAAGGACAAACACATGGTCTAGCCATGAGACTATATTTTGGCTCAGAGCTCCTCACGACTTTCTCTAGCCCTCCGGAGGATGAGGCAGATGAAGAAGGCATGTGCCAAGTCCTGACAAAGGAGCGTTCCTTCTGGGACTCAGCAATAGTTGTTTACAAGGCAATTTGACTTAAAATGAATGAAATTCATGTCCCAAGTGACCAGGGTTTTTTAAAAAGTTTTTATTTTAGTTCTAGTTACTTAACGCTGTATGTTAACATAGCGTTATATTAGTTTCAGGTGTATAATATAGTAATCCAACACTTCCATACATCACCCTGTTCTCATCACAATAGGTTCACTCCTTAATCCCCATCACCTATTTAATCCATTTTCCCACTCAACTCCCCTCTGGTAACCATGAGTCTGTTCTCTATAGTTAAGGGTCTGTTTCTTTCTTTCTATATCTTTCTTTTATTTTTTTTCCTTTTGCTTGATTTTTTTGTATATCTTAAATTCCACATATGAGTAAAATCATATGATATTTGTCTTTCTCTTACTGGCTTATTTCACTTAGCATTATACTCTCTAGCTCCATCCACGCTGTTGCAAATGGCAAGATTTCATTCATTTTTTATGGCTGAGTAATATTCCAATATGTCTTCTTGGTGGATGGATGTTCCATATCTTGGCTCTTGTAAATAACACTGCTATAAACATAGGGGTACATGCATCCCTTTTTAATAAGTGTTCTTGTTTTCTTTAGGTATATACCTGGTAGCATGATTGCTGGATCATAAGGAAGTTCTATTTTTAACTTTTTTGAGGAACCTTCATACTGTTTTCCACAGTGGGCTGCACCAGTTTGTATTCCCACCAACAGTGCACAATGGTTCCTTTTCCTCCACATCCTTGCCAACACTTGTTGTGTCTTGTGTTGTTGATTTCAGCCATTCTGACAAGTGTGAGGTGATATCTCATTGTGGTTTTGATATGCATTTCCCTGATGATGAGTTTTGTTGAGCCTCTATCCATGTGTCTGTTGACCATCTGGATGTCTTCTTTGGAGAAATGTTTGCTATATCTTCTGTCCTTTTTTAATTGGATTACTATTATTTTTCTTTTTGGTTGTTGAGTTTTGTAAGTTCTTCATATATTTAGACATATAATTCTTTATGGAATATGTATATAATTCTTTATGGGATATGTCATTTGCAAATTTCCTCCCATTCTGTAGGCTGCCTTTTAGTTTTATTGATTGTTTCCTTTGTTGTGCAGAAACCTTTTATTTTGATGAAGTCCCAATAGTTCATTTTTGTTTTCATCCCCTGGCCTCAGGAGACGTATCTAGAAAGAAGTTGCTATAACCAATGACAAAGAGGTTAATGTCTTTTCTTCCTGGACTTTTACAGTTTCAGGTCTCACATTTGGATTTTTTTTTTTTTTGAGAAAAACAGAGAGAGTGCAAGTGGAAGAAGGTCAGAGAGAGGGAGAGAGAAACTTAAGCAGACTCCACACTCACTGAGGAGCCCAGCATGAGGCATGATCCAGTTTCATTCTTCTGCATGCAGCCGTCCAGCTTTCCCAACACCATTTGCTGAAGAAACATTATTTTTCCCATTGGATATTCTTTCTTGCTTTGTTGAAAATTAATTGACCATATAATTGTGGGCTTATTTCCGGATTTTCTATTCTATTCCATTGATCTATGTGTCTATTTTTGTGCCAGTTCCATACTGTTACGATTACTACAGGTTTGTAATATAACTGAAGTCCAGAATTGTCATATCTCCAGCTATGCTTTTCTTTTTCAAGGTTGCTTTGGCTATTCGGGGTCTTTTGTAGCTCCATACAAATGTTAGGATTGTTTGCTCTAGCTCTGTGAAAAATGCTGTTGGTATTTTGATAAGGATTACATTAAATGGATAGATTGCTTTAGGTAATATAGAAACTTTAACAATATTTGTTCTTCTGATCCATGAGCATGGAATGTCCTTCCATTTCTTTGTGGATTATTGATTTTTTTCATCAGTGTTTTATAGTTTTCAGAGTAAAGGTCTTTCATCTCTTTGGTTAGGATTATTCCTGAGTCTCTCTTTTTTGGGTGGGGTGCAAATGTAAATAGGATTATTTTTTAAATTTCTCTTTCTGCTGCTTCATTATTGGTGTATAGAAATGGAACAGATTTCTAAATATTGATTTTGTATTCTGTGACTTTACTAAATTTGTTTATCAGTTTTAGCAGGTTTTTTGTGGAATCTTTAAGATTTTTCTATGTAGAGTATCATGTCACTTGCAAATAGTGACAGTTTTCCTTCTTTACCAATGTGGATGCTTTTTATTTCTTTTTGTTGTCTGTGGCTAGGACTTCCAGTACTATGTTGAATAAAAGAGGTGAGAGTGGACATCTTTATCTTGTTCTTGACTTTAGGGGAAAAGCTCTCAGTTTTTCCCCATTAAGGATGATGTTAGCTATGGGTTTTTCATATATGGCCTTTATTATGCTGAGGTATATTCCTCCTAAACCTACCTTGTTGACAGTTTTACATCATGAATAGATGTTGTACTTTGTCAAATGCCTTTTTCTGCATTGAAATCATCATATGGTTCTTATCCTTTCTTTTATTGGTGTGATGTATCACAGTGATTGATTTGTGAACATTGAATCACCCTTATAACCCAGGAATAAATCCCACTTGAATGTGGAGACTGATTTTTTTTATTAGATTGTTGAATTTTGTTTGATAGTATTTTTTGAGAATATTTGCATCTGTATTCATTAGGGACATTGACTTGTAGTTATCTTTTTAAGTAGTATCTTTATCTGGTTTTAGTTTCAGGGTAATTCTGGCTTCATAGAATGAATTTTGAAGTTTACCTTCCTTTTCTGTTTTTTTTGAATACTTTGAGAAGAATAGATATTAACCCTTCTTTAAATGTTTGGTAGAATTCACCTGTAAAGCCATCTGGTCCTGAACTTTTGTTTGTTGGGGATTTTTTTTTATTACCAACTCAATTTCTTTGCTGGTTATTGGTCTGTTCAAAATTTTAAATTTCTTCCTATTTCAGTTTTGTCATATGAACCAGGGAGTTTTGACCCCTGCCTTCCAGGAAAGTGTCCAAGATTCTGAGTCCAAATACTTTCTTTCAGGAGCGCCTGGGGGGCTCAGTCGGTTAAGCGTCCAACTTTGGCTCAGGTCATGAGCTCACATTCGTGGGTTCAAGCCCCGCGTTGGGCTCTGTGCTGACATCTCAGAGCCTAGAGCCTGCTTTGAATTCTGTATCTCCCTCTCTCTCTGATCCTCCCCTGTTTATGCTGTCTCTCTCTCTCTGTCTCATTAAACATTAAAAAAAATGGGAAAAAAAATCAAATACCTTCTTTCAATTGCCCTACTCCTGGCCACAGGCTCTTTTCTACAGATGGGACAGAAAGTGTTCAGGACCTCCTGGACACCCTGGGCAGGCTACAGTTCCCCTCTCTCTGACTAATCCCTTCCTAGCAACTGACTCATGCTCAGAGCTTCATGGTCTGCTCTGGTCTTGCATTGCTTTGTGTTGGATTGCCATCAGTTACAGAGCAGAGAATAGGATTTTCCTACCATCACATCAAGAACAGTCCAGAATTAATGCTTATGACTCACAGATTTGGTTAAAGTCTCAGAGAATTGGGCTTCTATCCATTTCTGAGTCACTGGCCTCTTCAAAAATAAGATGACAGCTATAAACACTCTTGAAAACACACCCATAATTTTGGGATATTTGTGAGACCTCCTAAATGTATTTATTGAAATGTATCTAGGGTATAGAGCTATCTCCAGACCTGTGGAATCCTCATACACCATCCCCAGAGTACTCAGTGTACTCTGAGTCTCTTGCAGGAAATAGCCACTGTGTCATTCCACGTGCTAGACTCCAGAGGCTTCCCCAACATCTGTGAGCTAATGGAGGATCATGGGACCAAGAGGAAATCACTAAATGTGACCTAGATAATCTTTTGAGAAGGTTGGGAGGGTACTCTTCCTGAGCCTCTCACCTTCCTCCAGGGAAAACCTTAGATTCAACCCAAGTCAGTCCCAGCTCAGGATGACCCTAAGGAAGAGCTCTTATAAACCTGCTCTGAGTGCATAACCCCAGTGTGGGCCAGAACAGGGACACATATTAGTCTCAGAATGCAGAAACACACATGTACACACACACACACACACACACACAAATGCATACATACACTCACATGTAGATACATGTGCCCACATGGGCACTCTGCAGGAACATACATGCTCACACACAGACACATTAGAGATGTGCTGAATACACATATTGGCCAAATGTTGAATGACCAAATATTAAAATCAACATCTGACTGGCACTAAGATCAAGGCATCTGGGTTTTAATAATAAAAATAATAAAATTCAAATTTATTTAAACTTTTATTTAAAATCTTATTTATTATTATGCTTTTATTAAAATTTTAGAGGCCAAGGGGTGACCAGGTGCCTCAGCCAGTTGAGCATCCAGCTCTTGATGTCAGTTCAGGTCATGATCCCAGGGTCATGGGATCAAGCCCTGCATCAGGCTCTGTGCTGAGCATGGAGTCTGCTTAACCCTCTTTCTCTCTCTCTCTCTCTCTCTCTCTCTCTCATTTGCTCACTTTCACTCTCCCTCTGCCCCTCTCCTCTGCTTTTGTACTCTCTCCTTCTCTTTCTTAAAGAAATTCAGAGACCAAGATGCAGGGTGGTGCAGGAGTGACGATCTCCTGGTGCTGGCATCTCTCACTTGTGCCATGCTACTGCCCATTTGCACATGAAACAGAGTGGGGGGCATCCTCAAATACTTTGTTCCTCCTCTGACCTCTGTAGAAAATGGGTTCCTGAGATTTATTTCCTTCATATTCTTATTCTTTTTATTGTGTCTTGATTATTCCATTTGCTAAAGATCATGATTTTGGATTTTTGCCTTTTTAGAATACTTCAAGATGGCAAATGTTGACATTCTGCTTTTAATTCTTCCATATAAGGTGTGAAGTATTCTCAAGTGGATTTTTTTTTCTTAAAACACTCATGAACTAAATGGAATTAAATAACAAAAAATAGAAATACAGTTATTTATTGTGTTTACTGTTATAAATATCAGCACCCGACAAATCATACAAAGATTAGATCTAACTTCTGTTCTGCCTGCATTACTATTTACATTTTTATGAATATTTTTGGTCCAAAGGAAAACAATGCTATTCCTAACACTACCTAACACATAGCCACTCTCTTCAGTATCTACCAATCCTTGTTCTTATTTAAGTATATGAAAATTTTTAATATTTGATATAAAATAAGCTTCATGTTATTATTTATTATAGCATTCTGCTCATGCAATGTTGACTATATCCTTATCTTTCCATGGATTGGTATAATTTTAGAATGTAAAGCAGACAAAGAAATTTTTATTCCTGGCTATATCTGGAATGGTTACCTAGATTTGGAAGCAAATATTCATATGTTGATAATAAACCTGAATGTCACCTCTTTGTCCAAGTAATTATTTTGTTAAACTGATTAGATAGTATAATAACCTATAGGATCACCCAATCTTTCTTGATTCATGCAAGATTGGGGAAGCCAGAACCGATGTGAAATAGGCATACAGCCTATTTCTTGACATTCTGAAGATCAAGACTAAAGCCACAAGTGAACACTAGATTCCCCAAGACGAACTATAGGCATTCTTGTCTGCATGTGTGTATGTGATTAATACTGTATTTAAATGCAATTAAGCAGTACTTATCCTTACCATGTGTATATTATTTCCCTTAATACTGTACTTCATCCTACACTAGGTTCCATTCTGTTACATTCAACAAATGCTGGCCACCACCTTCTAAACTGATTTCACAATCCACAATTCAAAAAGTATTAGAAAGTACTTAACAAATTCCAGTTCCCTTTCTTTGTGCTTTAAAGTATCCCCAGGAAGGAGTCATTTCATGATCGATCTTAATTCGTCATTAACTACAAGGTGGTTCTGGGTCTCCTCCCAGAAGAAGAAAAACACCCTATGAAGTGGTTGGGCTCATTCCTTCATATGAATCTTCCTTCCACAGACACTTGTTGAGTGTGTATTTTTTTGGAGGTTCCAGGAATATGAAGGCGTCATCTGTGACTTAAGAATCCCAAACTCCAGAGAATGAGGAAGTTACTAAAAATCCTACTCCTGTGACAAGGTGGGAATCCTGTGTTTAGGACAAGCATAGCACATTATAGGAGCTGAGAGGAGTATCTCTTCTCCTAACTAGGGGGTCAGCATGTTTTCTTAGAGAAGGTGGCATCTGAGCTGACCTGCAGAGTACATGGGGCACCAGGCAGAGAAAAGGAAAGAGCTAGGGGGAAAGGGAAGAGAGAGAGGGTTGGAGAAAGCGTGCTCTGAAGTAGACATGGCCAAGCCGCTTGGGTCTCTGGGACCTTGGAAATGTTCCTCACCCTTCCATGGGGCGGCGGCTGCATCTCTTCCAGTCTTGGGAACCTACATTAGATGCAGAGTTGAGAGGTGGTCCTTGAGATTCTGAAGACTCTTAAATTATAAAACCTGAGCTGGATGGGGCCCTGACCTGGCTCACTGAGCCCCTTTCCTGGGGAGTGAGCCTTGGTGGATCACTCTGAGCTGGGAAGCTCATATGAGAGAAGCTTCTTCGGGGACTGTCCAAGCAGGATACTGGACACAATGACTCACATTGACTGCTCTAAGGGAATCCTTCTGGGGGCTGGGTGACAAGTATACTCTGGGTTGTCAGTTCTCTGTCTCATTGTCCACAGTCCTAGGACAGAGTACCTGGGCTCTGCATGGGGCTTATCACAGCCCAGGTAAAGGCAGTGAGCAGGTGAGACATGAGATGTGCTATCACGGGTCAGAGGAAGAATGACTCATCCTACGGGGAGGAGCTCATGCTTGCAGGAACCATCAGGAGGAACAATATTGGAATGGACAGGAGGGAACTTTGCAGCCTGCTGCCCCTCTGTGGGTTCCCTGGGCCCCCCACCGTGCTCACCTCCTCCACTAGCCTGCAAAGAAAGGTATTTCTCCAGGGCTGCCCACCCCGGGTCATGACCTCCTCCCAGACAGCATCCCCTCCTGGCCTCCCCCCTCCCGGCTGCATCCTGAGATATGTTCAAGACAGGGCTTTGCCAAGGCTGCCCGAGAATCATTTATTTGTTAATGGGGACACGTGTGGTGTATCAGTAAGGAAATGGCTCATTAATCACTAGAACATGTTCCCCAAACAAATCTATCAAAGGAGCAGAAAATGTATATACTGTCCCCTTCGCCAGACCTAGTTCAGCTGTTCCTGGTGCTGAGCAGATGGTGGAGGTGAACGACATCCTCCTCACACTCATAACTCTTTAAAACAGCCTGGCAACTATGTTTATGATTGGATGGCGTGACTCAACCACACTGAAAGATGTTATCCACGTGGATAATAAAGTGCCTTTGCTAGTGAACATGATTCTCTGGGGTATAATGAGTCATGCTGAAAGCTTCCTACCAAGCCTAATGCTGGACTCAAGACTGGGAGGGAGGAGGCTGAGGTTGGTTTCAGGACAAAATTGAGTGGGGGAGGTCTAGTTCCCTTTGGGACATCTTTATACTTACTGCAAAAACTAAATTCAAATCTATCCACCTATGCCCACAATTGATCTCATGTACATGGTTTCATCTCCATGGCAGTCACCCAAGTCCAAGCCCTGCCCTCCATCACCCACATGCTGTGTCGGCTCCTGCATGTCCTCCTGTACCAACTCAGCCGCCTGCAGCTCAGTCCCCATGCAGCAGCCAGAGGGGCTCAGGAAAGGTAACTGAGACAGAGAAAGTCTTGGGTGACCAAGGGGTCCCAGGATGGAACATGGACTATGACCAAAGAATCTATCACAAATGCATGAAATCACCTCACTGAGGGTGGAGGGGGAAAAGAGGGGCTGACCTGAAAAGCTTGGGAAATAAGTGGAGTCTATAAGGCTAAAGGCAAAGGAGCCACACATGGGCACCATGCTGTGGTTGGTGAAGCTGTTTTCGGTGATGTACAAGTTAACAGCTCAGAAACCAATATATGCATGTTACGATAGGACGGTCATATAAATGGGCAGCAAATGGTGAGGGCTGGGTTCCTCTCTCTTGGAGTAGGAAGTTAGAGCTAAGCTGGGGTATGACAATAGAATGAACCACACGATACAGCATCAGGGTTGGAAACATTGGTATGTACTCATGTCTATCCTAATATAGCTACATATGGATAAATACAGAAGCAATTGCAGATATGCGTGTACACATGGGTTTGCACACACAGAGACATTTCTTCTTTTAAAAAATTGATGTTTATTTATTTTTGAGAGAGAGAGAGAAACAGGGTGTGAGTGGGAAAGGAGCATAGAGGGAGACACAGAATCTGAAGCAGCTCCAGGCTCTGAGCTGTCAGCACAGAGCCCAATGCAGGGCTCGAACGCATGGACTGTGAGATCATGACCTGAGCTGAAGTCAGACACTTAACTGGCTAAGCCATCCAGGCGCCCCTCACATACAGACGTTTCTAAGCTCTTTCTACTGAGTGCAGAGCACGGGCATCCCATGGCAATGAGCACACCTAGCACCCAAATCTTGGTTTCTACCACCATTCTCCAATAAAAGGAATGCAGACCCTTGAAGAACTGACTGGTGGTGGTATGGGCAGGAAATGTACCAGATGGGTCTAGAGCACCTTATAGTGCTAGGAAAGAAAAGAAGTGCTCAAAAAATAAATTGTGAATGATGAACAATAATGTATTGTTATTGGTTAATTAGTTATGAACAAATGCATCCTACTTTTTTTATATATATATATTTTTTTTATTTATTTCTAGGAGAGAGAGAGAGAGAGAGAGAGAGACAGCGTGAGCGGGGGAGGGTCAGAGAGAGAGGGAGACACAGACTCCGAAACAGGCTCCAGGCTCCAAGCTGGCAGTCAGCACAGAGCCCGACGCGGGGCTCGAACCCATGAACCGTGAGATCATGACCTAAGCGAAAGTCAGACGCTTAACCGACTAAGCCACCCAGGCGCCCAACAAATGCATCCTACTAATGTAGGAGATTAACTACAAAAGAAAATATATTCTGAGTATACAAGAAATCTCTGTACTATCTCTACAACTTGTCTGCAAACCTAAAACTATTCTAAATTTTTGAAAAATATTTTAAAAATTCTTTTAATGACACCCCAATGCTCTTTACTCTTTTCTTTGATCTATACCTCCTCCATTTTCTCACTCCTTTGTTCATTTTGCTTCAGTCACATTGGCCTCCTTTCTGTCACACCAGTCTTTGTCACCTCCCCCACCCCCCCAGACTCCTGTACTTTCAGGACTTTTTATGTGCATCATCACTGCCTGAAATGTTCTTCATGTGTCTAGCATCAGGTCTCAGTTGAAACCTCACCTCTTCAGAGACATGTTCCCAGGCCACGCTAACTAAAATGGTGTTCTCCCAAGATTTGATAGCGCACCACACACACATACACATTTGAACATACGCACACAGACTCATATTCTGCCCTACCACTACGTCATCTATATTTTCCATTTCACTTGCCATTGTGTTTGATAGGTGGGCTTATTATCTGTCTCCCAGGTAAGATCCCCAAAGAAAGTGTGTGCTAGTCATCACTGACTACTCACCATGTAGCTCAGTGTCTGGCATATAGTAGCTACTCGACACAAATTTGCTGAACTAAATGGATGAAGGTATTAATTGGTCAACCTTACACTTGACAGTCATCAACTTTCATGTGTTACATGTGAACCACATACCACAGGCTCCCCTCGTATAGCAAGTGAGGACAGCACCCAGGCTCCATGCTGCTCTATACAGCTTTGGAGCAGAATGCTCAGCACCTGTTTGCTCCTTGCACAGGAGTTGATCATTGACTGTTAGGAATTATCAGACTTGAAATCATCATCAATCAAAAGTCACACTGGCGGCACACAGAAAAATAGCGCTTCTCATTCATTACAATCAGCACCCATATTTGTTATCCAGAAGTCTAGAGTCAAATAAAAACCCCTGTACACTGAGACTGTGAAAATGTGGTACAGTCCAGGTGCCATGTTACTGTTGTCAAATGTCAAAATGAAAGAGACATGACATGATGTGAAACAATTAAAGGCAACGAATGAAGAGAAGACCTTGAAGGAGATAATATGATTGAAGCGTTTAAAAAACAGGATTTCTTTAAGCAACGGATCTGTAAATGGCAGCAAAAATCATTTGAATCTGTTCTGGTTCTACGTGGAAATGAGTTTTAAAGAAGCCTCATGTGCCATGATGGTTCAAAATGAACTCTACCATCATCCCATTATGGAGTCTACAATGTTGCTTTGGAGACAATGACATCAACAATGGCAGAGAAATCTTCCACCTGGTTAGCGAGACCTGAGTTTTAAATAGGCAAGGTTTCAGCTCTAAAATACATTTAGGGGCACTTGGGTGGCTCAGTCTATTAAACATCTGACTCTTGATTTCGGCTCAGGTCATGATCTCATGGGTTCGTGAGTCCGAGCCCTGCATCAGACTCCAAGCTGACAGTGCAGAGCCTGCTTGGGATTCTCTCTCTCTGCCCTTCCTCTGCCCTCTCTCTCTCTCGCTCTCTCCGAATAAATATAGTTAAAAAAATAAAATACATTTCATTAAAATGTTGAAAAATATAGGCTTTTCATTTAGAGGGGTTTCAGGGAGCTAATAGCTTGTATTCTGGTTCTGTGAACCTTTAGGGGAGTACAGGAATTGGCCTTCCTGGAAAAGTGTCATCTGTCACCAGACAGTAAAGTATTCTGGGATCCTGGAGGTGGCTAGAGGCTCTGTCCTGCTTTGACTCACTGTTCGGTGGATGCTCCAGTGGCCCAAAAAGAAGAAGTGAAGGGTTTTTTCCCAAAGCACCCTTGAGAGGAGGCCAAGGTGCACCAAGCAGTTAAACTTGTTGATCCCCATCTTTCCAGGATCATTTCCAAAATCTCATGGAGAGGAGGAACCAGGCTTGGGGGTTGGGGAGCCTCTCCTTGCCCTTCCCCTGCAGGCCAGGGCTCCACTCTTGAAAAGTACTCCTTTCTATGCCTTACTTCTCCCCCCACCAACCTGTGTGCAAAGCAACTTTCTTATTCACGCCTAGCTACCCACCCCCAGACCCCAGCAGATTGATTGCATCTTTCTCTGTCCATTGCTGCAGGGCCTGAGTCTGTCCTCATTGTACGTACATCCTGCTGGTCACACGATGAATGAGTCCAGGTAAATCCAAGCTGCCATTCTTCTGCCATGCTTTGTTGTGCAAGATCCCCTGGGCTTCCCTGGGCTGGGTTCTATGATTCCCTCTAATGCCAGCACGGTTCTGGCTCAGGGAAGAATCACAGTCAGTTTCTGCATAGGGGACGTCTAACTGAATATGCCCCACTCCTATCTTTTCCTCCAGCCCACTTTTCCTGTGTTCACTGGCTCAGACAAGGCATCACCCCTCAGGAAATGGTCCAAATCAGAGATCCAGACCTCATTCTACGCCCTTCATTCACTGCATCTGAACTGTTTCCAGCTTCCATCTCACCTCCTGGACTGTGAGGTTTGCAAATTTAAGGACTGAATTTTCTTCTCTGTGTCTCTAGTATGTAGCCTACATCTGGCTCATGATTTGTACACAGTGACTGGGGAACTGAACCAAAGTGGAGGTTTTCTCATTTCTGATGTCAAACTTTGTACTCTTAGAGAGCACTACTCTGTACCACTCAGTTGACTCTCAGAAGATTCTGTCCTGTCTCTCTGGCCAGATTTTATTTCAAGCCAGGAACTCATTCTTATGCTCCAGGAATCCCTTTATCACCACTAGCCACACACAGAGGTCTGCACACACTGAGAAGAGGAGATGGTGGGCCACTAAGAGCCCTGAGTGGCCTGAGATGAAGGGAGAGGACTACTGTCATTATTCATGGAGTCCACGTGGAGCTGGGGCGCTGTTGCCCCAAAAGTCCACTTTTCACAATGAGGACCACTACTTGTAAAATGTTGATTGACTTAACATTTTTTGGTAAAGTATATATAATAATTATTTGATTTCTTAGTACCAAGGAATAAGGAGAATGGACCAAGTCAGGAGCCTCACTAGAAATTCTCTGGGTCAGCAAATGATTCTTTCACTGTAGGACCCAGTCCAGAGATCTATTGATCTGCCATTATGAAGAAGTCTTTGGAAGAATGGGCCAGAGGAAAGGCCCCTAAGAAGGAGCCAAGTGGAGGAGCAAGGGGTGGCAGATACAAGTGTGGAAATGCCTCAGGGCCCCAGGCTTATTTCAAGAGTCTTTGCTCCAGCTGAGAATCTTTCTCTCTATCTCAATATCCAAAAACATCTGATGAAAATAAAACACCCTGACTTCCCGGGGACGGCTGAGACCCCTGGCTTGGGGGAAGAGCAGTGAGAGCCTGGCTGAGGTCTGAGTTCATCCTAAATAGATGAATAATTCACCCAACAAATTTTTATTGACCATAACATGACTGCTTGGAGAACTTCTTGTTCTTTGAAACTTTCCCATATATCTTTTCTGTCTCTCTGTCTCTCTCTTTCTGGCCCAAAACCTTGGTACAAAAACTCTTAAAAAGAAAAGGGGCTCTGAGTCTGCAGCTGGCTCGTGAGATGGGAAGACTGTAAGGTGATGGTCCAGCTCCTGGACCCCATGGGAGGAACCCAGGAGAGAACTTAAGGAACCTGACAGCCAAGGAAGGAGGAGGGGGTCCTACCTTGGAGGCCTCCAATTCAGGTGAAATGGACTGTTTATTGTAACAGAGTTTTATAGTAATAACAGAATTGTGGCCACAAACCGCACATTCCTTCCTGTCCTAGCCTTCCTGCGTCTTTCCTCAGCTGCTCCTGACAGCCCCAGAACGTGGCAGCCTATCGTGTTTCTTCTGCTTGGCCTCTTTGAGAGCTGATCCGTTTGATTTATTATTCCCTCTCTGCTCTTCGAGTTTAGCAGCAGAACCTACACTTCTGGGTTAAAAACCCAGAAAACTGTTCTTTGTTAAAGTTTTGCCTTAAAATCCAATGGGCTGTGACTGATGTTCAGTGGCTAAAGTTCCTGGGCTTTGTGACATCTGTTTTGGCCGCTCCGAAGCCTATTGTGTTCCATCTGTTTTCTTTTCCAATATTCAAATAAGTGAGGTTATGGGAGGGTTGACTCTGGATAACAGAGGCCAAACTTGGTATTTCCAGACTATAAGGAAAATGGAGACTGTGATGCTTCCAGGAAATACAGGCACATTAGGCAATGCACAGCTGGAACATCTGGCCATATAAAACTAAAAATAACACCCCATAAAATGCATTTTATTCACTTACTTTGACAACCGAAACACACTTTCCATTACTCATGACACTAAGCCTCACTGGTACAAGAGTCTTGCCATTAAATGCCGAGGGCTTAACTACGTCTTGGTCACCTGAAATCACTCCTCTCCATTCTCCTCTTCTTCCCCATAGTATAAGAATTCTGACTACACTCATGGTGCAGCCTTTGCTTAAAAGGCTCTTCTCCCCTCTTTTCTTTATGGCAATGCGGTTTCTCCCATTATACTTCCTTCCAAAGGCCAGGTGCCCTTGTGTAGATGAATATTCTGCCATCCTGTCTACCATGTTCTGACCTTCCTTTTCTTGGTCATTTATCCATGAGTCATTGGCTCATGTTCCTAGAAAACATTCTCACCAGACGCTTATCCCCTTTCGTACTCTAAGACTCACCTCTATTCTGGATGACTTAAGTGTCCATTGGGTTTGACCAGATGGTTTTCAACTTCTCAACCCAATGGCATGTCCTTCAGGTACTCAGTCCCAGGGCCATATCTTAGACTTGTCCCTAGAATTTACCTACTTCTGAAATCTTAAACTCCTTGACCCCATGAACTCCCTGACCACGATTTCCCATCACTCCTGCTCTCTCCTATGAGCTCTGTCTGAGATGCAGCCAAACCCGAGGATTTGATCCTTTGGACTCTCCCAATCTGCCTGTTCCCTTGGCCTTGCCTCCACTGGGATGATATTAAGCCCTGATCTTGGGCTATCACAACATTCACATTCCTGACCAGACACTCAGGTGTTTCCTTTCCTTGTCTTATCCTTCTATTCCTTCTTTCTAGCAAAGCCCAGTCATGACTTCCCCCCTCTCCATCTGGCATCGTGAGGCCTCCAGGATCAAGCAACACCTCAGAGCTGCCTGGCCAGCTCTCTGGGTGGCCCTTTCCAGTGCCTTCTCATATTCTGTAGTAATGAGGCTCCTGTGGACTTCTGCCATCTCCCTACACTGTAATCCCAACTCCTTTCCCCCTCCACTTTGAAAAGGTCATCCTGACTTTCACTAGAGGCCCCATTGGAGCCTCAGAGCTCTCCTAACTTTCTTTCTGCTTCCACAGACCATGTCCATATCAGCACAAAACTTGCACCCCTGCCTCCTCCTCTCCATCCACAAAGGATGAGGGGACTCCTGAGACACTGGCCTTCTACTTCCATTCTGCATCTGATTCCCTGGTCTTCCTCTCACTCATATTCTTTCCATCTTGGGCTTAGGATCTCAACTATTGACTCTTTTTATTCAACACATAAATATTCTCAAGACATTTTCATGGAAAAAATAAACAACAACTGACTTTTGTTTCACTTGTCAATGGATATTCTTGGAGCTTTGTGTCTTACTAAAATATTTACATGCCGGTGGTTAACATTCACACATTCATCCATTTTTTCTGTTCATTCATTCACCTATCTCTCCACTCAAACAAGTATGTTTTCAATATCTCAACTATTCTTGGAAATAACTGGAGATGCCTTTATACAATAGCACTCTTTGCAGAATTATTATAGTAAAAAATAAACAAACTGGCAAAATGTCCTCAAGGGAAATGGATAAACAGCAAAAACTCAGAGTTTTTAAGACCTTTAGTGATGGGGGGAACATTTTGTTTACAATAAATCATAAATAATAAAGCAGAACAGAACACTTTATGCAATACAATCCATATTTATACTAAAGAAAACACATACATATAATTAGAAGGGAAACTTCTTAAAAGGTCTTATCTATGATTATGAATAACTTTGTTTAAACTTTTTAGTTAAAAAACCTGCAGTGATTATATATTATTTTTATGACAAATAATAAATATTAACTAGTTCTAAGTATTTAGTGAATAAATATACTGGTTTAGTCAGAACCAATAATAATAGTAGCAAACACACACTATGGTAGTGTTTCTTGTAGGGCAATGCTGCATAGCAAAAGAAAGTCATTTAAAATTATAATTCGTGGGGTGAGAATTGTTAATATCTTAATTTTAGAGATTAAGAAACTAAGCTCTCATCTTTACCATGAGTAACGACTATGGAGCTTGGCCCAAGGTCATGTTGGAGATGTGAGTTGGGCTCCAGTTCACTGTTCAGTATATATAATACTCTGATGTCATATTTGTTCAAAAATCTTATATATAAATACACTCGTTTTATTATTGTTTAACCAGAGGATTTTTTTTTGCTATGAAGACATCTAAATTTTTTATATATTCATATTTATTAATGTGTTCCTTTGTGATTCATTTAGTAATTTTAGCTCCTAGAGTGAATGGTTAAGAAAACATGGTGTGTGTATATATATATATGTAGAATTTTGAAGCCATACAAAAGAATAAAATATTGACATTTGCAAAAATATAGATGGACCTTGAGGGCATTATGCTAAGTGAACTAAGTCAGATAAAGGCAAATACTGTCTGAACTCACTTATACATGGGGTCTAAAATTTAAAAAAATGGAGCTCATGGATACATAGATCAGATTGGTGGTTGCCAGAGAGTACAAACTTCTAGTTATAAAATAAATAAGTCCTAAGATATAGCAAATAACATAGTGACTCTAGTTAATAATATTGTATTACATGTTTGAAAGTGGCTAAGAGATCCGAAAAAGATCCTTAAAAGTTCACATCCAAAAAAAGGAATTGTAACCATTTATGGTGATGGATGTTACCTAGACTTACTGCAATAATATATTTTGCAATATATACAATATATACAAATATACACACATTGTACACTTGAAACTAATATAATGCTATATGCCAATTATTCCTCAGTAAAAATAATTAATTAATTAAATTTTTTAAAAAGAAAATCTTTAACTGTACAAATATGAGATGTCAAAATTACCCTCTATCTTTGTACATGGACGTCCTTGAGATTATTGGCTATTTTTCTAGTCTTTTAGAAGTAAGATACTGTATAAAGGTTGATCAATTCTTTTCAGTTAAACGCTAGGTCTAGTTAATAGTGGCCACCTGGGATGCAGTATTAAAAAGGATTCTGAATTCATGTATTTCTTCAGCTTTCTCCCAAAGAACTAGCCAATGGATCAAGGATCCTTTATTTAATTAACAAATAAATATTTAATAAATCTTGTTTTGCTCTTGTGTTTTTAATGGGATCTCTCCACTCTATTTCTGTTTTTGCTTTTTGATGCTAGAAAACTTTTATGCTTGTCTGCTCCAGATTATATTTTCTCTGTAATCCATTCTTTATTTTTATTTTTGTAACTGAGAAGGTTTGAGGACCACTTTAACAAACCTCCATAGCAGGCTTCTCAGAGAGTAGGTCACTCATTCACTCACCCAGAACAACGTATGCAGGATGACCAGACCTGCCAGAACCTGGACCTATAGGAGAGTTGGACGGACTACGTTTAATTCTCATTTTTGCTGTTCAAGTTCTGTGAGACTCCTCTTCATAGTAAGGTGTGGGAGGGAAGCAGTAATCGTCTTTTGGACTCACGGCAGTCACAGCACCATGTTACAGACCAACTATGTGTTAAAGTCCCAACTGGATCTATAAAATAAATGACAATTGCTTTGCCTTTATAGGTGTGGTTTCTAAAATTTCCTTGGTCATTGGAATAGAAATGGCATACAGGGCTGTATACACGAAGCTTTAACAAATGGTTAGGAAACACACACACACAAAATAAGGAAACAGCAGGGGAAAAAAAAAACATTGATGAGACTCAATGCAGTTAACAAACCTTGACTCAGAGATAACACAGATGTTAGAAGTATCCATTAGGGACTTTCAAATAACTGGTCAATATGTTTGATAATCTAGCAGAAAGGGCAGACAGTGTGCATGGACAGACAGGGAATTTTACCAGAGAGATGGGAACTATAAGAAAAGGTGTCATAGAAATGCCATAAATTAGGGGCTCCTGGGTGGCTCAGTCGGTTAAGCGTCTGACTTTTGCTTAGGTCATGATCTCGTGGTTCGTGGGTTCGGGCCCCGCGTCCGGCTCTGTGCTGACTGCCAGCTCAGAGCCTGGAGCCTGTTTCAGTCTGTGACTCCCTCTCTCTCTGACCCTCCCCTGCTCACGCTGTCTCTCTCTCTCTCTCTCTCCTAGAAATAAATAAAAAACATTAAAAATTTAAAAAAATGCCATAAATTAAAACAAACATAATATTAGAAATGAAAAATGTCTTTGACGGGCTCTTCAGTAGACTTGAAACAACTGAGAAAAGAATCAGTAGCCTTGATAGAAGTCCATAGAAATTACTCAGACATAAAGAGAGAAAAACCAATAATGAGGGAAAAAAGCTCTCAAGACCTTGGGGACAGAAAAATGTTTTTTTAAACCATAGGTATAGCTGGAGTCTCAGAAAGAAAAGGAAAAGATAAAGAGGAGAAGTACTTGAAAAGATAATCATCAACATTTTCCAAAAATAATATAATACTTCAAACCACAACTGAGAGAATCTCAGAGAATCCCAAGCAGGATAATTTTCAAGAGCATACACTTAGATATATCATGAACACAGTTCTACAAAACATGTAGAAATAGGAAATCTTGGAGACAGCCAGGGAGAAAGGATATAACACACAGAGAAAGGAAAGTCGTGATTCCAGGGGATTTCTCAGTAAAAGCCATGTAAAACAGAAGTCAGTAGAGTGACATCTTTAGTGTACTGAAGGAAAGAAAAAACACTGTGATCCCAGAGTCCTATATCCAGTTAAAATGCTTTTTCAAAAGTAAAGATGAAATGCGGACTTTTTCAGGAAAGCTAAGCCAAGAGAATTTATTGCCAACATACCGGCACCACATGGAATGTTAAAGGAAGTTCTTCTAGCAGAAAGGATGTGATACCCAATAGAAATTTAGATCTACACAAAGTAAAAAATAAGCTTTATGGATGGTAAATAGGCAGAAAAGAGCCAAGAATGCCTAAAAAACTAGTCCTCAAGTTTGACATGCCTATATCCTCCTTTATAAATCTTGCCAAATATCCACCCAAGACAAATAATATTAAAGTACGGATGGTCCCAGGAATACATTAAGCATCAACAGATTCTAAATATTCAGGCTTTTTCTTGGATTATTTAAGACCACAGAACATCTGTATCATGCACATCAGACAGGACCTGCCTGGACTCCTTCTTTTTGTTTTGTTTTTTGTTTTTGTTTTTTCTATCAAGAATGTTTTATCTCAATCCCAAAAGGTTTTGCCTCTTGTTTAAAAAATGACTGCTAGGGGGGCGCCTGGGTGGCTCAGATGGTTGAGCGTCCGACTTTGGCTCAGGTCATGATCTCACACACAGTTCGTGGGTTTGAGCCCCGCATCAGGTTCTGTGCTGACAGCTCAGAGCGTGGAACCTGTTTCAGATTCTGTTTCTCCCTCTCTCTCTGACCCTCCCCTGCTCATGCTCTCTCTCTCTCAGAAATAAAAATAAAACGTTAAAAAAAATTTTTTTAAGTGACTGCTAGGGTTCAGAAGTGGGTCCATAAAAATTGTCTCTCATATGTAATCGTGTTATCATGATTAGAAGGGCCTTGTTTTCATTTTTTTGCCTGAGAGCACTGAGGGCCCTCAGATGTAAACAAGTATGGAATAGCACAGGGAGAGATATCCAAACTTGATTTCCAGCACTGACTTGAGGTCTTTGATCTTCCACATGTCAGTTACCCCTACTGACCATATAACAGAGCAACATTTTTAATACATTTCTAACAGGACAATTGGAATAGTCATAGAAGGTACCCTTCCAAGAGCCTTATGATAAAAATGATGATGATCAAAAGTATTTTCATGACTCTGTGATATATCATTATTAGCAGTGTGACCTGAGCAAGTCACTTAGCCACTCTGACCTGCTGGATATAACAATTACTCACAGGCAGGTTGTGAGGTTAAATGAGCTAAGGGTTATAATATGCTTAAGACATACACTAAAGGACTTTGTTGTCATTATTATTTCAAAGATATAAATTTGAAAGGTAATCTGAATTAGAAATGTTATGGGCTATAGATTTGCAAATTGGAAATACATGCATACAAGTATGTTACTGGCTTAAAAACAACAGATAATCTTTAGTAAATTCCTTTGATAGCTCTACTATCTTTTAAGCTGTTCTCAGTAAGGTATGTTTTACTGATAAACCCTATAACTCATACTTTACAGTGTAACAGAAGAATTTTGGACTGAGAATTATCTGCCTTTAAGTACCAAAGAAATAAGATATTACTTGAACGTGAAACTTGAGAAACTTAACAGAAGACCATGGGGGAAGGGAAGAGGAAAACATAGTTTCAAACAGAGAGGGAAGCAAACTATAAAAGACTCTTAAATTCAGAGAACAAACTGAGGGTTGATGGGGGGGGAGGGGAGAGGAAAAAATGGGTGATAGGCATTGAGGAGGGCATCGGTGTTGTATGTAAGTGATGACTCATGGGAATCTCTCTCCAAAACCAAGAGCACACTGTATGCACTGTATGTGAGACAACTTGACAATAAATTATATTTTAAAAAATTAAAAAATAAATGAAAAATAAAAACCAACAGCAACAATAAAAAAACCCAAACAAACAAAGATATGAATTGAATGTCAGAATGATGTGAGCATCAGAGAATATTCTCTTTTAAAACAAAATAAGTGAATACATAATATAATTTTTGGCTAAATAAAAATAAATAACTAATATAGTTAAATACGCCACACACACGAAAAAGGAAGGGAAGGGAAGGGAAGGGAAGGGAAGGGAAGGGAAGGGAGGGGAGGGAAGGAGGGGGAGGGAGGGGAGGGGAGGGAGAGGAGAGAGGAGAGGAGAGAGAGGAGAGGGAAGGAGAGGAGAGGAGAGGAGAGGGAGAGGAGAGGAGAGGAGGAGAGAGGGAAAGGAGAGGAAAGGAGAGGAAAGGAAAGGAAAGGAAAGGAAAGGAAAGGAAAAAGGAAAGGAAAAGGGAAAAAGCGATATTTAGAGAGAAATGATACTTCAGTCTGTCATTCATTTTTCTCTGTTCCTGTTCTAAAAGAAACTAGAAGCAAAAGAGAAGAGAAGAAAATACAGGTGGCCAATCCAATTCTAGTCTCTATTTTTAGCAGGCTTAATTTAAAACTCAACCTTACTCAACAGTAGAGAATAGCCTCAGGCTAAATGAAACCCTGTAATTTGAAAAACTAAATGGAAGCAAACACCGTTGAGTGAGTCTGTCGTTTGGCAGAAAGCAGTTAGTACAGATGACCCAAAATACTCTTCCGACATTTCAGGGCAAAGTTACATTTTTTAAAAGCTCAAATGTGTCTGTGTGTGATTGATGGCATTGTCTTTCTTTGGAAGTAAAATGCTCGAGGCCATCAACAGTAGACATCGCAGTGTCTACACACAGCGCTGTGAAGGGCACGCCAGCACTGGAGACACACTGGAAGTGAAGGCGCTTACACCAGCGTGTTCTACTCACAAGAGATTGAGCACAGCCACCCTGAAAGGTGCAGAAGGAATGCCTGGCTTTACATGAAGCTCCCTCATGCTTGCTGCCCAGTCTTAAGCAGATAACTTACATTCTGTGTTCATGGGTCTCCTTGCCTGTAACATAGTGATGATAAAGACCAAAACCATGATGATGGTGGTGATGGAGATGATACCTACTTTCTCAAGTTGAGGGGAGGATTACACAGGTAATGTACATCTATTTAGAACAGTGCTTGTTGCATCTTCTATATAAGCGCTTGCTATTATTAGTATCATAATATGTCCAAATATTAACAAGGGTTTAAAGTTTGTTGCTGTTTTAAGTGAAAATCACCTGTCGGTACACATCATCAATGATTTCTCCCTTCCGAATGTTAGTTAGGAACTTTGATGGTCCTGCCTTTCTATCTAATTTACACAAACATTGTTAAAATAAAAACCTGTGAATTATCCAAATCCTAACTCCGTGTAAATCCATGTATTTAACACCTCAAAAGCAATTGGTTTTATACATAATTTTTATTTTATACATAGTTTACTTTTTTTTTTTACAGTCAGTACAAAATTGTGGTTAAAATTATGTCTTTTAATTCCAAATCCAAACATAGGATTCCAATCTGGTGTATATTTTACAAAAGGAGTGGCTATTCATCTTGGGATAATTGATCTGTCTTTCTACCATGTAGTTGTAGAGTTGTAAAGTTTTTAGAAACTAAAGCCATCTATGCACTTGTTAATCTTATTTATTAAGTATCAAAATGTCTCCAGGCAATAGAGTCATATATAATAAAATAACAACACATGATTGCTAAATATATTACTTTCAGAATTTGAACATTTTCCTCTAATGGTCTAACATGTCTCTAATTAAATATGCATTTCCTTGAATAGTTTCTCAACAAACAATTTAAATTTGTTCATAGTGATATTTAAAGCATCTTATTGTACCATAAGAATGGAAGTTCTTTCCAAAATGTGTAAGCATTGCTCATTGGAGAATCACTTATGGTCAAGAATCACAAGTATGGTCAAGCAAATTAAAAGAACTATATTACCACTGAGCCAATTGAAGTCCAATAAATATGATTTTTAAAAATTATGATCACTAGGGGCACCTGGTTGGCTCATTTGGGAGAGCATGAGACTCTTGATCAAGGGTTGTGAGTTTGAGGTCTATGTTGGGTGTAGAGCTTATTTAAAAATACATAAACTTGAGAAGATTATGATCACTAAAGGTCTGAAAAATACAGCACACTAAATAGCAATAATAATAGAAGTATATTAAATCAGGAACCATTAATACAGTTATCTTTATTTCCATTTAATTTGGATCCTAAATTGTCCACCCAGGATGACTATGATGATGATGATGACTATGATGATGATGATGACGATGATGATGATGATGATGATGACGACGATGACGGTGATGGTGATGATGATGGCAGGGATATATTTTAAAAAGAGGAGGAAGGGAAGAAGGCAGTTATATTGGAAAGGGAAAACCACTCTTGGACTTTTTCTCAGAAGTTCATAAACCTTTCTTTAATTTTATTCCGAATGTTCATGCCGTGCTTAAATCTGTAGTGACCTTATGGCTGTTTTGTAAGTTTGAATGAACTAAGCTTTTCTGAAGGTATTTTCTCCACACTTTTGAAGAAAGTGCAAAGTGAGTTGCTCTCTGTTTGATGGGATTTTGCCCTCTTTGCAGGGAGGAGGCAGCCAACCATTGTGGTTTTGTCTGAAGTTCAAGCTTTATTCATGAAAGACATTGCTTTTCTTTGCCTCTTCAGTAAGTTCTGAATAGTGACATTTTTTCCAAAATTAGACCCATTGGTGATTCACTGAGTTCTCTAGGGTCCTCTTCAGACGGCCCCAGTCCCAGGCAGTTCCCCGTGGGTGGAGGGACAGTGAGCCACTAGAAGAATCAAAGCTGAAGAAAGAGTTTCGATGCCTGATACTTTCAAATGTTCTCTGACCAAGTTTCTTTACCTGGGGACTCTCACGGCACAAAGACTTGGCCAGCAGGTAATGCAGTAGAGGAAGAACATCTCCCCAAACTTCCTTCCCTGTCCATGGGCAAAGAGTTGCTTTGGAGGAAATGGAACACCAAGACCACCCTTGGTGGCCACCAGTGGGGCCAAGGTGAGAGTGATGCTGGTGGTGAAATCTTGGAGACATTAACCGTTAAAGAGAAACAATGGAGAACCTCCGAAGCTGGCCAGGAAGAGCACACTTTAGTGGCAACTTGGGAGAAGTGGCATAATGTGGCACAGGAGATCTGGGGTCCAAGGCCAGTGAGGCAACTTCTAGATCCTTGCTAGCCTCCTGAAGCAGCCAGCTCTGGGCCAGCAAAGACTCTGCTGAAAGTTAGGTACTTGGGGAAAGTGAGGCACCCCTCGCCCCCAAAGCTGCTGGGCCCGAGGACATGAGGGCTGCACTAGCAATTTGTGTGAAATACAAATTTGCTGCTTCTCATGCCCTCTTGATAAAAAATCTTAAACAAAGGCCAAATACTTGAGGATTTAAACAGGTGCAATAAAGACTTGTGATTCTATGAATACTCATCTTTACATATGTTTCATGTCACCTGGGAAGTGTTTTGTATAAATGTTAAGGGAATAGATCAAGAAGTAGACAAAGACAATCTATCCAATTCGTCAAGAGGAAAATCTATTTTCAACCTGGCATTGGAGAAACAATTTCCTCTCCTTTGCTGCACTCCAGTTTATTCAACCAAGTGCCCAGAACCCACGTTTCAAGCTCTGCCTGAGGAGGATATCACCAGACTTACCCAGGCAGCTGGTAGGAGCTGTGGCTCTAAACTGCATAGAGTCATCAGTTCGATGGAACATCTCATGGATTTCTGTCTACATTTCAGATAATTAGCACCTTACAAAGGTTGTTCAAGATCTGCAACCAGAGTTATGGTTGAGGATATACAATATAATGAAGGATGCTGGGAATCTCCCTTATGCTTGGAGCATATCATTATCCAGCGTCAATGGTAAGAATGTACTCTTCCTAGTGGAAGCATCAGGTAGACCAAGAGTCTGTATAAGAACTATAATAACACAAAGACTCAAGCCCCCCTGGAATGTCAGACTGTATCTCCCAAGAAACAGCTGAATGTTTCAATGTGTTAATTTAATAGAATGCTAGTTGCCAACATTTATTGAGCACTTGTCCCAAGCCAGACACATGCATAAGGGCTACTGTCCCCATTTGATAGATGAACCAACTGAGACTCAGGAAGTCCGGCAAATTATCTGTGGCCACACGGTGAGGAAGGGGCAAAGCTGAGGTAGAATCTGGGCTTTTGACTTCAAAGTCCCTCTCATGATGATTACGGTGAAGTTACATGGGCTCAAGAGAGAAAGTGTGTGTGTGTGTGTGTGTGTGTGTGTGTGTGCGCGCGCGCCATCAGAGATGAAAGAAATAAGAAAATTGTATGTGAAATGTGAGGTCTTTGGTAAAACTGGGAAAAAGAGACTTTCTTGCTCAGTACTGCCCACACCCCCACTCCACCTGCAAACAAAACAGAAGCAGACAGTACTCCTCCCTGGGCAGGAATTCTCTTGAAATCCCTTCCCACCTCTGCTTCTCACCTCTGTGCCCTCTTTGTCTAATCAGAAATTCATAAGTCCTGATTAGCCAATAAGCTATTCCTCCCAAATGACATATTCTATTTTAATGAGGCTTTTAGAGACACATATACCTTAATCCCAAAATGTGACTTGACTGACAGACATTTCCTAAAGTGTGGCACTTCAGTCTGACAGATTTTCTGGCCAGTATGATCACTCAGGCTTTGCAATTCATGATAAAATTGCCATTCTGGCCACTGTCCTGTGTCTCTTCAAAAAGATGATAGCTCACCACCCTTCTCAATGACTTGTAGGAGAATTCGGAAGGAAAATATATATTTTGTTATCACGAGACCCCTGAACTTGTAAGTAGCCAAATTTTGTGTAGGAAACATCCTGGATTTCTCCAAACGAATGTTGGGAAGTTAGCACTGGGGAGGGTCCCCTTGATCTGTGAGCCCTGGTGAGACTTTGACTTTCCCTGACCCTGTAAATGATACAGCTGCAGCAGATAAGCAAAACAGCCCTGGGAAAGCAGTCAAGGTCTTCATCTGAAGCCTAGAAAGGACACGGAGCAGCTGAATTTCCTTTCCTAAAGCAATTATGGTCCTGGAGCTCATCTGTTGATATTTGCCTCTACAAACAAGTTGCGTTTTCCTGGAAAAAATATCAATTGTTCCATATAGAAAAGATCTGAAGTAGAGTTCTTTACTGTGTTATCTACCTTTTTTTTTTTCTGTTTGCCTTTTCTTCTAGAATAACATGGCTTTATGAGGGAAGGACAGTAAAAACCATGACTAAATAGCGACTCCATGCACAACTAAAAAGGCCCAGCTATGATTCCACTCTCATTTAAGAAATGGAAATAATATCTCTTTCAGCTGCTACCTATAAAATATTTTTTGATGTGTGGGTAACACTGATGTTGTCATGGACGCCCTCCTGTGAGGAGATTTCTCCCAAGTCAATAGTGGCTTTTCAAAACTCCCTTAGGCAATTACTTTGCGTTCTAGCTTTTGTTTAGGGAGATGTGTGGAATGAAAGCTCTTCCTCTGGTTTGCTCTGTCGCTGTAAATGTGGCACAAAGACCAATACTGTTTTCTAAAAACTTAGCCATACAATCAGAGTACTATTTCCTGGAGCTTATAAAATATAACTCCTACAAATATACAGTGAGCATGTTTTGAAGACTCACTTATTAATGAGGAAACCAGAAGGTTAAAGGCTCGGTCAAAAGAAGATACGAGGAGCGCCTGGGAAGTTCAGTTGGTTGAGCGTCCAACTGTTGAGTTCAGTTCAGGTCAGTTCAGGTCAAGATCTCATGGTTTGTGGGATCAAGCCCATGTAAGGCTCTGAGTTGACAGCATGGACCTGCTTCAGAGTCTTTTCTTTCTTTCTCTCTCTCTCTCTCCCCCACTCCCCCTGTCTCTCCTGCATGTTCTCTCTTTTTAAAATAAATAAACAAATGTTAAAAAAAAAAAAAGAAAATATGAGTGTATGTGATCACTGGGGAAGGAATGTCTAATGAGCTTGCAGAGTTAGAAACAAAACTGGTGGCTTCCAGGGAAAGCAAAGCAAAAGTAACCAAGAACAGGGGCGCCTGGGTGGCTTAGTCGGTTGAGTGTCAGACTTTCGCTTGGGTCATGATCTCGCGGTTCGTGGGTTCGAGCCCCGCGTCGGGCTCTGTGCTGACTGCCAGCTCAGAGCCTGGACCCTGCTTCAAATTCTGTGTCTCCCTCTCTCTCTGACCCTCCCCTGCTAGCGCTGTCTCTCTCTCTCCTAGAAAAAAAAAAAAAGTAACCAAGAACAATAAGAGCAAGAACACATTTGACTTGATCCTTCTTTCTACTCGACAGAAAGTTATTCGTTATCATTCATCACGTTGCTGTACCCTCACATCAGCAATACGCAGTACATCTTTATTTTATTTTTTTAATGTTTTGATTTATTTATTTTGAGAGAGAGACAATCCCAAGCAGGCTCCACACCGTCAGCAGGGAGCCCAATGTGGAGCTCGAACTCATGATGGTAAGATCATGACCTGAGCCACAATCAAGAGTCAGATGCTCAACCAACTGAGCCATCCAGGAACCCCTCAGTGTTACATTTTTATTTTTTTATTAAAAAAATTTTAATATTTATTTATTATTTATGAGAGAGAGAGAGATAGAGCATGGAGGGAGAGGGGCAGAGAAAGAGGGAGACACAGAGTCGGAAGCAGGCTCCAGGCTCTGAGATGTCAGCACAGAGCCCCACGTGGGGCTTGAACTCACGAAGGGTGAGATCATGACCTGAGTAGAAGTTGGATGCTTAACCGACTGAGACACCCAGGTGCCTCAATGTTATATTTTTAAAAGAACATTCCTGTAGAGCTTCAGATGTTCCTTGGATGGACTTGTTAAATTATTAGATGTTATTCTATGACATTAAAAGGGCACACGGTGATATTTTTCTCCTTATGTTTTTTTTTTTTCTTTTAACATTCCTCTTCTGTGATAACGTGTAAGGGAATCATCGAGGAGATGAGATTTTCTAGATGGTAAATCTCAGTACTTCCTTGAAATTCCTTTCTGCAGCTCCTGGTCTTTCAAACAGAATTCTTTTAGGTGACCCACAAGACCTCAGCACCTGTGGGGACTGACGTCATGGTCCTCAGCTTGGAGGACATGCTAACACCATCTAACACCCGTCTGTAGCATTTATACAACACCCTATGGTTTATACGAGCTTTCCTGTGCCTTGGTTATCTGTCCCTCTATGAGAGACCCATATTCCATCTTCTTCTCTTATTCCTATTATTTGTTGTAAATATTTCATAAATAAGGGGGTCGGTGAGAATTCTATTTCTCTGTTTGCGTGAAAGAAATAACAGGCAAAATTGTTTGAAAGAGGAGACGTTAACATACCAAAAGAAGCTGAAACAAGAGCATAGAAACGCCCGATGTCGCCCACGGCACCTGGCGACAATAGGCAGAATGTCCCGCTGCCCAGACAGTGTGTACAGCGGCGGCGCCTTGCCCTTCACAATGGCCGCGCCTGAAAACAGCAGTTAAAATGCAAATGGTGGGCACAGACCCCGGTGTCTGAGGCCTCACATCTCTGAGTCTAAAAGACACCCTTTCAGAGGCTTCTGTTCCAATTGCAAATGCTCCTCTTTTGTTCCGGGAGGCCCGTGAGACAGCTCTGAGTAATTCCTCCCCAGACAAATTGGCTTTCCTATTCCCAACACAAAAGCCCACGCCGGGTTTAAAGAACAAAGCGCAGGTTTTGTTCAAGGGCCTTAACGAAGGGTAAGGTTAACCAAGAGCACAAGGGACATCCCAGGGAGCCCCACCTACCGCCACGGTTCCTAGGAGAGGCCACAGCTGCATTCTTAGCCCCTTCTCTCTCTCGGTCTGAGGTTCCCATTAATCTCTTTGTTTCAGCTTTGGACGCCCTGTTACCACTTACAAGAAGTTACATATTTCCAAGAAATCACTCAATAGGTCACAGGCATGATGTCAAATGAAAACTGACCATTATGAAACCTGAACCTTCCTGAGCATGTGCCTTTTACTCTGAGAGGGTCTAAAAGTTTTGGTCCAGGGGACATAATGCCCGTGGCCCTCGCCCCCAGGGCCAAGTCCTGGGAGTCAAGCCCCACAGTCTTCCCATTTCCTTGGGGTGGGAGAGTTCAGGGCTAGCTACACCTGACGTGTCAGGTCACCACAGCACATCCAGAGCAGGCATGGGGACAGCTGGCCGGTGCCAGGGGCTCAGTGGCCCCATGCGGGCTGGGAACCTCCCTCAGGGACTCTGGGGGCTCAGCACTAAAGTTCACGGCCAAGACCCTTCCAGGAAATTTGGAAGGAAATTGGCTTCAGTGGAACCGTAGCCTGTGACCTGAAAGGCATTTAGTCCACAAGATACAGGCTGAAAACACAATTCTTTTCGCTGGAAGCAGGAAGCAAATTCTCAAGAGACCCTATTATTTTCTGATGACTGCTTCCTTGGAAATGGTACAGCTTGGGGTTTTTAGTGTAAGAGACATGAATAGTGTCCTTAGTTTGCTGAACTTCCATGAAAACTCAATAAAACACCAGTATGGGAAACAGTCCATGGCCTTCAGGTGGTTGTGAAAAGAAATGACTGGAGAGAAAATGCTTTTTCGATTTGCAGTAACCCAAGTGACCTTGAATGTCCTGTCCCCTCCCCAGTGGGGAAGGACCAGAAATCTCACTCCTGCCTGTGTCCTGCTCACCCAGGACGCGCGAGGGCGCAGCTGCTTGGGGACCAGGGACGAGCCCCTCACTACTTCTGCTTCGGGGACTGGCCACTGCCTCGGCTGCTGCGTCTCCCTGGGAAACCACCTCCCCTGACTCTGTAGACCCCCTTGGGCAGGGGGGCTGTACAGGACGGGCCCCTTTCTAGTTTGGTGTCGCGCCTACACCTAGCCTGGGGGGAGGTCTGCTTTGGGCCTGGGGTCTCACACAGGGCTCCAGTGACATCTATCCACCCCCAGGGTGGGACTCAAGCAAGCCCCCCAGATGAGCAGACATCAGGGGACCGACCTCATACCATCCCTCTCATTCTCCACATCTCACGGCGGCTGAGAATCTTAGACTACGTGTGCAGGCGTGCAAGAAATAGCACGTCTGTATTTGCATCAAATTAACCTGAATAGGATTCTGTGCGTCCAACCACCAGGTAGGAGGAAACTGAGTTTCTTGTTATGATCGCTTCTCCCGCAGCCACATTCCGAGGCTCACACGTTGCCACCTTCCGGGCGTCTGCTCCTGTGACGTAAATCCCTGCCGGCTTCCAGCCTGTGTCCCTGCATTCAATTCCCTCTGGTTTGCAGCCTAGAATGGCTGCTGTCATGTAGCCGGGTCTTGACTCAGCGACTTGCCTCTGTGGGGTCTCGGGCGAGCTAGTTTATCTGTTGTGCCTCCATCTTCTCATCTGGAGAATGGGTGATAAAAGCACCATGTTCCGAGAGAGTTTGGCTGGCTCGGATGAGTCAACACCTGGGACCCGTTACTTGAAAATCACACAAGCGATGGTGGTTACTAGAGCCTGAGTGTGGGCTGGACGGCCATTTCAGGAGGAGACTGCACATTGGGTTCAGCGACTGTGATACCACAAGGGTTTTAGTTCATGCCGAGTCCGTCTCTCTCACATCCCTCACGTCTTAGACGTGGGAGCTAGATGTTGATGGACAACGCTGCTCTGTTTGCAGGGAATTTGTTTTACGGCCGACCTCTGCTGGGGGCAGGCGCTACGGGTGTTCCATTTCTGGAGGTGATAAGAAGTCCCTTGAATAAGGAAGTCGTCTAAGTTTAAAGAAATGATTGGTTTGGGAAAACACAGAAGTGGAAACGTGCACAGGCTGATGGAGCTCAGATGACCTCAGTCTGGAAGCCCCTTTCCGTGGGCTCTGCCCTCTGGGGCCACACAGAACAGTAAGGAATTCCCACCTTCAAGGAGGGGGCAGTTCACAGCCAAGATCAACAGGAGTGAGAGGACAGAACAGAATGAAACAGCAAGTCATTTGTTACAGATCCAGATTCCGAAGACGGTCAAGGACAGCGGGGGAAGGGCGTCGGAGAGAAGGGATGGAGGAGCGACACGTGGGCTCCTGAGGGGCTCCGGGGCACAGGCCTGGGCAGACACGGCCCAGGGGACAGAGGAGAGGGAGTCTGGTGGCCGGCATGGGCCTTGAGTCTCCGGGGTGGAGCCCGGTTCGGGGTCAGCGGGGTGCACGGGCTTTTAAGGAGCAGGCCGACAACCGAAGGGAGGGGTGGGGAGCTCTGCACCACTAAGCGTCAGCCGCACAGGGCAGCGCGGCCCCTACACGGTTAGGTTTGGCAGCAGCTCACAGGCCGTGTCCAGGCTGAGGCCAACAGAGGAGGGATGCTTCACCCTAGGGTGTGCCGGGAGGGGGAGGGCGGGGGAGGGGCGGGGGAGGGGGAGGGGGAGGAGGAGGAGGAGGGTGAGGAGCAGGGGCTCGGAAGCCCGCCGGGTTCCTGGCCGACGCGGCGGGACGCCCCCACCCCCGGGGACCCGCCCCCCCCGCCCCCTGCCCGCCCCCCCGCGGACCTGCGGGCTGCGGCGTCGCCCCGAGGCGACCGTGGACCACTACTCGGGTTTACACCGGAAGGAAGTCCTGCCACGCGCAACAGCACGAGGCCCGGGGTGACGCGGGGCGAGAGGAGCCGCCACAAGGACGAACCCTGAGCGGCCCCCGCCCACCAGGCACCGGAGAGCCCGACTCAGAAGGGAGAACGCGGCGGGGCTGCCAGGGGGGCGGGGGGCGGGGTGTCCAGCTCTGCAGGGTGAGTAACTTCCAGCAGCTCGCTGGGCGGCTCGGAGAGAAGAGTCCAGCGTCTACCCTGAGATACCTGTTAAGAGAGTCAATCTCATGTGAAGTGTTCTTACCATGGTGAAATAAGATAAGATAATATAGAACAGAACAGAATGGAATGGAATGGAATGGAATGGAAGAATAGAATAGAATAGAATAGAATAGAATGAAAAAAATAGAATAAACTAAAATAGAATGAAATAAATTGAATAAAATAAAATAGAATGAAAATAGAAGAAAATAAAATAGAAGAAAATGAAATAAAATAGAATACAATAGAATAAAATAAAATAGAATGAAATAGAATAGAATGAAATAAAATAGAATAAAATAAAACGGATTAAAATAAAATAGAATCCAATAAAATAGGATAAAATAAAGTAGAATAAAATGCATTACAGTGCCTCATCAGGACACAGGGTGAGAAGTGACTCTGGGAAGGAAGAGCTCACATGGCTCGTGTCAGACCCTGAGAAAGAAATCAAGTCCGACTGCCTCTGCGGCCTCCCCTAGGAATGGAAGCTGTGGCCCAAGGAGGGGGGCGGGAACATTCGAGTGGGGGCCTCTCCCGAGGGGGGGCACTTACGGGGCTGAGGTTCTGTCTGATCTTGTCTCTGCAGCTTTTTGGCTGTGACGAGCCGCCTTTGCATCTGGACGGCAATTGAAAAGACAAGGCCTGAGCGCAAGATGCGCGTGCCGATTCCAAAATGGAAACTTCAGAAGCAGGGGCCCGGGCCCCCACATCCAGCCTGAAGGTGCTGCACAGACTCCCCGAACGGCAGACCTGAACAAAGGGGGGCCGTTCCTGTCTCAAAGGCGAACCAGGATTCCACCTTAATGAATATCGTTTGCCTTTTTGGTTTTTAAATTCCGTCCTTAGCTGTTTATATCTTAGTGCAGATGATACGAGAAAGTTCAAAGAGTAAAGTCATGCCCCTGTTCCCATTTGCTGACCTTTATCAGGGGCATCCGTTTTCAAGGATGGCGGTAAGGACAGGTCCCACGCTCTTTGACAATGTGGCATATCTGCAATTCAATCGCACTGTGCAAGGTAAATAAGCTGTATTTACACAACACATTTTCTTCTTCCTAATTGGACATGAGCCGAATGCTAGTAGATTCATCATAGACTGGAGCTTACGCGCATTGTGTGTGTTAAACCTCTTAACACGCTGGGTGCGGGGACAGTTGAACGCGGGGACCCTTGCAGGGAAAAGCCTCAACACTCGTCACGGCAGAATAGCCGCTGGGCAGTGCTCCAAACCTGGTTCCTACGCTGTCCCCTCAGATGTCCCACGGAGGACATTGAAACAAGACATCTACCATCTGGTTAACAGCGCGGCACTGAGCAGGAATCAGCAACAATATCCCCCGACCTGGGCCTTGAAAGTCTTTTCTTTTCCCTGAGCTTAAAACTACTTCTCCATCTGTCCTATGGAAACAGGAGATAAATAAATGTTTACTCAACCTCATCCCCATCAGAGTCATTGTTCTTTAGGAAAAATGATAAACTTCTCTCTACAGTGGAGTCAACAAAACTATCTGTAAGACACGAAATGATCAGCCTTTGCCAAAGCTTACGGGAGACAGGAAGTAAGCCCTGCGAATGCACTCACACCTGGTTCACTCTACTGGTGGTAGAGACACAGGAAAGGTTCTGCCAACGCTAGTTCTGTTTGCTGATCCATTTGCAGCCAGTTTGACCAGCCTCCACCGAGATGGGGGTGGGGAGGGCTTGAGATATCCCTCGATGTCGTTTTTCCTTTACCTTTCTAGGTCCTCATCACGTGGGGCCTCATGGCCTGCTTCAGGGCCCCCTCGCCCTCTTCTCGGCCCACCCCCTAGACTGGGACAGTGATGGAGGTAAGGTGGGCTGCCGTCACTCCGGGGCGACCACAAGTCACTGTCTGCCACGTCTACAGGGTCCTCAGCACAGCGCAGGGACCATCTCACTCCTCAGAGTTCATTGCACAAGCTGCCTGTGGATGGGGTGCAGCTGAAGGATATAGAATCTAACAAGGGACGGAGACGCAAGTGCAGGCACTGTGAATTGGGGGTGGTGGCTCCAGTCAGGGCTTCTGAGAGGTGGCAATCCACTGCGACTCAAGGCATGAGTAGGCATTGGCCAGGCCAAAATAAGGACCACCTTTCCAGGAATAAGAACCTAGGGCAGCGGGAAAGAGACCCCAGTGAGTCCACACTCGAGAGATTACGAGAAGGACACGGCGGAAAAAGTTGAATGCACGAGGGTGAAGAAGGAGAAGACAACCCAGCCCTCCACATCCAGAGGCTCCCGGGCAGCTCCAGGGTGTCTGGAGGAGGACATAGCATAGCACTGAGCCCCACAGAAGCAGACTAAGCCATGTCACGTCAGAGAGCACGGTGGAGGAAGGCTGAACCTGAAAGGAAAGGGGCCGCCATTCTTAACTGCGTACCCCCCACATAGACACCGGGGCCACATAGACAGTGAACAGGCCTGGTGATGGGGAGCAGCTTGGGAATAAATGGCCACATTTCAAATTCTTGCCAACCCCAGAGCTGAGAGATTTATCCGAGTTATAAAAATAATGAAATGTGACATTCCTTACTCCCATGTCATGGGTCAAATTCTGATTTGGCTCTACCGATCTTTAACAGAATGTCTGTGGTCACCTGTTCCCTGAGCAGTCTGCCCCCATCTCCGCCTCTCCGGGCCTGTCCCCGATTCCCGTCTCCTGGGAGCTCTTCCTCATCCGTGTTCCCTCAATTCTGCCAATCCTTTGAGGTTCACCCCAAGTCCACCTCTTTCACAGAACCTCTGCACCTTTCAGCCCACACCGACTTCCCATCGTGGTTCATGTCATTTTAATATTAATCCTACAATACACCACCTTCATCCTCAGGTATCTTGTCTATGTGTTCTCATTTCCTCTGAGAAGGTAGCCAGGATTGGGCCTCAGACGTGCAGAAATTCAAAAAATGTGGGTCCAGTTCCCCAGGGCTGTGGTGTAATGACCCGCCATGTTACTTTTATGGCTAGAACGGTATGCAAAACATTGATGAGTCTCTCCGACTGCATTCATTTCCACTCTGATCCACTTACTCACCCCACGAATACTTATTGGATGTCTATTATGTTCCAGGTACCCTATACAAGATATTTTTTGATAAGAAGAGGACTTTTAAACCGAACAGAAATACGAAGATAGTTGTTTTTGGCTTTTTGTTTGGTTTTTTAAGTAGTTGGATGTTTTCAACACTGTCCTTCCTTTCCGATTTCTCAGTAGCCTCTCGCTACTCATCTCGGTTGACCAAACAGCTGTGACGCATGAGTACGGCCTGTCAGGTAGCACAGAACGTGGCCCTGTGTGAGCCTCACATTTGCCAACTTGCCAGGAAGCATCTCCCTCCTAACTATTCATTTCAGATCTTGGCAGATATTCAGAAAGAAACGAGGGAGATAAGGCCCAAGAATATGGCCATGGATGGAAATCTCCATCTTAAGGAGGGAATAGAGGGTTCAGATAAGCCTTAGGAAATCCTCACAGTAAACTGGCACCATTCCACATCTTCACATGCAGCCTCTCTCGCAATCAAATATTTCTTCCTCTTCCCTGCCTGACTTCCTAACCAACTTCCTTCAACCACATTCAGTGTAAATATAACATTCCTCTGATGGCCCCTCATGCATGTGCTCTCCCCACTGGCCTCTGCATTATGTAAATATTTACTGTTCTACAGTTAGTAGCTGCCATTGTGTACCTTGCAGCAACTCATGCTAGAGTCAACAATGTGTAATTTGTCAATGATGCCTGTAGCAAAAGCTAATGTGGAGTCTTAGAAGATCTGGTTCCTTCTACACTCTGATTTTTTTTTTTTTTTTTAGCCCATAATAGGTATTTATTATAGAAAATACAAGAACTGTAGATAAACAAAGAAAAACATTATCCATGATCCCACCAGCCTACAATGACCCACCGTTGAAAAAGTACTCTGAAAAGCTGTTCAACAGAAAGCAGTGGGTCTGGAACTCAGTTTTCATGAAAGATAAAACATGTGCCCCATTTTGTGAATACATTCCTCACTTAGCCACAAATCATAATCCTCTCTTCATGAATGTTTTTGCACATATTTGCTGATCCCTGGCCATAATGTCTAAAAACAGAAGTTCATGGTGCAAATGTATACAGTTTTAAGTAGATTTTACCACAACTTCTTAAATTACCTTTCAGAATCTTATACCAGTTAACACTCCTGTCAACGTTAAGTGTCTGAATTTTCTTCCACCTTGGCTAACACTCAGGAGTATCTTCCTTTATAACCTTGCCAGACAGATACAAGAAGTGATTATCTCACTGTTCCAGATTTTTAAATGTTTGTTTATTTATTTGGGGTCAGAGAGACAGAGAGAGAGAAAGAGAGAGGGGAAGGGCAGAGAGAGAGGGAGAGAGAGAATCCCAAGGACGCTCTGTGTTGTCAGCACAGAGCCTGATGCAGGGCTTGATCCTATAAACTGTGAAAACATAAGATGAGCCAAAATCAAGAGTTGGATGCTTAACTGACTGAGCCACCCAGGCACCCCTTTGTTGTTGTTGTTGTTGTTGTTTTGTTTTGTTTTTTTAATACGTTTTCCTGTCAGCTGCTAGCTTAGGCTCAGAGAATACTTTCTTAAGACAAACCTGGGTAAAGAAGGTTAACAGTGTAAGTAAACATGGTAGGTGTTCTTTCATTAAGTTGGGAACACACATTATGGGTCCTGTGCTGTATCCCAAGCTTATAAACCAGCACTGAAATTAGAAGAACAGACCAATGATGGTTATGCGGAGCATTGGCAAAGGCACTTGTGGCTTCTACAGTTAGGGATTCAAATGAAAGTCTGTGCCAGTTAATAGTATTTGTTGGGTGCCTACCATGTCTGAGGCACTTCTGTTCTTGAGGAGGAAGCAAGAAAATAAATAAACCAAGAAGAAAACACCAAACAGCGCAAAGCCCTGGAATGAGTGAACCTGGGCTTGCTGATTTCCTGCCGAGCCAATAATTACTTTCAATGAGTTGCCAGAGATTATGATTGAATTCAGCATATATCTACAGAATATCTTTTTCCAGGAAAAAGATGAACGTGACTCGGCCCCTGCCCTAAAGAGTTCTAATCCATTTAAGGTACACAGCATGCGGCAGAAATAGAAATTGAAGAATCATTTTTAAATGCCTTCTGGATAGTGACTTAGGCTTCCTTTGGTTGCTGTGTCACACCCACACACTCCGATTCTTGTAACAGCCCCTCGTGCTCATCGGGGTTGACACCATCTCCACTTTGCAAAGAAAGATCAGGCCTGGCGCAGGGTCAAACCCGTGGTAAATCGCCCAGCTGGTATCACACAGGCCTTCTGACGCAACGCTCATGTTCCGGCCCTGACACCCCTCCCACTGTGAATGGGGTGCGGAATTGGGAGAAGCAAGGCATTGTGGACAGGGAAAGAGAGGTGAAATGGTCATTTGGTTGATTACACAAACTGAATCTGATATTCAAGGCTGTCTGTATCAGGCCAAAGCAGCCAGTCAATTTATCCGAGACAAACAGTCCGCCACGTCCTGGGAAAAAATTCATTAAATCCATTATCTGGTGTCAGATATCCAGACCTGGCTCTGTGCTTGCGTTATTGTTTCTGTTTCTTATTTTCATCGGGGCCCTTCATGCTCAAAGTCACGGGGCTTCAAGTTCGAACATCCGGGGTAGACTTAATTCTGTGGCCTGTCTTCTGCATGGTAAAAAGACCTGCTTTCTGTTTATTATGCTCTTTCCTGTGGGAATAAAGACAAGTGCATGTTAAAAACAATGCACGATCATCCCACTAAAATAATGCAGCGTATGGAGAAAATGTGGACAGTCGGGGGTAAAAGAACGGGGTTTTGAGATCCTGAACAGACAGCTCCCATTCACTGCAAGAACTCCCCCCGGGTAGATGCCAAGCGGATTTCCCTTTGGACGTGCTCGCGTCAAAACCCGCTACCAATTCAGATGCCCCCTTGAGTATGTCAAGGCTTTGTTTGTCTTTTGTTTTCAAGTTTACTGCGGAGACCACACACGCTTCGTAAGAGCCCTTAGAGTGGTTCCCCAGGGTTTCCGGGTCAGTCCAAGGTCACTGATGAGGGACGACCAGTAACTGCTGCCCTGCACCTCTCACTAACATGTCTCTGTGTCTGGTCTGAAGTGTCGGAAGAGGCAGAGTGGACCCAAAGATTGCTGGCTTAAAAATAGGGGTGCCTGGGTGGCTCAGTTGGTTAAGCGTCTGACTTTAGCTCAGGTCATGATCTCGCAGTCTGTGGGTTCGAGCCCTGTGTCAGGCTCTGTGCTGACAGCTCAGAGCCTGGAGCTGCTTCAGATTCTATGTCTCCCTCTCTCTCTGCCCCCCCCCAACTTGTACTCTGTCTCTCAGAAGTAAATTAAACATTAAACATTTTTAAACATTAAAAAAATTTTTTTAAATAGGGCCTGTTCACCCTTAAAATGGGATCATAACCCCAGGTTCTATACAGAAGATCCCAAAGTGCACCTTTTCCGAGTTTATAGAAACTTGAATAAGCCTTGCTTTCTGCACCACTGCATCCATGAAGAAGCCCACCCTGACATGCAGGCTCTCCAAAAAGCTGTGGTATGCCCAGTTTTGATGTGTAAGGGTGCAGTTAATGATTTGTTATCATGTTCAAGTGCAACCACACTGTGCCTTTGGCTTTGTGTGCATGAAATTAAGTGAAATCGGTTCATTCACAGACACAGTGCCGATAGCCTCTGAGGTGTCTGAGAATGGAGCTCAGCTTTCGGACACAGTGGCAGGCAGACCATGTACAGAGTGCTCTGAGGGACAGTCTGTTCCGGGCACGTGTAGGGACCCCCCTCCCCACCGTCTGCTGCCCCAGCTGCCCTGCTCACAGCTCATCTTCTGACTGTGCAAGAGCTTCACCTCAGTTAACTCTCCGCCCGTCCATGGAGTGAGGTTAGCTGATGACTTCAGTAGGTTCATGGGTGTTTTAACTTTAAAAAGGTCCTTTAACATAAAATGACGAACATACAGATTGCAGGTTTGTAGAAGTTATATACACACATAAACAAAGATCAGAGGGAAGCACATGTACAAGATAAAAATGTTCTCGTGTTGGGGTAACAAGCTCATTCTGCCGGTCAGCAAAGTGCTGCTGAATGTCGGAATCATTCAAGGTGGCAGGGACCCAGGCTGTGTGGTTTGCCATTTGCAAGTAGAAAGAGTAGTAGTAAGCTCACAGCCCCCCAGATAACAATGCGATTACTTGCTGTGATGTGTAGTAAAATCCAGGCTCCCAGGAGGGCACATAGACCTGGTCCCCAACTCTGCCTGGATGGGAGTCAAGAACGGCCCTCTTTGGGGGCGCCTGGCTGGCTCAGTCGGTTAAGCGTCCAACTTCAGCTCAGGTCATGATCTCATGGCTTGTGGTTTCAAGCCCTGCATTGGGCTCTGTGCTGACAGCTCAGAGCCTGGAGCTGCTTCGGATCCTGTGTCTCCCTTCTCTCTGCCCCTCCCCTACTTGCACTCATCTCTGTCTCTCAGAAATAAAGAAGCATTTTAAAAAATTGACAAACAAAAAAAGAATGGCCCTCTTGAGGCAGTGATGTTTGTTCTGAGGTCTCGCCGTGTGCCTTCTGTGAGCCAGAAGAGGAACCTGGGGTCCTGGCCGCTGCAGAGGGATGGGCAGCAGGTGGGGATGTGGCCAGGGGCTCCACCACGCACTGACGTCTGGTCTCATTCCAGAGCACAGCAAAGCCACTGGTGGCTTTTAGATTCGGGAGCGAGAAGCTCAAACATGGCCTTGGGTGACTTATTTGTTATCTTAACAAATTCCTTTAAAACTTTTGAAATGCTGTCCTCCCCACACAATTAGAATAATTATGACTCGCCTATGACCATAATAGAATGACATATGATGTAGTGTTTTATATGGAAAGCCAGACATGAAAGCCCATGTGCCTGACGATCGCTAGGATAAAGCCTGCACCGGGCAGATAAAGCCCAGAGGGTGCAAGGGAACGCGTAGGAGGTTGTGAGGCTGTGGGATCACAAGGTTCACACTGGCCTTTCAGAGAAAAATGGTTCTCACAGTTTTCTGTTCCTACAACTTGGAAAGGACCAAAATAAACACGAAGAATCTACATGTGTAACTGATGGCAGACACATCTGTAAGATCTCCATTGAGCTTTGTAACTGAAAACTTGCCTCAGCTCCATGTATCAAGCCTTCACCTCATTCTCTTTACCTGAATTCTGCCTAGTATATTTGGAGAATAGGAACAGGACCCTGAATTTGTATAACTGGCAGAAAATAGGTGATGGGAGAATTTAAATGTCGCCATAGCAACCAGCAAAGACCTACCCCCTGATGCCATGCCCACTTCCTTCCGGGCTCCTGACTCCATCTGGTGGACTATGTTCAGGTCTGGAAATATTATTGTTGAAGAAGAGGCAGGGGCTCCTCGGCGGCTCTGTGGGTTAAGCCTCCGACTCTTGGTTTCAGCTCAGGTCATGATCTCATGGTTTGTGAGTTCAAGCCCTGCTTTGGGCTCTGTGCTGCTGGTGCGGAGAGCCCACTTCAGATTCTCTCTCTCTCTCTTTCTCTCTCTCCTCCCCATCTCTGCTCTCTCTCTCTCTCAAAATAAATAAGTAAATTAGTAAACTTTGGAGAAAGAGGCAGATATCCAAAGGTCAAATACCTTCGAAGGAGCAAAAGCAGAGATCACAAGAGAGACCTGCCTGTGGAGTGGGTTTGTGAGCGTGCCTCCCTCTCCGATGTCTGTGCAGGCGTGCACACCAGGTGGTGTGACCTGCAGGCCGCTTCAGGGTGATGTGGGGTAACTCCGTTTTGTAGAGGAGGATATTGGGGTTCAAAAACACGGTGGGGGGAGCCCTGGGTACCTCGTTGGCTGCCCTTCTTCCACACCTGCCTAAACAAGCATCTCTACGTGGGCTTGCCAAGTGATGCCCCTCCGCTGGCCATGCCTAGGTGCCCAGGTGTATGCTTGATGAGGGCGCCCCCTTTAGGGGGCAAAATTCATAGACCTAATGAAAAACAAAAGACAGTTAACAGTTAAAGAAAAGCTTAACGTTTTAGATTGTGTTTAAAGTAAATGTCTTGCTTTGAGTTGAAGATCATTTTAAAAGATTGTTCTCAATAGGTGTCTTAATTTCTATAAAAATTTATCAGAAAAGTAAACAAGGGACCCCTGGATGGCTCACTTAAGCATCCGACTTTAACTCAGGTCATGATCTTGCAGCTCCTGAGTTCGAGTCCTGAGTTGGGCTCTGTGCTAACAGCTCAGAGCCTGGAGCCTGCTTCCCATTCTGTGTCTCCCTCTCCCTCTGTCCCTCCCTCTCTCACACTCTCAAAATAAATAAACATTAAAAAAAATTTAAGATTGCTCTCAAATTTTTTTTTACAGTTTATTGTCAAATTAGTTTCCACATAACACCCAGTGCTCATCCCCACAGTGTCCTCCTCCATGCCCATCCCTCCTCCCCCCCACATCCACCAGTCCTCAGTTTTTGTCAGCATTCAAGAGTCTCTCATGGTTTGCCTCTCTCCCTTTCCCCCACCATTTCCGCCCTTCTTCTCCCCCTTGGTCCTCTGTTAAGCTCCTCCTAATCCTCCTATACGTGCATACATATGATATTTGTCCTTCTCTGCCTGACTTATTTCGCTCAGCATAACACCCTCAAGGTCCATCCATGTTGCTACACAGGCCAGATTTCATTGTTTCTCATTGCCATGGAGTATTCCATGGTATAGATGAACCACATCTTCTTGGTCCATTCATCTGTTGATGGACACTTAGGCTCTTTCCAGGTTTTAGCTGTAGTGGAGAGTGCTGCTATGAATCTCAATCAATTTTTTAATTGCACTAAAAATCTATTGGAAGAGTAAATGAAGTGAACAACTGGATGAATTTTTGCAAAGTGAACACACATTTTTAGTCAGCCCCACCTCCCCCCCACCCCTGAACCAGAAAACAACACACCAGCTTCCGCGTCGCCCTCCCATTCACTGCTCCCTTCCTCCCCAGAGGAGGGCGCTCTCCCGACGACTACACGTTGTGTTTGTTCTGAAGTTAGCTTTTTGCGCCTATTTTAAACATTATGTAAATGAAACTTACAGTATCCTTTTTGTATCTGACGTCGTCCACTTAGTATTATGTTTGTGACTCTCTTTCCCTTGCTCTGTAGTATCCCACTGCGTGTGTGCATGTATGTATTGAAATAGATCTATCTGGTGCTGATGGTGGACGTTTGGGTTTCTAGTCTTTGACGAGCACGGACTCTTACTTGTATATGCCTTTGAGTGCACGTGTTCCAATTTCACTGAGTGTGTGAGTAAGAGTGAAAATCCATGTTGGATCATCCAGTGCGTCTGTGCTCAGCTTTAGTAGAAACTGCCAGTTTTCCAAACTGGCTGTGTCAATCTGTACTCCCTCTGGCAGCGTATGTCAGGGCTAGCAGCTCCACGACCTAGCCAACACTTAGTACTTTCCATCTGTTCATCTGAGCTATTCCCCTGCTGCAGATGTCTCTGCACACCCGAAAACCATGAAGATATCGTACCACGTAAGTCTCCGGATCTTCGTGTCCCTATAGGACAGCTGTGACCACCTAAATCCAAATATCCCCACATGGCCTCCAAAAATCACACAGATCAACAAAGATGGCGGACAAAAGTCTGTACAACCCACACCCACAGCATAACCTGGAGGCTAGAGAATATGGCAGACTTTACATTGCAGGTAAGTAGGAAAAGAGGGGTGGGCGCTTGGGTGGCTCAGTGGGCTAAGCTTCTGACTTCAGCTCAGGTCATGATCTCACTGTTTATGAGTTTGAGCCCTGCATGGAGCTCTGTGCTGACAGCTCAGAGCCTGGAGCTGCTTCGGATGCTGTGTCTCTCTCTGTGTCTGCCCCTCCCCCGTTCACTCTCTGACTCTCTTTGTCCCAAAAATAAATAAACATTAAAATTTAAGCAAGTAAGTAGGAAAAGAGAGTTTCTAACTAACAAGGCTAGCTCTGGAAGCATACGCAAGAGGGGGCAGTCAGGGACCTGGTGATAATGGACCACAGATGGCATCACCCAGAAACGGTCTCCCATCCCTGGTGGGAGTTCTGAGGGCAGGTCTGGGACCCTGGGGTCAGGAACACCAGCTACTGGACAATGTAAAGCAAGCGGCTCGAGTGGGCTCACGGCAGCTTCAAGCAGGTACAGCTACTGCGGGAGGGGCGGCAGCTCTAGGGGGGAAGCTGGTGAAGGGAAAGAAAGAAGGCAAATGGGTCAAAATCTACAGAAACAAACAACACTCAGTAGAAACACCGGTTGTTCTGCCTGTGGTTCTGGAACACTCCAATGCAAAGTAAACAACAAAGGACAAATAGTGTCCATGCAAATCTTCCCCAATCTACCATAAGCTAGAAGCAAAGCCATTCAGTTACTGAAATATTCTCCCCCAAATAGTGGTGAAAGCATACTATTTAGAACTGAGTCGGTAACTTCCAGAAGAAATAGTCAAAGGAGGTAAAACTTGGTTGCATTTTGAATGCCTGACCGAGGAGAAGTGGCAAATTTTTGAAAGATTTTTTTTCAACAGCCACAAACTTATAGAAAAGTTGGTAGTAAAGTGCAAATCACTTTTTCCCCTTCTTTTTTTAAATGCTTATTTATTATTTATTTATTTATGAGAGAGAGAGAGAGAGAGAGATCATGCATGAGCTGGGGAGGTGCAGAGCGATGGGGATAGAGGATCCAAAGAGGGCTCCACGCAGACAGCAGCAAGCCTGACCCGGGGCTCAATCCTATAAACCATCAGGTTATGACCTGAGCTGAAGTCAGGTGCTTAAGTAACTGAGCCACTCAGGCACCCCTTTTTTCCCCTTCAGAAGTCACTCAACTGATGCCTCATCCATCCAGAACTCATTAGTGCGTGAGTCCCACTGGTAAGGATACCTCCTCTGGAGCCACACATGACCAGACCATCAGGAAGGTCTACAGGCCAGTCCACACCCCTTACTCGGGAGTAGCCTGTCCTCCACAGGGAGAGGGTTCTGTTCAACCACTCACTGCGTGGATTGTTATGTCTCCTTAGTCTCCTTCAACCAAAAACAGTTCCTCTGCCTTTCCCTGACCTTTAAGACAAGCTTTTGAAGATTACAGACTTGTTGTTTTGTAGAGTATCATTCTCTCTGTTTTGCTCTCACATTTCAGATTCTGCATCTTTTGTAGGAATATCCTAGAAAGGAAGCCAAATTCTTCTTCTGTTTGTCCGACTCCTTATGATGCTCACTAAGAGCCCTTGGTGAAGATGATGTTGGCCTCTTGTCTGGTGTCCTTCTTTCTCCTGGGAAATCTATAAGTGTTTGAAATTATGTAAATATACTATTTCTAATTAAACGTTCAATTTTTAAATTATTTTATTTACATCTGCATGGACTCACGATTTCCTATTTAGTTTATTCAACTTGATAGGTTATAATCCCTTATTGTCAGGATTTATTTTCATGCTCAAATTGACCAGTAGGAGACCATTCAAGCTGGTTTCTGTCCAGCTTTGATATGTTCTTTTCACTCTTTGTTTTGCAGTATAAATTGTTCTAGCTCATTTTGACTGTTCCCTCCCCCAGCCCTGAAATCAGACATTTCTCCTAGTGTTTCAGTGAAGAATGATATTTAGAAACCAAGATCTTGGTTGGAGACATCATTGTGCTCTGATTTTTCTAGTGGATAGAGTTAGGAATCAATATCTATCTATCTATCTATCTATCTACCTATCTATCTCTATCAATCTCTATCACCTATCCATCTATCATCTACTTTAAAAAAATTTTTTTTAAATGTTTTTATTTATTTCTCAGAGAGAGAGAGAGTGAGAGAGAGAGAGAGAGAGAGAGACCGCATGAGCAGGGGAGGGTCAGAGACAGAGGGAGACACAGAATCTGAAACAGGCTCCAGGCTCTGAGCTGTCAGCACAGAGCCCAATGTGGGATTCAAACCCATGAACTGTGAGATCATGACCTGAGCTGAAGTCAGATGCCCAACCAACCGAGCCCCCCAGGCACCCCATCTATCATCTACTTACCTGTATGTTGAAGATCCTAAGTTCACAGTAATGCTCAATACCTCTAATTCCAAGCCAATAGCCAGAGTTCATTGTAGTTTTCTTTTTTCTCTATATAACTCCTTTCTCTGACAGTGAGGACCTGACTCCCATTGTCCTTGATATATTTATACAGTTTTTCAGTTGACCACCACTTATGTAACCAATCTCACAGCTCCACCAGCACCCCATACCCCTCATCATAGATGACCTCCTTTCCCTATTTGGGCCTGACTTTCCATTGTGACACTGCTCTCCCCAGATATCTTTCTGACCACTTTGAGCTCTAACCCCTCTAGCCAGGCTGCTCTTTGCGTGGTTGCCCTCTTCACCCTACTTGGGCCTGGATTGGTCTCACTGGGCCATTTTGTCATCCTAATTCTTTGGTAATTTGGTAATCTGTTCAATCTCAAACTCACGTTAGTAAAATGTTGGAATTCCTGGATAAACCCTCGAAGCCTTGTTTTTATCCCTAACATTTTCTACCTCTCTGTCTTTGCATTCTTTATGAAGAGAGTCCTCAACCCTATCATCCAATTTAATGTTTTAAATTTGGCTCAAGTGTTTAATTTCCCAGAGCTCTTCCACTTCTCTAATTATTCATCTTGTAAAAGCATTCAGTGCTTGTGTTGTGGATGCAATATTTTCTTTTATTTCTCAAAAATAACTTTCAATTTGTTTGGAATTTTTCTTCTGGTCCCCAAACCATCTGTTTCCTCTAGCCTCTTTCTGTTCATGCCTTTGTTTGACTGACTTTCATGCTTCCAAGTTGGAGTCACTCAAATCCTGGTGGTCTTTTTTTTTTTTTTTTTGTCACTCATGTTCAGTGTGGGACACTGACAAACAAATCAAAAGTCTTGGATGCATGAATGGAGTTCAGTGACTGGTAGGAATCCCTGTGGCTGAGAGAAGCAAGTTGATTGTTTTATTGAAGGATTCCCCAACAGCATCTAGAGATCTTTATTTGGGGAATATATACATGGCTGCCAACATTTTGGAAGTCATGCTGAGGAAGAGAACTGGAGGTCTCTGTGTTAAATATTTTAAAAGTCGAATTTAAATTCTGATTCTCACCTAAGACTTCTTGTGTGTTTGGTGCACCCAAGACCAGGGATCTCCAACTTCCTCTGCAGGAAGTGAGTACAGCTCTGTGCTCAGTAGGTGAAAGGGAGGGGGGACTTGCCCACCCACTCACCTGCTCTTTCTACAGCCCCTGAGGTCAGCCCTGCAACTCTGCCCCCCCCGGGGGGTTGAGCCTCTGGGGGCTCCCCAAAGTGAACTGGGTTGCTACTGAGCGTTATCCCCTCTGAATTCCTTTAGGTGGTGTCTCTTTCATCTGCTTCTTTCATCCAAAATTGTGTTGATATCTGTTGTCTATTGAGGTTTCCTGTCCCCTGCTGTTTTTATTGGCAAAGTGATGCCTTTGCTGAAATGCTGACATTTCAGTGTAGTTTCAGCAGGAGGAGATAGATGGCTGTGGTCAATACCCTGTGTTTAACCAGCAGTCTGGAAAGAGATGAGGAGAAGTTGACCTAGCAAACAAAGACTTGAGGGAGAAGAGTCAAGACAAAGAAGAATGGCTTTGTGTCTGTGGGTCTCACTGTCACTTTTCCCCCTTTCCCTGCTCTTCTGACCTTGGGAAGACTCTCCAAATCCTAGCCCATACTTCTCTGTATTAGTCAGCAGGGCAGGGCTATGCCACAGAAACAAAGAGCCCCCAAATCTCAGGAGCTTGACACAACAGAGATTGTTTCTCCCTCATGTTATGTGCTCGATGTGGTCAATAGTGAGACTGCCATTTTCACTACTTAGTAAGGCAAACCACGCGCCCACGCCCAATTAAAGGAGGGTAGACAAGTAGAATCCTACCATGTGTTTGTGAGAACAAGAAAATATCCATGAATAGGACTAATGACTATCATGCCCCCACCTTAGGGCAGAATTAATATGCTACAAAAGGACTTTGTGTCAATCACTGCTCTACACACTAGCCGTGTTGAATTGTACTTTTAGAGGTCCCTCAGACGCCGAATTCCTTGAGGGCTGGGACTGAGTATCAACCATGTCTCGAACTGCAGATCCCAGAACAGAGGTCAGAACAGAGCAGAGGCTCAATGTGTTGAAAAAACAAACTTCTTTTTTAACCAGCTAAAGTGTTTTTGAGCTGATATTTTTGCAGTATATACCATAGCCTCAAATAAGTTAGTCTTTCCTTTGCTGAATTTCCGGAAGGAATAGCCATCACTTCTGAAATCACTAGGATTTGAGAACAGCTAAGGAAATGATCACGTGGGACTGGAAAAATGATCAGTAGAGGGGGGAAGTGAAGTACAACCATCAGAAAACATCTGTCAACTTCCTAACTGCAGAGCGGTAAGAATACACCTATCAGGTGAGCAAGGGCTCTTCGGCCTCGTGGGTGGGTTAAAAGTCTCTTACACTGTGCTCACTTTACTTTCCAGAAACGTTTTGTGTGTGCTCCCCTTGATTATTGGTATAGACACTTGCATAAATATTTATGCAAATGCACACTGAACTTTGTCTTTTAATAAACCTTTACTCTTTGCCAAATATGAAAGCTTAATGTCTAATTCCTTAAGAAGTATAAGAACATTCCAGGGGTGTAAGATCTCCATAATTTTCCTTCTTGATTTGCTATTTTTATAACCAGACATAGCAGATGGGAGTGATTAATGAATTCCATTAGCAATGGTAAATTTTTAACAAGGAAACCTCCCTTCCCTGAAATCTACTCCCTTAATCTCCTTATCAAATTAGTACCTTTATTTTCACAACAAAAATGGTATTCCTCCCCAGTAGTTCATTTTCAGTTCAAGCCCTGATGGGATTCTAATTTACTCCCTACCATGAGTTTGAGCACCGTGTGACGTGCTGGTCATTATTTATCTGTGCTACATGCGTTCATGGAGATGAGGAATTTCACATTTGTGTTACCAAATGTTTCCGATTCCTTCATTTGCTTACATATACTCTACAATATTATTTTTCTTTCCTCAGTATTTCTAAATTGCTTTGTAGTACAAAGACTGGATTCGGAGGAAGTGAATTCTAAATTATTCTTGTCACTGGACCAGAAGGCATCTGATTCCACCAGCCACAGGTCGCGTGAGCAAGGTGTTGAGTGGCCCTGGCTACTGAAGCTGGAGGTACTTCCCCCAGCACTTTAAAGTTGCTATCAGGGCACCTGGGTGGCTCAGTCAGTTGAGTTCCTGGCTTCAGCTCAGATCACGATCTCTCAGTTCATGAGTTCAAGCCCTGCATTGGGCTCTGTGCTGACAGCTCAGAGCCTGGAGCCTGCTTCAGATTGTGTGTGTGTGTCTCTCTCTCTGCCCCCCTCCTGCTTGCGCTCTCTCTCTCTCAAAAATAAATAAACATTATTATTTTTTTAATTGCTATCCGGACACCTGGGTGGCTCAGTCGATTGAGCGTCTGACTTCAGCTCTGGTCATGATCTCATGGTTCGTGGGTTCGAGCATGCATCAGGCCGACTGCTGTTAGAGCAGAGCCTGCTTTGGGTCCTCTGTACTCCCCTCTCTTTGCCCCTCCCTGCTCATTCTCTCAAAAGTGAATAAACATTTAAAAAAAGAAATTGTCATCAAAATAATATATTGTACAAAAATGGGCAGGCAACTACAGAAACTATGTTAAACCTGCCAGAAACACATTTAACATTTTGGTCTATTTGTTTCTATTCATTTATTTTTTTCTCACTCTTTCTCAGCCTCCTCTCTTTTCTTTCCCTCTATCTGTGTGTATTTGTGTAATGGAATACACACACACACACATACATAGACATGCATACATACATACACACATGATACACACACACACACACACACACACACACACACAGGATGGGTCCTATTCCATCATATAAGCTGTAGCATATTTTGTTTAAATAAATGTCTATTGTTGGGTATACAGAGGTCTCCTATATTTTACCTCCATCATTTAAGTAACAACATACTCCCTTCTATGTAAATATTTTTGCATGTCTCTGACCTTCACTTAGGTTAATTTACCTAAAGTGGAATTACAATTTCAAGGGTCTGAATGTTTTCCAGGGTTTAGATGCCCTCCAGATAATCTATACTAATTTACGTCCCGCCAACAGTAAAAGAGAGTGTCTGTTTCATGCACTCTTGCCAATCGAGGGTCACGTCATTTTAATTACATTTTTGACAATTTGGGCCATGTAAAATGGTATTTCCTTGTTGTAATTTGCGTTTTTTGAATTCCTAGTATAGTTGAAGTTTCTTAATTTATTTTTCTCAAATACAAAAGTAATAAACACTGTTGTAAAATGGGCACACATTAAAATCTTTGAACTAATACACTTTTTTTTATTACTATATCACAAGTTTGGTTTGGGGGGTATTTTTATTTTTTTATTTTTTTATTTTATTTATTTATTTATTTTTCAAATAGTTTATTGTCAAATTAGTTTCCACATAACACCCAGTGCTCATCCTCACAAATGCCCTCCTCCATGCCCACCCCTCCTCCCCCCCTGGGGGGTATTTTTAAACAGACTTTATTTGTTAGAGCAGTTCTACGTTCAGCAAAATGGAGTGGAAGGTGAGATTTCCCACATGCTTCCTGCCCCCGCCAGCCTCCCCCATGACCAACACTGCCCAACAGGGGGTACATTGGTTAAAATGCATGAAACTGCATGGACACGCCATTATCACTCAGGGTCCACAGTCCACAATAGGCTTCAGCTCCATGTTCTGTGGGTTTGAACAAATGCATAATGACATGTGCTTACCATTCCGGTGATGTACAGAGTAGAATAGCCAACTTTTAAGTAAACATTTTCTATGATCTCACATTCATAAATTAATCATGGTCCAATAGCACAGCATATCCTCTTTCAGATGCCTTTTTTTCTCCAAAATATACCATCTGGGTTTTCCCTTTCAGACCTAAAGGAGTTTACAAAGACCATTTTCCTAAACAGACAAATTTCTCCCCAAGAACACTGGTTGTGTTACCAGTTGTCAACACGGTAATTTGTATATTCAATGGCATTTTCTATTTTTGCTTCAGATGTTATGTCTTTGAAAAGATGTGATGTTATTCACACGGCTGGAGCTTCTATCCCCATGCTTCTAGTCTCCATGAGCATGTTCAGATCTATGCAGGATCCTGTTATATATGGCACAATTTATCCATTTTCGCATGCGAGGGCACGCGTAGGTATTTTCCAGTCTTCCTTTTGAAAGCAGTGCTGTAATGAACACCTTCAGATGTGAGACTTTCTGAGTGAGTGGAATGTGGTCAGGTCGTATATACCCATCATCCACGGTGTTGCAGAGAAACGGTCCCATATACATTACCAGCCCCTAACACCCACGGGACAGAGTGTCATCGTTTCTCTACATGTTCACCAACACTGCCTATTGTCCTATATTTTTTACTCTTCAAACTCATTTCTTTAGCCTACTGGAATCCATCATGGGCAATGGCATCAAGTATATATTTCACTTTATCTTGCCCATGTGGTGGGTAATTGTTCTAGTAGCACATTGCACCAGCTGGTCTTTCTGCCAATGTTTTGTCCCAGAGAATTGGTAGAATCTGGTAGAGGATGTACACGCAGATTGCCTTCTGAGTCCTTTGCTCTGTTTTCTTGGTCTATTCATTCATCCTCCTGAACCCATCATACTCTTCTAATTACTAAAATGTTGTGAAGTTGAGAGAAATGGTCCGTCTCCTCTGCCTGCCCCACTCCTCATGGTCATCAGAATGTCTTCTTTATTCTTCTCTATTCTTAGCCCGTATGGAGCTTATGATAAAGCTAATGACAACTTTCATCACCAACCCCGTGGGATTTTGACTGACACTGCCTGGAATTCAAAAGTTAAATTAGAGGGAATTGATATCACCAAAAAGTTATCATCCCACTTGTGAACATGCAGTGCATTTCCACCAATTTAATTATTTGTAAATTGCGTTATAATTTACTTGTCTTTTGTCAGATTTATTCCCAGATTCTTGTGAGTTCTGCTCTGTTGTTGGCAGAAACTTTTATAATTACATTTTCTAATTCATGGTTGCTGGAAACAATAACTGTGTTTCTTTCTTTCCAACCTCTTCATATTTTATTTAGTTTGGGGACTTTTGTGGAGATGGGGAGGAAGGAGTCCCTTTTCCTTGTCTTATGAGACTTGCCAAGGATTCCAGTATAATATTAATCAGAAACAATGATCACAGACAACATTTTCTTGCTCTTCATTTCAAAATAAATGTTTCTAATGCTTCACCACTCACGGGATAATTTCTCTGTCATTAATGTCTTTTATTAAGTTCAGAACATTCCCTTTTCTTATTCGTTTGCTAAGAGCTGTTATTCGATCATGTATGAGTGTTAAATTTAATTAAATGTTTTTTCTCTGCATCTATGAGATGACCATATGGTTTCTCCATAAATCTGGCAACGTAGAGAATTATGCTAATAGATTTTCACATATTAAGTTATCCGTGCTCCCCACGCTTTTCAGGCAGAATGAAATATTTTTATTCTTTTTGTATGTCCCATTTTATGATCAATATATTTTTCATCTTGTGATAATTTAAGAGATATTTAATTTGTCCTGAGGTTTCTCAGTGACTAACTTTATAGCTTTAAATAATACAGGCAAAGAGCACTAAATATTTCTCAACCCCAGAAAGGAAATCTTAAAAAACAAAATAAGTTTTGCCTCTCTCCTATGAACATCAGTTATTTGTACAGTTCAGCCCCCTCTGACTGATTTCTTTTATTAACAAACACAGGAAACTTAATCTGTCTTTATCACAGATTATTTAAAAATTTTACTCTGGACTCTCTTCCTTCAAAATGTTGACTTTTACAGAGTTTTGTAAGCATACTGACTATATCTCAATGCTTACTACTACTTCTTGCCTGAACTCTTTATTTTTAATCATTTCACATATGGCTTGCTACTTTTTCAGATAAAAAATTCATTGCACTTTTGATAATGACTTTATGCTGACTTTATACAGGAAGAACAACCTCACTGGGTATAGGAGGAGGGCTCAGGTTTTCTCCTATAAATGCCATGATGTCTGCTTCTGTGTCACAGCTGTGTCGTGTGGGATCCAAGCTTCATCTTTCTTCCCCTCCAGACTGATTGTATTTTTTCTTTGAAAGCTTGTGGTATTCTTTCCCCATCCTTAGAGTTAACTAATTTTACCATGATATAGTCAAGATGAAATTTTCTCTATTAAAAATTTTCAGGAGGGGCACCTGGGTGGCTTAGTCGGTTAAGCGTCCGACTTTCGCTTAGGTCATGATCTCGCGGATGGTGGGTTCAAGCCCCGCGTCGGGCTCTGTGCTGACTGCCAGCTCAGAGCCTGGAGCCTATTTCAGAGTCTGTGTCTCCCTCTCTCTCTGACCCTCCCCTGCTCACGCTGTCTCTCTCTCTCTCTCTCCTAGAAATAAATAAAAATATTTAAAAAAAAATTTTTCAGGAAGGTGATGCGAGCTTTCAATCAGCAGATCCAGTGGCTCCTTCATGTTGGGAATGGTTTCTCCTCTGACTTCTCTAATTTTGCTCACTGCTTTATCTGTTTATTCCCCACATCAGAGACACCTGCTGATGATATGTTAGACCCCCATTGCCTGTCTTTTCCTTTTAATTTCTTTCACCTCTTTTTTTCTGTGTCTTTATTCTGTGTGGGTCTCAGCTCCACAGTGAAAAACGTGGAGTGTGGGTTTTGACTGTGAGAAACCAGCACTCAATTCTGGTTCTGCACGTGGTGCTTTGGACTGAGACATGGCATTTAATCTCGCAGAGACAGGTGCCCATCTGTATGCTGAGAATTACCTTGTCAGGAACTGTCCAACTGTTTAACATTACGTCTGGCCTCCACTCACTAGATGCTAATCAGAACCCCATTCTTTAGTTATGACAACCAAAACAGTCTCCAGACATTGCCAAATGCGCCCACTACTATAGCATATGGCATTTTAAATAGCGATTCCATGCAGAATTTTTTCCTAGATATTCTTTCACATGTGTGCCAAGATAGTTGTAATACATATCATTTATTTTTATTTTGGGGGGGTTACCTATAAATATTTATTCATTGCTGTATGTTTAGAAAATGGAATCAAGAAAAAAATTATTCTCCAAATACATGGCGCTTTAAAAATAAAACATAAAAAATGGTAAAGTGGAAAAACGTAAACATTCAGAAATAATGCATGGTGTTTGTACCAAAAGGAATATTATGAAGTCACAAATAGTTGTAAAGTACATTATATGTGCTGTCACGACAGGTTTTTTAAGAACAGTGTTATACTATGGTGCTCCTTCCATAGATTATGCTGCCATTTGTTTCTAGAAAGATACAAAAAAAAATCTTGAGATGATAGACTGAGGGTCTAGGTGTTTACAACAGGAGAGGAACTCAACTTTTTCTGTAAACACTTTGGTATTAATTGAGTTTGTGTTACTATGTGCATTTATAATGGACCTAATTTCTCGAAACTAAAATAGTAATTAAAACGGACTAAAAGTCATATTAAATCAATACTAAAGACACTCTCAAGGACATGAGGAACAGACTTAAGGATTTGTACAAAAGAAAATAGAAAACAACAGGGCAGTTAGGAAAAAGATAGTAGAGTAAATATTGTAATATTCAAAATACTTAAAGATGCTTCAAACACATGAAATAAAATATTCCTGTAGGAGTATCCAATGTATCCAATGTATCTAAGGTAATAGGCACATGATGTTTCAGCCTGTGTCTGGCCGTCCGCTCAGTGCAGTGATTCCGTCTGTCCCTGGTCCAGTGCAGGGCATGCTGATTTTTCTGGAAAATCTCAACATTGTAGATTCTGGGAAAGAGAGCCCTCATCACTTTTTTTTCCCACAAATCCCTTGATGATTCACAACTATTTTCCCACGTGTGTGTTTCCCACGTGTCACGCTGTGAAATTCCGAAGTATCCTGGTGTACTTTACTTAGTATTTCATGGAATATATAGCCCAATTTAGGGTAATTTATTCCTTTACACCATCCAGCCGCCCTTTCCAAAGATAAACTATGTTATCTCATTTACTCACAGCAGAGTTTATCTCTCTCGGCAGAATAACGTATTTTCTTCATTAGGTTCGGCAGGTCTTGTAAAATTCTTGCCTCGTTTTTCAAATGTAATCACTGTTGCTCCCTTCCGTTGTATTTTCTAAATGCTTATTTTTCAGGCCAGGGGAAGCTAGTGATTTTTGCATATTAATTTAAAAACCACCCTGCAGCTCACCAAACTCTCCTGTCCATTCTAACAATTACTTTAGTTGATTATTCTGTGTTTTTAGATGTGTGATTATATTATCATGAAATGATCTCTTATCTAATTCCGTGGGCTGACATTTCCAAAACAACATTAAATATTACTAGTGGACACAGACATCCTTTTCACCGCCCTGACTCTAATCTGACTGGCACCATTCAGCTTGACCGTGATTTTTGTTTTGCGATTTTTAAGGTGCCTCTTATTCAAGGACTGCAGTGCATCCCTCTCCAGAAGGGCTGTGGTTTAGCCTGTGTGCATGCAACATTCGTTAAGATAGATTCGGTTTTATCAGACAAGTTTGTTGGCATTTATTGGAGTGATCATGTTATTTTCTTCTTTTGACTGTTGAATGTTGAGTTAATTAATACCCTTTCCTGCCTGGTTAGCTGTGGTTGACATGCTGTGGCTTTTATTTATTTTATTTTATTTTTTAATGTTTTTTATTTATTTTTAGGAGAGAGAGAGAGACAGCATGAGCAGGGGAGGGTCAGAGAGAGAGGGAGTCACAGACTGAAATAGGCTCCAGGCTCTGAACTGGTAGTCAGCACAAAGCCCGACACGGGGCTCAAACCCACGAACCGTGAGATCATGACCCAAGCGAAAGTCGGACGCTTAACTGACTAAGCCACCCAGGCGCCCCATCATGCTGTGGCTTTTAAATCGTGGAGGCCAGTCTCTGACTGCCAGGCATCAGCGGAAAGATGGATTTTCAAGTTCGTGTTTGGGTGCCAGACCGGCGATATCAAGGTGTGGGTAGAGGAAAGCGGGGAGTATTTAACTTGCTTGCGGCTTTTCTCAGCTGGGGCGTGGGGAGCTGAGGTGCACAGAGGACCCGAGGGATCAAGAGCTCTTGGGTGCCTCCAGGACACGCACTCCTGTACACTGTATGTTTACTTGCCAACGCCCCTGGCCAAGGCTTGAAATTCAGACAAGTTCACATGGAGACTTAGAAGGAGAGATCATTGACATGAGGCACGGACGACCTACAGGAGTGAGATTGAGCCATTCCTTTAAAACAGAAGGCTGGTCCCCAGGAGCGGTCGGGGGACCGATCCCCACAGGCCAGAGGTGGCCCCAGGAGCTCAGCAGCCTGGCACGTCCCCAGCACAAGGCGCACACAACCTCACCCCTGTCCTGCTCAGCTATAGGGGTCCTTATTTCTCCAGGACTTAACCGTCTCAGCGTCTGAGGCCGGGTCTCCCTGGCTGACAGGGCACCTGATAAATGCATCGTGACGCACAGGAGGGGGCCTGCCCGAGGTGGCTTCAATCCCCGTCCCCCTGGCACAGTGTAGAGGGGAAACCATAACCACAAATGCAACCAACACCAAGGCTTGATTTTCCGTGCTTTCCTGGGGCTGTTCTCTGAGCTCTTTCACATAAACTACTGCGGTTTATCTTCATATGTGGACACGGTTTTCAGGTAAAAGTCTGGAGCTGCTAAGTGGCCAGAAGCTTGCCAGGGCCCCCAGATGTGTGTGGACAGGGCTGGGACCAAGCGGGGACCCGGAGAAGACAGGAACCTGCGCACAAGTTACCATGTGAGCTATCTAAGCTCCGCCTCCCGCTGACCCTTGTCCCACCAGGTGGAAATGAGTTACAGACATCTTTCCACGGAACTGGGCTTTCTCTCTTTGTGGCCGTGACTCTCAGGAAATAGGAGTGTTTCGAGGAAACCAGATCTAAAGGAACACGGAGAGTCCATAAAGAATAATTATAACCATGAGCCACAGGGAAGAGGAAATGGACTCAGGAGTCTGATAAATAGGATTTTATTAACTTGTTAACCTCCCCGGCTGATCTACGAAGCTAAAAACCAGACCTCTCGGGCCACCAGTGACCGTCACATGCTGGGCCCCAACAATCAGAGGGAGCCCGGAGGAGCATGTTTACACAAAGGGAGAAAATGCAGTCACAACAGAGTGCGCCTGCCACGTCTTTATTCCTGGAGGAACACTGGCAGGAAGGGGAATTATCTCGAAATATGAAGCTAGTGATATTTCATCTGTAGTCATTCTGGAGATAAAAGACCTGATTTTTCTTTTCTTTTCTTTTTTTTTTTTTTAAGTATAAAGCAATATGAAGCAAAACGTACTTTCTCCTTTTGTGGGAAGATTAATTTATGTTTGGGGGATATAATGCTGAGCCTGGAAATTGACGACATCTGGCCAACTCCCCCAGCCCACTGCGAGGCTCAGAGGGAGGCAGGATCGCATGGGGCACCCCTAGACAAGCGACCGAGTGACCTGGTCCCTCCCTGACCGGAAGCCCCCATATTGCCATCACAGGTAGGGATAGAGGAAGCACAGCCCTTGGGGGATGGCCCTCGGTTTCTCCCTCAGTGACTTAATGAGGCTGCAAGTCCTTCAAACTCAACAGTCTGAGCTGATCCAACAGGCAGATCCAACAGGCAGAATGTGGGCCTGGGAATGGGTCTGGGGGGCCCGGCTCCAGAAAGAGGATTCCAGCAACGGATGAGCTGGGGCGGCAGGTGCCCTCAGGGAGGCTGGGGCGGCAGAGGCCCTGGAAACGGTCCAGTGGGTCTCAAAGCTCCACACCTCCCAGCGGCTGCCCATCTCTCAGCAAACTCCAGGCCCTCACTTGGTGACCACAGGACCTGTCCACTTTCACCGGTGGCGCACCACGGTCCTACTGTCCACTCACGAGCCTGTGTAAGGGCCTTTGTGCGAAATCCCCTTCTCCGGGCAGCTGTATGGGGTCAGGGACGCTCACCCCTCAGGGCTTTGTCCTTCCCCTTCTCCACCAAGTCACCAGCGACTGTGTCCTGGCTCCTTCTCCTCAAGCAGCTCTGTCTCCCCACAGCACATGTCACCCTGTGGCTGATGGAAATGGGTTCACACTCGATTCACATAATAACATGCGTATTCTTGGCCTCCCCGTAGAACGTAGGTACCACGAGGCCGGGGCACTACATGTTCTCATGCAGTCCAAGCACCCAGAATCACAGATGGGCGAACAGAGCGAATTTTCAGGCACCCTGCGAGCTGTATGTAGCGTGTCCCCATGAAGTGTGGCTTCTTGAGCGCGTGGTGTCCCTCCAATCCCTTCCTCTCTGAGACAATCACAGGGGCAGGAGGTGTATGTGAGAAAAAATGTCTTTCTAAAAAATTTTTTTATTAAAAATCTTTTTTAATTTTTTTTTTGAGAGAAGAGAAACAGAGACAGAGAGAGAGGGAGACACAGAATCCAAAGCAGGCTCCAGGCTCTGAGCTGTCAGCACAGAGTCCGACATGGGGCTCGAACTCACAAACCGTGCGATCATGACCTGAGCCAAAAGTGGACACTCAATGGACTGAGCCACCCAGGTGCCCCAGAAATATCTTTTGATAAAGCCATTGATCTGGCTTTATTCTCCCATCTCCTAGAGGGTCCTGTGCTGCAGCAGAAGCAGGTACGTGTCTCTGTGCTGAATTTGCTGTCGGGGCCTCCGAACAGTAGGGGGCCAGATAGGACTCATGAGTCATGGCACCCGGCCCGTCAACAGTTCCTGCTGCCTTAAGCCCAAATTTCCTGGCTCAGATCAGGTTGTGCGGATGGCTCTCATCCTAACATCGTTACAGGCATGTAAGTATCTATGAAGTGTTCCATTCCAATCTTTCTCCCGAGATGCAGGGCAGGGGGGAGGGGGGCACCCGCGTGCCAGTGGATCTTAAGGACACTATTAACACTGTTGTTCTTACCTTTCTGGTCCTTAATCAGGAGCCCGCCCGGAGGGAGCAAATGTCATTTTTCTCTGCTTGTCTCTCTTTCTTTCCTTGCTTGGGGAAGGCATTTATTTATTTTTGTCGTTAGCAGGGAAGTTACATAAAGACGTAGGAATTTCAAGGCTGAAAAAGAAACCCTATTCAACTGAAGCCAAAGTTCACAGCTGACGGTGCAATGTGATTTATCAGAAAGACTGGACTGAAAGGAAAGTCTCAGCTCTGTCGGGTCAGTGACAGCCTCAGGTGAACACGATGCCAGCCACACAAGTTGTTTTATCCATTGCAAAATCTACATGAACCGTTGTGTGTGCCTAATGCTGGCGACCAGAGTTGAGGCTATTTTCCAACAAGGCTTTCAAGAGCTGCAGATGGCTGTGCGGCCTCTGCCCCCAGGAGAGACCAGGCTGTCTTCTCACAGGTGGAAGCTCTTTTATTTTTTTAGTTTTTTTATTTTATTTTATTTTATTTTATTTTATTTTATTTTATTTTATTTTGAGAGAGACAGAGACAGCACAAGAGGGGGATGGGCAGAGACAGGGAGAGAGAGAGAATCCCAAGCAGCCTCTGTACCTGCAGCAGAGCCCTATGCGGGACCCGATCTCAGGAACCGTGAGGTCATGACCTGAGCCGAAATCGAGAATCAGATGCTTAACTGACTGAGCCCCCCAAGTGCTCCACAAGTGAAAACTCTTTTAAATCATCTTTAAGCAGTCGAACAAAGAAAATGTTGTTTCAGAAGATAGAAAAGTAAGAATGAGTGGCTCTTTCCTCTAGCTGTAGCAAAATTCTCCACTTCACATCACGTCTGTTTTAAGACATTTGGTTGAAAGTTTCAAAGACAAATAAATCAAATGACCAGCATCTGGAGGACTTCACAATAAGTCCAATTACTTTTCTTGATAAATTAACACATTGTTAGGGCACCATGTGGACTGCTTTTTAGCTTTATGTACCAAGATTTCTGAAAGAGTCGGTATTTATTTTTATTTCCTCTCTCATCCATGGAATAAAAAACAATAACTAAGAACTGCCCTGAGGTTTGTGTACAAGGATGTTCAATGTCTTCCTCTGTGTCACAGTGGAAAAAAGGAAAAAAAAAAAAAAAGAACACGTTAAATAATCATCAGGAGTGGCCAAATCATTCATGGTGCAACCATAGTATAGAATATTACAAATCCATAAAAATTATATTCTTCTGGAATAGTAAAGGCCATGCCTTTTTTTTTTTGTCTAAAGAAAGACAAAAGAAAAATACCAAAATGTTGCCAGAAGTGATATCTGAATTGAATGTATGTAGACAATTTTTCCTTTTTTTATATTTTATCTATGTACCTTTTTTAAAAAATAGACTCACAGATTACTTTTATTCTCTGTAGAAGTAATGAATGCCATCTAAAATAAAGTAGGACACAGCCATGAGTAATTAGCTGACATGGATCAGCCACACGGCTTTGTTAAATTTGTCACGTGGGGCAATGCCAGCAAGTAACTACCAGTGTCCTGTGTACCTGCATAGAAAATGCTGGACACCATCCCCAGAGTCCTTGTGCCCTTTGGTTGAGTAAAAGTGCTTTGGCCTTTGGGGGACAATGAGGCATAGGAAGACCAACCCGCCTTTCTTGGGGAAGGACCTGGACCCCAGGGGTTCCCTGGTTTGCTCCTTATGCCTCAGAGAGCCAGAACCTTCCCCCTCTCTTCCTTCTCATGTCCTGGCATTTTTTCCTCTGGTCTCTTTCCTCCTACTCTGTCACAAGCCCAACTATAAATCCAGAAGGGGCGAGAATTTGTCCTCAGGGCTTTGCGATGAAATAAAACCAATGGCATTTCACTTTCTGGCCCAGAGTTTACTTTCTGCAAGTAAAAATAAGGCCTACAGATCCCTCTCTGGCTCCAGCAAACATAAACGATGTCTCTGAGAAACAACTATTTGATTAATGCAGCCAATCCCGCCAAACAACCTAAGAATTCCGCAGAGAAAATAAAAGCCAGTAAAAATGCCTGTCTGACTACACAGACCCAGCCGTGTTGGGTCTGGGCAGATAACTGTGTTTCTACTGATGGGGTTCTGTTCCCCAAATGCCTGGACACCTCCAGGCACAGCCCCTCCTCCCCACAGGAGGCTGTTCATCATGCCAGGTAGAGACCACTTCCTCGTTTGGTTTTTACTCATTGGTTTTGACAATACTTGTTGGCCAGGAAAATGAACATGGGTGGTAACCAGCTTAAGCCCTACAGCATAAAATGCAACCCATGTGTCTTACACATTTGTCATCAACCTATTAGAATGAGGCTGTGAGTACATAGCGTCCATCAGGACGACTCAAGCCGGACAGCTGCTGGTTTCCCCCAGCTCTGAGTGTCCTCACCACATGCGCCAACTTTCCTCCTCAACTCCACCACCATCCAGGGCATGGGGAGAGTGTGTGAGGAGGGGTCTCTTCTCAGAGCAGCCCCCTTACCTGATACAGGGGAGGCACTATTCCACGGGCTGGTCATCTCCCATTGAGAAATGTTGCAGTTGATTGATTTCTGACCTGCTGGCTGGGTGTAGTTTTGTCTATCACTTTATTCACTGAACAAATATTTATTGAGCACCTTATTTTTTTTAAGTTTATTTATTTATTTTGAATGGGGGGAGGGGCAGAGAGAGGTTGAGACAGGTTGAATCCCAAGCAGGATCCGTACTGTCAACCCAGAGCCCAACGTGGAGCTCAGTCCCACGAACCGTGAGATCATGACCTGAGACAAAGTCAGACACTTAACTAACTGAGCCACCCAGGCCCACTTATTCTTATTTTTAATGTTTATTTTGAGAAAGATTGAGCATGAGCAGGGAAGGGGCAGAGAGAGAGGGAGACCCAGAATCTGAAACAGGCTCCAGGCTCTGAGCTGTCAGAGAGAGAGAGAGAGAGAGCAAGTTGGAGAGGGGCAGAGAGAGTAGGAAACACAGAATCCGAGGCAGGCTCCAGGCTCAGAGCTGTCAGCACAGAGCCCGATGTGGAGCTCAAACTCACAACCATGAGATCATGGCCTGGGCTGAAGTCAGACACTCAACCAACTAAGCCACCCAGGCACCTCGCCCCAGCCACCCTTATTAAGTGCCTTCTATGTTAAGCTTAAGAACACAGGCAGCTGTGAGACAGAACAAACTGGTGACGGAGGTAAAAGAGAGAAAAATGAATCCTGCAGGAGAGGCCACTCATCATCAGTGGGAATCCATGACCACATCGAGGCCACTGCAAAGAGGGGGAGCTGCTCATTGCCAGTGCATTCCATTTATTCATTTGGTTTTATTCGCAGATTTGGAAAATGTTCATTGGGCAAGAAATGGAAGTGCCAGATGAGGTTTCAGCCTCAGGGAGGCTATCACCGCAGAAAAGACAGTCAAAGGCAGGTGGCATTCCAGGCAGGCAGAATGGCATCACGAAAGGAAGGAAGTCTCGGGACAGCATAGTACGGTTGATGATTTGCAAATCGAGGCCACAGCGCAAGATGCCTGGAAGGGAACAAAACCATAAGATGCGCTGGATGTCGTGCTGAGTCTCTGTCGAAAAGTCTTACACTGTTTGCCTACTTTCCATCTGCACTGGCTTAGTTCTGGTCCTCACCAAATCTCTTCAGGACGACTGCGACTGCCTCACTCAAATATCTGCCCCATTCTCTCTGTCCTGTAAATATCCTCTACACAGGACAAGAGAAGCTGCCCTTGGCTCCAATGTTGAAGGGGACCAAGGTCCCAGTTGGCTTTGGACAGTGATATCAGCTGTCCCAGAAAGCAAGGCCAAGCAGATCCTGAATGCGGCAGTGGCAGATGTCATTTCCTCCTGACCAGATGCATTTTCACCTTGAGAAGATATGAAACTCCATAAGGAAAGCTCTCTGGTTGAGGTAAGTCAGTTATGCCACCCACCTGGCCCTCTGATGGGTCAGAAACTATGGAGACAAGCAGTGAGTGACAGATGTCTCCATGGTGAACCATCAGAGCTACCAGCTTTCTACATAATGGCCTTCTTTAGGAGCACCTAGTAGCATGGGGCACCCAGTAGCAGAACTAGGCTTCCGTGTGGTGGAACACATTACCTGCCTCCGTATCAGCAGCTAAGACCGGGTGGGCCTTCCCTTCACCACATTGCCCACCTGCTGGCCTCTCCCTTAGAGCGGGGACACAGAGGTGTCTAGGACACCAGAACAACAACAGAGGGGACCCAGAGGGCAGAGTGTGAAGCCTAGAAACACGTTTCCCACAATTCTAGTGGGTCAGGGCTTCAGACCTCATATCCCCAGACTCCACTACCACCTTTCCCAGGGCCTGTGGATACAAAAACTTTGAGGGTCTTATAGCATTGTGTTTTCTAACAAACCTACTTCTCCAGAGCCTTTGCAGTTCCCAAGGGGCATCATGGCGACTGATCCCCATCCCCATCTGCCTTCCTCAGGAACCTACTAGCTTCTGTGCCTATCAGGCCCATCCCAGGGATTCTGAGTCCCTGCCCATGAAGTGGGAGTCTCCTCACCCCCAGACCTCTCAGGCTAGAGTATTTAAGGAATGGACAAAAAAATGCCAAGGGTCATTCAACTGCTGGAATCCAACTCCCCAGCTTAGGCCTCAGGGGGGAGAGCAGGCCAGAGACCCGGCAGGATACATACTTCCAAGGCCCTGCTGTTTGAAACAGAATTCGTCATGCTTTGAATATTGTTTAACAAAATAATGAAAACATATATAAAATTTTCCCAATGATTAAAGTAACAACAAAAAAGATAAGTGTGGTTTCTTGGTGTAAAGTTTCCCAAGACTATAACAAGCCAGGGCACATTATCATTCACCAGGAAGAGTCTAGCACATCGTGCTTCCCAAACTTACCCAACCATGTGCCTTTTCCTCACAGAGCACCTGAATGGACTTCTCTTGTGGGCAAAGATGAAGAGAATTATCAGATAAAGTGGGGACAAAACATCAAGAAGACAGTTGAGCTCAAAATGTTTATCATAATTCTGGAAAAATTGGAAATAATCTTAATGTTCTCTGGAAAAAACGGATGAGATCATATTAAAATGCCATTCAAAATGCAGTCATATAGCTCAGATAGTGTGTAAGCAATATAAAGAAATTAGATAAATTTTTAAAACCAGGCACTATATGAACAATGATTTAATTATAATTAAAAATATATATTAAGTATATATTAAGAATCAAATATGACTCCTGGATAAGAGGGATAAAAATGTTGAGACTCATTATCCTACTTTGAACAGATAAAAACACTTGACAAGCTATATGAAACAACTGTTCCAGAAATTGGAGAAGAAGTGTAAGACTACGTTCCCTGAGAAAAAGGAAACAAACAATGTAGAAACAAGATTTCCTCAGCTTACTTCCAGGAAGCAAATCACAGACTGTTGTACAGGGAGAAGAATCCTAAATAGAGCAGGTCCATATCATTGATATAAGAGGATAGAGATTAGAGTTGGGGAAACTGAGGACTTTGCAAGACAGAGTGTCAGAGGGGAGGATGCTGTGCAAAGAATGCGTTTGAAAAATCTTCATAAATTTCCCCTTGAGTTTCTGGATGAGGACCGTTCTGCACCTGCTATGAGGCTGGATGAAGAAGAGATTCCAGGCACAAAAAGTTACTGGGAAGCTACAGGCCTTACGATGTCCAGAGTTATTCAGACAGAGCCAGAAAGCTTTTTATTCCCTACATCCAGAGAAGATGGGTCTTCAACTTGATCTTCAACAGAGACCCCAGAAGGGTCCTGGTATAGTAGTGAGCTAAACTAACCCTAGAGGAAAGCCATATAAAGGGTAACATACACCTCAAAAATAGCAAACTAACCCACAAATATCTTAATTGCCTGTCAGAACAAAGCCTAACACTCTTAAAAAAAAAAACCTAGTACTAAAAAAATTGACAATGACGGATATATAAGAAAAATTGCTAGACATCAGAAAAGGCAAGAAGATATAACATAGAAAAGGATAAAGCTCCATCGATACAAATAGAACCAGACATGAGCAAGGTGGTAAACTCAGGAGGAAGGGACTCCAAAGCAGCTATTATTTATATGTATGCTTAATATGATCAAGGGTTGAAGGAAGACATGAATATAATACGGAAAGAAAAGATATCCAAAAAAGTGGAATTTCTAAAGACAAATGTCTTTAAAATATAAATTTCCACTGGATTGGATTAAGAAAATAGTAAGAACTGCAAAAGATCAGTGTGCATAAAAAAACAACAGAAGAGGGGCGCCTGGGGGGCTCAGTCAGTTAAGTGTCTGACTTTGGCTCAAGTCATGATCTCGTGGTTCTTGTGTTTGAGCCCCACATCAGGCTTTGTGCTGACAACTCAGAGCCTGGAGACTGCTTTAGAGTCCATGACTCCCTCTCTCTCTGCCCCTCCCCTGTTCTGTCTGTCTCTCTCTCAAAAATAAATATTAAAAAAAATTTTTTTTAAATACACAACAATAGAAACTATACAAAATAAAGATAGGAAGAAAAAAGAATGAAAGTGAATAGACTTTGAATGGCCTTTTAGATAATACCAAACGACCTAACAAATGTGTGATTTGAATCAGAAAAAGAGAGAGAAAGAGAGAGGAGGGGTCAGAAATCATATTTGAGGAAACAGCTGGGGATATTTCAGATTTGCTGAAAACTATAACCCACGGATCCAAGTCATCTAACAAACACAAAGAAAACCACACCTAAACACCTCATAGTACAATTGCTGAAAAGCAGTGATAAAGAGAACATCTTAAACATCTCTAAAAGAAAATAAAAAAGCACATTATAAAGAAAAGAATAAAGACATTTCATCAGAAATATTAGAACCCAGAAGAAAATTGGATTTCATGTTTAAAGGGCTGAGGTCGGGGGGGAACTTCAATTTAAAATTTTATCTTAAAAATTTGTCTTAAAAGTTTATCAGATCAACAAAACCAGAGAATTTATAACTAGCAAACCTTCACCAAAAAGTGGGCTTTGAGAACTTCATTCAAGAAATATTAAAGGGAATTCTCTAGGCAAATGAAAAAGTATTTCAGCTAGAAACTTGAATCTGTAGAAAGGAGGAAGGATACTACAACTTATAAATATGTACAAAAATATGAAACTTATTTTTAGTTTTTAAATTCCTTTCACCAACAACTATTTAAAGCAAAAGATAATAACACTGATTTGTGTAGTGTATAATATGTGCAAATATAAAATGTGTGACAACAGAAAAAAGGTGGTAAGTAGATATAAATTTCTTACAGTATATTTTAGTGATCTAATATCATTTGAAAATAAAGTATGAAATATTAAACATATGTATTTTAAATCCTAGAGCAGCCCCTCCCTCCCAAAAGAAAGTGGTAAAGCTGACAAATAATAGTAGATTTAAAATAGAATCACAAAAATTACGAAATTTATTTTAAAAAAGACACGTGAAGAGAAAAAAAAAGGAACACATATGAGATTAATAAATAGAAAACAAATCAAAATATGTTATACTTAAACCCACGCATAAGTCTAAGTGCATTAAATATAAATGATCTAAACCCGCATGGTTTTATCTGCTAGTCACTAGCCACATGTGGCTATCTGAATATAAATTTAATTATAAAAAAAATAGGGGCGCCTGGGTGGCTTAGTCGGTTAAGCATCCGACTTTCGCTTGGGTCATGATCTTGTGGTTCGTGGGTTCGAGGCCCGCATCGGGCTCTGTGCTGACTGCCAGCTCAGAGCCTGGAGCCTGTTTCAGTCTGTGACTCCCTCTCTCTCTGACCCTCCCCTGCTCACGCTGTCTCTCTCTCTCCTAGAAATAAATAAAACATTAAAAAAAATTAAAAAATAAATAATAAAAAAAATAAAAAAATAAAAAAATAAAAATGTCGTTCCACAGTCAACCTAAAAACATCTCCAGGGTTCAATAGTCGCAGGTGGATAGTGGCCACCATCTTGGGCAGTGTAGATAGAGAGCATGTCCATCACCATGGACAGTCTTGCTAGACAATGCCCACCTAAACATTTCTGACTGAAACCTAGACTTCAGATGGGGTCAAACAACATGGTCCACATGTATGCTGACTCCAAAACAACAAACACAAAACAGCAACAAAACAGCCATAAAGATAAAGACATAGATGGGTTGAAATAAAAGAATGGAAATAGAAACGCCATTGGCCATGACTCACCAAAGAGGTAGAAACAGAGACTTGAGAACCGAAGATCCTGCCGGGACCGGAGGGGGTCATCTCATTATGATAAAGGACTCACTTCATCACAGTGGCATGTGATACTAATGTGCATGTGCCTAATAAGAGAACTTCAAAATAGATGAAGCAGAACTGAAAGGAGAAATGGGCAAAATCATAATTATATTTGGAGATTTAAATACCTCTCTCTCAGTAAATGATAGATCAAATAGAAAATCAATTGGGAGGCACTGGACTTGGGGAACACTATTAACTAGTTGACCAGATTGACCTTCAAAAAAGAAACACTAAACGACAAAACTACAGAAATCACATACTACCCAGATGCATCTGGAACATTCGCCAAAATAGACAAAATACTTGGTTACAAAATCAATCTCAATACATATTAAAGGATTGAAATCACAGTGTTGTTGTGCTGTTGTGTGCTTCATTTTTCACCACGACTGAATCAAATGATAAATCCAAACATATTTGTTAAACAGAGCAAAAGAGAAGGACCACGTGATAATCTCAATAAATGTAGAAAAAGCATTTGACGTTCCTTAAACCCACTTCATATTTCAAAACTGTCAGCCCACTAGGAATAAAAGGAATTGTCTTCACCTTGGAACATCAATATCAATCCATAGTTCACTTCATATTTAATGGTGAATTTGAATGCATTTTTTTCTACAGTGGGAAACGTTGCAAAATACCCCCTCACCACTTCCAGTGAATGTTGTACTGAACTTCCCAGCCAGTGCAATACAGCGAGATAAAAAAAGAATTTAGAATAAAGTGGAAGGAGAAAATGCCTGTAGAAAATCCTTCTAAAGTCTACCAGGAAAAATAAAGCTGATGTACCAGCAACAAACAACTAAACTTGGAAACTCAAAAACTAATAGCTACAATAGCACGGAAAATACAAAACACTTGGTATGAAATTTAAGATGTGTGTAAGAATTATACCACGAAAGTTACAAAACACTGTTAAGAAATGAAAGAAGACTTACATAAATTGGGAAGATATTGTATCTTTGGCTCACAGACTCTGTTGCATTAAGACGTCTATTCTGTGGGACTACTCTATCGCTTTAAAATAATTAAAATCAGGGGTGCCTGGGTGGCTTAGTCGGTTAAGCATCCGACTTTCGCTCAGGTCATGATCTCGCGGTTCGTGGGTTCGAGCCCCGCGTCGGGCTCTGTGCTGACTGCCAGCTCAGAGCCTGGAGCCTGTTTCAGTCTGTGACTCCCTCGCTCTCTGACCCTCCCCTGCTCACGCTGTCTCTCTCTCTCTCTCCTAGAAATAAATTTAAAAACATTTAAAAAAAAATAAAAAATAAAATAAAATAAAATAATTAAAATCAAGTTATCAGCAGACTTGGTTTTGTACAGACCTGTGGCTTATTTTGAAGTGTGTTCAGAATTTCAAGCTTTTCAGAATAGACAAAAGACTGTAGGAAAGGAGGAAATTTGGGGATGTAGATACTTCTAGAAGAGCAGTAGACCCGGGTTTCTACACCTGCTGTTATGGACATAAATGACTATCCTACTTTCTTACTGTGAAATTGTCTGTGAAGCAAATTCAGAATTCCCACGACACAACAACTCTCTGGAGCATGGAAACAAGTGGAATATTTCCTGAATCGTTTTAGCAAACTTGTACAGTCTAGATTCTCAAGTCTGTGTACAAAAAAAGGGGTAAGGTCATTGTACACGCAGATTGAGCTCACTTCTGTGAAACAGTAAATTAAAAATGATGTCAAAGGGAGTAAGCGGTGCATTTGAAGGATGGCACAACATTACTTAAGAGGATTATTTTTATAATTCAGGAAGATTAAATATCAAGGAATCCATTTCTCTGGCCTCAAAAAAGAAAGTTAATGCCTGTTGGCAGTTAACAGGTATTTAAAACATTCTGCGAGTGAATCCACAAGTCATTTTCAGTGTCACTCAACGAACACTCCAAGCCTAGGCAGCAAGTTAATAGCTTGTGTCTACTGGCTTTTCTGTTCTTACCTGAAGGGTCTGTTTATTTAAGCAGCCTTAGTGGTTCTTAACCCATCAAAAGTGTTAGTTTAACAAAGAATACCAAACAATTAACCTCTGATGGGAAAAAGGAAAGGATTAAAATAAGCAAAATTTATCACTTTGTCAGGTTCTGCAAACACCACCTTGATGAGCTGAAGTTCCTAACAGAAGAACAGATACGCCCTGCCTGTAAAACACGCGTCTTAACCATTGTGCTACGTGAATACCTACCAGAATGGATCGATGAATAGCTTGGTTGGTCTGCATGAAGCAAAACGGCAGATTTGACAGTTTTCTTCTCCTCTGCGTTAGGCAGGTGTCTGATTTCGCCATCATGAGAGAACAGCAGAGAACCCGCCACACACTCTTCATCCTGCAGAGCTGGGAGCTGAAAGGGAGGAGTGTGGACCCCTGCGAGTCAGCTGTCCCCGCAGCGAGCGGGCCGTACGCTGGCCAGGAACTCCTGGGGAAAGGAAAGGAACCCCAGGGGCTCTGTCCAAGGCCCCCTTGGTCACAGCTCCGACAACCTGGCGACCCCACGAGCTCTGATCTTCCCCTGACACGTCAAGGGAGCCACATTCTTCCAGCCAGAGACTGCAAACCTGTGGACAGCAGATACAGACCCCGCTCATGACACATCATTACTCTGCACACCGTAGACATCTTCCCCACCAGGTGCCTGGAAGACAAGACGAGATGGCGCTGGCAGATTCGGTTTCCCCTCGGACAACCGGGCCTCCTTGATGGAGTGCAGGTGTGCGCCTGCTCCCCGCAGGCTGTCTGGACCCACTCCCTGCAGCCCTTTGGGGCCTTCGGGGCCAGGACAAGACAGCCAATCACTCACTTGTTCTGTATCTGGAAGCATTTCATCGCGGTAGGGAGAACACTGCTTTGTGCTCTAAAGCACCCACGGAATGTTCCTTCTACCCTACAAGACTTCAGTGACAAATGGGAATGTTATGCCATTTATACATCCTTCTGATATTGCTTTTTCAAAATAATCCCTAAAATACAATGGTAGAAAGAAGCCTTATGCAGCCTTTAGCTGGGCCTGGAGCCTGAGACGTCTTGTAGGGGGTATGCGTGATCAGATGGAAATTCTCGCTCTTAGCGGTCACATACACACCTTTCGAGTTTTCCTCCATGTGAGTCCTGGGGTCCTCTCTCTGGCCTGGTTCCTCTCCTCCCCCGGATTCCGGGGACCTTTCTTGTCTCTCTCCATCTGGCTCTGTCTCAGAGGGCGATGGCAGATTCTCGAAGCTCTAACAATCCCAGCTTTTGCAGAGGGCAGTGACTCTAAGACAGCGCTGTCTCTTGTATCACCAGACCTTTAGCTCAGCTTACTAAAGTCGATTAATATCTTCTATTCTAATGAAGTCTCTGGTTGGATAATACAGTATTGACAAAAAAGCCTCTCCTTCAAATAACGTGGAAGGAAAGGAAACAACAGAGGCCCATCCTGTCTGGTCTCCCCCTCAAAAGCACGTAGGCATGGACTCCACGAGGTTATCTACAGCCGCCAGAGCCAGCAGACATCCATGTGGCCCTCGGGTCCATCTCACAGAATGCTCTCAGCTCAAGGACAGCCAGCTCTGTGGTTCCCCTGCTTCTTCTAGCAGAGTCCTGGTGTTTGAAGTTTTTATCATCAGAGCAAAAGCCATTGCATACCAGTGAAATCTGAAACCTGGCCTGACATCCTCTGGGGCAGGCGTGCATCGTAATAGGTTCAAAGGACAGAACAGGAGGTGAGGGCTGGTCCCAGGGGAGCCTTGTTTGTTTGAAGAGGCAGGAGACTTGCGGGAAGGGTCACCTTTTATTAGCTGTAAATACATTCCTGAGGCAACTCCTCCAGGTATCCAGTAAGTTCTCAGAAAATGGGGTTGGGGTTGAACTTCGCTAATTAGAGGGTCTATTGCCAGGGGCTATCACCAGTCTCTGCTCTGAGCTTGTTTATATAACCAGCCCCTTCAATTCCCATTCCGTCACATGTGGCCCCAGTTGCTGAGCACAGAGACTTAGAGGTTAGATCCCTTACCTGAGGCTTGTGGAGTAACAGACAGCCCGGGCTCCATTTGACACATTTCAGAGGCAAGGACTGTTGTCATGAAAAATACAAAGGGACCATGACCTAAGGTTAGAAGAGAGTGGGGGGGCGGGGGGGGTGTGTGCCTGAAAATATTCCTTCTTTGTAGCAAATTGGCCCTTGATGTAGAGCAGAGCCTTATACTCCTTAGACTTGCAAGAAAACCTCAACAGTCATGGTCAAGACTTTCCTGAGCATTCAGGGGAAATACAGAAGCTCTTGAAGTGATTCTTTTTTATTAAGTTTATTTTTTAAGTTTCTTTTGAGGGAGACAGCTGTCAGGAGAAGGGCATAGACAGAGTGAGAGAGAATCCCAAGCAGGCTCCAAGCTCTCAGTGGGGCTCGAACCCACAAACTGTGAGATCATGACCTGAGCCAAAACCAAGAGTCATACACTTAACTGACTGAACCACCCAGGTGCCCCTGAAGTGATTCTTAAGGTCTGCTATCAACATTTCTGTAACAGGGACAGGCATGCATATAAAAGTAGGGCTCAAATTATTTGGAGATTTTATATACATATCTACCTCATGAATAGATGTTAGATGGAAAATTCCTGATGGAACAGGTAAACCTATGACACACAAAAAAAAAAAAATAAATAAATAAATAGTCAAGAATAAAGATCAGTGCTCTGTCTACGTAGTTGAAAAACATATAGTAAAACACTTTACAAAGAATGCAGAAATCAGCCTGCAGTAAAGGGGTTTTTCTTCTTGTGTTGATTTTAATATTGTATCATCAGTCTCAAGCTTTGAGACCTTTGTCCTTTTTCTGAACTAAACCAAAAATATCTTTCCTCTTCAAATTCTTATTCCAGCCAAGAAATTTCTTATTTCCTACTCATTGTGTTCACACACACACACACACACACACAGCCTTTTCTAGAATCTTGTGATAGTCTCTCCAATTCTAGCCAGACAGAATTTATGAAATTCCCCTTCACAACCCAACAAATATAGTAGGGGCTTAAGGATTAAAGACCATACGCATTAATGAGTTGATTTCAGGAGGCCCCAGAGTGATTTCATCTTTCAGACCACCTAGTCACTGGGATTACTCGTCCCTCACAAAATATACTTACCATGTGTGGCATGGGCACCTGTTCACCCTAGAACTGGCCAGGGCCTTGGATCTGATTTCACTGTGACCCACCACACCTGCCAAGTGCCAAATGCTCACGGCCACCACTGGCCATGCCAGCCACCCCACATTTGCAGGAGGTGAAAGGTCCCATGTGTCTTGACTAATCTCAGGATGCGTGACTGGTCCAATGTTTTCCTTTTTATGCCCAAATCCCTATTTTGAAAAAAAGGAAAAGTTTCCCAACTGTGTCCACATACTCCTTTTTATGATTTTGCTTCCTGCACGAGGCTTTCAGCATAACTGTATGAACACTGAGCAAGGTCTGCTGACTTCAAAATGTCGATTCAGGAAGAAATCATCTACATTTTGGTGATCCTAGATGAGCCCAATTCATTTACCTCTGTCTTGTACTTTAAAAAACCCAAATGATATCAGCAATAACAATAGCACAAACCCTCCACCTGATTAATCTGGATTCAACAAGCCACGGAAAATGCTGGAACTCTTATATTGCCTGAGATCCCCATAGCCCCCCAATAACCCTACACCAGTTGGGTTAACACTGACCCATCGGCACACATAACTTGCATTTTAGCGACTCTAAGCTACATCCAATGATCACAGCAAGTGATTATAAGTGTCAGTTGGTGCAGAATGTTGAATCCAGATGAAATAGATTTATTTTGGTTTGGTTGGGTTTTCAGTAATAAGAAATTGAGGTAAGTGATATTGGGTGGAGAGGAAGGGTTCAAAAGCTTAAGCAATTCTTCCTGTGACTGTGCTCCCTTCTTCATATTGAAGAGTGATTTGTTATAACAACCCTATGGGAGGGGTTCTATTTTTAGCCCTGTTTTATAGATTAGAAGGTTAAGGACGTTGCCCAAATCTAACTAGTTAGTAAGCGAAATAGGTAAATGACATGGCAAGTGCCTGATGGCTCCTATGTTCATCCTTGATCTGCTATAACTAGCTGCCTTCTTAAAAGTAACCTGTACTCCTTTCGAGGTAGCATGGCATCAGATACTGGATTCCACATGACAATCTCTTCAAGGTGCACTTTCTGCCTCTGCTACGGTGAATGGAAGGCTCTGACAAAGAGTTTTCTGGGGAACCCGCTGATCATGAGCTCCTCAAGGCAGGACTGTTTGCATTCCTAGAGCCGAGCTTAACACTTTACATGGAGTAGAAGTTCCAAAAATGTGTTAGAGGAATGCATGAATGAATGAATGATGAATGAATGAATATGGGAAAGCAATACACAAACAAGTGCGGTTTCTATTCTGGGCAGATAAGTTTGTTTGCTCCAAGACACACGATATTCAATCCACCAGCTCACAATTGCGATAAATTGAAAGCAGTCAGAGAGATGAAATTTTATGCTGACCTCACCACGTACACATCTAGGAGAGCTCCACTTGTGCAGAACCACTTGAAAGTTCTTACGGTAACAGGAAGTAACCTGGGAACAAAGACAAACCAGAGACAGGATGAACCAGTGGCATGGTCAGCCCTGCTCTACTTCCCCTTCACCCACTCTGCCCACTCTGCTAGCACCAGGGAGTTTTCCCAAGCCCTCTTGATAACTGCCCTCAGTTTGCCCAGGACGCCAGGCTCACTGCACTTTATATATGATGCCTAGAGCAGCATAATGGTTTCATTCTGACTCTTGTGCCATTGTTTTACAGCAAACAGAAGGTGTGGACATAGTATGAATCACTAAACAGTATTTAAGGGTCAAGGGATGGATACATCCAATATATATACCCCTGAGAAAGATCTAGAGTTAGTTCCTGGACAGTAATAAAGACCAAGCCAAAAATAGAATCGTGTTATGGAAAGAGGTGGTAAAGCATCATTACGTAATAACACGAAGACAATTTAAGATGGTATTTAGCATGTATTGGGCCATCATTAAAAAAACGTGCCCAGGTGTAATCTCTAAAAGTGAAGGTCGCTATTATAAAAGTAGCTCACAGAGGAGCTAATGGAAATGACCAAATGTTTGGAAAATAAGAAAAATAGGGTAATTAAATGCGTCCTTATTGAAAGAGTTAAAGACTTAGAGCTTTGGGGGCACCTGGGTGGCTCAGTTGGTTAAGCCTCCGACTTCAGCTCAGGTCATGATCTCAAAGTTCTGGGTTCAAGCCCCATGTCGGGCTCTGTGCTGACAGCTCGGAGCCTGGAGCTGCTGCAGATTCTGTCTCCCTCTCTCTTTGCCCCTCCCCACTTGTGCTCTGTCTCTCGCTGTCTCTCTCTCTCAAAAATAAACAAACATTAGAAGAGATTAAAGACGTAGAGCTTTTCAGTTTGGGAAAAGAATGTAATATGACAATTATAAATCATAGTTTCCTCATCCTTTAGGGAATAGAAATTTTAAAATGTTCTTAGATGTCTAGTAACTTGGATTGTGCTGTGTACATTAATTGTAATCACCTGGCTTCAATGGTATTTCCTATTTACCCAGAATAAGGCTAAGCATCCATGCATCCATGGACATCTTTTTTTCTTTTTTCGTTTTTTTTTTTTTTTGAGAGAGGAAGGTGAAGTGAGAGGGAGACAGAGAATTTCAAGCAGGCTCCACACTCAGTGGAGAATCTGACACAGGACTTGATCTCATGGCTGTGAGATCATGACCCAAATAGAATGCTCAACCAACTGAGCCACCCAGATGCCGCATGGTCATCTCTTGTTATGGTAAAAGCAGAAAAGGCTTGGAGGCTCAGAGTTGTCTCTGTTGAAGCCTCCAACTTTGGGAGTCTTCAAATGCTTTTCTTACTGAACAAGACTCTGGTTTTGGTTTTTGGTGGTTTTTTTTTTCTTCGTATACGATCATTGTCTCTCAAACTCTCTTACAATCATTTAATAACAATTAACTAAGCATCTTCAGCACCCAACCAGGCTCTGCAAGGGCTTCACAGGTACACCTTCACGCTGATCAAAAATGACTATTCAACCATAGCAATGTCCAGACTCTTTAAAATTAATGCCATTTTAATGTTTATTTAGTTTTGAAACGGGAATGGGGGATGGAGAAGAGAATGAGCAGGGAAGGGGAGAGAGAGAGGAAGACACAGCATCTGAAGTAGGCTCCAGACTCTGAGCTGGGAGCACAGACCCTGACGTGGGGCTCAAACCCACGAACCATGAGATTATGACCTGAGCCAGAGTCAGACACTTAACCAACTGAGACACCCAGGCGCTCCAGAATTAATGCCATTTTAGACACAACTGTTTAAGTCTGAAACACAGTACCAAAGATTACAAAGGGAGGGGAGGAAGGGAAAAATCTGTGCTGCCATGAATGCTATAATCAAGAAGTGACTTGGATTGTGGGGGATAGTGAAGACATGTGACTTAAATGTGACTTAAAAGATATTGTGCTTAAAATATCAGTCAAAACACTGTTACAAAAACAGATCGTATCACCTAGCTTCAAATTTTAAGTCATTTCTAGAGGGAAAACAGCTAACTGTCTACATTACTTTCACAAATAAAATTGTCGTTAAGTAGAAACGGAATGAGCTTGGAATGAGTTGGAAAGCAGCACATTTTGATCTGCCAGTGAGTCTTTTTCCATCATTTATCCTGGAGAAAGCATAATGCTTGTTTGCTTTTGCCACAGCTGTTTTGATAACTCAGCTGTCATGTGTAAATCATGTGTAAATCTGTGCCAGGGCCCGTGCGGAAGAACTGGTTCTTTATTCCAAGGAGATGGCAAAGTTAGACAGAACTAAGTTAAATGTCACAAAACAGGGTACATATCTCATAACAACTCAGAAACAGAGACGATTAAAAATGACAGATAAGGCAGTCCCTAGATTTCAGAAGGGCTATTTCCGTAGGAGAGGGTCCCCTCTGGTGGAGTTGGCGCTGAGGACAGAGAATAGAGAGCTGCATCCAGGAGAGAATCCCACACGAGTGGGCATACAGGCGGCCTCACAGTCCCAGGGAGCACATTCCAATGGCTGGTTATTGAAGGAGCACTTACGACAACATCTCACTGTCTCTAAGCCACAAAAAGAGAAGGCAGCTCCCAAGGCATGAAACGCCCCCACCATTTGCAGGGAGAGCTCCCTTCAAAGCTCACTGGGGCCCCAGTGAAGCTCCTCAGTGACACACAGTATGCCCACAGATGAGGGGACAGACTTTCTTGGAGAATAAAACTCGCCACCATAAAACTGTGGTTTTCTCTCACCACCGCAGGCTAGGACTTCCAGTTGCCAGTTTGCCCAGAACCCTATGGTTCTGAGGTTGATGTTCCCCACCGTGCTTGAGCCTCGGCTCTCGCTCTGCAGAACGGTTTTTGTCTTCTTTGGTGACAAAACCTTTTCCTGTCTTATGACAAAGATTCCTAGGAATTGCTCAACACTGAGTCCACAGTTCAGAAGGAGAGGAGAGACAAGGCACAACAACCAGCCAGTTTTCCCTTGTCTCTGATCATAAAATAAAGTTCAAGTGCTGTCATTCCACGCTAATCGGAATAATGAGGTAAGAAAATGCAAAGGAAATGGTTTCCTTCAAGTGCCCATTATCTGATGCCAATTCACAAAGAAATGCTTAGGAAACTGGAAGTGCATAGAGCAGTCACATGATGTGGGGGGAACTGAAGTCAATATGGCCATTGTTATGCATTTCAGGGTCAATGTCTCAAGTGTAGGGGAAGTTTAATGACACAAATTACTATTCCTGTTAGTGAGTGTTGAATGATGCTGGCTATCAAGTCTATGTCTAGTGCTTCCATAAGGTGGGCAGATCAGTGTTTTAATACTGTTTACTACACTGTTTAAAATTAAGACCAAATGCCAGCAAACAATGCACATTCTTTTCTGCGTGAACTTCTCTTTCTGAGAATTCAGTCAGGACGAGGTTGGATTCCATGTGTACCTAGAAAGTTCTGTGAAAAATGAACAGCGTGGTCTTTGGAGGATTTAGTTTCACCCGAGATACTCTGATGTTTTCTTTGTCTACATCCAGTATCTCATCCACTGTAACGTGGGTAGTGGTCAGGGGATGTCAGAAGCCACAGATGCTCAAAGGCACATTTTCACTTCATCTGCTTTTCTGACACGTTAGTTTAACTTCATCAGGGGGTTGAAGCTGATTTCCTGAAGCAATTTCCAGGGTCCTTGTGCAGAAAGTGAAAACCATTCCCATTCTTCTAAGACATATGGTTGTTATTATGTAAAAATTCTCCTGTGCCATTCTGGCACCGGCCCCCCACCCCCTGCCCCCATCACCACTTCTGTGGATCAGGCTTAACCACTGTGTTTAGAATGCACTCATTGTCCAAGGCTTTCTGAGGCAAGCATCAGCCCAGCAGCCCCCCTCCAAAAAACGAAGGGAGCTTATTTCCTCCGAACTTCCACATCCTAGCTCTCAGCCAGAGGGGGCTCCAAGAGATCGCTGCATTGCTACCAGGTGACCTAACAGTCCAGGAGGTTTATCTTCTTCTACTTGAAAGAGGGGATCAGGGTCATCTCAGAGAGTGCAGTAGACCAGAGCCATCAGGTGGGCCTGGGGACCTGGGGTACCTTTAGCAGAAAGAAGCCCACAGGGGTGTTGGGGTACCTATGATGAGGGCTCTGGAGCCAGGCTGCCTGGGGTTGAATCCTCTGTCTATAATGCTGATAAAATCCATGGCTTCTAGCAAGTTATTTACCATCTTCCAAGCTTTCAGTGTTTCCATCAGGAAACGAGCACCCACCCCACAGAGCTAACGTGAAGGTAAAGTGAGGTAGAGTATGTAAAGTGCTAGGCAAAGTAGCTGGCATAGAGGAGATGATTAATAAATATCAGCTCTCACCATTCCTTTCTTTTCAAATACAAACAAACTTAATGCTTAGCTCAGAGGCGTTTGTGGGGCTAAAGGAGTTGAGAGACTAAAAGTCATGGCGCATCTTGGGTGCTAACAGCACACTTTGGCAGTTGTTGCTAGTATTGGTACTTGTATTGCAGATACAATGGTCCTAGCTGGTCGGGTGCCTCGTCTCATCCCATGGAGACTTTGGATGTTCAGGAGGTGACAGTTAGGAAAGTGGGTGTCCAGGCTCTGATGTGGACAGAACCTTAGGGAAGATGTCAGCCCAGGTCCACAGCAGAGACACGGTGCACGGGCCAGGCTTGTCATGGAAACTGCTGACAGGCCAAGGGAAGCCAAGGACACAAGTCTGGTTACCCTAGCTTGTTGCAAGTGTCCTCTTTCTAGTTAGAGAAGCCAGATCTCACCTTTAATTTTCCCTAACATCTCTCAGATTCTGGTCAAAGCAGTAGTAGGCACTTAAAAGGGAAGAAGGCAGAGTCTAGGGATGGTGGTGGTTGAAGGAAGGAAGACCAACTGCCCATCTATCATCCTCTTCTGTGATGAATGTGGTTGGACCAGATGCAGAGCCCATGCATGGTTTGTCTCAGACCTTGGGCCTCTGCCAAGTTCTAGTCCAAGGAGAGGCCAGAGAATCGCTGAGCAGGGTCTCCGGGCTCATGTGAAGAACATGGGTATAGTGTGTCTCATGTGGCTTTCTGCCTGTGACTGGGAGTCTGTCCTTTTCTGGAACCCCTATGGGTCCATTTCTGTCCACCTTGATGGGGCCAGATCTATAGTCTTTCTTCTTTACTACAGCAGACACTCCCCTCAGACTTACCTGGGGAAACACCTTCTATCCTATAGAGGCTATTGGGACAACCTCTGATTAACCCTGGAACTTAAAGTTTGGTGTGGGGCCAGGTCCTCTTGGTGGCCAGTAGCAAGTTATTGCAAAGAGTAAATTTGGAAACAAACACCTCAACCTCTAATTTTGAACATATTCAGCATGACCCTCATTTTACCTTTTTCTTTTATTTCCCCCTGAGGACTCTTGACTTTAATAGATTGCTATACATAAAAGGGATCTTAGAAAAGAAAGGAATCTGTATTTCTGGTATCCAATATAGTCTGTTAGCTTAGTATATACTGAACTTACTAAATCATAGAAAAATTTCACAACTGTTCAAATCAGGCTAAAGAGAGGAGGGAAAAGATATTTATGTCATTACAGTAAACAAGTCAACAAATAGGGCTTCTGACAATCACATAAGCCAAGATTTAATAATTTCCAGAACAACAAGCTAGAGATTTTATTTTAAAAAAGACAAAAAAATACCCTTAAAATGGATTTTTAAAAATGGCTAAAATTCCATAACCATAATGGAAGTGACTGAGAAAGTCCTGCTGAACTGAAAAGAACATCACAAATTTACTCAGACTTTCAGTAATGGGTTTTCTCCAAACATCTACTGGCATGTGATTATTTCCTTTTATTTTATTGTCATTTTACTGTTTTTCAAGGTGAGATAATCCCATCAGTTCCTCAAGGAACTTCTCAAGTGTAGGCAGATTCCTGCCCAAATTCAGATTCCTTTCTGCAAAACCCAAGGATACAAGAGGAAGTAGTCATGAGATCAGGCCAAGACATCACATGTGATAGCTGAGACCCAGGGGCAGGTTTCGGGAGCCCGGAAACTTAGAAGAGCTGTAGGATACAGTGATCAGTGCTACTGAGGTTTCCACAGCCTCCTCCATGTAACAAAGTTCAGCCACCAGCTTCATGTACATAAAGAGCCGATCAGGAAACCAGAGACAGGGCCCAGAGGCCAGGAAGCAGAAGCTGAGACAAACCTGACTCAGAGTTGCCAGACGCCAGGAGGTACCAACCATTGAATTGTCTTCTGCTCAGAAGAGTCTGAACTGTTCACGCTTTCAATGCAGCTCATAGCCATGCCATGTGGTTGGTATCCTCAGGCTCTTTGATTCCCTTCCCCCATTCCCTCCAATAACTCGGAAAATACGGCTGGGCAGGGCAGCCATCACTGCCACATCAGATGATGATGTGTTTTAGCATAAGTTTGAAGAAATGGAAATAGTTTTCTGGCTTTAATGATGGTCCAAAGAATCCATGACTACAGGAAGCTCTTTGTGGGTTTGAAATTTGGGGTTTTGAGTATTTGGACACAATCCTTGCCAACCCACAATGCCCCTTGGACAATTTCTGGTGAACCAACGCTTGAGTAAATCCAAGGTGGGGATGGATGGATGGATGGAGCGCCAGACCTGGTTGATTTCCCAGAGAGGGACTCTGGACCACCAAAGGCATTGTCCTCCAAAACCTCCTGCAGATGTTGGAATAACTGACTGAATATCCAAACGAATGAATGAATGAAGGCTGAAGGAAGAATAGCAAGGATAGAGAATGAACATCAACTGGCTGTGCCTGAAAGGGGGATTTACATCAGTGGAGAAAGGAGAACATCCTTCCTCTGCAAGACCACCACCAGAGCTAGAGCTGCCAGGCTGTCCTAGCTCCTGAGATTCGAGGTGAAGAAGAATGTATTGGATAGTGAGGGAACTCAATCACCTGAAAGATTCTTTCAAACTCTAAGTTAAATCTATGACATTGCAGTTGAAGAGGGTCATCACAACCCACTCACATTGCTGTTTCTCTGAGCTTAGCTCCTGGGACTTCACTCGTGTGTGTGTGTGTGTGTGTGTGTGTGTGTGTGTGTGTGTACCATTGGATGAGCATTCTTGCGATGACCCTGCTGTGCTCCGTGTCTGTGTCCTACACTGGGACCCACACTCTGGTTTCAGCTCTATTTATTGCTTGGTCTGAAATTTGGCCTTATGTTCAAGACTCCTAGACAGAATCAACCCCCTCTTTTATGGGGACTTTCCTCTCCATTTAAAAAAATTTTTTTAACGTTTATTCATTCTTGAGAGAGAGAGACAGAGGGTGAGCTGGGGAGGGGCAGAGAGAGAGGGAGACACAGAATCCGAAGCAGGCTCCAGGATCTGAGCTGTCAGCACAGGGCCCGACGTGGGGTTCAAACCCACAAACTGTGAGATCATGACCTGAGCCAAATCAGCCACTCAGCTGACTGAGCCACCCAGGCGCCCCCCATCTCAGTTTTAATATAGACTCTGAGTAGCACTTCTCCATCCATCCATGCATGTGATGCTGACATACTTTGTCAAAGACATGGTATGAATAGATGCCCACTGCTGGAAGGTTTCCTCAAGGTCACCCTACAAAACACCAAACATTCTGGAGACTTCAAGAGGATGTACAGCCACTACTTTTACCATAAAATGGTCAGGGGAGAGATACTCTAGCTCATAAGTTGGAGATATACGTTGGCTTCACGGATTCAGACCAGGGTAGGGAAATGTAGAGCAAGCTGGTCACCACCACCTCCTCCTTTGTTCATGGAAGACATTTCCAATTGATCCCAGAACTCTTTCTCACTAAGCATAAATGTGATCTCACATCACCATTAGATCAGAACTAACAATAAGTAAATTTTGTGCTATCCTGGCTTTGTCCAGCCAGTTGAGATATACGTTTTTGACAAAACTAAGGGATAATACAGATACTATGAGGCTTCTGTGGGACTTCTGTGGGCAGTAATACCCAGTAGGGACTGAGAATATCTAGCCTGTGGGGATTGTCCCATTCCCACCGTGGCTTGAAGCTTACTTAGGTAAACTCAGGCCTCAGTTCAGCCTCTCAGAGCTGTGCATACTTGAGTCTTTGCCTCTGACTCGGGTCCCTAAAGGGACCCGTGCCCCTGATTAGACTCCTGGTTGGGGGGAGAGGGTTTCACAGGAAAGAGTACTGGGTCTTGAGTGTCAGTGCTTTAATAAAAAGTGAAAGTAGTCCTAACGTCCTGGTAGCCGGCAAAACACCAGCCCTCCAGTCTCCCCAAAGCACCTTCCACGTCTTCATCTACCGTTCCTGGCAAAGAGCCTCCACACGTGGGCTCCAAATGGTGCTTAGGCTCGGCCCCTTAGATGGGCCTCCGTATGAAAAATGTTCGTTGTGCAGGACCTTGGCTGTAATGGCAGCTGTATAATGACGTGATTATTGGATTTCCCTTGGCCCTGCTCAATGCATAGAGAAATAAGAATAAACGGGGCAAGGCACATGGCTGGGATCCCATGCAGAGCCATGCAGACCTCTTGGTGGATAGGTCCCACGTTCACAGTCAAAGGCATGTCCCTTAGTGTAATGAGGGTGTGCCTCGTGTTCAGATGACCTTCATCATCCTCTCCATGGGGAAGGAGGCAATGTCCAGAGACAGAAGCCCGCCAGCCCCTGTGCTTATCCACAGACCTTGTGCCCTCGGGGAGGTCTGGCTTCTCTATACCAATAGTGAGGCACTCTACCAGCACAAAGGCACCGAGTGGAAACTTTCTGGAAGGAATGTTCCTTTGCGATACAGCTGTGGGTGGATTTTTACTACTAGAAACCGTGAGAAGGAAAGAATAAGTAAGGAAATTACCAAATAATTGTATATACAATTAAGTATGTGCACAACAAATCTTTAGGCAAAAATATGTATTCCTTACAATGAAATGTAATATAAAACTATAATGGAAATTCTATGTTATAATCAAATAAAATAAATTGTCCAAATAAAAGAGTCTCTGACTCTTATGCTGTTAGTCAGGATGGGAAAGGCTTAATAGAAAATTTTAAAGCATGTTGAAATTATAAGGCTGTAATACAGGGTACATTGCAAGTCTGGGTTCTCATATTCGTTCCTCCGTTGGATACCTTAAAGATAAACCCCTGTGATATTGTGATTCATCCTAAGAACTTTATATGTAGTCTTCATCCTGGATCTGGGCACAGAGCTCCTAAAATCCTTTAATTTCCTAAGTGAGGAGAGCCATTGAGCTGTCTTTTGTCATGTTAATGGAGTGACTTTTGGAAAGTAGCTACATCACTTAAGGATGGGAGGGAAAAGGGTTTGAGATTGAGTTCAGTTATCAACTACCAATTACTGAATCAGTCATGCTTGCATGGTGAAACCTCCACAAAACCCTGAAGGACAGGGTTTGAAGAGCTCTCCAGGTTGGTGAACACGTGGAGGTGGCGCACTCAGAGAGCACGGACACTCCGCGTCCCTTGCCCATGCCTTGGTCTACGCATCTCCTCTGTCCGGCTATCCCTGGGATCCATCCTATCATAAACCAGTGATCTACTCAGCAAAATTTTCTCTGAGTTCTGCGAGGGGCTCTAGCTATTTGGTTGACCCTGAGGAGGGGTCTTGGGAACCTCTGATCTATATGGCAGGTCGATCCAAAGCACAGGCGACAACCGGGGCTCAGATACTGGCTATTGTGACATTGGCTATTCAGCTCGTGTCACAGAATTGCTTGACGGTGTTGGAAAACCCCACACAGGAAGTGGAATCAGAATCTCTGTCTTCTTTGTTAGTACAAAGATACTAAAAGGAATATGATAGACTTCCACTTACCAGAATCAGCACCTTTTTCTCTTTCTTTCCCTTGTGGCTCAGGGCCAGCTGGTTTTACCCAGAGGATTTCCTTACACACCTTTATACTTGTTTGCCTCAGAGACAGAGAACAAGACAGAGAGCATCTTTTGCAGATTTGTCATGAGTTCATAGATCTGATCTTCAGAACGATCCCTTTCCAGATGAGGAGGGAACTGAGTGTCAGCATATCAGAGCTGTGAAGCCCCTCTTCCCAGCCGGCACGTGGGCCCGGTGCCAACATGTCTCCATTGAAAAGTATCTCTGCAGGGCACCGGCCGCAGGAAGTTTCCTCTTTCTTGTTTTGGTTTTCTGTGCTAGCGCTCTTGAAAGTAGAAGCTCTTCTGGTGTTTAAAGTCTTTTGCAAGAGGACACAGAATAGTGATTTTGATTAATAACAGTAAGAATAATTATGAAAGTGTCAGGGCGCTGCAGGCGGAAAAAGCAGTGTGTGTGAAGAGTACAGGTATGAGAGCACACAGGGCGGCGGGACAATGAGCCATTGAGTGAGGCTGGGATTCAAGGTGCCCAGGGAGCCGGAGGGAGGCGAGGCTGCCGGGACCGTCTGCCCCGCGCAGTAACAACGAGACACGTTTTAGTATCCATGCCACGTATCAGTTCATTTACTCTCTCCGCCATTCCTTGGAATTAGGTGTCTTCATTCTCTTTTTACAGATAGAAGCTGAAGTTCAGGGAAGATGATAGTCTTGTAGAAGATCCTCTAAGGAGTAAGAGGGGAAATTTGGGATCTAAAGCAGGTCTTTCTTGCTTCTCAGCTCATGAGCCTTCACACACTGATATGCATGTTGAAAACTGAACACACGCCTATGTGGTTGTTTTAAAATGTATCTATGAATTCCTTGACACTCCTCCCTTCAAGAGGTAAAGCTTAGCAAAAAAAAAAAAAAAAAGGTAAAGCTTAGCTCTCTGCCTCTTGGATGTGGGTGGGGGTGGGTGGGGCTTAGTGATGTTCTTCTACAGAATAGAATATGGCAGATGTGACAATGTGTGACCTCCAAGGCTCAGTCTTAAAAGACACTGCAACTTGCTGCTCAGTCTCTCGGATCACCCATCTCCAGGGAAGCCAGCTGCCACATCATGAAGAGAAGTAAGCAACCTGTGGAGAGACCCGTGTGCAAAGGAGCTGAGGCGCCAGCCACCGGAGCTGGGGTCGCCTGCCAAAAGTGCTGAATAAGCTCAGAAGTGGGTCATCCAGCCCCGTTCGAGCCTTCAGATGACTGTAGCCCCAGCCAACATCTTGGTGACAACCCTAAGCCAGAACATCCCTGCTCGGTTGCTCTGGGATTCCTGATGCACAGAAACTGAGATAATAAATGCTTATATGTTAAGCAATTCAGTCTGGGGATAATTGGCACAGAGCAATAGAAAAGTAATACATCATTATTTAGACACTCATACTAAGTACAAATGCATAGGAAGTAAGAACTGTAACCTCCCCTCCTTTGTCTTCACCTGCACCCCCAGCTCATGGCCAGGTATATACCCCCCTTGCAGTGCATTTTGCTTCCAGCAAAAGGCTTATGAGCTAAAGAAGCCTGTGGAGGCCCTCCACCCCCACCCCCGGGTGGCTCAGTCAGTTAAGCATCTGACTTCAGCTCAGTCTTTCACTCATGGTTTGTGAGTTTGAGCCTGGCGTCAGGCTCTGTGTTGACAGCTCAGAGGCTGGAGTCTGCTTCAGATTCTGTGTCTCCTTCTCTTTCTGCCCCTCTCCCTCACACTCTGCCTCAATCTCTCTCTCAAAAATAAATAAACATTTTAAAAATGTTTTTTTGTTTTTTAATTTTTTAAACATTTTTTTTTATTATTGAGAAACAGAGAGACACAGAGCATGAACAGGGGAAGGGCAGAGAGAAGGGGAGACACAAAACCCAAGCAGGCTCCAGGATCTGAGCTGTCAGCACAGAGCCCGGCACGGAGTTTGAACCCACAACCTGTGAGATCATGATCTGACCTGAAGTCGGATGCTTAACCGACTGAGCCAACCACATGCTCCTAAAAAATGTTTTAAAGAAGGCTGTGGAAGTTTGCAGAAGCCACTGAGTACCCAAAAGAGAGGAGAGATAATGATGAGGCTTGCACCTATAGACAGATTTCCTGGTATTTACAGAAGGAGAGAGGAAAGTGGGTATGACAGGAGGCAGCCTCAGTGCCAGAGAAGGGAAATGAGAGGCGGAAGAAAGATGAAGAGATGCAGGACCGAAAGCAGACCCTAGAAACGCTCAGAAGTAGAAGTAATATGATGTCCCCCTTCCTCCGATCTCTTCCTGCACCACCAGGCTCAGCCATACGGAGTGTTCAGGAATCATTTGCTCATTTGAAGGAGTCCGACTTCCGCGACGATTGACATTAATCCATGCAACCACAGAATTTTACAGACGCACGGCCCCGAGAAGCCAAAGGAGAGCCTCGAGTTCTACAGAAGAATAAACGCGGATCTCAGCCCCGACCCCTTACCTGTTTTAGGGTGCAGAGCCTCACTCATGGGCGCCCGTCAGCACTCCGTGTCTGCCACGTTGGGTGCGAAGAGCCCTATTTTCTCAGCATTCCTATCTACTACCTGCCTTCAGGACCCTCGTTTTACAAATTAGAGCAGGGCTCAGCAAACTGTGGGCCAAATCATGTGGACCGCTGACGCAGCGCTAGGCCAGGAGGCTCAGCAATGCTTGCACAGGACCAGCAAGCAGAGTGGTGCAGCTGATCGGACCTGGGGGGGGAGGGAGGGGGGCGACTCTGGAGACCTTGAGAGTCTGTCGCGAGTACTGCTCAACAGGCTCAGGGTGACCGTCCAGTCCAGGTTGTTATCTGCCTTCCCTTCAGAGCAACACAGAGCAGCTCAGAGAAGCTGCCATCTGAGGTCCGCAGAGGCTCCCAGTGTGCCCAGAGAAGGCCAGTGTGCGTGGGGTGGTGTATGAACCTGGGCCCCGGCAGCCTGGCACGAGGACCCTGGGAGACTCTAACTGCTGATGTCTGTGCTTGTGCTCTGCCTACGAGCAGGCGCAGGACAGGTGGGCTCCGCGTCTCCAGCGGGGGCATCGCCGGGGAGAACCCCGTGGAGAGAGAACATGTCAGGGCTGCTGGCTGTGATTCGGAGACGCCGTCCTGGGTCCTGGGCAGGCCGGGCAACCGCACAGACTGTCTCCTGTGCTTTGATGTTCGCATCTACACTCTTTCCTAGACGGTTTCCGTTTCTATGCCTAAACTCTCGTTCTCTTCAAGCATGGGTTTGTTTGTTGTTTGTTTGTTTTAAGCCTGCCTTTGGTGGGGTGCAGGCTGGCTGGCCAAGCCCAGGCGCAGACCAAAGGGAGCACAATAGAGAGGCATCGAGTGCAAGGAGAGGCCACAGCCAGACGCACCCTGCATGTGTGGGGGCCTAGAAGTGAGGCAGGTGGGAGACAAAGGCACACGCTGGAAATGCACCACGAGACCGGAGCCCTGAAGGCTCCAGCAGAAGGAGACTCCAGAGGGCGGGGGAGCAGCTTTGTCTAGACGCCCTGGATCTGGCCCGTGAGCCCCAACACCACTCTGTGCTCTACGGCTTGGGCTGTTGCAACGGGGCACCGGCAGTTACCGGAAAGTAACAGAGTCGCTCTGGGTCTGCTCAGGTAAGAGGGCCCCCCAGGCTCCTGCCCCGCCGAGCAGAGCAGCGGGGAGCTAGCGCAAGCCTGAGACCCTCACAGGCTCTTCTTCCACCTCTAGGTTCTCCTTCCGCTGAGCTGAGAGGGTCTGGTCTCCGGGAGCTCCGGGTTCAAGTGTGCTCCATCCTGAGGCAGGAGCGGGTCCTCTGCGACGCAGTTGAGTGTTAGTCCTTCAGTGGGTTGGCGGGGTGTGACTCGGCGGAGTAGGGAGGCAGGTGAACTCAGCGCGTGTGTTTATGAAGGGCCCACGATGCGCCCGATCTAGTGAGGGGGTAGAAATGCAAGACGAGAAAGACGTGGGCTCTGCCCCAAGGCACTTACTTTCTAGCAAGAGCTATACACAAGGACGGGGGACACGGCAGAAAAGTGCCTCCTCCTGAACCCAAGGTGACCGCAGGGATCCTTATACGAAGAGTCCAAGGAGATGTGACCAGGCAAGCAGAAGTCACGGCGGCTGGATGTGGGAAGGACTCAACCTGCCACACTGGCTTTTCAGGAGGAGGAGGGGAACCCAAGTCAAGGAACACAGGCGGATTCTAGAAGCCAGAGAGGGCAGGGGGGTGAATTCCCCACTAGAGCCTCTAGAAAGGAATGCAGTCCTGCGGACCCCTTGGTTTTAGCCCAGGGGGATCCATTTTGGACTTCTGGCTTCCAGAACTGCAAAATAATAACTTTGCATTGTTTTAAGCCACCGAACTTACAGTAATTTGTTATAGCAGATATGAGGTGGATATGCAGGGACAGGCATGTCTGTGGGGGCACCGAGGGGCAACGACAGTTCAGGTTTCAGGGAACCTTCCTGGGAAAGAGGCCCGAGTTGGGTTTTGAAGGGTGAATAGGAGTCAGACGGTCCCAGAGAAGACAGGAGAAGCACAGTGATATACAATGAATGCCATGAGGCAAATGGGGGAGGGGGATCCTCACAAACTTGTGTCAACAGAGCACAAGTGTGGAAGGAGGAGAAAGGACGAAGGGGAGGATGTGTGCAGGGAGCCTGTCCCCACATGCCTTTAGGGGCACAGGTGTGCAAGGGGTACGCGAGCCTTCATTATGTTTTCCTTTAAATGGCATGCTTCAGACAGAAACACTCGAATTCTATCTGTCAACAACTGGCTTAACTATCTTCACTGGCTATTAACTAGTTATTAGGCCCATCAATTCATTAAAAGCAAAAGGTGCACCTGGGTGGCTCAGTCCGTTCAGTGTCTGAGTTCAGCTCAGGTTCTCACGGTTGGTGAGTTCGGGCCCTGCTCGTAGCAGATTCTCTGCTTCACATTCTGTCTCCCTCTCTCTCTCTCTGCCCCTCCCCTGCTTGTGCTCTGTCTCTCTCTCAAAAATAAATAAATAAACATTTCTTTTAAAGTTAAAAAAAAAATCTACCGGCTGTTCAGCAAACACATGAACTCTATGTGTCAAATTATTCTGACATTTTAAAATAAATTTAACAGGGAGGTGGATAGAATCACGTCATTACAAGTAAGCACGTTGCCCCAGTTTTGTGTAGAAATACCCAGAGTTCTGGGGATGCCTGGATAAGAGCTCCGAGCCCTCCGAGGAACCGTCTGCTGTTTTTGTAAGAATCTGATGATCTGCCCCAAAACACAGGACAGTAACGCCCATCCTGGATGGAGCAGAGGCTTTGACTAGACTCCAGCTCTGCCATCCACTGTGTGGAGGACTCTGGGCAAGCCACTTAAAGTTTCTGACCTCAGTGTCCCCATCTATAAAGCAGAGCTGTGATAACCAAGGTCATTGCATTCTGAATATTAAACAAGATAATAAAGGTAATAAAGAGTGTCTCCTGTAGCATGGCACTCAATGCTCTGCTGCTCAAGGTGTAGTTGATACAGAAATAAGCCTGACTGTCGGGCCCGTTCATCATGCACACAGCAGTTGACTTTGCAGGAGCAGCTTCTGTGAGACCCTGGGGTCACCGCCGGCCGGAACTGCCAGGCTATTTCCAATCAGAGAATCACGGAGACCAGCCTCTCTGCATTTGTGTGCTCAGGGTCAGTTTAGCAGGCAGCCCTGAGCTGAAAAATTATAAGGAAGCAAATTTCCAAACAAACCCAGATTCCCGTGGAAAAGAATGGAAAAAGGTCAGGGGTTTGGACTTATTGGCTGCTGTCCCCTGCCTGGGCTGTGCCCCGGGTTGGTTTTCCTGTGCTCTTGCTCCCTGTGACCTGTTCCCAGAGTCCTTGGCAAGCCGGCCTTGCTGGGCTTAAGTGCGAGCTTCCCTGACGCCAGGGTCATTTGAGATGTCCCCGTGGAGACTGCCAGACCTCCCCGGAGCTGACCTTTTCTGTTCTCATTTCCAGGCCATTAGCATCCGCCCCAGACACACACCCACAGACAAGGACTCCCTCATCTAGACTTCATTAGAATGTATTTAGCGGATACATTGTATTTCATGGGTGAATATTTTTGAGCAGAGCTGGCTCTGCAACGCTGCTGGGGCGAAAATCATTCAAAATGCTTCCAAGAAGCATCAGTTGCCTCTGACTTCCGGTTGGAGTCTGAGGTCATGGAGGCCACCTGCGAATTACTGGAAGCAAAGGGACGGGAGACCCACGGCTTCTGTAACTGCCTGTGTCCTCACCCCCTTCCCGCTCCATTGACCCTTTCACTTCCCACTTCCATTCGTACAGGTTTACCCTCACTAAACCCCCGCTGGTCTGGCTGACCCCTCCGGGGAACATCCTGCTTCTCTTTCCCACTCACTGCAACTCTCTTTCCCCTTCATGTTCTTATTTTCAGGGAACCACCATTGTTTCTAAAGAGTCTAGACAGGGGTGCCTGGGTGGCTCAGTCAGTTAAGTGGCCGACTTCGGCTCAGGTCATGATCTCACAGTTCGTGGGTTCAAGCCCCGCGTTGGGCTCTGTGTTAACAGCCCAGAGCCTGGAGCTGCTTCAGATTCTGTGTCTCCCTCGCTCTCTGATGCTTCCCTGTTCATGCTCTCTCTCTCAGAAATAAATAAGACATTAAAACAAGTTTGAAAAATCTTTAACAAAAAAATAAAGAGTCTAGATGATGCGCCGGCAGAGGGCTAAGTGTGGGATCACACAGTGACCAAAACGAAGGGGAGACAGACCTGTCCCTGGTGAGTAGGTGATAAGGGACAGTGGTGGATGCAACATAAAGGTAAAGAATCAGTAGCTCTATGGGGAAAGAGGCATCATGGAAGGCTTCCTAGGAGGTGATAATCCATTTCATCTGGGCCTGGGGACTCTGAAGCACCTGTGAAACGCTCGGATACAGATGTCCAAGAGGCAGGTCCACGGAGCCGGAAGCCCAGGAATGGGGTCTGAGTGAAGTCCTCTCCTGGCACGTTGTCCGTAGATGGAGCTCTCACTCTGTTGTCATATCTCCGCCTCTATGGTCACATGGGTCTCCTTCCTCCTAAATCCCCTTGGCCATCGGAAGCATCTAACAACACCGCTGCCTGGCCCCTGTGCCCCGACCCACCCTGGTCAGCAGCCATGGTGCGGTCCTCCTGACCTGGCTCCCTCCTCAGTCTGCAACCAGCCCATCTCCGCTTCCCGCTTCCTCCTTTCCCTCCTCCCTTTGTCCGGTCCATTTAGCGTCAACATATACAAAGGCCTATTAAATCCTCAAATGTGAAAGACGCCGGCTGGAGCAGGACGAAGGTCCAGGAGGGAGACAGAAGGACAGGGGTTAGAATCAGAACAGTACAAACATGGCTAAGACCTGGCGGGGAACTGAGGAGCTTGCCACGTACTTGGCGAGGCAAGATGAACATGGGCGAAAAGGAAGCAAGGAACAGAAGGCAACGTGTGGAAAATGCAAAAAGATGGTCACCTGTGGAGTCCAAGGGGGTTTCGGAGCAGGGAGAGGCCATTTCTGGTAGTGAGGACTCAGGAAGACTTCTTTCAGAAGACTTTCATCTCTGGGGATTGCGGGCATCACATTTCCTTTATGTCCCTTGGGGGCCTCCGGTTTTGAACTTGTCACCGGGGGCTCCTCTCTGTTTGGGTCTGCCTCCTCCCCTTGACCGTCAGCCGCAAGAGGTCAGGACCTGCGTTCTGTTCATCACTATGCACCTGCTTCCTGGCACGGCCTGGGGGCTGGGCATGCACTGCAAACGCAGGTGCAGGCGAATCATTCCCAGCAGCCTCTGTCCCGGGCCTCAACTTCTAGCATTCTGTTCTCTTTCTTACGCTCTGCGTTAGGCAATACACCAGTTCCTGGCAACAGCTGTCCGTTCTGGATATGGGAGGCCGAGCCCACATCCCTCGCTGCGCATCGCAGACGGCCAGCCCAGCATCGTATCGACTCTGCATGTGTCGAGCCAGCCGTGTGGTCTCTCACCACAAGGGATCCGACTGGTATTGCCGTCCCTTCACCTGCCAAAAATATAGCTCTGAGAAGGGGTGTGTGCAGGTAGTTTATGCTGGGAAGTCAACCAGGTAGAGGAATGTGGACCTGGAAAGAGTACGCAGGGAGAGAGGAAAAGCCAGTGCGGTGAGTGTGGTACACGCTCCCTTCTGATACGGAGCCGGCCCACCCCAGCGGGACATGGTGAGGACAGAACAGGCATCTCGGAATCGTCCACCCGTGGGACGAGATGGAGACGGCCGCACCCCAGTGCCCATCTCCCCACGGATGAGCGCTGGTGCACGAGATGTCAGCCCTCCTAAACTTCACAGGTGCCCACGCAGGAGTGCCAGCCGGCTGTCCGCGGGCATCCCTCATGAGAGGTAGGGATGAGGGGCCCGCGCTGGAGGTGAGCTGCTATCAGCACAAGGCTGACCGACGTCTGCGTGCGGCTCCTGACCATCCCCGCAGCTGGGCTCAGAGGAAGGGCCGCCGGGATGGCAGAGCGGGCGCAGCTGGTGTCTGAGGCAGACCCCCTCCCTACCGCCCCTGTCCGCCCACAGGACTGCTGGCCTCGTAGGCGCCCGGGATCGTTCACTGTCTGTAGCTCTTCACTGCCACCCTCACCCCACTCTTTCCAGTTAATCTTCCTTCTTTTGATTTTTCCTTGCATGTCTCTCTAACGCATCCCCCTGTCTCACCTCCACTGCTCTGTTGGGTCTAGACACTCAACTCCGCACATTTGGATTAGCTCAGTTGTAGCCTGAGGGGCTCGACCACCTCACTTACTCCCCCTCCGTCCATCCTCGCGTTGCTGCCATATTGATTCCCCAAAATACTTTCCCCATGCCGCCCCACAATCAAAGCCATGGCTGCCTTCTCCCAGCACGGCTGGCCTTCGGAGGGGCTTACAGTGTTGCAAGCCAGGACGAGGTCTCACCGGAAACCAGCCCTGTCAGCCCTGAGACCCTGAACTTGCAGCCTCCAGACCTGGGAGAGAATTAACTCCCGCGCTGTCAGCCACCGTCTGTGGTGGCCTGAGCGCACTAACTAATCAAACAACAGGGTGAGGGGGGCCCGGGCAGAGCGGGGAGAGGGGAGGACTTGGCTTCAGCCGGGTGGGGAGGAGGGTGCCCTGGGAAAGGTGTGACAAGCAGAGAATACAGAAAACAGATGCCACACGCCAGCTGCGACCATCAGGCTGCTATTACTATTGTTCTAAACAAAGGGTGACTCCCGGTGACAAGGGAGGCTCATTCCGGATTCTACACCCTTGACTCGGCTTCCCATCACCCTTACTTGGGCTGCATCTGGGTGGTTAAGCTTCCAACTGGGACTCCACTTTGTGACCCAGCCATGTAACCAGTGTGTAGACTAACGCCTCCCCCATGTCTGTCCTGAGACCACAGAAAAGGATTCTGGAAAGCTGGCTCTGCACGCGTGTTCTTAATTGCGTATTTATAGCGTTAATTTCTCCTTCTCTCTGCATGCTCCCTGGGCGGTAAGAAGCAGCCAGATTACTCCGTAATCTTTCTAATCATTATTGTTGCCATAGTGACTAAATGCCAGAGCCGCTTGATCTCCTAGAGCCTGCTTTCCACCTGCGTGTCATCCTGTGCTACCGCGGATGATAATATGATGTTAATATGATCATCGTGAGGCCTCCGCGTGCCGTGCATTAATCATGTTACCAGCAGGGAGGTTACTCCTGTGGTAATTAATATGCAGGCAACCCAATCCCAGAATCTATTCTGAGGGTCAGAGGGCTGCTTCTGGGTGCAGTTCTGGTATCAGTAAGCATCCCAGCAGGAAACAGAAGGCACGCTCCACACTTACATTAGGATAATTCAAGGAGGGGGCGCCTGGGTGGCTTAGTCGGTTGAGCGTCCGACTTTCGCTTAGGTCATGATCTCGCGGTTCGTGGGTTCGGGCCCTGCGTCGGGCTCTGTGCTGACTGCCAGCTCAGAGCCTGGAGCCTGTTTCAGTCTGTGACTCCCTCTCTCTCTGACCCTCCCCTGCTCACGCTGTCTCTCTCTCTCTCCTAGAAATAAATAAAAAAAAAAAAAACATTAAAAAAATTAAAAAAAAAAAAAGGATAATTCAAGGAGGGCTTTAACAAGATTGGCCCCCATGAATGTGGGAAGGGTCCATGGGGCTCACGAGGAGTGGGGCAGTGGCCCCCCGGGAAAGGAGGGGGGGGCTGGTCAACAGAACCACGGGGACAGTCCTGTGGAGGAGGAAAAAGCAGTGCGGCTTCAGTCAAGCAACAGCCTGCCAGGGAGGTGCGGGTGGGTGGACACCCTGACTGCACTTTCTCCTCTGGCAAAAGCCGGAGGGCACAGATGCCCATGCCCGCAGCCTGTATCCACCACACTTATTATCTTCTATATATTACAGGGCTTTTACCTCTTGCGGCAGCAGCGCCCTGCCCCTCTCAGGGTTAGCTCATTCCTAGAGGCAGCACGTGACTCAGCTGGCCTGCGGGCACACCTTTCCTCTGCAAATCAGCCAATCCTTAGTCCACACCCACAGTCATCTCCTTCAACTCCCATGCCAAGCCAACCTCCCCTCGCCCTAAATCCCCACCAGGGCCAGGTACTGGGCTACTAGAGACCGCCCCTATAGCCCGGAGCCTGCCAAGAATATTCAAATAATCCAATGTTAAACCCTTCAGCTGGTCTGCCCTCCCTTCCCCGTGCTTTCCCACAAAATCCACATCTAAGTTCTGGCCCCTGATTTCCACCTGCCCCTGTGCCTCGTGGCCAATGCCGGCACTTCCCTGGGTGGCCCGTGTGCCTGACGGTCCCCTTGTCTTGGGAACTGTGAGTAATACATTCCTCTCTCCCAAGGCAGGCGTCTCTGTGCCTGTCATCTCACCAGAGCTGGTAAATGAAATCCTGGATACGGTTTTAGACACAGCCATGCAGGGACGGGGAGCAGGGGACACACTGGGGAGTGGATGAAAGGTTCCCATGGGAGTCCCTGCACAGGTGACTTTGAGTTGTTCTCTGAAAAACAAAGGTTTCCAGCCTGGCAGAGATCTGGGTCAAGGGCATCCCAGGTGTGGGGAATAGCCATGACAAAGAGACAGAGACAGTCTTTGGAAAGAGACCAGCCCTCGGCAGCAGGGGCAGTGGGCCAAGATGGTGCCCCCATGTCCTGGGGCTGCTTCTCCCTCACCTGTCATCTCTCTTTCTCAACTGCAATCATCCAGTCAGCAGACTTACTGAGTCCCCATGCTTTCTGCGCACCTCACCTGTCCACGAGGAGTGGCCTTTGTCTCCTTGGGATCTATTGCACATTTTCTGGATGCATCCTGGCCTGGGCTTTTGATGTAGATTCTCTTGTTCAACCCTGAAGCAAACCCAAGAGGAAGGAGTTATATCCTCATTTTCAGATGGTCGAGATGGGGGTCCCTCTGAACAGGACGCTGGGGCCCTTACCCACGGACCTGCACTGTCTGGCCGATGGCTCTGAGGCCGTGTGGCTCCGAATGTGTGAAACGAAAACAGTATGGCTCTTGCAGACAGAATCGTTTTGGAATCTGATTCCCTAATGGGAGAAGGGCTTTTCCTGATTCTTGATTGAAGAATGGAAAGGAAATGCCAAAGCTCTCGAGACAGCGGCCCCCTCAGCTCCATGTGGGATCCCCCTCGACCTACCCCAGGTCGCTCGGCGAGATGGAAGGGATATCTCTTCCTCCTTTGAAGCCTCAGATTTCTGTGCTGCATCACAACGGAGCTGGAACCAGGAAAATTCTGTCCCTCTCTAGCGCCATTGGTGTCTTGGCATTTTGATGGGCTCTTGGTATGTTTGTGCACACGGCAGGACACTCAAAAGTCCAGGGGTGGTATTGCTGTGTGTCCCTACTCTGCAGAAGGCAGGGGTTTCCCTGTGATGTTCTCGAGGACAGTCACTTCGGTGTCGCCCAGCTGTTCTGAGTCAACCACCTCCTGGCTAAGCAGACAGCTTTACCTCGAAGCACTTTCTAGCTTTGGTTTTTCCTACAAAAACTGCGACATTAACCTGGTAGATGAAGACCTCATTTATTTTAACTGGTAAGGACTTGCCTCCTCTGTTTCTCCATTTTCAAATGATACTTGAGAACCATGGCATGAAGACAGGATCGTTCTGAATCTATCACCCTTTGGATGAACACCATCCTCCCCAGACCCCCTTGTCTGGTCTCCAGCAAGAATAAATTCACTTGTTATTAATCTCACAGCAGTGGGGTGTGTGAGCATGTCCTCTGTGGATATCCAGAAAGCAGATGGGACTCAAATACACCCAGTTCCCCCACCTTGTCCGCTTCCTTGTGTCTGACCTCAGATCTGCATTTTGGCCACCAGTATACATATAAATTACGCCAGCCAAGCGTACATACGTGAGGCCCCTTGCCAGGCTGATTCCTGAGCCCATCATAACAGGTGTGTGGAGCTGATGTGCCTGCCCCCCACCAACCCCCCACCGTGGGTGATTTGTGTAAAACACTATGTCTGCTCTCTCCCTCCAACCTGCACCTTGGCCTCATGGGTGGATATTCAGCCATGGCCTCCCCTGGCTTTCAATCCCCTGGTTGCTTTGTGTCTAACTGGGGTCCCACAGAGGAGGCCTCTGAGCCGATGTTTCTGGTCTATTCTTTCTACTTTTGTGGGATTCCACAGGCTGCAGAGGCCAGGCTCCACAGGCTGGTTTCCCTCTTCTGGGGCCTGGGTCCCCACCTTGTGCTGCGCTGCAGGAATATCCTACATCTTGTACAGAATTCCCTCCTGTGAGATGAGCACCCGACCTAGTATCTGAAAAAGAAAACTCCGGCAAGCCCAGGCTCTTAAGGAGGATATTGGGGATCGTGGGATGTGCAGACACCTCAGACCCATCTGTTGGCCTGAAACCTCACATGTTCACAACAGAAAGCGAGTCAGCTACCTGGACAGGAGCCACCTTGACTCTGGGCGCAGCTGGAGGTGGAGCGCCCTGGGAACAGAGCCAGCGTTGACTAAAAGTGAAGTGAAGCACCTCTCCCTTCCTTCTTGGGGGAGGGGAGGCCGATCTACACAGGGCCCGTCCCTCCTATGGACAAGGGGGTGTGGGGCTGAGGTGGGGTGAGGCCACGGAGTTGGGTAGCTGGGGGCTTTGTCTTGGAGCTTGGCCAGGGCTAGTATATGGGCTAGTCCAAGTTAGCCCAACACGAGAAAGGGGCTACCAGATTCAGCAAGTCAAAATGTAGGCTGCTAGTTAAAATCGAGTTCCGGATAAACGCCAAAACTTTGTAGGGTAAGTATGTCCTGAGTGTGTGAAATGCAAACTTTACCGGGAGTCTTGTGTTTACATGGTCACAGGGGAGTAAGGGCCAGACCCAAACGCCCACATGCAGAGGCAGCCAAATGGGGTAAGAAGGCAGAAATGAAGTGGTGATTGGATCCAAGCAGGACCATGTCGGCACCAGCGGAGCCCACGTCAGGACAAACGCTCTGGAACAACGGGGCAGAAGGGACAGCAAGCCACGGGCCGCTGAGGCAGGCTCTGTGGGCTTGGCGTGGGCCCTTCGCCCTTTCTCCTTCTTTCTTTCAAAGTTTATTTATTTGAGAGAGGAAGAGAGAGGCAGAAATAGAATCTCAGGCAGGCTCCATGCTGTCAGCACGGAGCCCAGTGCAGCGCTCGGTCCCCCAAACCATGAGATCATGACCTGAGCCAAAATCAAGAGTCAGATGCTTAACCTACTGAGCCACCCAGGTGTCTCTATTTTTTCCTTCCTTCCTTCCTTCCTCCCTCCCTCCTTCCCTTCCTTCCTTCCTTTGTTCCTTCGTTCATTTGTTCCTTCCTTCCTTCCTTCCTTCCTTCCTTCCTTCCTTCCTTCTTTCCTTCCTTCCTTCCATTCCCTCCCTCCCTCCATTCCCTTCTCTCTCTCTCCCCCCTCTTCCTTCTTTCCTTCCTTCCTTCCTTTCTTGACTATTATACAAACTGAACCCTAATTTATGGAGCCACTGGGAATCTATCTCAGAAAGTCTGGAAGGAGATAAGTAAAGGCTAGTCTGCTTTCCCTCTCTAGGCAGATAGCATTTCTTATCTCTTCTAGATGGAAATGCTCTGGTTAAGGACTAAACACACACCAGGTTCCCAAGATCAAGGTCACAGCCTTTTCCACTTGTCCAGCACCTGGTACATAATTTGGACCAAATACTGTCAAGAAACACTTGTACGGATGCACTCACACACACTGCACACGTGCATGGGAGTGTTCATAAGAGAGAAATGAGCCGCTTACTTCCCTCAGACTCTGAGATCCCTGCTAGTATCCCATTTCACAGATGTGGGAATTGGAAGCAGAGGCCTGGAGAGGCTATGTCACCTGCTCAAGTCACACAGCTGGAGAGTGAGCCCTGGAGCCAGGATTCAGACTCACTCTTCCGGGTTCATGTTCTTACTGCCGCGTTCTGGGCTGTGCCTGGGAACAGGTCACACACAGGGAACATTTGCCCTGATTGATGAAAGACCTCCATGGAGGGTTCTGGTTTCCTGTGCTCCCTTCCTGTCCACACTCGCGGCCACTGACCCCCAGCCCACATAGACTGCGAGAATTAAGCTGTGCTGCATAGCAGAGCCCACCGCCATGTTCCAGGCTCTTGATTTCTGTTCCACTTCTCTTGATTTCTGTCCTGGACACAGACAGATGGCTCAGAGGGCCCTCAGGCCATGTGGAAGGCTCAGAACACCCCATGACCTCACTCTCTGGGCAGAGGTGTATGAGCCATGCCCTTACAAGGGGACAGGGGGATGGCCCTGAGCTGAGCCTACTCTCCTTTCTCAGAGAAATATTGGCCAGACCAACTTGGTTTTTTTCTGAGAACCCAACTAAAGGCATTTTGCCTCATCTTTTGAACCTTGGAGGCCAAGTGTCATGCCCTTTAAATAGATGGGATAATTTGACCAGATTGGATTAGCATAGCAAATGCCAGGATCTGTCCCAGAAATAATCCCAATAAAGAAAAACTGCCATTCCCTTGCCTGTGGGATCGTGGGGGCGTGATTTCCTCTAGTCTCTTCCAGGTGGGAAAATAGCTGCCATAGTTTTCATCGGAACGATGGTATATTTAGCATTTGTTAAATTTAGGCTTTCTAATCTTTGTCTGTCGCTAAACAACTGACACAAATAAGATGCAATGCTTCTAGCCCAAAATAAACAGAGCAAATAGTTTCCCAGATGCTGCAGCCCTCACTACGGCAGAGGGTGCCTGCCTGTCATTGGTCTGGGCAACACTCTCACACTAGCCCAAGCTGGGTCAGGGCACTTGCTGCGACTGGATTTGTAGAGACCATGAGGGCAATTAAGTCATCGTCCCTGTAGGAGCTTCTCATAGCAGATTCAGTGCGGCCATCGTCAGCCCTGGCTTCTCTGTATCCAAGGCCAAGTTATGGAAAGGGGATGTTCTGAGTCCCGGTTTGACCCAGATCCAGGAGAATCAGGACTCTCGGGACTAGAAGGGAATCAGAGCCCCTGATACAATGGTCAGGGAGCGGCATAGGTCAGTTCTGGAATGGGGCTGACTCTTGCCAACGTGGCTGCTTCAATTCCAAGCCATTTCTTGCTGCATCCTGGTAAATGAGTCTCTCTGCACCCAGGTGAACACCACGCTCCTTCCATCCACTGTTCCTACCTCTGCTCTCTGAAACGTCCAGCCCTCCCCCTGTACACAGACAGCACAATATGTGAAGATAGTTATTGGGTTACCCATGTAAAAGAGTGCTAACATCTCCTCTAACCTGGATGGCATTTCAAAGAATTGTTGAAAGAATGGATTATCCAATATGGTGATGGGGTCATTGGGTAACTGGTTAGATCCTGATCTCAGCTGATGGGTCTCAACTACATTTCAGCTGGAGATAGACTCTTTTTAAATGAAATCATAAAATAATGAAAAAAATACTTAAATAGCTAGAAGAAAATGATAGCAAACAAAACAAAACAAAACCAAACCCTGGGATTAGTTTGGCCTTTCTAAGTTTAAGTCCAAAATTAGAATATACAATGACGGGCACTTGAATGTCCTACTCTTGATGTCAGCTCAGGTCACACTCTCACGGTTCATGAGCTTGAGCCCCATGTCGGCTTCCGCACTGACAGCACAAAGTGGGATTCTCTGTCTCCCTCTCTCTCTCCCCCTCCCCCATGCACACTCTTTCTCAAAAAAAATAAGTAAATAAACTTAAAAAAAATACACAAGGAACATGTTCATTGATTTTGTTCAGATCTAACATTACAAGTATTCATACTTTAAAGTAACCCACAAAATATAAAAAGTAAAGCAACATATTGGAAATATCTGCAGCATGTATGATTCCTTAATATGATAGGAACCTTCTCAAAACAATTTTAAAAAGAGAGTGCAAACAAGTTATTCATAAAATGATAGACTCACTTGAAAAACAGAGGAACTAAGCATTGAAAACACTTAATTTTGTCAATAAACAAAGAAATTCAAACTTAAAAATGGATATTTTCCATGTATTAGATTGGAAAAGGGTAAAGACACATGCAGTGCTTTGTCTTGATGTAGGTCTGGTTGGTGGGAACCGCATGAAGTGAAGCATTCTGAAGAGAAGTGTGTCCATGTGCGTCCAAAGTACCTTCCCCAGGACACTCACTGAAGCAGCTTACACATAAGAAAGTACTGGGAAAATTGGCAAAAAGACTTAGGCACAATGCTGAATAATTAGGGTTTTTTTTTTTTTTTTTAAATTTTCAGTGTTTATTTTTGACAGACAGTGAGAGAGCACGAGCAGGGGAGGGGCAGAGAGAGAGGGAGACACGGAACCTGAAGCAGGCTCCAGGCTCTGAGCTGTCAGCACAGAGCCCGACTTGGGACTGGAACCCACAAACTGAGAGATCATGACCTGATCCGAAGTTGGACACTCAACCGAATAAGCCACCCAGGTGCCTATGAATAATTAGACTTTTAAAACAAGAGCTGAGGGGTTCCTGGGTGATTCAGTTAGTTGAGCATTTGACTCTTGATTTCAGCCTAGGTCATGATGGCAAGGTCACGGGGTTGAGCCTCAGGTCAGTTTCCACGCTGAGTGTGGTGGAGCCTGGTTTAGATGTTTCATCTCATTCCCTCTCCTTCTGACCCTCTCCCCCATTCATGCTCTCTCTCTCTCTCTCTCTAAAGAAAAAAAAAATGAGTAACAAGAGCTGAGACTATTAAGTTGAATACCTTAAAATGTGGAACTAAAAGAAATATACATTCTGATGGTTTATAAACAAATGCATTTATTAAATGAAAAAGAAATTAAAGTCTGGTATCCAGTGCAAATCTATGCCTAGTCATTGAGATAAGTACGACCTGTTACACCCTCACATATGTATGTAGAAATAATTCTTGAAAGACATTATCATGGGCTATCTTTAGAAGATAAAATTATAGATAGCTTTGGTTTTGTTCTCCATGCATATTTGTATTCCACAATTATTCTAAGATACATTTGTGCTTATTATGTTTTAAAAACAAAAAAAATTAGGTAGCACTTAAGATATGTTTTATTAAGAAAAGAATGGAAAATCCACACACCCACTGCTGGCGTGGCTGTCCTGAAATGAGCACACTCTTGTGTTGTTTGTAAATGTAGAAAGTGCTGGCACTATTTCTGGAAGTCAACATGGCATGACTGACCGAGAACCACATAATGGCTCACTTCTTTCCGTTGAGTAATGTCCCTCTGGGGGAAGTTCAAAGTAAAGAACAAAACTGCTCTAGTTACATATTCAGTACAGTTTTATACATTCATGTGGGAGAATGAGTTATTTTATAATAAGGATCTGGGTAAATGTTACAAAAGCAGAGGGGACTGTCCTGCTGTCATTAACATTCTAACTGCCATTTTTAACTTAATAGTACAGTTTTGTATTGTTCTGAAGAACTATTGTTCAATCGCAAGACTATCCATTATTTCAGGAGAGTGTGTTTGTATGCAGGCAGTAAAGGAAAAGAAGGGAAAGCAAACTTGGAAAACTAAAAGCAATTTTATTTTGGGGCTTCAGGAGCCAAAACAAGGATTTCGGGTGCCCCGGACCAGTGTAAGAGCAGTTTCCTACGCTTTCAGTAAAAGGACCACAACGCGCATGTTGAAGCTGATAGGATTTGCCCCTAAGGACAATGGAAACAGGTTGCAGATAAGAGAGCAGCAGTTGGCCTGGGTCGCTGAATGGTCAGAGTCACCCAGAGACCGGGGACCGTGCTGAGCGGGGACGCTGCACCCACTGCTGCTTTCGTAAGGGAGTCTGGGGTCCGTTAGGCAGCTGGTCTCACCTCAGCCAGTACTGCGGCCAGTCATGTCCTTATTTTTCTACACGACACGACCCATCTTCCTCTTCTCTGAGTCAACACGTAGCAGATTTGTCACCAACAGACACCCTGCGGCATCTAAAACCATCAAAGATAAAAATCTTAAAGGTTTTATCCTTCGATGTTTTCACTTACGATCAGAGCACGATGATAAAAGGAACGTGCCCTCAGTTGTCGAAGCCGTACAATGGGCCCATTACCAGGCCCCGCCTGATAGGGCAGTTGGACGACCAGAGGCGCCTGGGCTCTTGCAGTCACCTGGGGGTGGGGAGGTGCGTTCCTCCCGCCCCCCCATCCCTTGCACCTTCCTGACTCTGCTTGTCCACTGTAGCGAATGCCCAGCTGGCGCCTCGGTCACCCTGCCCACAACCGCAAGGCTCCTCACTCTCTGTCCCTAACTGCAATCCCCTTCCAAGGCCTCCAGGTCTGGGTTTCCTCTGAATGCGTTTCTCTCCCGCCCCCACCTCGAAGGCCACCTGCTGCGGATTGTCGGCATCTCCACCTGCCTTCCCCTGGTGCCTCCCAAGTGTCTCCCTCCGCCTCTCCCCTCCCCCTCCCCGGCTAGGCTGGCAGGGCTCCTCAGGGAGCGCTCTGGCCCAGGGGTCTCTACTGGCCAATTATCCCTGCTGCCTGCCGCTTCAGAGGCACGAATGTGTCTGCTGGGTGCTACAGAGCCTCGCCGGCGTGCCCAATTACCTTCTAAGCTTATCTCTGTTGCTTCCCTTCTCGAACTTACTTCCCAGCAAATTAGGTGGCCACTCACTTCCTTATCGCCGGAAAATCGCTCATACATTTCCCTCAACTTATAATTCCCTCCACTGTGATCCAGCTCAGGCTTTCCTAACCCCACCCCAACCCCACCCCCGCCCCGGGGTGAAACCCTACCATCCTGTACCTCTTCAGCATGGCCATTCTACAGCCCACGAAAGCTCTCCAACCTCCCCAAATCTGGGACTCTGGTAAGCCTTTAATTCCCTTGAAGCCCTCAGCAGCCGAATCCATTTTGTGGGTGTGCCGAGGGTCAGCAGGTGCACCTGTTTCTCTGTCTGCTGTATGTGTGGCTTTGTTCCCCTGGGGCATTTAGCGCAGCATCCGCACACAACACAGGTGCTCTGTAAACATCTGAAGAGTGACACGCCTCTGTCATTAGTATTCATAGCTTTCTTCATAGTCCAGTTGTCTTGGGTCTTTGACATTAAGATATATTAAGATGTTAAAATGCCATAGTTTTAAATGTTAGAAAAACACCAAGGAAATCCAAACATTGCTTCTTGCTAGTCCAAGAGACTGAGCTTCCTGTCAACTCAGTGCACTTGGATTGTGGACCCTCAAGATGCCAGGTTCAGCTCTACAGTAGCTGGGGAAGTAAGAGAAATCGGTGCAATTTGATGCACAGAGACTGTGGTCACCCCCAAGTGCTTCTCACACCTGCCAAGCCCGTGGTGGGCCCCACGAGGCTGCACTTGGCCCAGAGGCTGGGCAGAGAGCCCCCACGGAGAGTCCTGGGTGGCAGAAAAGGCCGCACCCCGACCGCCAAGAGCCTGGCGGGGCCTGTGAAGTTGGCCGTCACAGCTGGAACAAGACTCGCACTTCCAGTCCCAGATACTTCAGGGCCCTAGAGAAATCTTGAATCCCTTTGGAATTTCCTGAGCATCAGCCTTTTGAAATGCCATTAATGCGCACTCAGCCAGAAACATCTGCAAACTGGGAGTGGCTGGTGGGAACAGATGAGGCTCAACCACCTTAGAAAACAGTTTTGTTACCTAAGTCGGGTCCTTGGGCCATTCAACCAGAGAAACAAAGCCGGACCCAAAAGTCCAAGGCAACGGCAAAGCCTTCCTGGGGCCCTAGCTCCAGATGAAGGAGACGTGCACCCAAAGGGAGCAGAGAGGGGAGACCCGCCTTACACACAGAAAGTTCCCTCTGCTTCCCACTCAGGTCCAACATGCTTGAAGGAAGGGGCGGTGATGCCCATCTTGATTAGTAGGAAGAGCCTTGTTCTGATTGGTTAAAATCGGATTGTCATGATTGGTTGATATTGGCAGGCAATTCAGCAACTCTCCGTTGCCTTTTGCAGCCAGGGTTCTCCACCTTAAGTCCGACTTGCCTGTGGAGCATAAGGAGTCACGGGTGCATCCTGGCTCTGCGCTGGCAAGAGAAGCAGTTTAACAGGAACAGCCAACAGAAAGCACCCCAGGTGCACAATGTTCTGGGGGCTCGTTCCCGTGTCCTAAGTGCCTCGGTTTGATAGTTTCTTCAACATTAACCACCTATCTGTCATATGATTCAGCCATTCCCCTCCTAGGCACGTACCCAAGAAAGAAGAAAAGACAATATCCACAAAACGGCGTGGACACAAATGCCCGCAACAGGTTAGTTGCGTGGCCAAAAGGTAGAAACAACCCACTGTTCATCGACAGGTGAATGGGTACAAAAGAACGGTAGTGCATCCCTGCAAAGGGACACTGCTCAGCAAGGAGAGAGCTAGCAATACACACAGTAACGCAGGGAAGTCCCCAAACAGTGAGGCAGAGTGAGTGACCCAAGGTGAAAACGAGGACATGCCGGGTGATGCCGTTCCCTACAGTTGTAGAAAATGCGAAGTCATCTCAGCGACAGAAACGAGCTTCGTGGCTGCCTGGGGATGGGGGCGGGGGCGGGGAGTGCAAGGGAGGGATGACTAGGGATGAGGAAGAAGGCTTGGTGGTGATGGGCTTGGTCTCCATGCGCATTGTGGTGACCGTTTTATCATAAAATGTCAACATCTATCAGACTGTACGCTTGCACTCTGTGGAGCTTCCTGTGTGTCCTCAACAAAGCTGCTGAAAATCTCCAAATTAATTAGAAGTATATGAAAATGGGTGCTTATCATCTAAAGTCCTGTCTCTAGCTCATGATAACTTCACACCGACAGGGGAAAGCTAGTTCACGTTGAGAGTTCAGGGCAGCAAACTTGTCCGGGGTCTTCCCCTGTGCAGGATGCTGCGCTGATGCAGGAGGGGACAGGAAAAGGCCCTCGTCCACGTCCTCAGCCATCAAGAGACATGAACAGCGGGGGGAAATGAAGCTGAGCTCCTCACCAGGGAGAATGTGAGTCAGGCCTTTGGAAGGGCCTGGAGCCAGAGGCTGGAGCCAGGGCAGGGAGGGAGCCAGCCAGAACAGGAAGGCGCTGGAGACTGGAGGAAATGGCCCAGGCATTCAAGGACAGCCAGGGTCTGGTGGGACACCAAGGATCGGTGTTCAGGGGGCACGGGTCTGACAGCAAGCAGGGGAGGAGTGGGATCTTTATGGGAACTCTGCCCAAGGGGACCAGCACGAGAGTGGGGCTCAGCCTCCCAAGGCTGTGGACTGCTCAGGGCAGAGCCTAGGGTCTGAGACCACGCCTGGTGGGGAAGGCGTCGGAGAGGTGTGCTGATGGGGTGTTCAGAGGGTGCTACCAACCCAAAGGCGCCCCACCCATCCCCGCCGGGACACACCGCAAGAAGGCCTGCTTCAGAACCCAAGCTTGCAGAAGGCATCCTGGCCCTCGGTCCTGCCCAAAGGCAGGATGTGTGATAAACCCGGGGCAGGACGTCAGGGCCAATGGGACCCCGTGGGGGTGTCCTGAAGGCGTGTGCTCACATGTGTGCTGTGTGGCTGTGGGGCTCGGTCCTGGCACGTGCAGGTGCCTGTGGCTCAGATCTGCCAAGAGACCGAAATCAAGCCTGGGACAATGAGGGGAGAGGACAGACTGCACCTACAGCGTCTGGCACACGGAAGTCGCCCCTTAAGTGCAGGCTGCTGGAATGAATGAATGAAGACCCCATGTCTACTTTCTCAGACCACGCCCGCCCAAACCCCGTCACCAGCCAGAGAACAGATGGGCTGTTCCCATCCCTGTTACTCACTGTGATTCAAAGGGAAGGAGGAACAGTTTTCAAAAATGCTCAATACATTTTTTTTGGTTAAAATGTGTACACCTGTCAGACCAGGTAACTTGTTGCCTAGTTGCTACCTATGTACACAGCGAAAGTCAGAAGTTTCAGGCTTGGCCAAGAGTCGTGGTCTGCTGACCCTGGGAGGAAAAAGTTGCCCTGCATTGACTTGAAAAACAAAAACAAAAAAAGACCAAACAACCCCCCCGAAACCAAACAAAACTGGGTGACCTACAAAAAAAAAATAGAGAAGCATCTGGCCTGTCTTAGCTTTTAAAATGATCGTCATGGAACATTTGAGTGCTTGCCCTGTGCCAAGCTTTCTTCATCCCCAAAGGAAATCTGGTAGCAAAGAGTGATCTCCACATACTGGCATCTCCTAATGTTTGAATTCCACTGAGTTCTGAAATCTCTTAATTGTTTCCAGGGCCCTTCTGAGGAGAGATGTGTTTTCTTGAGTTAGATGGGGTTGGTGTTCTCCCTGTCAGGTACGGCTCTGAGAAGGCAGCGGGGTTTCCACCCAATGGAATCCCCATGGTACTTCACAGCCAGAAGATCAGAAAGAGCGACATAATTTCCTGAAAGAGATTCAGGCCTAGAAATTTGTTCCTGAGTCCAGTGATTTCCCACAGTGCCCAACAGGATGTACGTTGCAGCTGAGTTTGTGAACTTTTCACCTCGTGGACCGCTATGGGAAGCTTAATTCGCACTAAAGTGTCCTTGGCCAAATTCCTTTTAGATGAGAGTAGGGCAGTGACACTGGTTCTTGACGGTGAACTTGACCTGTGCTGTTGGGTGCTGGCAGGGGAGAAGCTTCAGGGCTTTTCTCTAGAAGCACAGAGCCCTTCGGTTTGGGGCTCCATGTCAAGAAAGAATGCACAGAAAGTGTGGGTAAGGGGGAGGGGCTGTGCCCAGCCCCTGGCTCATGGATACACAACACTGGCCAAGGGGACAGAGACAATGGGCAAGGGTTTTTCTCCCAGAGATTCCTGTTGTATATATTGCAACAGTTGGGGATCCGCAGGGTTCATGTAGATCATTTGGCCCAGAGCCGGGAGTCTATTGCCCACGGATGCACAGCCCATTCACGGCAATAAAATTACAAATGAAAGCCTAAATGCAGTTACAGGCCACACACGGCGCGGGTAAGGAGGACTGACAGGCATTCTGCAGCAGCCTCGGTCCCCTCTGGGTGCTTGGCTACCTTCAACTCTGAAATTCCAGGATGTTTTGCTCAGAATATATATCTCCCTGCTCTTCTGACTTCATCGCATGTTCCCAACAGAAGAGATGAAATGCAAGTCTACAATCAAAAACTGGAAGTTTCCTTCTGAGGCTTCTGCCCAGGGGCCCAGCCCTCCTTCTGATCTCTTGAACCTATTGATTGGCAGAAGTGGCAAAGACGAAAGTAGACACAAGAGCAATGGCCGTCACAGTCACTAGTAATAATGACAGAAACAATGGTGAATCACAGGAACGGCACGGCGCCCTCAAGTCCTCAGTGCCTGCCAAATCCCGGACAGCGGCCAACTCCCAGACTGGTGACTTTCCCCTGCTTTCACAAAGGCAGACGCTGACGCTGAGTGATGGGTAACCAGACCAAGCCACACCGTTGTGACCGAGAAGATCTAGGTCAGGTGGCACTGATGGGGAAGGGCACTGGCCCATCAGGCCAGAGGACGGGACAGAGCACGTCAAGATACCTTGGCAGAGCCAGGAGGGGGTCTGCCCTGAGACTCTACTTGCCCCTTCTCTTTGTACTGCTGACACCCCCATCAGCAGGCTGCCTGGGTAGCCCCTCACCAGGATGCTTCTGGACCTGCCTTCCAGGGAGAGGCACTAACCAGCATCTCTAGACCCAGCACTCATCACATCATAGTGTATCTGCACCCGATCACGGCCTCTCCGGGCCGGATGATGCCTCCTCAAGGACAGGGGCCATGACTTCCTCACCTTGGTGTCCCCACCACTAGCTGTGTCTGGAATAACAGAGGTGCTGATTAAAACAGGAATGAACAGATGAATGAAGACAGGAGACTAGCGTGGATGATGCTCTCAGCCTTTTATAACCTGTGTCATCTTCCAGTAAATGTACACGTTGTGAACTGCCTCCCAACGAGGGTTCAAAGCCCCGGGGATGCCACCACAGCTCTCTTGACCTGTGCAAGTCACTGAGGCTCTCTGTCAGCCAGGCTGGGCTCCTATGGTCTGTGTTACCCAAGCCATTTGCAATTTCTGTCATTATCTAAACACTCAACGTAGAACATGTTTTGTTTTTTGTTTTTTTTCAAAATACATTTGCTTCTCACCTTCAGAACCCTGAGAACTCACTGTGTCGTGGAGTCAAGGTGTGTTGACAGGGAACGAGGACTTGACTACAGTCGCTGGAGGTATACATGGAGGTGAGGAGGCTGATTCCATGAACACAGCAGAGGAAGAACACATACAGCTCTGCATGTTGATATCGGACTGTGCACCTGGGAGACCTTGAGAGTGAGGGTGGAGACCCTGTCCCAGTGGGCAGCGGGGTTACCAGCTGCCAGCGGTAGGGGGCAGGGAGTAGGCGAGACCACTTGGGGCCGCAGAGAAAGGGCCTAAATCCTGCAGTCTCTTGGGGATGCCAGCCTTGGGGGTTCCCCATGAAACAGCTGGACGAGCTTTGGGACAGATACCGGGATCTCATTGTAGCTCTAGTTAGTCTCAGAGGAGACGGAAAATGAAAAACCCGTATCTGTCTTAGGAGGCTTGTGAATCTCAGAGTCAAAGGGAAAGTGTGAGTCAAGGTCCAAGGAACCTGGACAGGGCTGGGGTGTGAGGGTGAAAAGGGTGTGAGATAAGGCATATTGACATTGGGAAAGAAGCCCTTACTCGTCTGTAAGTCTGTTATGGGGCCTCAGAGCTTTTAGAAGCATGTTTTTCTCACCAACATAGTCTAAAGTGCAATGAAATTACCAGAATTCTCTAAGACCTCCCTGTTTTCTTCCATTTGTGGCAAAAGAGAACTTCTAAAAATATTTATCCACTTCACATAAGCAATATAAAAATAACAGCATAAAAACAAGTCATGCCAATGCACTGCGATTTTCCTGGGGAAAAAGCCTCATGTGCCAAAATATAAATAAACAAATAAATATGATTAATTATATGAGGGCATGGAGTTCTAAGATTAGGCTGGTTCTTTAGGATCAGGAATCTCTGCCTTTTGGGACAGTCACCTTACAGTTCCGCCTCCCCTCCACATTTATGTGTTTTTAATGTTCATTTAAAAACTTTTCTGGAGGGCTTATGAACTAGGCTCAGTTCTGGGGTCACAGAACTGAACATGACCAAGTCCTACCCTTGGGTCATGCTGTGGACAAACAGTTGTCCTGCAAAATGACCAAGACCATAAGCGCAACTGTCCCAGAGCATCAGACAAGAAGGGAAAGAGCCTACAACACATGATTTTAGAACAATACCATTTAGAAAAATAGTTTATTTAAATTACTTCATAGGATACCCCACAATACATCCTAGAGAGAGTCAAGAAGGATATATCTAGTCACCTATTTAAAAATTTTTTAAAGTTATATATTTATTTTGAGATAGAACTGTGAGGGGGAGAGAGAGAAAGAGAGAGAGAGAGAGAGAGAGAATCCCAAGCAGGCTTTGCACTGTCAGCACAGAGCCCCATGTGGAACCTGAACTCACAAACCATGAGATCATGACCTTAGTCAAAACGAAGAGTGGGATGCTTAACCATCTGAGCCACCCAAGCACCCCATCCTCTATTTTTTTAAAAAGCACCAAAACTACAAGAAAACAAGCATCAATCATCAAATCTTGGGAGAAGAATGTACTTCTTAAATTCTGAAGCAACAGAAGAAGTTACCAAGGAAAAAATTGCCACATTATGACCAGATAAAAATTTTAAATGCCAATATATTAAGTTTCTCCTAATCCTCCTATACGTGCAACTTAACAGAGGACTGTTGGGGAGAAGAAGGTGGGGAAAAATAGTGGGGGGGAGGGAGGCAAACCATGAGAGACTCTTGAATTCTGAGAACAAACTGAAGACTCATGGGGGTGGGGGGGAGGGGAGGGGGGTGATGGGCATGGAGGAAGGCACTTGTGGGGATGAGCACTGGGTGTTATATGGAAACCAACTTGACAATAAACTATTAAATAAATAAATAATAAATGCCAATATATTAAAAATACACCCAAGATTTCAGAGTGAATGGATAAAGAACACGTAACTATAATAAATATGTGGACAGAGGGTTAATTTCACAGCAAAACACCGATGGGAGAAGAGGGTTGGGGTCATGAACTGGGACTCATGAAAGGAAACACAATTAGTAAATAAACACTTGGGGAAGTTTCCTGCAGTATTAAGGATGGAATAAATGTAATTAAAATAATTACATGCCATTTGACCTATCAAGTTAACAAAGCTTACAAAAATAAACATCACTGCCAGAGAAGGTATGGTAACACAGTCCCTCAGGTTGCCAGGGGACAATACTTATCCAGAGCTCCATAACCATCTGTGGTGACGGGCCAAATAATCTAACTTCTGGGAATCCTGAGGTATTGAAAACAAATGCCATAAAATCTTCAGAGAGAAAAAAAATCATCACAATATAATTCACAATAATGACAAGTTGATAATATCATAAGTGTCCCCCAAAGAGACACAATGGTTAAGGAAACACTCTTTGGCAAGAGGAATCACTTCTATTTTAAAAGAGTATGTCATGACAAGAAAAATATGTCTGGTCGAATGTTCAATGGAAAAACCAGAACATAAACCTGAACCCACAGCATGATCAAGCCACGATAAAAGTGATTTCCATAGAAAGTCGAAAGAAATATACCACGATGTGTTTTCATGCTGGGATTAGACACAATTTGCGTTTGATTTCATTCTGCTGGTTCACCCATTATAAATGTACTTTCATGAATATGTCAGTGGTTCTCAAATTTTAAAACACATTGTCACTAAGTTATTCTTTAAATATGAGGACTCCCTGGCCCAGATGATCTCATCTACAGGATCTGGAATCTACATTTGTATTAGCTTTCCGGGGGAGTCTGCAGTTCTGAAGTCCATTCTCTGACACCAACTGGGTGTCCTGCCATTCAATTCCATTCCTACCCTAACTACCCGGTGTTAGCATGGGCGCCTGAGTTAAAGGCAAAGTACTTCAGTTCGACACTAACTATCCACAGTAAGCATCTGACCTCTCAAGTCAAAGGTAAGTTCCCCATAAGACTGACCTGCCTCAGATGCAAACAGATGGGATCCTGGAGTACAAATGTGGGGGTCCCTACAACGTCCCACCTCATAACTGTTGATTTGCTAGAAGGATTCGCAGAATTCATGAAAGTGCTGTACTTATGATGACAGTTTAATTTTGAAGGATACAAACTGACGCCAGATGAAGAAATGCCTAGGACAAAGTCTTCGGGAGGGAGCATGGAGCTACCATGTCCTCTCCTGCAATCCAGGCACACCACCCTCCCAGCACCAACCAGGAGTCTCCTTTGCACCTTGGTGTTTGGAATTATTACCGTTGTTTTTTTTTTTTATTATCTAGCCTTGATTGATTAAATCATTGGCCTTATGATTGAACTCAATCTCTAGCCCCTCCCTCCCCAGAGGTCTGGGTGTGGGTCTTAAAATTCCAACCCTCAGTCCCATACTTAGTCTTTCCAGTATGACCAGATCCTCCTTGGGGCCCCACTATCTAAGGTCCCACATCATTAGCATAAATTCAGGTATGGTCAAGAGGTGTTCATTATAAATAGACATTTCTATTCCTCAGGAAATTCCAAAGGCTGTAGAGCTCTGTGCCAGGGATGAGGGAAAAGACCAGATATATTCTTTATTATAGCATAATGACCTGTGTCCAAGAGTTATACCTTGAAAAATATTAGAATATGAATTATTTTATTTTAAAGTTGATTTATTTATTTTGAGAGAGAGAGAGAGAGAGCAAGGGAGGGGCAGAGAGAGAGAATTCCAAATAGGGTCTGTATCAGTGCAGAGCCCTATGCAGGGCTCAAACTCACAAACCATGAGATCATGACCTGAGTCAGAATCAAGCATCAGAGGTTTAACCGACTTAGCCACCCAGACACCCTTTTTTTTTAATTTTAGAGGGACAGAACATGAGCCAGGGAGAGGGGCAGAAAGAGACAGAGAGAATCCCAAGCAGGCTTCACGCTCAGCATGGAGCCCAACACAGGGCTCAATCCCACAACCCTGGGATCATGACCTGAGCTGAAATCAAAGTTGGATGCTCAACAGACTGAGCCACTCCAGCTCCCTAAATTATTTTAATTTTTGAAAACAATCCATGGGGAACTACCCTATGATCCAGAAATTGCAGTATTTGGTATTTACCTAAAGGATGCAAAACTACAGATTCGAAGGGGTGCATATATCCAATGTTTATAGCAGCGCTATCAGCAATAGCCAAACTATGGATAGAGCCCAAATGTCTGTCAACTGATGAACGAATAAAGAAGATGTGGTATGTATATACAATGGAATATTACTCAGCCATCAAAAATAATGAAATTTGCAATGAAGTGGATGGAGTTAGAATGTATTATGAGTCAATCAGAGAAAGAAAAATATATGATTCCACTCATATGTGAAATTTAAGAAACAAAAGAGATGAACACATGGAAAGGGGGAGAAAAGAGGAAAGAGAGAAACCAAACACAAGAATGCTTAACAATAGAGAACAAACTGAGGGTTGATGGAGGGGGGTGGGGGATGGGCTAGGTGGGTGATGGGCGTTGGGGAGGGTACTCGTTGGTGTTTATGGAAGTGATGAATCACTGAATTCTACTCTTGAAACCAACTTTGCGCTGTATGGGCAACTGGAATTTAAATGAAAGGTAAAAATAAATAAACAGAAGAAAGAAATTGCAGGGTGCTTGGCACCAGGTCAGGCTAATCCCTGTTTGCCATGCAAGGGCGTCCAATGTTAGGTGAGAGTTTTGGAGACTATGTGAGGCGTGGCTGATTCACAGAACAGAAATATCAGGGAGACATTACAGGTATTAAGGGGAACTGTTTTGTGAAGCTTGTTTTGGTTTTATGCATATGGTTATGGGCGGGGTGTGTATGCGTGTGTGTTTGACTCCTGGACTCCACAAGCAAACGGGTTGCAAACCCCAAAGTGCACAGTGCTGAAGATTTGGCCGCTAAGCATGGGCTGTGAGCTGTGTCGGGTGACCGTCAGCATGTATAAAGGGGGCTGTAAGGTGCCAAGTGCGGGGAGAGGACTGGCAGGAAACAGCCACAGGAAGTGATGGCCAGCTCAGGCACAGCAGGGAACTACATGTGAAAGGCCAGGGTGGAGCTGTATCTGGGAATTATTTTGACAGATTTAGGTGCCTGCCTGAATTCAAGGCTGCACACAAGTCTAAAATCCATAGAAGAAACAACGGGGTGGGGGTGGGGTATGTCATGATGACACATTGACTTAAAGGGCCCCCAGGACAGGGCATCAAGCAGAGGTAGATATAAGTGTGCCTGCCAGAGCCGTGGGACGGGGCGAAACCAAGCCAGGAGAGCCAGATAGAAGGCAGAATGGGAACACGGAGGACCGCGGCCCACCAGGGCTTCGAGGAAGAGGAGGAAGCGTTAGGGAGACAGGGGAGAAAAGCCAGAGGGCCCAGAAGGGAGGTTCCCTGGTGGAAGCAAGGGCGCCCCACGTGCTCTCCCCCGGAGCTCATTAGGGTGCACATAGAGTCTCCCTCACAAACCTGCAAAATTAACTAAGCTTGGGAATCGGAGGTTAGGAGTTTTCCAGACTCCAGAAATACGTCCCACCGAACACTACCTGGCTGGAGCCAGTTGGGGCCCAAGGGATTAAAATCCTACAGAATTGATACAGGTAGAGAGAGCTGATGGTGACAGAGAAGAGATTCAGTGGGGAACCCCAGACCGTCAGACTCCAGGGGAATTGCTTAGAAAAAGCACCAGGAAAGCGGATTCATTGGTTAAAAAAAAACAACCAGTGTTGATCTCACCTTAAACTAGACCCAAACAAATGTTAAGCCAATCAACGAGTGACTAAGCAAAACACAATAGATGAATATTGATACGAATTATGTCTAAAGAAGGGCCTCTCAGCAAATACGTCACTTATCTAAAGTATTTTGAAGGTCAACAAAGACAGGAACAAAAGCAACCAAGCGCATTACAGAGAATCAAGGGGGGCGTTTCAGAAAGGAGCCGCTAATAGTGTCCGATGCTCTGTAAACCACATCCGACCGTTGAGGTAAAATCGGAACTGGCTCTTGAAGAACACTGAGATTTAGACAGGTGTGGACTGGGGAGGAAGGTCCAGGTGGCCAGGACAGCCTGACGTTGGGTGACGGGGACCCCCAAGCCTTGGGGTGGCCTGGCTTCGTTATCAGGTTACAAAAGTCCTGCGTAAACAAAGGCCACCTGGTAAGTGACACCACCTGCCTAACTTCACTTCCTTATGACTGTCAACATTGACATTTGCAGCCTCTTTGAAAGCACATTTAATTACTCAAGCGGATGATATCCTCTCTGCAGGCAAGGGGGTCTAATCCAAAATACCTGATCCAGGATATTGACTCAGTCAGGGAGAATCGCCACCTCGGGAGAATGAGCCCAGATATTTCCAAGTGTTTATAGGCAGAGTCGGTTTTCTAATTATTTTCTCTTTCATCGAGCACATCTAAAGAGCAGTTTTTCATATGTTGTAACCAGGAAAGGAAGGAGATCTTCAAAACCAGATCCTTCCCATCAGAAGAAGAAGAAAACTACGGATAATGCCAGCAGAGGCAACAGATCTACACCAGGCTCGCTGTTACCCTTCCTGGATGGTATTTCAAAGAAACTATTTGATTTATCATTAAATACAGGGTAGGTTTCATCTGCATATACTTGCACAGGAAATGGATACGTCTGAAATGTCTGGCAACCAGAGCCGAGGGTCTAATTTATAGAGCCCGTGATATGTCCACAGTTTTAAAGGCATTTTATTTCCTGATACTCAAGAGAGAAACTAGATGCTTACGTGAACAGATGAGAAAATATATCCATTTAGGGGCACCTGGGTCACTCAATAGTTAAGCATCCGACTCTTGGTTTGGGCTCAGGTCATGATCTCACAGTTTCGTGAGTTCGAGCCCCACATGGGCTCTGTGATCAGAGCATGAAGTCTGCTTGGGATTCCCCCAGTTTCTCTGTCCTTCCCTGCTTGCGCTCTCTCTGTCTCTCTCAAAATAAATAAATACACTTTAAAAAAATGAAAAAAGAAAAGAAAATATGTCCTTTGAGTAACCACAACCTGTTTTTTTCTTGAGTCCTCTTGACTATCATGTGCACAAGACACTGGGGACACAGTGTTCTTACCCCGTGTAGACGTGCTCAGAGCCCTCCCATCAACATAGAGCAGAAGCAGTTTTTCTCCGTGGCAAACCCTGGATTCAGAACGAATGACAGCACTAAAGTCTATCAGTTGTGAAATTCGACAACATATTTCACGTGCCTGTGCTGCAGCCCTGAAGTGCACACACGCCCTCCAGGAGTTTCTCAGACCTTCTGCTCTCCCAGGCAAGAGACGGGATCCCCTCAGCATCTCCATCTCCCGGAGCCCTGATCTGCAAGATCAGAGGCCTGAGTTCTATCTCATTTACAGATTTCTAGTAACAGACTCTCACCTTTAATAAAGTGGCTTTCCTCCTTTTAAACTGGGACAGTCTTTGTTTACAGAGCTGACTGAAGGTATTCCTTGCCAATCTGATCTGTTGTTGTCTGGGGGCAAATTCCACCGGAAGGGAGTGCTTGGTGAAAAAGGACACTCTTTAGGGAGAAAAGGATTTTTTTTTTTTTTATGATCTAAGAAACCAGATGGATACAGACCTTTTGTGACACAGCTGAAAACTCACCAGTGTTTGAAAGAAGCCCACAAATGTTCACAAGCACACACAGGTTTTGCTTGATGCTTTTGTTCTATAGAAGTTTGATAGAAGGTATTTTCTGGACTTTTTGGGAGGAGAAAGGGGAGAGACAGGTTGAGGAGGTAGCTAGAACCTGGGGTTACTGACAGTGATAATTGGAGTCTCAGAGGCAGAAGAAATTGAGGCCAGCAGGGACTCCCTTTGTCCTGACTGTATAGCGTCGGGCTCAGGAGACCTGCGCTCAGCCTGCCCCACCGCTCTGTCCTGGCCAGGCTTCCATGCTGGTCCTGGCTGTGTACCCAGCTCATTTCCTCTGGGGCTGTCCACACAAACTGTGAGAGTGTGTTTGTATAGACATCTGGCCATTGCCCTCGCTAGACCCAGGATTAGGGCTGAGACACTATGTGTATTCACTTCTGCACACCCATCCCCTTACACAGGGGGAACACCCAGTAAATAGTCATTACTCAATGACCTCTTCTTGAAGACAAGGAGGCTTTAATGACGTCTTCTCTTTGTTCAGAAATACACACATTTTGTTTTTATCTTAAGTCTTTTCCTGGATACAGGCTTCTCTCCTGAAACTAATAAACACATTTAAATATCTCTTATCTTTAAGAGAAAGAAGGAAGGCCAGAAGGAAGGAGGGAAGACACAAAGATGCAGAAACAAGCAAAGGGAGAGGAAAGAACAGAACAGAGCCTTCTTCAATTCTGTCTCTCCATCTAGAGTATTTCACTGTCAAACCTCTTGAAAGATGAGGTAGCTGTTTTTTCAACCTCTCTCCCCTCCCTTACCCTTTGGTCTCTGCCACTCACTTTCCCCACGTCTCTATTAAAATAGCTCCTCTGAATTACCCACAGGCCTCCATTCTGACAGTGTGCCTCCTGCATCCAGAATTAACCAGGTAATAGGGGTCTACTCTCTGACACAAGGAATCTGCTCCCCAAAGGTCATTTTCCTCATCTTCATTACCAATGATAAACTACAGTAAGGCACAGAGAGGGTCTGACCTTCCAGACTCCTTCTTCCTAAAGGTTGGTTGTATTGATTTTCTCTCCTCCATCACCCGCAAACCTCCCCACCCCATTTCCATCAACCAAAATCCAGCAGACAGGCTTGCTTTCTCCTTCGTAGAGATAGTGGAGATCGTGAAGCAATGAGGAGCTCAATTTCCCTGACATCTCCACTTCTAGAATTACACCGACTTTTACCTTCATTGCATCGGTTGCCTGTTATGGTGTAACAGCACTCTGAAACTTAGTGGCATAAAACTACAATAAACATGCATTATCTCACATAACTAGGGAATTCAGGAACTGCCCGGCTGTTGGGGGTTCTGGATCAGGGTCTCTTGTGAGTCAAGGTTGACATTATCTCAAGTCTTGACTGCAGTTGCAAGACCCACTTCCACAGGCCTGGTACCAGGAGGTCTTCGTTTCTTTTTCTTTTTCTTTCTTTTTTTTTTTTTAATTTTTTATTTCTAGGAGAGAGAGAGAGAGACACCGTGAGCAGGGGAGGGTCAGAGAGAGAGGGAGTCACAGACTGAAACAGGCTCCAGGCTCTGAGCTGGCAGTGAGCACAGAGACCGACGCGGGGCTCGAACCCACGAACCGCGAGATCATGACCTAAGCGAAAGTCGGACGCTTAACCGACTAAGCCACCCAGGCTCCCCAGGAAGTCTTCGTGTCTTACTGCCTTTTGGCAAGAGGCCTGAGTCCCTCAGCACATAGGCCCTCACATCATGGCAGCTGGATTTCCCCAGAATGTGATTCAAGAGAGTATAGGTTGACCTATATAACAGAGCCTCAAGAATGACATGCCATCACCGTCCTAATACCTGGGTGAAACAGGTGTGAGTTGGAGACACTCATGCCAAGGTGTGAGCAGCAGGAGGCAAGACTTCCTGGGGCCATCTTGAAGCCTGACTACCACATAGACCTTTCTCTTGGCTTCACCAGTGATCCATTTTTACTTCTCCTCTCTAATTTCTCCCTGTCTACTAACTTATTTGCCTAACCAAGTATGTTCAATATCTTCTAATTGAAGAAAAGAGAACCCTTTCCCCATTTATGTGATTCCACTGAGAGGTTCTTTGAAACGTCATCTGTACATTGTCTCTTCTTTCTCAGATCCACTCGTGCTTCACTCCACCACTGCCTCTCTGCTCCCCTCTATTCCTCCAAACTCTGCGGTGGTCACCAGTGAAGTCCTAGTCACCAAACCTGGTGAGCACTGTGACGCAGGTGGCATCGCTGGGAACAGAAGCTTAGGAAACTCCCTTTCCTTCCTGAAGTACCTTCTCCTTCAGCTTGTCAGGCATCTATCTCTCCCAGGTCAGCCCTTAAGTCTGTTTCTCTGCATCTCCCCTAACATTTCATCTTCCTCTGTCCTCTCCCTTAGATATTGGCATTTCCAAGGGTTCCTTCCTTGGCTCCCTCCTTCTCTCTCTCTACACTCGGTATAACTGGAGTCTAAAGCCCCAGGCGTTGCAGTGAAGAAGGTCTGCTTGGTGATAACTCTGGCCTGACCACCTGCGTGGCCTCAGCAAAGTCACTGAACTCTCCACGCATCATGGTCCTTATCTCCTCAATGGAGAGCACAGGTCCACCTCACAGGAGGGATGGCTGTGCTAATTCATGCAAGTGAAAAAAGCCCGAAATCTGGTAATGATGCTCTTAGGGCTTCAGGGGGACCTGGCTCATTGGATTCATCAGTTACTTACAGCAGATTTTAATTTCACAAGTCACTAACCAGTGCACGAGCATTTTCCCATATCCGCACTTTGTATATTGAGCCCCAACTTCTACCTGAAAGCTAATCTAGTCACTTTCAAGTAAACCTAGCCAGATCTGGTGACTTCTTGGTAATTTCAGAATGAAATTCAGCTAAATTCAGGATCCTTTCTCGCTTCTTCTACGGTCATACCTGGGATCAGTGGACACCTGTCCGTCATCATGGTGTCCGGGACTGACGTTTGGTTCTGGGCCAATATCTGTCCATGAGGCTTCCACCTGCTTCATCATCTTCAGCCATGGTCATCTCTGTCACCCACTAAAATGTGGCCCACCAGGCCAGCCTTGGAGTATCACCATCCTTCAGACCTGACACCAGTGTCAACTACAGTGTACCTTGTAACCATGTGCCAGTCTAGCTCTTAGGTAGGCAACCTGATCCCTCAGCCCAGACAACAAGGCTTACCAGCTGGTTCTTTCTCAGACAACCTGCTTGCCCTTTCAGACCACAGGAAGACCCATCCACACCCCCACGGTGTCCAAGGGCCTCTAGGAGGTCCCACAGGGTGAGCTGCCATTCCAGCACCATGTTGTACACCTGCTTCTCTCTAAAGCCTGCTGTCTGCCTGGAAACCCTCAGAGGGAGACATGGGATTCTTTCAGCCTGGGATCCATTGATGTGGCTGGAACTAGATCATTCCTGCAAGACTGGGCCAGAAGACAGCCAGTGGGATCCGGGCTCCTAGAATGAGTCATTGACTCATTCTAGAGTCTTCTCCAGCTTATTTCCACATCACCACTAGAGGCTCTTACCAGGATTCCATGAGGAACGGGAAAAAAAGGCAATTGCAGTCACTGACAAATAATTGAGCTACATGGCCAAGCCATTCCCTCTATTTTTTAACTTGATGTCAAAAAGTTCAAAAATTCATTCTCTGCTTTCTGTTCATAATTATCTTCCTACTTGGGGCAATACAGATGAATGCCAGAAGCCTGAATCGAGAGAAATCCCAGGCTTGAGTTATGTGCATGACAAGCTCAGGGTTAATAATTACATGCTGTCATCCCAAGCATGTGTGTGCTGATAGCCCCCAAACCCCTTTGCTGCCCATGGCTGCCTGAACATCCCCAGAGGTCACTGCCCTGAAGACTCACATTCACTCATTACTTTGTTTCTGTTTCATTGTCAGTGTTCAGCCAATTCTAACACCACGACTTCCTGCCCCTAAACCACAGATGCCTTCCTATAGAGAGTTGGGGCAGGGCTCTGAGTCCCTGCTCCCTTGGCATCTAAACCTCATGGCCCCGTATGGTAGATAGATCTGTTTGGATGAGAGAAGACTAGATTTTAGTCCGGATGTGGCTGTTTAGTTAGTTAAAGGAGGTCTTTTCCCTAGATGGCATTATTACCCGGACTTAAAATTCTTCAGTTTCTCTCTCAGTATTTACTTGCAATGATGTCTAAGCTTAATATGTTGTTTAAATTAGGTCACGCCTTTCCCAAAAGTCTTCTGAGTGTTGACCCCCATGATGGGTTCTGTGCATGTGGGCTCCAGAAGAAGCAGGATGTCACTGAGCAGTGGCTGGTGCTGGGACACCGCTCACATGCCCACTGCCCATGAGTCCTGGATGCTGCTGCCCCAGCCTCCATCTTCCCAAGGTGAGTAGGTGCTGTGCCCCAGAGAGGGGAAGGTAGTAAGGGCTTGAGGTTCTGGGCAATGGACGCACTAGCTTTGGGTTCTGGCTCTGCTCACATCTGGAATCAGGCTTTCTTGGGGCACCCAACTTTCACCCCAGGTCATTCCTGCCTTACTGATGTCAAGGTACCAAGTTATTTGACTTGTGGCATCCCTCTTCTTCCCTCCTGGGGCTGAAGGCCAGGCAGGTGGGAGGGAATGACCAAGGGCTGAGTACCCAGATCCTGCATGGTGGGACCACAGAGCTACCAGGCTGTGAACCTGTGCACACAAAGGGAAAAATGACCCCGGGGCCTACATAGAGCTGTCAGGGCCTCCGCCAGAATGGGTCTGCCCCAAGTCCAGGCTGTGGGACTCAGGCCCAGCAGAACCAGGGGAGCAGGACTATTGCCCTGGAGGGTCTGGAAGGCAGGGTGTTGAGCCAAGGAAAGCTGTCCTTAAGGGATAAGACCTACTGGGATTAACTTTGCTGGATTGTGAGCTTGCCTGGGACCTGTGTTCCCCTCCTTCCTCCCCCTTCCTCCCTTTTGCAATGGATCTGTCTGTCTGTCTGTCTGCTCCCTATCCCACCAGGGTGTTTGGAAGCACACAACTCGTCCGGTTCCACTGATTCCCACCTGGAGTCTCTCTGACCCCTGATTTAGAACAGATTCAGACAAGACTTTGAACAAGATAAGAGCTTTGAGAACTTCAGATGGAATGCGTGTATTTGCATCTGAGAAGGACATGGATTTGGGGAGGACAAGGCAGTATGTTAGGCACCAGATGTGATATCCCCCACCCACCAACTCATATGTTGGAGCCCTAACTCCCAATGTGACTGTATCTAGATCGAGGAGATGGTGGTACAGGATCAATGAGGTCATAAAGGTGGGGCTCGAATTAGCTAAGGTCAGTGCTCTAGCAAGACAAGGAAGAGACACTGGTGTCCCCTCACTCCTCCATACAAGGACTCAGCTAGAGGGGAGCCATCTGTAAGCCAGAAAGGAGCTCTCACCAGGGACAGAATCAGTGGCATCTTGATTTCAGATTTCCAGGCTCTGGGCCTGTGAGGAACAGAAGTCTGTGTTTAAGCACCCCAGTCTGTGATGTTGTGACATGCGGCCTGAGCACACCACTACAGTGTCACCATACCTTATGGCCCAGGGACTCATGCTGGAGACCCATGGAACAGCAAGGTCAAGGACAAAGCTTAAAGAGCCACCAAACACTAGCCCTAATTAACAGAACATTGGAAGGGGCATTTTCTGTACTTTGTTGAAAATGCCATTGCCCGGTACCTTGGCAGAGGTGGGCTGCTCCAGGGACAGAGGGCAGCAGTGGCCATGTGACACTCTGTAGCCCACAGTCCTAGTCTCAGGAGACCTTCTGGTGTTTGACAGGGAAGGCCAGCCCATGGGGGACACCCTGCCATCAGGAGAAACCATTAGATCCAGTGACTGTGTCAAGCACATCCTAAGAGGCCAGCATGGCCCAGAGCAGGTTATTGTCAGGCAGCCAGTCAGACTTGTGAGAGGTCTGGGAGCCATCCTGGGAAGGTCCCCAATCATTACAGGAACTGGGACTCACCTTGCATCGGCTAGGGTCCAAGGAGCAGGGACGACAAGGAATGTGCTCTATGAAGTGACCCCATTTGTAACCACAGTCCTGGTGGGACCCAGGTCAACTCCACAGTGGTCATCCCTTTGTTCATTCAGTTATCCAACAAATATGTATAGATCACCTGCCGTGTGCCAGGCTTTGTTCTATGATGCCTTAGTCTGTTTGAGCCACTGTAACAAAAGTATCCTAAACCAGTGGTTTACAGACAATAGAAATGTTGTTCTCATGGTTCTGGAGTCTGGATGTCCGAGCTGAAGGCACCAGCAGATTCAGTGTCTGGTGAGGTTCTGCCTCCTGTTCTGCAGACCGCCACCTTCTCCTTGGGTCCTCACAAGGCAGGAAGGGTGAGGGAGCTCTCTGGGGTCCCTTTTATGAAGGATGCTGATCCTGTTATTGAGGGCTCTGACCTCCTGGAGGCCCCACCTTCAAATACCAGCACAGTTGGGATCAGGTTTCCAGGTGTGACTTTTGGAAGGACACATGTGCCCTGGAGGTCTGTCCTAGAAACAGAATCCTGAAGGTGCACGCAGACATCAAGCAAGTGAACAAAGGTGTGGAGCTGAGAGAACGAGAGGTGAGAGTATGTACGCACATCTGCACATATGGTATATCTAGCACATATGTTATAAGTAAATATATATATTAGTCCCTTTCTTAGTGAGTCAGTCACCATAAAATTATTTTGGTGTCTTCGTAAAGTCTAGAGTTGAAAGGAGAGGGACATGCGGGGAGACACATCAGCCCAGATCTTGAACTGGATGGAACCTTCTTTCAGAACAGATGGGTCCCCCATTATACCAACCAACTCATAACCATTTTGCGTCGGGTGGGGGCTCTGGGGTGCCTGGTCTTCCTGACAATATCCAGCCACACGGACAGCCAGCTAAGCACGGCTTAGGAAGACTTCGCTCTTCCTGACTCAGAGGAAACGTGGGTGACAATCTGCCCACCTCCTCTCACTCGTGAACTTGCAAAGTCTCGTTTCCAACATGTACCAGTGCATCACATCCATCTGCCTTGTTGTTACTGGAATCCACTCACCTACTGGAAGCCCCAAACGTCGCCTTCGAAATGCTTTGGTGTCTATGAGAGCCGAAGGAATCACACATTAAGGCTGTTTTAATAGGCACAGAAATGCAGTTGCTAAATCTCTTTGTGGTTTTTCTTATAATGTTTTTTCTAATATATTATAATCGTCCATGTGTGCCAATATCAACTGTTAAAGGCAATACCACTGCCATTACTATTAAAAGGCAATAATGAGTCTGGAAACTCCCATCCGGCTTCCCTGCACAGACCCTGTTTGACCACAGTCAGCCTCACACGAACAACACCTGCCCGTCTTCAGAGCATCTTCTCACACATGCGCTTGCTTCATGGCAGTGTCCCCGTCACACAGACAGGCAAGACTGTATTTCGACTTTTTGTTAAGAGACAGTTTTCCTGCGCTTCCCTCAGCTGGTCGCAGCCAGGCCCGCTGCCAAGTCCCTGCCATTCCCCACTGGGGCAGACAACCTGGTGAAACATGTCCTTTCTGTCATCACCAAACCCCACCAATGACAGGGGCCACGGGATCCATAAGACCCATTCCACTCACTCATTTTGTTACCTTCCTCTCTCAACTTGGGGTGTCGCTAAGGACTCCTCATTTGGTCAGCCCATCCCAAATGTGGAAAACGCACGCACCACCCCGGGGAGGGAGGCTGCATAGGAGAGGACCGGGCTTGCGGCCATGTCCCACCCCCTGTCCCGTGCCAGCCCAGGCAGAGTGCCATGGTTGGGGGTGGAGAGCAAGCCTTTTCCTTGCAAGGAGGTGGTGACTGTGGCATGTGACAGAACAGAGGGGAGGCTGGCAGTATCCACAGTCTCTGCTTCCCAGAGGAGGGTGGAGGTTTCCAGAGGGCCACACAAGAGAGGCAGCAAGTTGGGGATCTCTGCCAAGAGAGAGGGTGTGTTCCCAAACGGCTTGAGCCCGCAGCCCTCGAGTCACCCCGAGAGCCTCGCTGAGCTAATGTTTATTGATGCTGTTTTCTGTTAATTAAATTAAATCTTCCTGAAACAGTGCTGGCAGGCAAGGCTGCCTGGTGGGGTGGAGGGGGTCTATTTTCCCAGGTGCTGGGTGGGGCCCAAGCCAAGGGAAGTGAAACATGATCCCCCCCAAATGTGAAAGTCCCCAAAGTAACCCTGTCCTTCTTGCCAGAGGCAGTTCTGTCACCAGGGCTGCGCTTGGATCTCATCACATCTTGCTTCGATTCATTGCTTTCTGCAGAAAATTCCATGCAGAAAAATAAAACCTAGACATAATGATTTTGATTGGAAATTACTGCTCTCTAACATAAAACATATTAAATGCCATTAAATTTTATGGATTATGGTTCCCTGGTGGATGGCATACTAGCCCCATGTTCAGAAAATGGTAATCCAGTGAATTTAGATCTGCATGATTTATCTAGAAGACCTGAGATGCCATCAAATGACTTCACTCACCACAGATACACTGAAACCTCGAATTGTTAGTTTTTAATTACCGTCAAACCTCTTCATTTGCCGATTTCAGATCTGCAAATTTCCTTTCTTGCTAAAATGTATTGGTAACTCCAAAATCAATAAGCATGGAGATTTTGTGGTCATTTGTGGACATGCACACAGAAGCAAAAACGTAGAATCGCGCAAAGCCCGCATTCCCAGGTGACGAGGAACCAGGGACGCTGTGTCCCCGTGTCCCAGCTCTCGTGCTGCGAGTGAGGGCGAGTGTCCCTCTCGTAGTCTATTTAGTGCAACATCTTTTGCTGCTTCGTGCCTCTCATTGCTGATTTCACTGGCCCCCAAGTGTAGCCCTATAGGGCTGTCCACATTCCTGCGTGCCAGGAAGCGGAAAGGTGTTAAGGAGAAAAGCCATGTGCCAGATGAAGAGCATCCAGGCCGAGTTACAGGGTCCTTGGCCGTGAGTTCCGTGTTAATGAGTGAACAGTTCAGTACATGGAGACGACCTCACTGATCTGCGCATGAGGCTGCTTCGGAAAGTGCAACATCCGCAGTGTAAACGGCCACAGTTTCCAAGGAAGCTATAGAAAAGATGGAAGAGCAGAGAAATGTGCGGATTTGAGAAAACATAGTTGCAAGACCACTGCTCTGAGGCTCCAGGCCAGAGAAGTTCATGGCCGTGCTACCCACTGCCAGGAAAACGTGAAGCCCTCTCAGCCAGTGTCTTATTGTGAAGAAATATTGCACGGAATTGATTGTGGATAAGAAATATAAATTAAAGTGACCTTTATCCAGAAGCACACATCAAACAAGGTTACGTATTGATGAGTTGATATAAACGTTGTGACGGCGGCTCCTGGGAGCCCAGTCCCCTGTCTCCTCCAGTAGCATTGGCTCTGTCTTCACCAATTCAGTGTTTGAGGTGGCTTTATAAAACCAACTGCTGTGAACAGTGAGATCAGACTGGCATTTGTTTTAATGCTGAAAGTTATTCATGCAGAGACTTTAAAATATGAGGTTGCTAAGGAAAAATTCATCTCCCAGAGATGAAGATGGTTAAAATTGTGGTTTATGCTTTTCTTCAAGGTGTTGGTGTTTGCGTTTGCATTTCACACTGTCTGTGATCTGCGGTGTTACCTTGAAATCGTTGTTTTTTTTCAATAAACATCTGCCTGAAACCTGACTCTTGACAGCTGTGTGATACCCCACTCCATGAATTTTCCCTGATACCTGTGTGTCTCTTGTTGGACAGAGTTTCCAGGTATGGCTCTACAGGTTGTTCACTGCACAAGAGAGGAATTCAGCTTACATGCAGCTTGACAAGCCAGGCATCCTTACTGGGGCTGTGTCTTCTTGGAGGAAGGGGTGGCTGTCAGGCTGTGAGACTGGGTGCTGGCTGCTCAGAGGTCACACCTCTTTCCCGTTTCTTCCAGAATACCACATGAGCCAGGGGAGTCGTTGGTTGGACATCTGGGTTGTTTCCAGTTTAAGGCTGGTAAAAACAGTGAGGTGGTGAATTGCTTCACTCTCAACTCCTCTTGACACAAATGACTGATTGCTAATAATTGATCAACTCTGAGAAGTGGGGTGACTACCTTAAAAAATGTAATTAACTTAGTAGCAACCACTTCTGTAGGCTGATATAAATTCTACTTTTAGGAAAAGTTCTTACAAAGCACACTGGGTAGATGCCAAGCTTGGTGGGTGCTCCGGGAGAGCAAATCCCACCCGCAGGCTGAGAAAGCAGGGCATGTATACACGTGGGCTCACTGCAAATCATTCTCATCTCTTCCCCAACGCTGACAAGTAGCCCCTCCCTCCTTGCTCGTCCCTGACCTGCAAGAGGGTTTTATTTTCTTTATTTATATATTTTTAATGTTTATTTATTTGAGGGGGGGACAGAGTGTGAATGGGGGAGGGACGGAGGGAGAGGGAGATACAGAATCCGAAGCAGGCTCCAGGCTCTGAACTGTCAGCATAGACCCGACTCGGGACTCCAACTCATGACCTGAGAGATCACAACCTGAGACGAGCGAAGTCAGAGGCTTAACCGACTGAGTCACCCAGGAGCCCCTGGAAGAGGATTTTAAATAGGGGAAGAGAAGCTGGCATTCATTTAAAGCCCAGAAATTCTGCCTTTTGTCACATTCTCTCAGGGAATCTCCCCACGCGGCAGCTCCTTCTGAAAAACTAGATGATGAAAGGGACCCTCCGCCAAGGTCCTTTTCTGCTTGAGAAAAATGATTGTGACATTGTGCTTGCTGGACACGACCTATGGCGGGGGGCGCGTATTTAGTATCGGGGCTTGACACAGGAACACGTGTGTATTAAAGTTCTATAACCTGCCAGTCCCCAGACCCGGGGCCCTGTGTCTCAGTCACCACGTAAACTGTTGCTGCTGGGGTTTTATTGGCTGCGCGGCCCGCCCACCCCCTCACAGGACTAGGGGGACCCCGGCCAGAGGCCTGCACCGTCCTGCTTGCATCTGTTTCCCATCTGAATACTAAGCCATGGCCATTTCAAACGAATAAACCAAACAAATGGGAGAATAGTCAAAATGCATTTTAAAAAAAAATGATTTCCTTCCAAATGGCTAAAATGCATGTTCCCTGCTTCCCCTTCCAGGCAGCACCTTGACCTCAGTGCGCCCCGCCCTGCGCCAGGCGCGGCCCCAGCGGTGGGCACAGCCAGGGGCCGGCTCCCTTCCCCCTGAAACCCTGAGCCAGTGCCTGAGAGGCCACACCTGTGCCAGGGCAAGCGTCAGGACGGGGTGGGGTGGCCACTAGGCGGTTAACCCCGCGACCCCCCTGGGGCTCCCCTGACCCCGCATCCCATCCCGGCGAAGGGGTGGGATGGGCTGGCCTGGTGCTGCAGGTGGAGGGATCCTGTTCAAGCAAACAGGGAACAAGGCTTCGGGGAAGAGGGAAGGGCCTCTGCCAGGAGCCGCCGCCCCTGGGGGCGGGCAGGGGGCGGTCCTCCAGCAGGCCCCGCCCCGGGCTGGCAGCTCCTCCTGGGGGTGGGGGCACAGCATAGCCCCCTGAGGGGCCCCGAGGCCCCGGTGAGCGTCCCTCTGTCGCGTGCGGGAGGTGGTGCGGAGGGGGGCGACCGCAGGGTGCCCTCCTGACTCCCCTCTCCGGGCATGGGGGGGCGCCGCGGGAGACCCCAGGCTCCCCTGGGCCTGAGCCGGCCTCCTCTTCAACTGACCTTGAACTCCATTTGCTACTCAGGCTCCTGGGGCCTCCCCTGACCTCACACCTGCAAGTGCTCCCCGCTGGCCTGGGTGCGGGTCCACAGTGGCCACAGAACCCCCTTCTTATCTCTTGAGCTACTGTGTATCAAATGCCATGCTTTAAAAAAAAAAATTTCTTAAAGTGCATTTATTTTGAGAGACAGAGAGAGAGAGAGAGAGAGAGAGAGAGCCACTGAAGCGGCAGAGAGAGGGAGGGAGAGAGAACCCCAAGCAGGACCCAGTGGGAAGCCAGGTTCGAGGCTCGAACTTACACACTGCAAGATCATGACCAGAGCCAAAGTCAAAGGTTGGACCCTTAATCTACTGAGCCACCAGGTGCCCCCACAAATGTCATACTTTTGACAATTTCCATCTCCCCTTGCAATCTGAAGACGCCTGCTTTGGGCTCCTGAGGTTAGAGGTTTGGAACTGTCACCCCAGCTTTGCTACCAATTAGCTGTGTGATCTGGGGTAGCCCTTTCAAGTTTTCTGGGCCGCAGGTGCCCGGGTCGGAGTGTTTCCAGGACACTGATTCGCGCCCTTCGTCCAGCCAACAAAAAGGGTGCTGCGAATGCGTAGCTGAGTGAAGGCACTAGGGCTGGAATGTTTGTACGTGCAGGTTTGGGGGTTTTCTAGCCTTCATTCTGATGATGCCGTTTCCTCGTCGAATGTTACGGGAGAGGAGGGACAAAATGTTTTCAGTATGGAAACTATCATTGTGACGAATATTACTATTCAATTTTTTTATCTTACCATCTTTATGTGAGAAGTTGGTGATTTTATTTTTGCCAATTACCCTTTATTTTGTTGTACTTAAATGGTCTCTGGTGCACCTGGGGGGCTCAGTTGAGCGTCTGACTTCAGCTCAGGTCGTGATCCCATTGTTTGTGGGTTCGAGCCCCACATCAGGCTCTGTGCTGACAGCTCAGAGCCTGAAGCCTGCTTCGGATTCTCGCTCTCTCTCTCTCTCTCTCTCTCACACACACACACACACACATACACTGTCTCTGCCTCTCAAAGATGAATTTTAAAAAAACATTAAAAAGAAATAAATGGTCTCCAGATCCCCGATTCCAGGAAAACAATGGACTCTATGCTTTTTGTGACTCTTTTCATATATAAAACTACAGAATCAGTTAACCATGACTACGAGATGTCTAATATTCTTGTCTAAAGACATTTTCGGCAAGGATCTTCAAAACCTTCAATGATATGTTCTTGTGATAAATCTCTTTAATTAATTAGTTAATTAATTTAGAGAGCAGGGGAGGGGCAGAGAGCAGGAGAGAGAATCCCAAGCAGGCTCCACACTCACTCCAGAGCCCAGTGTGGGGCTTGAACTCACGACCCCAGGATCATGACCTGAGCCCAAATCAGGAGTCAGACGCTGAACCGAGCCACCCAGGTGCCCCAAACTCCTTTACATTTTAATAGAATAGTTCCCTTGGCCTGTTTTGAAGAAGAGCTGTGCTCTGTTCTCCGAGGAACACGTTGCTTGCTCCTGCCTGCAGTGCTCCTCCGGAAGCTCGGGTCTAAATCGGTCCATTACGGTCAGCGTGTTAGGTACGTTGTGCGTCTTTGCTTCTTTGTGTTTCTCTCCTTTATGTTCTCTTATGTTTGATCTTATTTTCTTAATTTATTTTTATTCTTTAAATCTTGAAAAAGAAGCTGTGTCAAAACCTCTTTGAGGCAGCATATGAACAACAAATGCAGAATTTTTTAAAAGTTAAAAATATAGGGGCACCTGGGTGGCTCAGTTGGTTAGGTGACTGACTTTGGCTCAGGTCATGATCTCACAGTCTGTGAGTTCGAGCCCCACGTTGGGCTCTGGGCTCAGAGTCTGGAGCCTGCTTGAGAGTCTGTGTCTCCCTCTCTCTCTGCCCTTCTCCTGCTTAGGTTCTCTCTCTCTCTCTCTCTCTCTCTGTCTCTCTCTCTTTCTCTCTCTCTCAAAATTAAATAAACAGTTTTTAAAAAGTTAAAAATATAAACACACTAATTGAAAAACTGCTTAATTCTTAAGAAGGAAATTCATATAAAAGAAATTCAAAGGGATAATGATGACATGAAAAAAATTTTAAATTACCGTAAGCAAGGAACTGTGAATATACACAGTAGGCATATCCCCACCCCTCCTACCCCAATACAAAAATGTAAATTAGTGCAACGTTTTCCCCCAAAGTTTGTTTATTTCCTTTGAGACAGAGAGAGAGCACGAGCAGGGAAGGAGGAGAGAGAGAGGGAGGGAGAGAGTCCAAAGCAGGCTTCGGGCTGTCAGTGCAGAGCCCAGTGTGGGGCTCAAACCCACGATTCATGAGATTATGACCTAAGCCAGACGCTTAACTGAGTCACCCAGGTGCCCCATCAGTGTAACTTTTATGACAGACAATTAGCAATAAATGTCTAGAGTGTTAAAATATGCATGTCTTTTGGCCTAGACTTTTTCCCCTTGGCATTCCTTGTCAAAAAACATGATTAACGATATGTTTCTTCGTTATTAGTTATCAGGATCAATTTGTTAGTTATTAGAATCATTTTAATCGAGATGGCCCTAGCACAGAACAACTGTAGTCGGTCTCAACAGATGGTGGCTCCACATCGGCTGGCTTCCATGTCATGGAATCTTCTGGAAGCACCAAAAGTGATTTTCTACCAACTGTCACTGTCCAATGAATAGAGCACATCACCAAACAGTGTGTCTGTTGAAATCGAGCTGTTGTAAAGAAATATATGCCAAGCTAGAAAATAATTTGGAAGTGCGTTCACAAACATGAAGGCAAAAGATACCACGAGGGACAGGACTTCAGACACATTTTATTTTACTGCTTTCTGTTTGCTTGCCTCCATATTCTGATTTTCTCCCCTTGCAATGAACCTATATTATTTTTATAAGTTGAATTATTTTCAAGAGCAAAAAAAAAAAAAATAGGGAGAGAGAGAGAGAGAGAGAGAGAGAAGGTGGGCAACTGGGCAACCTGACCATAAGCAAGATAGTCAATCATGGGAAAAGCAGTTTTCCATTTGCTCCTTAATTGGCAGGTGTTTAAAATATAACAAGTACTTTGTATATGGTTGATAACAAGCATCCTAACAGTCTTCGATGTAACAGTGAAGTAGAATGTCTTAGGTTAATGTCAAGAGTTTTACTAGCCTTTTCTAGAGAATTACATTAATGCCAAGTGCCAGCCTTTGATGGGAGACATAAAACCTAGGGAAACCAAAGCTCAGAGCAGACCTCACCAGCTCCCCTACCTGCTCGCTCCAGCCACCAGGCAGCAGCCCACAACCCCAGCCGTCTTCTTGAGAGCCATCCCCACAGCCTGCGCTTTCGGTGAAGCATCAGATATATTGTGCGTTGTCTCTGTTTTTGAGAACTTAACAGTTTAGGAACAGACTCAGGTGCGGATATAAATGTAACCCTAACAGGATACCATGAGATCCAGGAATCACCAATGACCCTTCCAAGGTCATGACCTGGGCAAGTTCAAAGTCGGCCTCAAAACTGTATGGCTGGAGTCAGCTCTTCCTTTATAAATACACACACGCACACAGCATACACACATCAACAAACAGGCAACACAAATCAAAAAAAGCATTCATGTAAAGTATTTGGAGGTGTGGCATGGTTTTTACTGATGTCACATCAGTTGGGTAGGAAAATGAGGAACAGAGGACAGGATTTAATGATTTCAGCACACCAGGTCCAGATGAACTGGTTACACTGGCCTTCTATTTTTCTTCTTTCTTTCTTTCTTTTTTTTTTTTTTTGGTAAGTCAAAGTGGGAATTAAAAAAAAATTTTTAATGTTTATTTACTTTTGAGAGAAAGAGTGAGAGAGAGCAGGGGAGGGGCAGAGAGAGAAGGAAACACAGAATCAGAAGCAGGCACCAGGCTCTGAGCTGTCTGCACAGAGCCCGATGTGAGGCTCGAACTCACGAGCTGTGAGATCATGACCTGAGCTAAAGTCAGACACTGAACTGACTGAGCCACCCAGGGACTCCTACCCTGGCCTTCTAGAATCTTGCTCAGTTACCCCAAACCCATGACACCTTACCGCCTTATCTTCCAGGCCGGTCTTTCCCAGTTCCCTACTTTTCTCTCTCTTGCTTGCTTCCCCTCCCCACTCCTTCTGTCCAAGCAAGACCGCCTTCCCAAATAACCTACACCAAATACGAACTGGCTCTACGGGCATTGTTCCACAATCTTTACTCATGTAATCCTTGCATAAACCTTTGAGGAAGGCAGTTTCTTAAGAGAAATCCTGGGGCCAGCCGGGGTTTTGTGTGTTTATGTGTTTTTACCTCATTACTTAAATAATTATATTAGCTATTCCAAAACCAGGAATTCAGTTTTTAGAGCTGGAAGGAACAAATGAGCAACCGGGTTTAATCTCTGTGTAGCTGTTAAAAGGTAGAATGGATTCATGTGATGATTCTGTTTTCTCAGATGCTCTTTTAATTGAGGAAGGTGAGTCCGAACGACTACTACTACATCTGTCTCAACCCCAGAAGTAACCCAAAACACAATTCCACAATTCTGTCCCAATTTACCTCAATATGGTGTTTTTCAGCCCATTGGAGGGAGGGAAAGAGGAGCCTGGAGGGTAGAGATAGAGTTGGAATCAAATGGTTGAAGCTTTACGGAAGTCGTGTCTGATCTGGAACCCTGATCACCCATCACCCACCTTCAGGTTTCCTCCCGCATCAGCCGCGCCTTTTTGGATGCCCCCTGCCCTGTGGCAACCGTCCTCATTCATTGGCTGCTGTTGCCACATCTCAGCCTGAAAAATGAGAGGAGGGAGCAGTGAGCGGGGCCAGGAACCCAGGGGAAGGTCCGTCCGGAGGGCCAGGTTGAGAGAAGATGTGGTCAAAGTCAGGGAAGGAAGCCCGGATCTTGTTCTGTCGGGAATCCCCACTGGCTGACCAGAAGCCGCAGAGCCCCGGAGCCCAGCATGGCCACGCAAGTGCCAATGGATGTGCAGGGCAGAAGGAGGGGTCCAGCCACACGGGGCGAGGCTCAGGGGTGCTCACACCAGTGCATGCAGACACCCTCAGCCTCGATCAAATCTCACACGTACTGTCTTGTGACTTGTGATATACATAGCTTGGACTTCTCATGGTTCTTGGCTCAGAGCTCCCCCAACTCTTGGAATCTCCTGATCAACAAGAGCAATGGGAGCATATTTTGTTATAACATTTGGTCCCTTGTCCTCAGTTCCTGAAATCCGTTCAGAGCCGTAAGGTGAATGGGTGTCTCGTTATTCGTAACGAACATTTTCCACCACGAATGAATTTACGCTGATGAGGTGATGCTGAAAATCCCCTAACTGTAGGAGGGGCTGGTTGCAGGTGGGCCTGACCAGGGATAGAGAGCTGGAACTTTCAGCCCCACCCCCTGGTTTCCTAGGAGGGGTGAGGATCTGGAGGTTGGGTTAATCACCAGAGGCCAACGATTTGCTCAGTCAGGCCTGTGTAATGAGGCCTCCACAAATTTCCGAAAGGTCAGGATGGACAGAGGTTCCAGGCTGGGTGACCAGAATGCTTTCACGTGCCACCGAGCTGGGCCCCGGGCTCCATGGGGCAGTAAGCGTCTTTGTTGGGGACCTCACCCTGTGTGCATCTTCATCTGGCTGTTGATCTGTATCCTTTAATATCCTTTATAATAAACCAGCAATCTCATGAATAAAACGGGGTTCTTGAGTCCTCTGAGATGCTCTGGCAAGTGAACTGAGCCCAAGGAGGGGGCTGTGGGAACCTGTAATCTATAGCTAGTAGGTCAGAGTCACAGGTGGCTGGTGACAGCACAGGTGGCCTGGACTTGCAGTTGGTGTGCGAAGCTCGGCAGTTTGTGGGATGGAGCCCCTATCCTCTGGGATCCATGCAGTCTCTGAGCAGATAGGGTCAGATTGCATTGATGTATAGGACACCCAGCTGGTGTTAGAGAAATCTCTGGTGGTGTGGAATTGCGTGACAGGACAGTAGACACTCACACAACTCGCACACACACACACACACCTCTGTTGTCTTTACTGGGAACACACTCCTCTGTCTCCCTCCCAAGTGTTAGGCATCTACCTAGATGTCCTGGGAAAGCCGTCAGCTGCTTCCCTGCACTTAGCGTGCCTTCTACGTTCATCTCGACAGTTCCTGTCTCCCCATTGGCTTCCTCAACTGTAGACTGAGGGTTCCTGGAAGTCAGGAATTGTGCCTTGCAATCATATCCTGGGTACCTGAGAAGAGAGCCTTCCATTCAGTGTTGGTTGGGGGGAAATTATGGAATAAAACACACCACGACAATACTTTGGGAGTGTTTAACATGGAAACATTTTATGTTTCATTTGCCTTTTTTTAAATCCCTCCCGCCACATACACAATTAGAGAGGAAAATAAGATGCAGCTTGTCATCACCCAGAGCAAAGGTTTGGACTCGACTGTCCATGATCCTGAGACTCAGGAGTCTGTGCTCAGTACATGTGCACATGTCTCCCCACTTTCCCGCCCCTGAGACCATGTCGCCAGAAGGGCGTGTGTCACTTCCAGGGGCATGTGTGAGTGACTTGTTCACATGCTGTCCTTGCCAGGGCCACACAGGGACTCACTTTCCAGAAGGTACAGACACAGCGTTGGGAGAGCCCATCAGCCTGGGCCTCGAGTGCCCTCCCTCCGACCCTCACTGACCAGGTAACATGAGGAGAAAGAAAACTCGCTCTCTTAAGCCCCTGATACGGAAATTCTTAATTCTGCTACCACAAACTTGCTTAGCTTGACTAATATGCTCAATGCACATTCTTCTAGAAAAGGGTAGCTGACTAGTGTGTCTCTAAGTTCCTTTGAAACTGTGATGGGCTGAACTGTGTGCCCCTCAAATTGTTATGTGGAAGCCTTAACTCTCAGTACCTCTGGACATGATGCTATTAGGAGACAGGGCCTTCAAGGAGATAATTACCGTTAAAAGAAGTCGTAAGGCTGGGACCCTGGTGTAATGAGACTGGCGTCTTTCATAAGGAGGAAGAGACACAGGAGACACACACACAGAGAGCAAAGACCCCATGAGCGCACAGCCAAGGGGAGAGGCCACAGAAGAAATCCAGGCTGCCTGCCTGACCTTGCACTTCTGGCCCCAGAATGGCCACTAATATCCTACTGTATGACCCCTGAGTCAGTGGTACTTTGTTACAGCAGGCTGTGCAGACAAATACAGTGATCCTAATGCCCTACACGCTCCATCTTTTTTTGTTTTTTAAATGCTTTATTTATTTCTAGGAGAGAGAGAGACAGTGTGAGCAGGGGAGGGTCAGAGAGAGAGGGAGTCACAGACTGAAACAGGCTCCAGGCTCTGAGCTGGCAGTCAGCACAGAGCCCGACCCGGGGCTCGAACCCACGAACTGCGAGATCATAACCTGAGCGAAAGTCGGACGCTTAACCGACTAAGCCACCCAGGTGCCCTCCTACACGTTCCATCTTATATTTGCATGACTGGAGGTGAAATCTATGAATTAGGGGATAAATGACATAGTAGTTCTTTTACTAGAGTTTCTTATACTATGGAGCATAGGGTAATATATAAAAGAAACACAATTCTGTTTTCCCTTCCATGAAACTTTTCAATTCCTTAGCCTTCCAATCAAGGATTTATGATGTAATTTCAGAAAGCATGTGTCTTGGTTTGAAAGATGCATTTTTTATGGAGGTATCTCCATGGTGGGTGACCAGAATGTGGCTGTAGAAATCCCAGGGACACTGGCTAAGTGAGTCATGACTTGTAGGGTATCATCAATCTTTGCTGGGAGCTGGGGTGAAATCAGATTCAAGGGAAGAGTTATATTTTGAATATGGAAGTTGATACATTCGTTCACTGCATGAATACAGGTGCATAACACTCATGAGTGGTTATTTTAGCCAAGAGACAATGAACCAGGTTGGCAGGTGTGCTGGATAAATGCTTCCGTCTCCCCCTCATGTCCACAGCACATCTGGTTCCTTGCTGATCAGTCAGGACACCTGTCCCCACCAAGCCTGAGCATGGCTCACAACTCCCTTGTAAAGGAAAGCAGCCTCGTGAGTGAATCAGGGAGTGCAGAGGAGTTAAAACCAGAGTTGTTACTGAGGTTCCCAACAGAGCCATCTTTTAATTCTATGCTTGTCCTTCTGCTGTGTGTGACCTGTATCCCTCCTGAAAGCTCTGTTCAGGTCTTAATGCCTGGGCCCCTGTGAATATGACCCTATTTAGAAATAGGGTCTCTGTAGATAGAATCTAGTTAAGATGAAGATATACTGGATTGGGGTGGGCCTTCACCCTACGGCTGGTGTCCTTATGAGCAGGGAAAGTTTGGACAGAGACACAAATGAGCCACACTCACAGAGACGGAGGCCATGCGATGATGGAGGCAGACAGCACAGTGGTGACACATCCATGGACCACGGAATGCCGGGGATGGCCAGGGGCCGCCAGGAGCTAAGAGAGACAGGGAAGGGGTCTCCCTGAGCCTTCAGAGGGACACGGCCTTTCAACACCTTGAGTTTTTAAAAAAGTTCCTGTAATGTTTATTTTTTGAGAGAGAGAGAGAGAGAAAGAGAGAGAGAGAGAGAGAGAGAGAGTGTGTGTGTGTGTGTGTGTGTGTGTGTGGATGAGGGGCAGAGAGAGAGACACACACACAGGATCCAAAGCAGGCTCCAGGCTCCAAGCTGCTGGCACAGAGCCTGACATGGGGCTCGAACCCACGAACAACAAGATCATGATCTGAGGCCAAGTTAGATGCTTAACCATCTGAGCCACCCAGATGCCCCATCGACACCTCGATTTTTTTAATAGTTTATTGTCAAGTTGGTTTCGACACCTCGATTTTTTTTAATAGTTTATTGTCAAGTTGGTTTCCATGTAACACCCAGTGCTCATCCCCACAAGTGCCCTCCTCCATGCCCATCACCCCCTTCCCCTCCCCCCACCCCCATCAGTCCTCAGTTTGTTCTCAGCATTCAAGAGTCTCTCATGGTTTGCCTTCCTCCCTCTCCCCCACTATTTCCCCTCTTCTTCTCCCCCATGGTCCTTTGTTAGGTTCCTCCTAATCCTTCTATACGTGCAAAGACACCTTGAGTTTTGAGTTCCAGCTTCCAGAACGTAAAGAGAGTAAGAGTTTTTTTTTTATTTTATACCACCTTATTTGTGGTCACTGTTCTGCAGACACAGGAATCTATTTCTGCAAATTCCTTCTTAGAGTGCGGAAAATCTAGAGGCAGTGGTGGCTATAGGTATAGGCAGAACAAAACACACACACACACACACACGCACACACACACTCACAATAATACATGAAGAACATAAGCCTGGGCTCGTGTAATATAACATTCCATAAATACTCACTTTTTTACTGACTAAAGGCACATAATACTACACAGTTAATCTTAAATGATACTATTCCGACACAAATAATTGTCATGTGATATAGTGCCTTCCATGCTGGAGAGAAATGTGCTTTTTGTTTCTTCTGGGCCAAAATCAACTTCAAAAAAGTTCAGCCTATTCCAGCTTCCCTCTCTGAGCCCTCTAAGCCCCACAGCAACATTTAAATGGCACCTCTAGGGATAAATCCTACACCTACCCTCACAGGCGTCCATCCTGCCTGCTAGACTGCTAAAACAAGCTGATGAGTTGTTTCCTTGTGTGTAGCCTTTATGTCTTTGAGTGGGATTGAGATTCAAAGACACAATGGGAGGGAAGCGCGTGGGTAGCTCAGTCGGTTGAGTGTCTGGCTCTTGGTTTTGGCTCATGTCATGGTCTCATGGTTTGTAAGTTCGAGCCCCACGTCAGGCTCTGTGCTGACAGTGCAGAGCCTGCTTGGGATTCCTCCTCCCCCTCAGTGTTCCTCCCCAACTGTGTTCTCTCTCTCTCTCTCTCTCTCTCTCAAAATAAATAAACTTTAAAACAAAAGCATAAGATTGGTAGGGTAAAGTCATAGTAAACCTGCACTGAAAGGAGATAAAATCTGGTCATTTTTCAGAAAGCAAACCGAAGCTTTTTTCTGAACTTCACAACTAAGGTGTAGTGGTTAAGAAACTAGGGTAAGCAGACCTTTATGCTTTCTTTCCTGCTTCATACACTTTAAATTTTTCATAAGTTGTAAGTTTCACAATGGGCTGTGGGTCACCAGCCTAAACAGTTGAAATTGTTCTGGAAAGAGAGGGCATTTGGCATATCAGGACATGTGTTTTGGAAAATCACTGTGGAAAATCGATGCCCTTCCAGTCATGAAATCCTTGATTGCTTTGATGAGATCATTTTCATCTTCTGCAGTGTTTCACAGTATAATTACCCAATTGTGCAAATTAATGCTATATTTAGGTTTTTTTTTTCTGTAGAGATTTTAACTCCAGAGCATTCTTTTACCAGATTCATAAATCTTAAGCAATTTCAGCCTGAGTAAGCAAAAGTTGAAACAGAGATGCAAGGCAGTGTTGAAATATTTAGAACCTCCCTCTGAGCCATTCCAAACCCATTATTTTTAGAGTGAAGTTTTGAAAATACCGCTTCATAGTAATTCAAAATCAGAAAAGTTCTCCCAACTATGGGAATGAAAGACCAACCACCGAGTTGAAAATTATGGAATAAACACCAATCTCAGGGAGCATGGTTCCTGACGCTAATCACCCTGCGACAGTCACCCTGGCCTGGACCCACCCAAACGACACATGTGTGCATAGCACACCTGCTTTCTTCACTTCATTAGCTTCTCGGTGGAATCGCATCCGCCTCATGCCCCGTGGTGCACTCCCATCTCCTGCCTGCAGAGGGCACTGCTTTCAGGGAATAAGATGCTGTCTTGGAGAACTCTTGGGGCTTATCAGCAACCCCAAAACTCTCGAGTCCTCAGTAGAAAGCGCCCTGCAGCTGTCCAACAAGAGCAGCATGGACAGGCCCAAACCATGAAGCTGCAGCAAGAATAAAAGTGGTAAATAGGGTCAGGAGGTCCCCTGGCCAAGGTTTGGTTCCAGACGTAGGTGCCTTGACTTCCTGAGTGTGATCCTCCCTCTGGGAACCTCTGCTTTTCATCAACAAATATGGTAGCCAGCAAAGCAGAAGGATTCCATCAAGGTCCAAAGGAAGTGGTTGCTAACATGGAGAAGTGATGCCAGGAGGACGCTTCTAAAAGGGACCCGCTGTCCGGCTGGGAAGTTCCAGCTGTGGGCTCCTTCAGGGTCCACCTCAGCTTTAAGGCAAGACCATGTTCCTCGTCAGGTGGCCCCCAGCCAGGGACCCAGCAAGGCCACGTAAGGACGTGGCTCTTCCCACCCAACCCAGGACTCCTTCCTTGGACAGGTTTGCTCCAGCGTTCCGTCCCTTGTGGGGAGCAGGGACTGGGGTCTGCACCGCAGCCTGATGCCCGCCCCCTCTCCCTTTACCTGTCACGGCGACTTCCCCAACAAACTCTTCATCCCTAACTCCATCTCCAGCACATCCCAGACAACCAGCCCGCCTAGGAGCGGCTCTCAGGCCCCATGCACAGACTTTCTGAACTCTAAGGAATCCGGAGAAAACAGAGGAAGTCGAATTCGCCTGAACCTATAAGAAAGGCAATTTCCGGAGGGGGAATTGGAATTGAGCCCACAAACCGGCATCTAGTTAGAGACAGAAAATAGGATCAGAATGTTTCGTAGCACTCATAGATGCTCTAAACTTCCTCGTAGCTTCTGAATAATTTGATCGGTCTTGATTTTCCATTATAGATGTGGGTGCTGTATCTTGAATTGCGCTTTCCAGGGCTCGGTAATGAAGTGCATCGTCAGTCTGCAGCTGTGTAATGCCGGAGTGCTTGCACTGAGCCCTTGTAAGACATTAGAGGGTTCAGGACACTCATAGTGTGGTGGCCCCGCAGCAGAACATCCTCAAAGAGTTTAAATATGTCATCAAAATTCTATGAGTTGAGACGGTTAGTCATGGCCGAGCATTTTTGTAGACTTTTAGACACTTAATCATCTTGACTTTTCAGTTTTTGCCTCATGTCTCAGAGCCCACGTATCTTTCATCCTAATTGCCATAATTGTTTTGGTGAGGGGAGGCGTGGAGGGCTCCTTGGAAAGCCACAGTCCCTTGGTGCTTACTGAACCCAGTAAGGAGCCCCAATCTTTGGATGGCACTTTGTGTGTCTGTCAGGGAATTCTCTGGTCCATTCTCAAGGCCAGCATTTCTACCAGTGAATACAGAGATGCCTCCCACACACAGCAAGGCCAGGGTGAGCTTGTGTGAACAAGTGGATGGAAGCTTTGTCCCACAAGCCCCGTGCCCTTGGTTCTTCAGTAGAGCTGTGGGACAGTCCTGTGAAAGACAGCAGCTCTTCCACTTCTGAATCGGACATTTCAGCTCCCAGATCAGGCTTGCACGGGCCCTGGAGACGTTGAAAACAAGCGTCCCAGGGATGGTGCCAGGAAGATGCAGGCGGAACAAGCAGGAGCCGGAGCAGAGCTGGGGCTGGCCAGGGCAGAGCGCGGGTTGTCATAGAAGAAAACACCGTCTGCACTGAGGCTGAGCATCTGGATCTTTGGGACCAGGTCTGAGATATTTTCTTTCCTTGTTCCTGTCTCCAAGCCTGGTCACTTGCTCTGGGCCTTGACAGACTAAGCACTCCAGCTGGGCTCCCACGTGAGCCCCGGTGGGGTTTGGCCAATGAGGGGCAGCTGGAGATCAGGGAAAGGGAGTGAGTGGGAGAGGGAGGTCGAGGCATAATCCCCTCGGCTCCCTCCTCCTCCCCAGTGAGGCCGCCACCCACAGGCCGTCCCTGTCCCTCAGTGAAAGGTCCCTACTGCTCTGGAGGCAGCTGAAACGTTTCCCTGGCTGCTCAGAGCACCTTTCCCTCTGAGACTTCCCAGCGAGACCTGTGGAATGTGGCTCCCGCCCTCCAGTCACTCAGGGTTGGCCTCCTAACCAGCTCCAAGGTGCACCTTTCAGAGGCTCCACACCCGCCCGCCCTCGAGGCTCCAGGCTCTGTCCCTCCTCCCCTCAGGCCAGTGAAGGTACCAGGTCGGCCTGGCTCGCTCAGGACCCCTCCTACCGCGTGAGTCCCCCTGCTTCCTGTGGGACTCTGCACGGCTCCTCCCCTCCACGCCCGCCTCGACCTCCGCCCCCGTTTCTAGCCACCCAGCTTCTGACAACGGTATGCGCTTTGTCGCTTACTTCAGCAGGTCTGGGGCACCTTGACTTTGAGGTGACACATGAGGGCTGGAATCAGAGGCTGGACAGAGAAGAGGCCTCAGAGCCCAGGCGCCCAGGGGGTGACTTGAACCTGGAGAAGAACGAGCCCTTGGAGAGCCCAAGGGATGAGAGGAGGGGAAAGTCCGGAGGACGGGAGAGAGATGAGACAAGAAGGGACCAGACACCAAGAGGCAGGAGCACGGGGACAAACGGAGAAGAGGAAAAGATTAAAGCTTGTTTAAACTTCATCTTGAGGAGCTGATGAGCCTCCACTGCAAGCAGTCTGCGAAGACACGCACAGATGGAGGCTGGGAGTCCCTGCAAACGTTTCCCTGCCACTCATCTCTGCACCCCTCTCCCATGACCTTCACCATCACCCTACACACCCTCTCCAGATGCTCCGCTTCCTCTGCTCATATTCATGCTCAGCTCCTATGTCCCAAATCCTGACACGGGGGCCTCACCCCAGCTCATGCTCCATCAGATCCCCAGACCCTCACCCAGGCACCCCGACCCTAGTGCCTCCCCAATGGCAGCCCCTCCCTGGCCCTCGGTACCCCCCCCTCCAACTGCCAGGTCTCCCAGGCTGTGCAGAACGCAAGTGAGACCTCTTCTGTGGTGAAAAATTAAGCCTCAGGCAGGCATTCCCCCTGTTTAAGTCTAAACCAAATTAATTTGGGGAATGGCATTTGTGGTTTAATTCCTAATGACTGTACATGAGTGGATATGTCCTATTTCCCAATGAAATATTCTGCTGTCTCTCCCACAAAAATGGCAAAATGAATGAACATGGAAATGATGGATGTAGAGAAGCCGACTGGAAACAAAAGTAAATGCATTTTCCCAGTCTGCACTGTAATCTGAAGGACACTGTTTAATATCTCTGTGCAGTCTCATTTGTAACACCAAGCGGTTGGAATAGAGGATCTCATACTCCATGACTTCATGAGTTTCTACGATTTTATAAAGCGACGATAGGACAAAACAGCTGCTTACCACAGGAAGTTTCTTTTGGTCTGAACGCTCATTCCTGGCACCTGCATAAAAGGGAAAGTGTCAGAGGCAAGACTCAAAGGGGGGAGACTTTGAAACAAGGACACACCGTCATGAGGCTTGTGTCCCCATTCTTCCAAGGAGACTGGACCATGACAGGGTGCCCACTGACATCCACTGACCGAAATTCCTTTCACATACCCATTTCAGGTCACGATCTCTGGTTTGGTTTGGGTTGGTTTAATATTGAATCATTTTTCACCACAAAAGCAGGGCAAAGTCATTTATGGAAAATTTCAGTAAACAAACACAAAGGCAAAGAAAACAGAAAGAAAGGAAAAAAAAAAAAGGAAAGGAAAGGAAATCACTTAAAAGGCCTGGCACCTAAAGCTAACTATCGGCATTCTTCTTTATCTCGTACTGGCTTATGTAAGATGTGGAATTGTTTAAAATGGTGATCTCACTGTGCGTACAACTCCACATCCCAGTTTTGTCCCATCACGACAACAGGGGCATCTCAAGCAGAAGGTGGGGTGGACAGGGTATGAGTGTCACTCAGCACCACTGTCAGCCTGCAAAGAAGATGCTGTCTGCCAGAACTTCTTAATAAGAGAATCAGCAGGTTAGAAAGTAGAAATGGGACAGAGTTATATTTTTGTAGCAAAGCACTTGACAACCTATCGGTGTGTCCTTTTCTACAAAAATACAGAACATGGACATGGGAAATGCCAAGTTAAAGTGAAGTTAAATGCTTTCACCGAGAAGGAGGTGTCCACCCTTGAGCCCGTTGTTGCCACTTCCTTTGCACACGTCTCTCCAACCTGGTCTTGCAGCCTCTACTCCTGGCCCCTTGCCCTGTGACCCGACCAAACACTCAGGTTCAGATCCAGAGACTGGTTGTGGCTTTGGGTGGACGCCGGACCCGCTTCTTGCCTGCAGCACCATGCTCGCCCCTGAGCTGTGTCCACCTCTGGTCCCAGGACTGTCCTAGACCAGGTGATGGATGGGGGGTGTTCTGGACCAACTGAGCTCACAGTGCTCTGCAGGCACCACGACCCCAGGCTGCCTAAGTCCCACATGTGACCCATTCCTTCCTGCCCCTCTGACTCATTTCTGGCTGTACCTCATCTACGTGCATCTCTTCACGGACAGCTCATTCTAATTGTTATCCCTCACATTCCTGAGATGCAGCAGGATCCGTCATAACTTGAAGGTCTTATTTATATCATAGTAAAAGAAGAGAGCCAAATAGCCGTACTTGGGGAAGGCATCTCCAAATGTCCTCAATGTGCTGTGTGATGCAGCGCCATCGTCAAATCAGATGTCTCAAGAGCCACCGATTTCACTGCATGTTTCCATCACCTCCTGGCATCTTCCTGAGAAAGAAACTCATATGATTTCATCAGAGAACGCTGATTCATTTTGTGGGTTTGGCACAATCTCCCGAACTCTGTATATTCGAACTATCTTTAGGAAGAAAGCACCTGTGTGCCAAGTTGAATCTGCTTTCGGGTGTTCTGCGCACACGTCTCTGACAGGCGCTAACAAGGCCAGCCTTTCATCTGCAGCTGAGCCTCAAGTCCCAGAATGGGTGGGCATTTGGGGGAGGTAGTCACCGTCCCCATCAGAGCAGGCTTCCTGAGACCCAGCCTCGGGAGGGAAGCGATTCCAGAGTGAGGCCCAGGATCGCTTTGCATTCGTGGAGACAAAGCAGGTGGACAGCAGAGACACCGGGATCCAGAGAGACAACAGGAGCCTGTCCAAGCAGAGATTAGATGAATCTGAGGGAAAGAGAGAAGGCAGAGAACCCGAGAGCCACTCTTCATGCCCTCAGCTACCCTTGAACATGGAGATGAGAAGAGTCCTATCAAGTCAACGTGTTGGGATTAAGAAAATGGAGTCTCCTTTGAGTCTAGGGTCAGCCTATTGGCAGGTGGTCTGGAAGGCAGCTGGTCACTCTGTGCCCAGGAGGACCTGAGGCCAGAGCAGGGCAGCCACGCTCAGAGCTTTGCTAGTCTGGAGATGATTCCTGGCACTCTTGACCTTTATGCATACATGGCTTGTCCGGCTTGTCTTGTGTGTGCTCGAGGTGAGGAATAATCCAGAAGACTCTCCCCAGGGCTTTACGATGATGGCATCAGAGAGCTTATGAGGAACAGCCTCCTCTCGAGAAACTTGTAATTCTGTTTCATCACACAGTTATCCCCAATTCCCCGTATTTCCAACAAAACATTTGATGGACTCCTATTTCTACAGTTCACCCCACCACAAATCTTAAATACTGCAAAGATTCCAAACTGAGCACCCCCCAGACCTTAAACAAAATATCCTCTAAATGTATGTGCTTCTCACGTCTCCGTGTAGGACGGCTCCAAGGCACCTGACTGGCATTTCAGAGGAAACGGGTCTGTTCCTCTGCCTGACAGAAATAGTTCCATGGGCCCAGGATAAGGGATCCCAGGCAGGTCCGTGGTTCCCGTCTGGCGGAGCAAAGGACAGAAGTCCTGCAGCCGGTCAGTGCCCTAGAGCGAGGCAGGGAGAGCCCACCGAGCACTCAGGAGGCAGAGCGGATGTCAATCAGAGGCTCCAGGCTCAGCACAATTCTACTGCAGGGCCTGTGGCTTCCTTGTGCTTTCCTCACATTCCCATAAACACCTAAGGAGACGGGACGCCGGCTTCCATACCTCTCGCTCTCCAGGTCCTTCAACTCTCAGCTTTTGGAAGAAAATCTCAAATCCTCAGACCCTGAGGCAGGCCGTGGGCTTCTTTGCCTCATGTCCCTCACCCCCGCCCCCTAGCACCGCCACCTGCCTAAGCTTCTCTGCTCCGCCCCCACCCGCTGCTGGGCGTCTTACCTCTTGACTTTACCCTGAGCCCACCCAGGCCTCACTCAAGGTTCCGGATCCTGTGTGTTAAGCACATCCCCATTGACAGCCATCCAAGCCCACCTCTGGAGACAGCCCTGTTCTCTGAGCAGGCTGGGGGCTCTGGTGGAACTTTGGAATTGTGGCTCCTCCCTGAGACCCCAAGCCGGCCCATCTCATGGCCAAGGACAGCAACCTGACCACCCTGAGAAGAGCAGGCCTTGTGAGGGGCAGCTGGCCCTGTCCTGGGCTACACCAGGCTCCCAGGACCTCTCAATCCCTGTGCCCTGGATCTGACCTCCCTCCTGGCGAGCCAGCTTGACCCCCTCACCCCCAGGTCCCCGAGGCTATATGCCCATGCCGCAAACAAGGCCTCATCTGATACATCCACACTCAAGGTTATATGAATTCAGCACACATCCAAAGGTGGAATTTTGGTACAACCAGCTCGTTATTGTGCATGTTTTACAGAAGGGACTAGAACCTAATCCATCAACCCCTGGTCACTAGCAAAATTAACCACGGGTATAGTCTTAGTTTGCTGATTCCACTAGGAGCTGAGAGACACACCCATCCTAGTGAAATGGGTTTGGCATCATACTTCTTTTTTTATTATTATTATTATTTTTAACCATATTCATTTTGAGAGAGAGAAAGCATGAATAGGGGAGGGACAGAGAGACAATCCCAAACAGGCTCTGTATTGTCAGCACAGAGCCCAGTGTGGGGCTCGAACTCACAAACCGCAAGATCATGATCTGTGCTGAAATGAAGAAACAATCAGAGGCTTAACCGACTGAGCCACCCAGGCGCCCCTGGCATCATAGTTCTTAAGAGAAACAGAAAAAGTGCTCCAGTCCCTGTACAGCAATTCCCTTCAGAAGTAACCTGTGCAGAAAGCCTAGTCTGTATCAACTTACTTTTCACATTTTACAGTTTCTTCCTGTATCTACTAATAACGTGGGATTTAATGCTTCTTTTAGAAGTTGTATTATTTATGGCTAGACCTCTGCTGTGATGTTTATGCCAGTGAATCTCCCTGACTTCTCATGTATGTTGCCAAATCCCTCCACCCCCAAATAATCCAAACCGAAAAGCTGCATCAGAAATTAATAACCATGATCATAAATCAAAGTGAAGTTTTTATCCTTTCATTTTGCATAGGACATCAGGACTAAATGAGTCCCCCAATGCACACAGGACTTATCAAAAAGGGTAAAAAACCCTTCCCTAATCAAAGTCATATTTCATCTCTGAAAAATTCATCAGAGTGTGTTACTGAGTGACTGTACGTCTTGAAAAGCTCTCTCTAGCACATCTGGAAACTCGCTTTTTTTTTCATCATTATATTCAGGGATACAAGCGGTTTTGATTTGCATGCATAAAGCAGTTTCTTCATCTCTTATCTTGTGTGCTACGTGAATGAATTTCTGTGATCTATGGTTACAATTACTGAAATACGGATTAAGAGCACCCGCATTATGCAGATGGTTGGCATGATCAAGAAGTGGCCGGAAATGCAGTACAGGACTGGAGAGTACTCCGCTGCTTCGTACGGCACTGATCTCCTCCGAGGAGTCCTGCCCACTGCCTGGAATTGGTTTCCTGAGTCCCTGAACCCAGACTTTTCTGGGCTGTAATCAGGAAAGATGCTGACAAGCTCCCTCGCTCTTGCAGTCTTTTACTCAAAGCCGATTGTCGAGATGGCCGCCTTCTGGTTGCTGAGCCCATTGGGCTGAAGTCCTGTGACTCTGCTAAGGGGCTCCACCTCTCATTCCTGCGTGGCACGTCAGCTGGCTACTGCCCAGGCCTCCGAGGTGGATGTTAAATGTATCTTTTTTTTTTTTTTTTTGGTGTATTGGCTGAAGTCAGGGGCCGACGTCTCCAGGAAAAGCTTTCATCATTTATTGTAGCATCCATTCTGCCCGTTCATAGGATCTGGGTGTGTGCACAGAATAAGTGGTAAAGTGTGAAGAAGGTAGACTTTGTGCAGCGGTGTGAGGCCCGTGGACGGCTATGATGACTCCCCCACCCTCGCAAGGCAAGGCCGCTGGTTGCTTAGCGGCTGGCATCGGCTAGCAGCATCCCTGTCCCAGGCATGGACGGCACCAAGCAACTGACGATCACGTCATCCTTGAACCCATTTCATAACACCAGCTACGCGAGCTTGGAAAAAGTCCTCACCCTCAGCTTCCGCCTCCATACAAGGACGATAGTATTACTGCTCAGCGTGTCCATCTGCCACGGCTGCCGAAACAAAACATCACCAACTGGGTGGCTCAGAACGGCAGACATTTATCATCTCACAGTTCGGGAGGCTGGGGTGGGGGGCGTCCAAAATTAAGGAATAGGGAAAGCCTCCCCCTGCGAACTCTGGAGGGAAAGACCCTTCCTGCCTCCAGTGGCCCCAGAGATGCCCACCTTGCAGCTGCCTCCTCCAGTGTCCCTATGTCTCCTCTCAGAGTCCTGCTCCTGGGTCCAAAAGCCCCCTTTTCATGAGGATGCCAGGCCTCATATTGGACCAGGCCTCACATTGGATCGGAGCCCAGCCTAATGACCTCATTTGAAATCGATTGCCTCTACGAAGACCCAATATCCAAATAAAGTCACATTCTAAGGTCCTGGGGTTAAGACTCTTGATATATCTTTGCAAGGGGGCCACCGTTTGGCCTGGCACAGGAGATGGTGCCCATGAGCAGAGCGAACTCTGTGCTCCGCACGTTAATGACGCCGCCCCAGGCCCCAAGGACAGGCATGCGGGCTGTGGCACACCATGACTTCTTTGCCCTGGTTCAACCCAGGGTAGCTGAGGGGGGCTGATTGGGACTCAGACTTCTTAGCAGGTAGGAACACTCTTCAAAACGAGCTGCAGACACTACAGGGGTCCCCGCCAGCTAGATATGCAAATCCAGCTTCCAGATAATCCTGGTAGCATAAGCAGCTGCCCTGTGCTAGGCAGAGTCACGTGAGTGTCTCAGTTTGGCATAAAACTTGCTTTCTTCCAAAATCATGGGCAATTGTTCTCTCTGAAAAGACCGAGATTGTTCCTTGTTTTTCAAGGCGATGTGGAAGGGGAGGAGAAGGAACGAGGCTCCTCAAGCTGCTCTGGAGTGAAGGCTACACAAGGTAATGAGCACTCTGAGCATGGATTGGCTACCAGCTAGTTCAGCTGAAAGACACCAGGGTGAAACTCACATAAAGACCGACGGTTAAGATGGAACAGTTTTCAGCAAAGTTCCTGCAGCTCTGAGCCTGGCTGTCTTCGTTAACCCTTTTGAAGAATTTTTAATCAACTAAACAATGCTTATCACTCCCATCGACTTGCCCGGGCCTCTCGCTAAGGACGCAGCAGGGCTGCAGAGTGAGTGGTGTGGATCCCAGGTTTGTGTTAACATGGCATCCGAGTATAAACACTATTGCATGTGTCAGGTCTCTGGGCAAATCAAACTGTAATTCCAAATGGCATAAAACAAGACCACTGTGCCCACCCCCCTCTATAATTGAAATGGCTTTTAGCAGCCCTGACTGCCCACCCTCCTGCCTGCAAAACTCAGGTCAAGTTCCTCTCATAAGGAAGCCTGTGGTTTTATTGTCAAGACCTGGGAGTAACCTCAGTCACAGAACCAGCCCTGCTAGTTAATTATTGCCAGAGTTTCTAGTGTGATATCAACTTGTCTCAACCTAGAATCCTCATTCCAGCAAGATGTTCTGCAAAACATGTCATCACATAGGGCCCTTTAAGGGTACGCTTCACAATAATTTCTTCTTGCTGGCTTCACTGAGAAATTAAGTGGAATCCAAACTGATATTCTATGGGAATATTACTGAGATTTCTCCCCCGCACTTGGTCATGATGAGGAGCCTACCTCAAAAAAAATTTCCAGCTAAAGTAATTCCTCCAATGTTCTATATGAGATACACTTTGGGAAAACCATTGACTGGTTCCTAACGTGTTCCTAGGTCCCCTCGTCTTACTTCTAGGGAGAGTTTAGGTTTGGGTCCTCAGTTTCCAAAAACTTATGTGCAATGTGACCCTCTAGTAAATTCTCTGAGGTAACTGGGTCTGACCTCAGCCAATTACACAAAGGAGTTTGGTGCACTTTTCAAAGGCAACCATCCAGCTCCAGAGCAGCCATTACCCAACTTTACACTCAGAAATGTCTGAGAGACACAGAATCCATGCAGTCCACAGGTTCTGGAACTTTCCAGGTGAAGTACATTCTGTATTACTTTGCTTCCTTCTCTGTCAGAGTGGCACTTTGCTGTTAAACTCTCCACAGCATGTAGTGCTGACCCAAGAAAGAGCCTTGAGCGACTGAGGACACTGCATCACATGTCTTCCAAAGCCCATGTGAGAGATGGTGTCACATGCACATGCATGTGCACATGCACATGCATGCAAACACACTCACACACATGCACGCCCACAGCACACACCCACACATGCACACATGTGTCCATATCACACCCACCCATACACCTACGTATGCATACCATGCCCATATCACATGCACACACACATACACACATGTGAACTCACACAACTCTATATGCACACATACATCACGCACACACATGCATGCACAAACCCACACATCCGTGTTGCACATACACGTGTGCATCACACACACACACACACACACACACACACCAGGAGAAATCTGCTTCCCTGAGGGATGTGTGTGTTTTCTGTTCATGGACACTGAAATCTGATAACAGATGCATGGTTTTGATTTTGCTCTGGCTGTCAGAACCATGAGAGCCAAATGTGAGTCTCAGCTTTGGTGTGAGGAAAACCACGGGTCCGTGTCAATTGTCTGTCTTTCTACACTTCTGCCATCTTGAGCTTCTCTCCCAAACATGGTGTGCCCGATCCTAATGTATTATTGTGTTTACCTGGTTCACATATCCATGTTGTGATAATCACCTAACGCCATCTGTGGAGTTAGGTAGATCAATCAGTCAATCAATTAAACTGACGTATAATGGGCTCAGAGTTCAAGTATCTTCCAACAGGGTTGCAGTAAACACTGGGAAACACACTGTCCTATGTGTAAGCCTGGGAAATAAGGCATTGTTCCCGCAGCAGGCTTCGTCTTCTGAATGTCAACATTAAAAGGAAGCCCTATAGCCTCTGAGCAAGAAGGCTTGTCCCTGGGGCTCTGCCCACGCCCTTAGTCCAGGTGCTCCTGTATCATCCACCTCCCTCCCTCTCTGGCTTTTCACCTGCAGCAGGAAAACATGCTCAACCACGCAGCAGATTAAGAAAATTAAAAAAAGCAGTGTCCCTCAATCCTTTGTCCTTCTCTATTTCCCTCAGAGTGAGCCTTCCTGAAAATCCGTCGTGATTCCATTAATGGGAATCCAAGACTTTCACAGTCACCAAGAGCTGGACCAAGCACTCCTGGGTCCACAGGAACAAAATAGTATCCGGATCTTGTATCGATCTTTATGTGGCTGATGTACAGATCATTATACTATGCATAATGGTTTCAAAGATTCTAAGAGCTTAACCAGTCGAGGACTAGATTCTACTTGTAACGCCTGACCCACAGGAAAGAAAATGGGTTTGGTGTGACATCTTGCACATTAGGTGGTGGCAGAGAACTTAGGTGTGCTCTAAGATGACCCTGCCCACTCAGGGGCTTGGCCACCATATGCCTGCCAACTTCTGTCAGCCCCATGCAGCCATTTGAGTCAGCACCCTGCCTGGATACTGTGCCAGCCAGCTCTCCCAGCCCATTAGCCAGAGGTATTGACTTGGAAGAAGACAGATCTTCCATTTCAGAGCCCTGAGGGCCAAGCAATGTGTTCTTTTGGGTGTTCATTTTATACAATTTGCAGAGAACTGTATTTGTACCCCTTAACTTCGCTGAGTTCCATCCTTCCTCTCCACCATACGGCTGCTCATGTCGGAGGGGTCAGGCGCATCTGGAGGATCCATTTAAGGAGATGTTGAGTTGGGAAAAAGATTTGTTTGGTGTTCATGGGCTCTCTTTCTGTGGTTAGTGTCCAACTTCTATGTACAGTTATGTTATTTCTCGCCATCCTGGTTAAGGAATAGCTTTGGGAATGCTCTTCCTATCCCTTGGCTGCCCATCCAGCTTGCTCACATCTGGACTTTGATCGACTAGCTACCAGTGTCGCAGACACAAAGAGTATCGAGAGGCAACCCCTCTACTGGACGTGTGGAAACGCGCTGAAATCATACAGGAAAGAATTTTGATAGCCATTTTTCCAAATTCTAAATGTTCACCTGAGTTTTCAATATTTGCTCCTTAACATTACCTGTTACCAATAATGGGTCGTGAAGCCAAAGGAAACATTTCTAGATCAGCAAAAACACAAAACTATTTTGACCAGTCCTGCCATGGGAAGGACCAAACTGATGATCTAGTCTCTCCATAGAGATAATAACTCAAAGTTATTATCAAGTACAGACTTGATCAAAGGATGTACAGCTAAACGTAAGGGGAAAGTATTATCGGCAGTGGTTAGGCAGTTAGTACAAACATTAACTACAATCCCAAATGACAGAAAACAGGATCATTTTTCTGGATTTTGTAACTTATGTGTTATATGTCAGCTTTTCAAAATGTGTGCTTTGCTGTGATTTCTTTTCAAGGACGAATGAATACTCACTGACCTAATTTGTATTTGTAATTGTTTTCTCTCTTGTAAAAAGAACGCTAAACATTGAAACATAAGAACTGCACCGTCCCCTGTCATGGGGGCGTGGCAGGCATTACTCTGACTGCCTGAACCCAGCGGCTCCCAGGTGCCTTCTCCCCATTTGGGGTCATTTCCTTGTGCCGCCCACGAATGCTCAGCCTGCATCAGTGCCTTTCTTGCACCGACACTTGCTCCCAAGTCCTGGTCTGACCACTTTCCCCTTAGCCTGTGGTTGACGCTCTTCCCTATAACCAGGCAGACTTTTCCCAGGATCAAGATGATAGCTCCCAGAGGAAGGCTGCTGAGGACAGGACTTCTGCAGTGACACTCCGGCTGCTGAGCCCCCTCCCTTGGATGGGACCCCCCTCCCCCTTGGAAATGAAACAAAAGCAAACATCCTTCCCACCCCCTTCCCCACCTATCTCAGGGACCAGGATATAAACTGCTTGGGGTCAGATGGGCTAAATTGCTTTTTCCCAAATTTCTTTCCTCGCAGTGACAGCCTTTGTTTCCTCGGTAAAATGGGAAAATCATAGTTGCTAGTTTACTGGATTCTGGGGCATTAATAATATAACCCATGTGATGCGTCAGGCACCATGCCCGGAACATTGGGAACACTCAAGAGTTGTTAGTGGCAAATATGCCACTGCTGTCACTGTTCCCATTAATAAGAAATATTCGGGGTGCCTGGGGGTTTAGTCGGTTGAGCGCCCGACTTTGGCTCAGGTCATGATCTCGCGGTTCGTGGGTTCAAGCCCCGCATCAGGCTCTGTGCTGACTGCCAGCTCAGAGCCTGGAGCCTGCTGCGGAGTCTGTGTCTCCCTCTCTCTCTCTGACCCTCCCCTGCTCATGCTGTCTCTCTCTCTCTCTCTCTCTCAGAAATAAATAAAACATTTTTAAAAATAAAAAAAAGAAATATTCATACTATTGATAATAATACTCAGTGTGCCATCAATGTCATCTAAGTTATAGATGGGAATATTTCACACTAGAGGATAGGTAACAGGGTCCTGTGGAAAGCTGGGGGCTGCCCACTAATTTGAGCCCCATTTTGGCATAGCCACTAATCCCTTACCAGTTCACTGTCATCCCCTTAGCTTATACGTCCCAGGGATATCATGAGAAACTTCCAAAAACTGCTGTTTTGATCCAGATATATTATGTCTACAGAAGGCCTCGGCTCTGTGAGTCCAATTTCCTTGTCAAAACAAGGAAATGAAACTAATCTTGCGTGATTGGCCCTCACTGAACTCCCACTGACTTCAAATGATCACCTTCCCTCTCCAGGGGCTTATAAACCATGTACTTAAAAGTCGTTTCTAAATTCTTGCCATGGATCCAGCTCAGAGGTCTGTGGTTGGGGGAGATACTTCATCTTCCTCTTTTTATAGAACGTGCTATGTCAGACTTTTCACATGGGCCACAAGCTTTACAGAAATAACCATCACCATGTAGGTATAGCTGGCTAAAGCTGGGCCAGCATTACCTCTTTGTCCTGATTGTCCGGATACCTTTCCAGGGGCTCAAAGTAGAATCCTGTCTCCATCTACGATGCTAGAAGAGATGGGACATGAGTTTTTTCATAAGAGTATTCTTTTAATCTTCTTAGTTTTCTAGAAGACTCAAACTTGTATTTGAATCTGGTTGCTGATGGCCTGAGAAGGTGCAATGTCTGAACCTAAATAAGAAAAGACCACCATTAGGTTCTTGGCTTCCCCACTGCTGTCCAGGATATGATGAGTTGGAGCCACTTTTCTTCTGTGGCTGCCACCAAGGACAACCCAGAGCAAATCAGAGCTGGCTTCTGGTGGAAGGGAGGCCATGATAGTAAGGGATATTGCAGACAGGGGGGCTACATGAGTTATTTGTGGCCTGAGAAATAAAATAAATACATGAGCAATATCTGTGGAAGATGTTGGATATTTCCATTGCCCTGCACTCATTTCCCCCTACTTAGGTTGAAGGGCATTGACTTCTTTCCTGGAAACACCTCACCCCTATCCTTAGACCAGGTAGTTCATGCAAGGCTGACCCACCCTTGACTCTTGGACAAGGGCCATAAAACAGGCCTGGCCAATGTGGAGAAACGGGCACCCTTCTACACTGTTGGTGGGAATGTAAACTGGTACAGCGCCTCTGGAAAACAGTGTGAAGTTTCCTCAAAAAATTAACAATAGAACTCCCCTAGGACCCAGCAATAGCACTGCTAGGAATTTACCCAAGGGACACAGGAGTGCTGATGCATAGGAGCACATGTACCCCAATGTTCATAGCAGCACTCTCCACAATAGCCAAAGCATGGAAAGAGCCTAAGTGTCCATCAACGGACGGATGGGTCAAGAAGATGTGGTTTATCTGTACGATGGAATACTACGTGGCAATGAGAAAGAATGACATCTAGCCATGTGTAACAACGTGGATGGACCTTGAGGGTGTTATGCTGAGCGAAATAAGTCAGGCAGAGAAGGACAAATATCATATGTTTGCACGTATAGGAGGATTAGGAGGAACTTAACTGAGGACCATGGGGGAGAAGAAGGGGGGAAATGGTGGAGGAAAGGGAGAGAGGCAAACCAGGAGAGACTCTTGAATGCTGAGAACAAACTGAGGACTGATGGGTTTTGAGGTGAGGGGAAAGATGGGCATGGAGGAGGGCACTTGTGGGGATGAGCACTGGGTGTTATATGGAAACCAATTTGACAATAAACTATTTGTAAAAAATAAAAATAAAAATATAAAAAAATAAATAAACTTAAAAAAAAAAAAAACAGGCCTGGCCAACCAGTGAACTAACTTAGGATGTGTAGCACATGGTTCAAACCAGCCAACCAACTTGAATTCTAGCCCAGGAACTTGGCTGAGACTGCTGGGAAAGAGTGCACCTCTGCCGGCTTCCAGCCTGGAATGTCCATCTTCGGGAGACTGTTTGAGAATAAAACCAGGGCCGAGGAAAGCAGAACCAAGCGATGGAGACCAGCTTCTGCCAACATTGCTGCGTATCTGGAACTAGTTTCCTCCAAAGGTAGATTTAGCAACCACTAGAAATTTCAGCAATATAAGCCAATAAACTCATTTCTTCTTAGTTCTGTCTGTTGCAACCGAAAGAATCTTATCTGATGGTCTGCAGAACTGGAAAGCTTAGAAACAGGCCAGGCAAGCCAAGGACCAAAGCAATGTGTCAGACATCCCTGACAGTCACCAAATATCCCCAGTTCTTGGTTTTTGAGGTTCATATTAGGATTTCACTTCTCCACCCTTTCTGAAGTTAGCTGTGGCCATGTGACTTACTCTGGCAGAGGAAAGGTGATCACAGGGGTGCATATGACTTCCAAGGGAGAAGCTTTAAAAGCAAATGTGTGACTTCAATACATTCCCCTTTTTCTACTTTGCTAATCATGGAAACATAGAGATGGAACCTCCCTCAGTCCAATTCTGTGAGATACAGATAAGCCCATGTCCCCAACCAAGCAGTGATGAGCATGAAGCATGAGTGGTGGCAGGGGGACAAACAAACAGAAACAGCTTTTTAACCTACTGATATTTAGGGCTTGTATGTTACAGAAGCATGGTCTATCTGACCATGACTGAAACAAACATGCAGGGGACAGCAGAGAGAGCCCAGGCAGGAATCCAGCAAGGTGGCCTTTGTGGGTGGTCAGCTTCTGTCATCTAGGAAGATCTTAAAGACTGGCAGGATCCAGGGGACCATGAGACAAGGCATGTGGATGTTGTTAAAACAAAAAATTAAAAGAAACAGTAGGAGGGAAGACAGGTTGGTCGGTGGCCAGGAAACATCAGATAACACTTGTGAGTAACAGCAGCCAAAGGAGACAGGAGAAGGGGAATCTGGAAGAAGGTTATGAGAGTGATCACACCGAGAAGGAAGAGCCAAATTGATGAATGGCAGGATACTGGAAGTGTACCTGCCTGGATTGTTCTAAGTCAGAGTCTCAGCCGACTTATGTGTGTTGTGCTGATACTCCAGGGTAACTCAGGAAATAACCCTAAAGATACCACAATCCCAGGAGTGGGGCGTGGAACCAGACTCTATTCACTTTCCCTTGGGGTGGTGTGGGGTCCTGACTAGATAAGACAGTTCTAAAGACTATCAAAGCACAAAATAATGTGTTTCTTTTGTTTGGGGGATTCTGACATGGCTTTTAATAGTTATCTTGATATACAGTAAATTATCCCAAAACCCTGAGGCTTAAAATAATAGGGATATGCATAATTGTACAGTTGCTATGTGCTGGGAATTTGAAAGCAGATCAGCTGGGTGCTTTTGGCTCAGGGCCCTCCCAAAGTTGCAGTCAGCATGTCATCTGGGGCTGGCATCACCTAAGAGTTTGACTGGGGCTGAGGATCCACTCCCAAGATGGCTCTGTCACATGGCTGTTGGCAGAGGGCTCAGGTTCTTACCACATGGGCCTCTCCACAGAGCCATTTGAGCATCCTTACAACATGGCAGCTGGATTCTCTGAGAGCTGGTAATCTGAGAGAACAAGGGAGTGGTCATAATGTTTTTTATGACATAGCCTCAAAGAAGTCTCCAAGAAGTTATAAACCCACCCTCCACCATCTTCTATATGCTGGAAACGAGTTGCTAAGTGTAGCCTATGACCAAAGAGAAAGGAAGCAAGCTCCATCTCTTGAAGGGAGGAGTACTAATTAGTGGACAAATTTTAGAAACACCACACACATGCAATCTTGTTCTTTTCTTAGTGTGGTAGACAGAATGATAAATTCCACAGACGTTCACATCATATTTCCTGAAGCCTACAAAAACGTGACCTTCCTTGGCAAAAGAGATTTTTGGGTGTGATTAAGTGAGTCATCTTGAGGCAGAGGTTCTTTAGATGGGCTCGATATAACCACAGAAGTTCTTGTCAGAAGGAGCCAGGAGTGGGAGGGTCAGAGAAGATGTGACAGAAGCAGAGGTAGAAGTGTTGTGAGGAAGAGGCCATGAGTCATGGAATATAGATAAAAGGCAAGGAATAAGAGCTCTGGGAAAAGGCAGTCCTACCCACCCTTGATTTTAGGATTCTTGACTTCCATACAACTGTAAGAGAATAGATTTGTGCTACCGTGAGCTAAGCATTTGTGACAGCAACACTAGCTAGCTAAAATATTTTGCAAGCATTGGCTGAGCACATACCATATGATGGGAATACAGAGCTGTAGGAGACACAGAAGTAAACAAGAGAAACAAGGGGCATAAGCCACATAAACAAATACCTGAACAAAGTAAACCTGTCAGCAATAATTGCTACAAAGGCAACAGCACCAGATGATATGGTTCGGCCACTGTGGGGCATTTGGAGGTGAATATTTGAGGCTGGAAGGTCAGAGAAGGAGGAGATAAGCTGAGATACCCATGGAAAGCAGTAGCCAACCTTGTAAGCATCTGGGAGAAGCAGAAAAACATCCAGAAAGATGAAACCACAAATGCAAAATTCCAGAGGCACAAATAATCTTGGCATATTCCAACAGGAGAAAACAGAGTGAACACGGGGGAGAGATGGGCAGGGCCGGGTCAAGTGGAGCCAAGAGAAATGGGCATCCGAGCTGGATTCGGCTCCGGGAAGTATTGTGACCTGGTGTACAGTGGAAATTCCTCCAGGGTGCTGTGGATACTGACTGTAAGGGGACACGGTGGCCACTGGAGAAGTGGAGGTTAATAACACTGGGAGACAGGATGGGTGGACTAGGCAGAGGAGGCCAGATCAGAGTGTGCTTCACACACGGAGATGACTCTGTTGGGCAGGGAATGAGAAGCGAGCTGAAAAGAAGAGCCAAGAGAATGTTGTGAGCCCCTGAGAAGGTGCCTGTGTAATTTCTGCTTCACTGGAGAAGTGGTCAGTGCTGCGGTGTCCATGCTCCCCAGCTGACAGCTGTGACACTGGGGTAAGAGGCTGGTGCCTCTCTTATTGGCAGTGTGACCTCAAGGGTGGGACTAGATGGTCTCTATAGCTTTGAAGATTCTTCGGGGTTCTTGGTGGCTTTTATCCAGACAGCTCCCCCACACATGAAGGCAGCAGAGAGATCAGATGCATTCAGCTTCTGTTGGCTTCCAAATTGCTCAGCATTAGCTCTAGAGGGGATTTGTCACCCAGGGTTAGTATTTGTTCCCCCTCGACTCTGCATGCCCTCAGAGTAGGGTTCTTGGCTCCAGATAGCACATGCAACCAACATTGTTTGAGTTAAAATATTAGCTGCTGTGTCCATTTTTCTTCTGTTCTCCCACAGAAAACACTCATCATCAATGACTGACAAGCAGCTGCTGACTCAGAATGGGACTCAGACCCTTTTGACTCCATCTCATAAAAAAAAAATCAGATTCTACAATCCCCAAGCTGAGAGTTGGGTCCTTAATGCCCACAAGTGAGAGCTAGTCTCTCCCAGTCTCTGCAGAGCATAAAGGCCAACAGTCGGCTCCTCGTTCTCCATTTTCTGCATTTCCCATGCATATGGTCTGTTTCTTCAGAGCAAGCGTGCCAATAATTTTTGCCTTAGTAGTTGCTTTTGTTTTGACATTTGACTTAATTACCACATGTTCCTATTTAAAAAATACCATTTTTTGATGCTTTGTCTATAATAAGAGTTTGAGATATATGTGTTGTGTGAATGTGTGGATGGATGGATGGATGGACAGATGGGTGGGTGGATGGGTGGATGGATGGATGGGTGGATGGGTGGATGGGTGGGTGGATGGGTGGATGGGTGGGTGGATGGATGGATGGATGGATGGATGGATGGATGGATGGATGGGTGGATGGGTGGATGGATGGATGGGTGGATGGGTGGATGGATGGATGGATGGGTGGATGGGTGGATGGGTGGATGGGTGGATGGGTGGATGGATGGATGGTAGGATGGATGGATGGATGGGTGGATGGATAGGTGGATGGGCGGGTGGGTGGGTGGGTGGGTGGGTGGGTGGATGGATGGATGAAATAGACATTATCTGGAAAATCTGGACCCCATTGGCCAGACTTCTCAGTGAAAACTCTGGCTCTGGCAGCATGGGTCTCAGAATGACAGGGTCAAGAGATGTGTCAACAATACCTAAGGCCAAATAGTCATGAGTACCAACCATGCAGCTTAAGGCATGGGTCACTGCAAAACTCACCGATTTTTTTTTGTAATTGCGTTACTTTAAAAAAACAATTACATCAGAGACAAAGGGCATGCGCATAGTATTTCTGTTTCTTCTGGGACTTGTTCTTCCTGGCAGTGATTTCAACCCCTGACCAGTAGCTTTGGAGAGCTGCACGAACCCATTCCTTATCAAATATAAAACATATTTGTACCCAGAATCCTAATGCAGCGTGAATTCCAGGAAAGAATGTGTCTGGAACTCCTAGAAAATGATGAAATAAGTAATGTAAGAGACATGGGAAGTGAGAGAAATGTTACTGCCCCGTAAACAGTTACTTGTGATCAGTATTTCTATGGCAGCTCCTGTACCTCCTGTTTGCTTTCTCACAAGAGGTAGAAACAAAAATAAAAACAAAACAAAACAGAAAACAGTCCTTGGGGAGCGTGAGAATGGCTCAGCTTTCTCACTACTGGCTTTCTTGCAGGCCGTGTGCAAACTGATCAAGTGGAAAGAGCATAGGTAAGAAATGGGGTTAAACGCTGGAAGCACTGTCCTAGCTCTTCCTTGCAGGACAATCAGCCAGCAGCACACTCCATTTACTGTCGTTTTACTAAATGGACAAAACCGGCTCCCCTGCTCTACAGAGAGTAACTCCTCGGGGTACTGTTTTGAGCAGCTTTATTTCAAAGGACAAAGGTAGAGCGAGACCTTGACCCAGCAGGTTGCTGCTCGGCTGCAGTTCTGGCCACAGAACTTGCCGATCACCTTCAGACTGGGCTGGGCGCCTTCCCAGGCCACCACGCCCTTCACGCATGAACTCGCCCAAACCCCGGGGCCACCTCCTCTCCCACCTGCCTGCAGCCTTTATTTAGTTTTGTTTTCCAATCTGTTTAAACAGCATCTGGAGTGATTTGTGTATCACAAAGGGAGGCCAGTGGGGCGGAGCAGGTGTTCACATTCCGATGCTCACTTGACTTCTCGGCACTCGCTCACCCTACCCTGTGGGGGCACCAGGGATTTATCACCTTCCTGCAGAGGAGGAGGCCATGGGCTGCAGGCTGAGGGTGGCCCTCCCCTGGGAAGGGATGAAGAGACCTGGACGCTGTAACCCGTTCTGGGAAGCGGAGCTGCTTGCAGGACCTCAGGGACCTGCGGCCGGTGGCGGCAGTGGAAAAGGTGGGGAACAGCAGGCTACTTGCTCGGGAAGAGGCCAGAAAAACACTGATGTGAGGCAGGGAACTTTCTAGAAACGCACTGACTTTCCAGAAGCGGCAGCTTCTAGGATGGTGGATGGGGACTATGGAGAACGGCCTGGCCCCCAGAGGTGACTGTGTCCCCCAGAGAGACATGACGGACCCCGGGAGAGCACCCAGGATGGGCGGGGACGCTGCTTTCACTCTGACGTCTGGACCGTGGGGTCGGTGTCCCGCCCAGGTTCTCGGTGCAGAAGCCGCCTCAAATTCCGGGTGCAGCCTGAGAGGTGCCCGAGATGGGGCTCCAGGCCTGAGCAATGACATGTGATGGAGGCAGTACCAGGAGAAAGAGCGAGGGGGGCCCAGACAGAGGCAACGCCTCAGTGATCCTGGGAACATCCTTTCCCCATGGCACAAATCGAAAAATAGTTATGTCTCCAAAAGTTTACTAACGTGCATTTGGGAATTAGAGCCTCAGTCTTGGATAGAATTTCTATTTTGATAGAAAACATAATATGTACAGTGCACAAGATATGATTTTCAAAAATTGACGATTAAAGCCAGGGAGGGGCGCCTGGGTGGCTCAGTCGGTAGACTTCGGACTTCGGCTCAGATCATGATCTCACGGTTCATGGGTTCCAGCTCTGCGTTGGGCTCTGTGCTGACAGCTCAGGGCCTGGAGCCTGTTTCGGATTCTGTGTCTCCCTCTCTCTCTGACCCTCCCCTGCTCATGCTGTCTCTCCCTCTCTCAGAAATAAATGAAACATTAAAATTTTATTTATTTATTTATTTATTTTTTTTAATTTTTTTAATGTTTTATTTCTGAGAGAGAGAGAGAGAGAGAGAGAGAGCGTGAGCAGGGGAGGGTCAGAGAGAGAGGGAGTCACAGACTTAAACAGGCTCCAGGCTCTGAGCTGGCAGTCAGCACAGAGCCCGACGCGGGGCTCGAACCCACGAACCGCGAGATCATGACCTAAGCGAAAGTCGGACGCTTAACCGACTAAGCCACCCAGGTGCCCCTAAAATTTTTTTTAATTAAAAAAAATAAAGCCAGGGATAGCTGGTCATGTTTGCATCAGAAGAACAAAGGATTAGGAGATAATCTGTCCCTGAACATGTATGTATATGTGGTATGTGTATATATCTGTGTGCGGTATGTGTGGTTTGTGGTATGTATGTGTATGTGTGTGCATGTACATGTGTGCATGGTGTGTGTGTAATATATGTGGTGTATGTGTGTGTGGTATGTGGTGTGTGTATATGTCTGCACGACATGTGGTTTGTGTGTACATATGTGTGCATATGTGTGTGGTGTGTGTGATGCATATGCTATGTGCACATATTATATGTGTGTTTGCATATGTGCATGTGTGATGTGTGTGCATGTATGTATACATGTGTGTATATACGTGTATGGTGCATATGTGTGTGCCTGTGTGTATGAATGTGTGTGTGTATATGTGTGTGTGATGTGTGGAGTGTATGTGTGTGGATATATACATGTATGATGTGTGTGTGGTGTGTCTATGTGTGTTCCATGTGCATGTGTATATGTGTGTGTGGTGTTTGTGTCATGTGTGTGGTGTGAATGTGAATGTGTGTGCACAGATGTATGGAAGTGACACGTGACAAACAGAGCCATGTTCCCCAGGAGTCTGTTCTGAAACAAGAGGGTGTTTGATCCTTTAAATCTCCATAGCTGAGCTCAGAGCTGTTATGGCCACTGAGCTGTGTGGATTGTGTTAGGTACGAAGGGAATGTTAGCCTTACCCCTCGGAGAGTCAGATGGACGTGGGCTTCCCCTCCATGCACCATACAGCAACTTCTCAGTTACGCTGGCAACCTCCAGAAGTCACGGGAAATCTGTTATCATGAGGTGCTTTCTCATTTCTGTCTGGTTCTTTGACATTTTCACCAAAAGAAGTTTTTATCCTACAAACTGTATGATAGGCAACGCAAAAAAACAGCTAAATTTGACTACATCAAAATTTTTAATACTCCTGCTCATCAAAGGATGCAATCAACAGAGTGAAAGGCAACTTATAGAACTGGAGAAGGTATTTGCAATGTATATATCCGACATGAGTTATTATACGGGATATATAAAGAATTCCTACAACTCAACAACAACAACAACAAAAAGCAACCTAATTAAAAATGGGTGAAGGGCTTGAATAGACATTTCTCCAAAGAAGATACATAAATGACCAATAAGCACATGAAAGGATGCTGAATATCACTAATTACGAGACAAGTACAAATTAAGGCCACAGCGAGGTATCACCTGACACCCATTTATTTGGATGGCTACTATCAGAAAATAGAAAACAAGTGTTGCTAAGGACATGGATAAAATGGACACCTTGTGTATTGTTGGTGGGAAGGCAAAATGGTACAGTCACTTTGGAAAACAATGTGGGGTTTCCTCAAAACATTGAAAATAGAGTTATCACATGATCTACACAATTCCAGTTTTAGGTATGTACCCCCAAGAATGAAAAGCAGGGTTTCTGAGAGGTGTCTGCACACACGTTTGCAAAAGCATTGTTCACAACAAGCAGATGATGGAAGCAACACAGTATCCGCTGACGGAGAAACGAATAAGTAAAAACGCGGTCTGTCCGCACAGTGGAATATGACTCAGCCTTCACGAGGAAAGCATCTCTGAGACACGTCTCCGGAGGGATGAATCTTGAAGTTGTTGCACTAAGTGAAATAAGCCAGTCACAAAACAGCGCGCGACTCCGCTGACACGAAGGACTCAGAGTAGTCAAATTCACGCTACGATAGGGAAGACAGCGTCCCCAGGGTGTGTGTGTGGGGGGGTGATGGGGAAATGAGGAGTAGCTTAGTTGGTCTCAAGTCCCAGTCTGGGAAGATAAAAAAGTTCTGGGGATGGACGGTAGCGATGCAGCACAGTCACGTGGGTGTACAGAACACTACTGAAACGTACACTTAAAAATGGTTAATATGGGGGGCGCCTGGGTGGCTTAGTCAGTTAAGCATCCGACTTTCGCTTAGGTCATGATCTCGCGGTTCGTGGGTTCGAGCCGCGTCGGGCTCTGTGCTGACTGCCAGCTCAGAGCCTGGAGCCTATTTCAGATTCTGTGTCTCCCTCTCTCTGACCCTCCCCTGTTCACGCTGTCTCTCTCTCTCTCCTAGAAATAAATAAAACATAAAAAATAATTTTAAAAAAATGGTTAATATGGGGGCGTCTGGGTGGCTTAGTCGGTTAAGCGTCTGACTTTCGCTTAGGTCATGATCTCGCGGTTCGTGGGTTTGAGCCCCGCGTCGGGCTCTGTGCTTTCAGCTCAGAGCCTGGAGCCTGTTTTAGAGTCTGTGTCTCCCTCTCTCTCTGACCCTCCCCTGCTCACGCTGTCTCTCTCTCTCCTAGAAATAAATTTTTTTAAAAAAAATTTTAAATGGTTAATATGGTAAGTTTTGTCACATGTCTTACCACAACTAAAATTTTTAAAAATTTTTGAAAATGTATGGTAAGCTTTCAGCTCTTCCCTGTGCCGTTTAGTGTCGTTTCCATACGTAGACCTCTGGGTAAATATGGAAAGACGATTTCAGGGGACAGCAGCCTTGGGGTTCATATCAGTTGCAGAGCTGGTTCTAGAAAGGAAGATCATGTATAAATCCACAGATCAACTTCTTCCATGGAAGGAGACAAAGATCAACATTTTCTTTCTTTTTTTTTTTTTAAATGTTTTATTTATTTCTAGGAGAGAGAGAGAACAGCGCGAGCAGGGAGGGTCAGAGAGGAGACCAGAGTCGGAGGCAGGCTCCAGGCTCTGAGATGTCAGCACAGAGCCCCATGTGGGGCTTGAGCTCACAAGGGTGAGATCATGACCTGAGTAGAAGTTGGATGCTTAACCGACTGAGACACCCAGGTGCCTCAATGTTATATTTTTAAATGTTTTTTTTTTTCCTGGGAGAGAGAGAGAGACAGCGTGAGCAGGGGAGGGTCAGAGAGAGAGGGAGTCACAGACTGAAACAGGCTCCAGGCTCCGGGCCGGCAGTCAGCACAGAGCCCCATCACACTGATAATTTTTAAAGACGCCCTTGAGTCAGCCTTCTTATAAGACCACTTTCAGCAGGTCAAGTGGACGACCGCTCCGTGGAAAAAAACATGTTTCCAGACTCAGATGTTGGTGAGTGTGAGTCCTTCTGCGACTGGACGAACAGCCAACAGCCCAAGAGCAAAATGTCCCTCCGTGTTTGTGACCTGGCTCCCTCCTACTTGGGACTTGCTCCCCTGGATGTCTCAGGGCCCCCCATGGGGACAAGCACTGTCCTTTCTCATACAGCCGGGATTTGAAGATGGTCACATGATACTGAACAAGGGTCCATTCTTGTCCGAGTCACAGGACCAGGCCATGATACCTATAAATCACTCTCCTTGTCCAGGACGTGTGGTGGCCTATGTGACATGGCTACTGCTCTCAGGCACGCAGTGCAGGGTTCTCCCCGCCTCTGAGGGACCTGCCTAGGGTCCTGAGAGGGACAGGCAGGCAAGTGGCTGAGCTGCCTCTTCTGGCGCAGCCTGTTTACCCTCTCAAGTAGAACAGCATGACCAGGCTCGCTGGTTATCATGTCCACCCAAGAAACACGCTCTGCTTCTCAGAGAACAGAGATGTCAAATTCCCACACTCCTGGCAAGCTGCCGATGTCTGGGAGGAGCAGACACCCTTCCAAAACACCTCCCTGGAGAAGGTCCTGCAGAGGGGAAGAGCCCAGAGAAGAGTGGAGAACCTTTCCTTTGTGACTGTATTCTGGAATCATTTAAGTGTGTAAAAGCAAACTTGTGCTATTTCAGAAAACAGCAAACACCACCAAGGTGAACAACAACTTCGGCTCGTTACAGATGTGGGTGTGATGGCCCCGGGGGCACATGAACACATACTGGCTGTCAGAGAACAGGACACGGAGAATTTGAATATCAGATTTCATGTGAACAGATGTTACAATCGATGCAACAATATTTTTCCTGGCAACGGTGCTCAGGACAAACATGATCACTGATAAAAGATAAATAGCATCAGGTAGATGACGATGTCACGCTTCTATCAGAGTTAAAAAGCTGAAGAACAACTTAGTTCTGAGGACCATCTGAGTGGCCAATGCAGACGTCTCCTGAATGTCAGCAAGAGAGAAAAGAAAGCTCTTTAGTCCCTGAGGAATCTGGAGGGAGACGAGCACTGCCATGCATGGGCCCCCAGCATTACTGGAAGGCTGCAGACTGGCTCAGTCCCTGACAAATTCCCCCAGGAGGAAGCGCAGCAGAGGGGTCCTACTGGGGTAGATTTAGGGTTTAACAGGAAGGTCTGGGATTCAGAGCACCTGCCAAATGCCCGTGGATGTTGGATGACAGCGTGAACGGCAAAGGATGGCTGTTCACGCTTCAGTGTGCTTTGTGCCCGTCTGCGAAGAAATACCAGCAGCTGGAGCACACTGGAGTTTGGTGGGATGATATCTTCTCCCCACAGGGCTTTTCTGGATGCATAATTCACATCTGCCAGATACGAGTCTCAGCAGAAAGGCGATTGTCAGGGGTCCCAGCTGCAGCGGGCGTTGCTGTCTGGAGGGAAAATGAATAGAGACCCCCAGCCACCTTCTCACTGCCCGGTTCACAGTCCACAAAATCCTCGTTAAAGATGCTAAGACAATCAACACCTACCCTCAGCTGCAAGCGAAACCTGCCATCACAAGAAAACTATTCCCCCGCAGGGAGGGACCGTGCGGATCCCCATGGCAGTCACTCCGGCAGCTGTGTCAGGTTCGGACACCTGCTGGATGGTGTCCCTTGAAGGGGCACCACGTGTATAGTCCCCTCAAAGCCAGCTCCCGTGGGCCCACGAAGAGAAGAGCCCCATAAAACACTCAAGATGGATTCCAAATAGACATCTTTCCCAAGATATCAATGCCATGAAATGTCTTTACAAATGGATTATTGGCTGTGAAACTGACCAAAAACACCACCACCAGCAACTCTTCCAGGTGCAAAAAGATCCTAAAATGTTTGAAATTCTTTTTTAAAATGTCAAGATTTCCCCCGAAATCTTCTTAATGGTTATTTCCACCATCACTAGAAGCAAAGACATGAAATATCCTTTTTGTCTGAAAACCCCTAGTTTTACTTAGATTTACAAAGTTTGGATTTTGGTTTTGGGGGGTTTCTGGTAATATAACTATGTTGCTATCATTGTTGTCAAGAGCCCAGAGGATACAAAGAACCCTCAGAACTTGAGAACGGAACAGGAAAAACACCCTTCCCTGAGGTCTATAAATTGCTACAACTGTTCTCTCCAAATGCCATGACACCCTTGTTTTCCAGAAGAAAGCAAACCATACATAAAAAAAAAAAAAAAATCCAGAATGCTCTTCTATAAAATAGCTACCATGTTAATAGGATTTCACTGGATTATAAAATACAGAGCAGTAAACAATTATTCCCACATTTTAATGCTCAAATAAATTATGGTCCATCAACACAGTGAGGGCCATTAACACAAAGCTATTAAAATTATGTTTTCAGAGAATTTTTAATGCTGAAAAAAATGCTCACCATATGACGTCAAGTGAAAGCAAGCAGGATGTTAAGATGCATGTACAAACTACAGTGTTCTGGGAGATAATCCATTTATTTTAAATTTTGTTACAATGTATTCAGCACTTGCAGCGTACCCAGCAACAGCATGATTTTGCCATGCTCTATCTCATTTATTCTTTACAAAATCTCTCCATGGTAGATGCTGTGCCCCTTTTACAGATGAGAAAACTGAGGCTCAGAGAGGTCACTTAATCTGCTCGCCAGCACTGTGTCATGGTGAAGGCAACGTTCAAGCCACTGGGCTGAGCTCTAACCCCGCATCCCTCAGACCCACAGCCTCAGTGTGCCCTGAGTCCCAAACCTGTGGGATCCTGGCCTCACCGTAAACCTTCTGAATCAGAATCTGGTTTTTCTTTTCTCCTTGGTTAACTTCTTTCATTTTATTATAGAGAGAGAGCATGTGAGCCCGGGAGGGGCAGAGAGAGAGGGAGAGAGAGAATCCCAAGCAGGCTCCACGTCCAATGCAGAGCCCAACTTGGGGCTCAATCCCACACACCGTGAGACCATGACCTGAGCCAAGATCAAGGGTCCAGCACTCAACTGACTGAGCCACCCTGGCGCCGTGGAAACTGCGCCAAGACCTCCAGGCACACGTTCAAACGCAACAGTCTCTAAACTGCCACATGACGTGTAGAAACGTGCAGAAAATGCATCAAAATGTCAACAGTGATTGTGATTTTACAACTGATTTTAATTTTCCTATTTACTCTTCTCTGTATTTTCCGAACAGCTTCAATGAGCATGTACCTCATCTGTAATAAGAAAAACATTGGGGTTTTCCATTTTCACTTGTTGATATGACGGAACAGAGATGCATCCCTAACGTCCTAAGCTGCAAAACACATAAATTAGAACCAACGCTCCCCCCCTCCATCAGCGTCACACTCTAGACCCAGCGCCACAGCCACGGACGGTGATTTAAACAGGGAGGAGGACGTCTAAATTTGGGGACGGTGCCATCCAGGGGGACGTCATCAGCCACAGCTGTTTCGGGGAGGACAGTCTCGGGCCTGGCAGCCCAGGGGTCCACAGAGGAGCCAGATGGAGAAAGAGCAAGCAGGGGCTGGGAGGTGCTCCCCCGGGTGGGGGTGGGGTGGGGGGCTCCTGGATGCCTGCAAAGCCTTGTGGCCTCAGGCGAGGGGGACAAGGAGAAGTCTGTTCAGGGCACAAGCTAGTGAGTGCAGTGTGGGATGAGCAACGGCATTGGGCCACGGGGGCGGATTTTCGGGGGAGAAGGCCTGGACACGGCTCTCTGTCTGCAGCAGGGACCCCGTGCCCACCGGACTGCCTCCTGCCCCCGCGGTGGAAACAGCCCACCACGCAGGCTCTGACAGGACTGAGCAAACCGGAAAGACCCCCATTGCACGCGGTCCCGGCCCTGCTTTCTCTGCAGCAGCCCCTAAATCATCAAAGCACCTCTCTCGAAAGCACAGGGTCTCGGGGCACTTGGGTGACTCAGTCAGTTAAACTCTCGATTTCAGCTCAGGTCACGGTCTCACGGTTTGTGGGCTCGAGCCCCAGATCAGGCCCTGTGCCTGCTCAGGATTCTCTCCCTCCCTCTCTGTTTGCCCCTTCCCTACTTGTGACTGTCTCTCTCTGTCTCTCTCTTCTATCTTTCTCTCTGTCTCTCTCAAATTAAATGAATAAACTTAGGGGAAAAAAAGAAAAGAAAAGGAAAAGAAGAAAGCAAGCCCCGGGGTCTCCTAGGTGTTTGCTAAAAGCTGACATTCGGTGGCCGACCTCCCCCTGACTTTCTCCCCAGGAAACAGCGGGTCCTCTCTGCCCCTGTCCTAAGTGGCCTCCAATAGCCAGCAAGGCTTCTCTGGGCCCAGAAAAGGGACTCTGCCCAACCCTCACCAGACCAGCCACCTCCAGGGGCCCCAAGTCACCTCCCCCTCCAGTGACACCCGGTCCCACCGCCCTCACCCACACGGGCACTGGCCTCCTGGCCACAGCTGACCCTTAACTCAGGAGCTTTCATTCAGATCAAAGGGGCCTGTGTCCCCTCCGTGGGGAAAGTGTTTCAGATCAAAATGCAGGAGCAGGCAGCGGCCTCACTCCCTCCCCACATAGAACATCCAGAGTTGTTCAAACCCCTCACTCTGCTATTCCTGAGTCCCAGCCCCTTGCTTGTTGAGATGTGAAAAGGGAAGTAGCCAAAAGGGACCTGCGGTGAGTGGACTGAGTTGTGTCCCCAAGAGATATGACCACCTGGACCTCACAATGTGACCTTATTGGGAACAAGGATCTTTGCTGATGCAATTAAGTTACCTTCATTACATGAGATCATCCTGGATTGGGGGGGACCCTACATCGTGGGGAGAGACAGAAGCAGAGGGAGTTTAAAAACAACACAGAAGGGGCGCCCAGGCGGCTCAGTCGGTGAAGCATCTAACTTCGGATCAGGTCATGATCTCGCGGTTCATGGGTTCAAGCCCCACGTCAGGCTCTGTGCCGACAGCTCAGAGCCTGGAGCTGCTTCAGATTCTGTGTCTCCCTCCTTCTCTGCCCTTCCCCCACTCACACTCTGTCTCTCTCTCTCTCTCAAAAATAAATAAGCATTAAAAAATTAAAAGAGTAAAAAAACACAGAGACACAGGCACAAGAAGAGGAGACAAGTTAGAGGGCCGCGGCCACAACCCCATGGATGCCAGGAGCCCCCAGGACATGAAAAAGCAGGGAGTTCCCTCCCGCAGGGCCCTCAGAGGGAGCCCAGCCCTGCCGAGCCCTTGATCGAGGACCTGGGGCCCAGAGAGCCGTAGAGAACACACTTCTGATGTGTGGGAGCCTCGGTGCTTCCTGACAGCGGCCCTGGGAGACGGCGGAGAGCCGCGGCGCGGATGCAGGCAGACCATACGCCAGGCAGCGCTGCACAGACAGACCGACAGCGCCAGCAGCGGACGGAGCCTCCTGAAAAAAGTCTTAACGTGGCCATTCTGGCAAAATCCGAGCAGAAACGCTGTCCGGAGCAAGATGCCCTTGAAAGAGCCGCGTGTGGGCCAGCGCTGGCACCTGAGAGCCGCACAAACCAGCCAGACGGCGGGGGACGTGCGCACCCAAGCCTGGGGGTTCGGATGGGAAAAGAAAAGGGGAAGCAGGTAAACCCGTGGCAGCCTCTGTCCCTCAGCAGCGTGCTCGCAGAACCTCCAATCTGGGAGAGAAATGGACGCATTACATTGCACACGAAGTCACGGGGACGGTAACAGTGACCAGGGTGACGTCCCTGACATGGAGCGGGGCGGCCGGACACGTGAATTAGGGGCAAATCCCCTTTGACACAACACGGTACAGGGTCCAGGGGCTCCCCACCCTTCTTCAGGAAGATGTTTGGTTCACCCTGAGCAAAGGCCACGCATGGATGCTGGTGGAGACACACAAAGCTTCGGACACAGAGTGGAATATTCTCGGCTGGCTTGTCGAACGCCCTGGCTGCTGGGGAGGAAAACCCGTGGAAGTTCCTCCTTTCTGTTTCCCTCCTACACGCACATTATCTTTATGGGTCCGTTCACCGCGTCCCTAGAGCACACGTCTTAGAGGGGGTCTGGGGGGAGCGGGGAGCCATCCCTCCATGGGGAGGAGGGGGCACTGGCTTCCCCGACTCCCACGCCCCCTGGCAGCCCCCCACCCCCACCCCAGCCCAGGCAGGGCTCTGGCAGACATGGTCAGAGGGCCTTTCCAAACCAGGTGAGGCGAGCAAATTCTGCATCCCTCCTCTGCATGGACCTGCCCCGGCGCGGTCTCACCCGGTGACACCCCATCCGACCCGGCATGTCCGGGCCAGGAGCACAGGGCTCATGTCCGCCAACTCAGGGGCATCTCGCATCCTCTGCCTCGTCACCTCCTCCCTGTCTGGGGCCCAGAGCATGAGCCAGGACGGAGAGGAAGCTTCTCCTCACCTCGTCTAAAGGGCCTAAACTGCTCAAAAGGCAAGGTGCCTTATGCCCCGTGACAATTCCCCAGTTAGCTCAGTGTAGACACCTGATGGTAATCATTACCTCATCTCAGATGTGGCTGAGCCCTGACTGTCCCCGAAGCCATCTCCGTCCTAAAGCTTCTGCAAGTTCCCTGTCTGCTTCCGGTTATCCTGGGAGTGGGCACCCGGGGCTCAGCCTCCCCCCACTTCTGCTCCCCCCCACCCCTCCAGCCCAAAGATTCCTCCCTTACTACTCTCCCACCCCTGCCCTGCAATTCCAACCCAGCCTGATTCTGGGTCCTTATCACGGGCATTGGGGCTGCACTGGGTGTGGGAGACACCAGGACACAGAGGACCTGCACCCTCGTGGCACCCTGGGGCCCTGGAAAGGACTCCGTCAGGTCACACAGACACAAGCGCTTACCCAACCGCCTCAGCCCTCAGGCCGGACCTCTGAGCTCCCACCGGCCATCTCTTTCTGATTTCCTGCCCCTCGTCGCTTTGTGGTTAATGCGCTCACTCCCAGGTCACTCCTGCAGAAATTTTTCTTTACCCACAGGACAGAGTCTAGATTTCAGACCCCTCTCCAATATCCCCACCGTGCTCCCCGCCTTAGCTCTCATGGCCCCACGATGGAGCCCCTTCCCCCCAAACGCACCCTCGGGAGCCCCTCTACGTTCCTCTTGGCCCTGCCTGGTCCTCTGAGCTCAGGCCAAAGCTCTTCCTTCCGGAGACACCGCTCCTCTGCCTCTTCCCGGCCAGCATCTGCTCATCTGGGATGAAAAATGACTTTAAAAACCACAATCGTTTCTCACGCTACGGAGTGGTGGGAGAATCCTCTTTGGGGGTGGGGCGGGGGGCAGTGTTTTGTGGCAAAAGCCTTTGGGTGGTGCAGGGAGAAGGCCCAGGGCCCCGTCCAGACGGGAGGGCTGACACGTCCTGGCCGGCTGGCCCCCTGCCTGGTGCAGAGCCGGGACCGGCCTCCACGGGGAAGAAATACTCTGGAAGGGCACCAGGCTGCCTCCCTTCCCGGGGGGTTGGTGGCCTGACTCTGGTCCTTTGACTCTAAAGGCAGGCAGGAGTCACCTTCAAAGCCTGGAGCGCTCCAGAGAATGGGGTGACAGTCCCACCCCATGCATGACCACTTCCTGTTTGCCGTTCGTGTGCCCTGTTCCGGCCGCAACATGAGGAAAACCTATGCGGGCCAGAGAGATGCCGCGACAAAACCCAGTTTTCCATAATACGGTGCAGCACAGAGGGAAAGGCCTCTGCGTTAACATGCAAATGCGCATATTTGCATTTCTGTACTGTCAGCAGACCCCAGCCCCAGAGGAGGCACAGAAGGAGCAGGGCGTTCTGGATTCAAGACGCTCAGCTCACTGCCCATGCCCCGGAAGCAGCAGCCAGAGAGAAGGAGAGAGTCTCAGAGGTGGGCTGCGTAGCTGGTGGGCCAGCGCCTGCAGGGACAGATTTCCCTCCAGAGCGCAATGTCGTGTCTGTCGCTGTAGACGGTTCAGGTCAGAGGCTGGTATGGGGCCGCCCCGTAGGTTAACCTCAAGAGTTGGGGTCTAAACTGCAGGGGGACACGGAGGGCAGGAGGTATCTGGAAGGCATTACTTAATGAAACGACTCAGGTTTCTGGCTCAGATAGGGATTCTTTCTTGTGTAACCCATGACCTTCGTGGCTTCTAATTTCTGTGTGCGTATTAAATAGCCTCAGAGGGCAGCCTGCAGTCAGGACCTGGGGTTAATGGCTAGTGCAGACACAGATACAAGGTAACAGATCTACAGGCCCACAGGCTGCATGCACCACAGCCGTTTAGTCATGTGACACTGGGGTCCGAGGGCTCATTCCCCGGACAGAGCTGGGAGAGGTGCTCAGGGGTGGGTGCCGGGCTTCCGCAATGCCCAGGGTGGGTCCCTGCCTCCCGGCCTAGTAAGAGAGGCAGCCCACAAACACATGGTGATTAAAAATACTGTCAGAATTTGTCTACGAGCTTCCCTTTTATATCCCTTTATATATGACACAGAGAGGTCTGCTGTGTCACCCTGAAACCTGCCTCTCCCCCACACCATGGCCAGGGATCCAGGTCACCGATCGGTTACACTTGGCCCCATACCTTTCTTGTGCTCCATGCAGAGGCCTGAATATACTAATTAACGCTCGGTGGGGCTTCATGAAAGGGCGCTAGTAAGGGAGTGAAAAGCAACCCACAGAGCAGGTGGAAGTATTTGCAAATCACATATCTGATTCGCATGCAGAATACATAGAAAACCCCCACACTCAGCATCTGCCACAGACAGCACCCCAGTTCAGAAATGGGCAGAGGAGTTCAATGTGTGCACGTGTACACACACACACACACACACACTACACAAAGGCCAACAAGCACATACAGAGAAGCTCAAAATCACTAATTACAGAAAGACAGATCAAAACCACAATGGGATACCACCCCATACCCATTAGGATAACTATTATTTTCAAACAGCGCACACACAGCACAGAGCTGACATGTGTAGGCAAAGAGGGGCGGGAATCGGAACACTTACACACCGTCGGTAGGAATGCAGAATGACGCGGCCAGTACGGCAGTCCTCCAGAATCTTCATCTGGGATTACCATGCGATCCAGCAAGTCCACTGCTGGGTGCATCCCCCAAAGAAGCGAAAGCAAAGACTCAAAGAGGCATTGGCACGTCCACGTTCAGAGTATCGTTGTTCACAACAGCCAAACGCGGAAACGACCCAAATGTCCATTGATTGATGAATGAGTACACAAAATGTGCTATATACGTACAGTGAAGTATTATCCAGCCTAAAACAGAGTCAGAAATCCTGATACCGGCTATGACATGGATGAACCTTGAAGACACTTCGCTAAGTGAAATAAGCCAGTCACAAAGGACAAATGCTGTATGATTTTACCAACAGGAGACCCCTACAGCAGTCAGACTCATGGGTCAGAGAGCAGAACCCTGGGCTCTAGGGCCGGGGGCCTGCGGCTGGGGAGTTAGTGTTTAAGGGATACGGGACGATGAAAATATCCTGAAGGTGGAGGGTGCTGATGGCTGCTTGGCACTGGAATGTGCTTGATGCCGCTGAACTGTATACTTAAAATGGTTACCATGGTAAATTGTCACCTATATTTTACTAAGATTTTTTAAAGTATGGATGGGTTGAGTCAAAACCAGGCCCCCAATGTACAGACAGTTGTGTTTTTGGACCAGTAAATACAAAAATAAACAAGGCTCCTCTGCTCCCCCCCAGGAATCGCCCCAGTATCTTTAGCTATGTTTGTGGAACAATGACTCTGGTGGCCCCCAGCCCCTCTTCATGGCCTCAGGCATGCACAGATCTGGGTGTGCCCAAGCTGGGACAGAGCACTCAAGAGCAGGGAGTGTAAATATTAATCTGTGAGCCACATGGATCAAATTTCTCTTCCCTTCTTAAGTACCAAACTGTTGTAAAGCTGTTCTGAGTCCCTTCACAGGCACACACTGCCTAGAGAAACAGACTCACTTTCCTTCTGAAAGCTTGGTTTATCCTACATGAGGGTGGTCCCCTATCTCTCCAGCCTCTGATGCCCTTAGAGATTGTTTATGGGGAAAGGTTTAAAGCTTTGAAAACGGTCTGTTCTTTCAAGAGATAGACACATTTAAAACCCCTGTCATGGACCTAACTGATGTGGTCACATGACGGCACCCGGAGAGTGGGGGATTCATCCAGCTAAAGGCTGAGTACGACAGAGATCAAACTCACTGTAAACAAGGGGGATTAGGAGCGCAAAGCTGGTCCTGGCGGGATCAAATGACACTGGTCGTTGGAGAATCAAGCTCCCCAGGAAGTTTAAAAAGTGGTTCAGCAGAGACTAGGGCTGGTATCTTCAGTTATGCTCACGAAATGGGCACCTGTGTAGTGAAGGGCACAATAAAGCAGTGGCCAAGGGCTTGGGCCACAGTGTCGGCACCTCCGAAGCCAGGAAGGACAAACATTTAGTGCAAGTGGGGCCATCGCCTTGGGCTCTGGGCGCTGTCAGCTGGACGGCAACCAAGGGCATGTTAGTTCATGGGCAATAAAGCCCAGGAGGGAATGTGTGCAGCTTGGCTGTTGTTGTTTTTTTTTTTGAGGGGGGGGGTTTGGTTTTTTTTTCTCCCACAGCCAGCTCCCAAACACCTGAGGGTGTCTTCCTGGAGAGAAAACTATAGGAAGAAGGTCTTTCCCACTCTCATCTTGCAGAACTCTTACAGAACAAGCTACTCACAATCCAAGGCTTTCTCGTATCTGAAAGCTTTGAGAGAGAACAAGCGAGAGCAAGAAGCGCGGAGAATCCCCTCACCCTGGGAGCACCTCCACCCGCATCTCAGTGCCCGGCTTGCTTGTTACAGGTGACCTCCGTGAGGACATGAAGGGCGTCGGAGGCACCCAGCCTCACTCCTGGGGAGCTTTCGCGGCAGAGGTAGCGCAGAGTTGCGAGGGGGGCGTGGGGAGGGGAGGGTGCAACGGTGGGCCAGAATTAGCTCAAGGTGACACTAGACACTTAGCAACACAGCCCTGGAGGTGGGGACAGGATTTTTCTTGACCTTTTCTCAGCCACTTTGTGAGGGAGCCGGAGAAGCAGAGGAGGAAAGCAGAGGCTGTACGAAAGGAGGGCTGGGAGCACACCTGTGGAGAGCACCTGGACACACAGTGCACAAGGTCTGGAATAGTCTGGAATAGTCTAGTGCAGGAAAAGGGTCCAATTGGACCCATACCAACCACCTTCCTGTACCAGCCACCACGACTACCACCACCACCACCACCACCACCACCACCACCACCAGCACCACCACCGGACGTGTAGACATGCTTGTTACTCAGCTGCTACGCTGCAACCACGTAGGCCAAGCTTCTCCCTGGGGCAGGACAGTCACCACGCACAGAGGACCGTCTGACATCCAGCGATGCGGAAAAGGTTCTGGGAAAGGCAGGTCCATGGAGCCGCCTGGGTGCCCTCAGTCTGCAGCTTCAGGTCAGAGAAGGCAAATGCGGGGTGCCTATGGGGTTAAGGAAAAAACTTGCCCCGACCGTATCAAAGTGCTCTCTGCTGTCAGCACGCTTCTGAGAAGGTGGACGTCACACATGGGAACCATATGTGGCCTGCGAAGCGTCCACCCCTGTTATTCATGGTACACGACAGCACAGATACTACAACCCCACATCTGGAATTTATGGAGGAGCCCCAGCGGTCACGTCGCTAAGTACATACTTTCTGAAGAGGATATAACACGCACACACGTTTTCCAATAACATGAGGGGCTCTAGGGCTGCCATTACAGTAATTTGTGCAGACTGCCTGAGCTGTCGTCTCGCTCAGTTAGTGATGAGGTCTTCATTTCTCCGACGGGATTGATAGGCAGCGTAAGACAAAAGAACAAAACAAAACAAAACCAAAAACCTATGTAAATTCATTAAAAATCAGAAGTTCTTCAAATGATATATACAGAATTTATGTATAAACAAACACATTGCTCTTAAGTTTCACTGATTTGCAAAACCAAAAATAGAAAAAAATAATGGGGTCATAGATTTTTTGATGCCTAAAAGATCAGTAATATATTCAGCAAATGGGATTCACGTGCTGAATTCTCTGTGGCAAACACACACGATAATTTTATATCGTGTGGGAAAGTGAGGGTTTTATCTTAAAAATGTGTCCAAGAACATGGGAATTCAGTCTCCTTCACATTGTGCGTGCACACAATCATATCTGAAAGGGGATAGATTCCTTTGCCGGATTTTCTTTAGAAACATCCACATAGTTATACCATTTTCAGTATTTTCTCAACATGTTCAAGTGTTTTACTTACTGCCAACATTCAAAATATAGGTAAAGCAAGGAAGAAAAATTAAAATCTCTTTGTGTCAAATAAGACTTTATTCACTTTTTCCCAAATTAAACCCGCAGTTGTGTTTAAAAGCCTGAGAAGAGAGGGACTAGCCATTCCCACTGTGCTTCCTGTTTCCATTTCTCACAAGGGCGACCAGGGCTGGGTCTTGGGCGCAGTGAGTGAGGCGTCCAGGAGCACCGTTTAAGGAGGCGTCATTCTGGAGGTGTTGTGAGGTTCTCTGCACCTGCCGGGGAACCAGAGACGTGATGGCAACATGAACACGGAACCAAAGTAAGATGTGAGGGTGCTGGGGATACTGGGCAGCACCACTGTGACAGCACCTTGTAATCTCAGAACCAGAAGGGAAGACGTTCAGGGGACGCATAGGCTTACCTTCCCAATCCTACACCTGATTTCTTATTTTAGGAAAATCACAATTGCTTGTCCCATAGGTCTCTGGGGCTCCAAGGGACTTCAGTAGGGTTCACACAGTGATGGTGGAGGGGCTGTCTTTAGGAGTCGTGGTCCAAAGTCTCACTGTCTTCAGCATCAGCTTCTGAAATAATCAGGCCAAGGACCTGGACATCCCAGAATTCAGCCATCTGGTCAACTTTATTCACTGTCTCCAAGACACTGAACCCCCACCTACCCACCCACAGCCGGCCTCTTTTCCATAAGTCATCAGTCCATGTCTCCTCACCAGTGAATGAAAAGAGTTGAGGGGCGCCTGGGTGGCTCAGTCAGGGGGCGTCTGACTTCGGCTCAGGTCACGATCTACAGTTTGTGGGTTTGAGCCCTGCATCAGGCTCTGGGCTGACAGCTCAGAGCCTGGAGTCTGCTTCTGATTCTGTGTCTCCCCCTCTCTCTGTTCCTCTCCTCTTCTCTCTCTCTCCCAAAAATAAATAAACATTTAAAATTTTTTTAAAAGAAAAAGAATTGAGAGCATGCCACTGAGTACCTAGAGCCTTCTTCACCAGTTCTCCCACACAAAGCACCGCCCCCCATCACCCCACACCCACCCTCCCACGCAGAAGATACCTCCCTCCTCAGGAAAGCTGGATTCTGGACCCCATTCCTCCCCGGCAGTCCGAGTAGCAACTCATTCCTACAAATATTGTCCCCACACACTGCCAGTATTGCCTTCTAACACCCACTTTATACCAGCAATTGATCCTTTAATTAAACTCCTGTTTTAAATTATTATTATAAAAATAAGACATCAACACAGTAGAAAACATTTCAGACAGGGCAGAAAGATGTTAAATGAGGAGTAAAAATCTCTTTGTTTATCCCCCTCCTTCTCTATCTCACATTTTATAGACAATTCTTGCAAGTGCTTCTGGTTTTGGGTTTATTCCCACAGCTGCCATGACCTTAAACATCACATTTAGACCTCTGTCTCCAAGCCCACGCCCACGTGCGGCACGCACTCTCTCTTGTGGTTCCTTTCGTTCTACCGTCCTTAGTGTCTCTCTCTTCATCCACAGTTTAAAATGATATTCTTCAGCCAGGAGTTCTCAGCCTTGATTGATAATCTGAATGACACACAAAGCATTTCAAATGCAGATGAAAGATCCTTTCCTCCTCAGACCAACTAAATTCCTCTGGCATCTGTAATATAGTTTTTACATTGTAGACGTCATTCTGATGAGCAGCCAGAGTTGAGAACTATGGAGAGAGATGGTTTTATTAATGTCAGGAGACCAATGTGAAGGGAAATATGGGTAAATAAAGCCACTATGAAGAGGTAATCAAGGCAAGGAAAATAACACGGAGACAGGAATAAATAAAAATTTTATTTTTTAAAATGTTTGTTTATTTTAGAGAGAGAGAGAGAGAGAGAACATGAGTCGGGGAGGGGCAGAGAGAGAGGGGGACGGAGGATCCAAAGCAGGCTCTGCACTGACAGCAGTGAGTCCCATGTGGGGCTCGAACTCACTAACTGTGAGATCATCACCTGAGCCAAAATGGGTCGCTCCACCAACTGAGCCACCCAAGTGCCCCAAAGTGTTATTTTTAATAAAGTTAATCGCAGATTTATCATATGACCAAGCAATTCCACGGTCAATATTCATCCAGGAGAAATGAAAACACATGTTCACATAAAAAAGCCACACAGATATTGTAACAGCTTTACAGGGTTGTCAAAAACTGGAAATAACCCAAATGTCCCTTATCTGGAGACTAGGTAAGCAGTGGTACCACCACATGATGGAGCGCCACTCAGCAGTAGAAAGGAATGACCTGCTGGTATGTACAGAACATGGGTGAATCTCAACAGCATGATGCTGAGTGAGAGCTGCAGACAGAAAACGGCGCATAGCACACGATTCCATGTACGTGATATCCTGGAAATCAGGAACAGGAATCCAAGCAGCGCGTGCCAGAGCCTTCCCAGGCTCTAGGGAGAAGGACTGGCTGCCAAGAAGCATAAGGGACGTTTCTAGCGTGGATGCACGTATCCTACATGTTGCCCGTGGAGGCAGTTACACAGCAACAGGCAAACTTCGCAACCTCAAGGTTATTCTACAACCAACCTGATTTTAAAATGGAATGAGGGATCTTCTCCAACACATAAATACATGGGCATTGAGCATGTCAGAGATTAATCTTTGAAAAGAACAATAGCCACAAAAATTTAGACTGAAATTTTTAAAGGACGTGCATGATGCTGTTGAAACCACTCATTTCCTTTTATCCATGGTAATCATTCTCATTGCAGTTAAGTTTCTAGGTTTTCTACACCATACCGACATTGTCTAGGAGCTGGTTTCTAAGTTTTCAGAGCGATTTGTTGCTATAGAGCTTTTTTTCTCATGTTTTATAACTAGAGTAGAGATGTTAAATTTTATAGATACATGGTGTATGTGGTCACCATATTGAATTAATTCACCACCACTAGACACCATGACATACAAATAAATGGTTCCCCTGCTTTCCTATATTTATCTCATTTATTTCACACTTTTTAGCAAAGGTTCTCAAGTTTCCAAAACAAAATTGGACAGCCCCTGTAATACCTGACATGTGACTGTGTCCCTGATTTTGGAGATGAAATACTATATCCATCCTCTTTAGTACTGGCTATGGGTCTTGGATAGATATTAATTATTACTTAGGGAGTCTTTTTCCATTCACAGTTTACTATACAATTTGGAAATAATTCCATTTTTGACTTTACAAACAGCCTTTTTGTCATTAACTAAGGTCACCACGTGGCTTTTGTCTTTAGTCTCTAAACTTGACAAATAATAGGAATAGATTGTTTGATGTTGAATCACCTGTACCTTCTCAGGGTAAAACCACAACTTTTAATATATTATATTGAAAATATATTAATTATATTTTGTTCTTTTTTATTACTGAGGGTTCTGTATTTGCTTTCTGAACACTTTATTTGGTGTTTTCCAGTCCCTTGATAGATGGTATTCCAGAAATTTCTTTTGGGCTCCTTTCCTGAGTATGGTTATCAGGAGTGAACTTGTAGTCACAATATGCACAGTCACCCACATACAGTTTCATTTTTTAACTGTGTCTTCATCATATTTCAAAATTAAGTGACTTTTTCCCATTTCATAATTAGTACATATTCACTTAAGAAAAAAATTTAAATGCCAGTACAAATAAAATTAAAATCATCGTCCCCTTTCCTAATTGACATAATTAACCTCAGTAAGAATAATCATAACCCACTCTTCTTTCCTTCCTTGTTCCCTGAGTAATTCAGCATAATAGCCATTAGCTGGGGCCTGGTCAAGTAGAAGTCTGTGACAGGGAAGGAGGGAGACAGCTGTCCCAGCCTGACGTCAAAGACCCAGTAAGGCAAGGAGGGCTGAGATGTGTGTGAAAAAGCATCAAAAATGGTGGCATCATCCCCATCCTGGGGTCACAGCTAGAGCCATGTAAGGAGACATTCCCTGTGGAACATGGGGGCAGCTCAGCATAGGGTCAAAAGATTGGTTATATATGGAGAATGAAATAAGCAAATATATTGATGATTAGGGGATAATAGAGTTACCAATATGTGAATGAAGTTAAGATGAATCTTACAATATTGGATTGGAATGAAAGTATCCTTTGTGTACATGTAAGTCCCAGCTCTGTCCTTGGAGAGGACATAGGGCAGCAACACCACAGTGGCAGTGAGCACATCACACACCCAGATGTTGGTGTCTAATTGCCATTCTTTACTGAAAGGAACCAAAGCCACTTGGAGAGATGGTGGATTTCAAGGCCGGAAGGCTAGAAACATCTCACTGTGACAGAAGGTAAGAGTTGCCAAACTGATGACGAGGACAGGGAAAAAGGACATAGGTGCCATGGAGAGAGGCTCTCACTGGCTAAACATGTCACATTCTGAGCATCAAAATAAGGAACGATGTACTATGATCCATGGAATGAAATGGGACTTCACAAATAAATAATGAAAAGAGAAAGCTCCACCTTAGACTCGAAAGCCAATGAATAAACACAGAAGATACGATAGAACTAGGAAATCATCACTTTTGGCAACTATTATAGTAACAGTTCATCAAAAATAAAAACGATGCATGCTAAAATGAGCAGGTGAAATTTTGAAAAGAAATAGGATATCCACGTAACTCCTCACAAAATACTGATTCGTTACAAAGGCGAAGAAACTAGCCTTGCAGTAGAGAATCCCTACAGGAGAAACACCACCTTAACCACTGACGATGTCAGTGTCACCAGTAGCGAGATGAAATGGAATCATTTGGCTCCTGACAGGATACAATGAGAAGAGCTCAGCATTGTGTCCGTGATGTTCTTGATGGATATGAATAATCTGAACCCAATCTCGTTAGGAAAATAAACCCAAATTGAGGGGTGTCACATGATAATTAGCTCATCATCTTCAAAGCATTAAGGTCATAAAAGTCAGGGAAAGATTAATAAATTGTTCGAGAACGAAGATTGAAAGAGACAGGACAACCAAAGGCAGCCCATGGCCTGGGTTGAATCATTGGACTCTAAAGGACATTATTCGACAAACTTGTGAAACTTGAAAGGAGCCTGGCAATTGAAGAACACCAGTGGATCAACTTTCCTTACTTCAATGGCTGTGCTGTGGCTGCATGGGAGAATGACCTTCTTTGCACAAAGCACACACAGTAAAGCACTCGCGGGTGATGGGGCACATGGCTATGACAGCCACTCAAATAATTCAGGGAAAAAGTTCCTTCTGCTATTCTCACAAAATTTTTTGTTTCTATTAAATTATTTCAAAATAGAAAAGACTAAGGTTAAATTATTATAAAGACTCAATAACAGCAGTATGTACGTATCAAGAACCTTAAAATCCATATATGTTCTGACCCAGAAATGTCACTAGAAAGAATAGATCTCAAGAATATAATCACAAATATCTGCAAGGATTTAGCTCTAAAGCTCTTCATCCAGGGAGGGCTATCTATAGGTTAAAACAATGAGACCCAAGTGAAACATATTATAACAAGACTTTGAGGACATATATTATTATATTGCATAATCATAATATGGAATACTGGGGCACCTGGTTGGCTCAGTTGGTTAAGCATCCAACTTCAGCTCAGATTACGATCTGGTGGTTCATGGGTTCAAGTCCCACATCAGGCTCTGTGCTGACAGCTCAGAGCCTGGAGCCTGCTTCAGATTCTGCATCTCCCTCTCTCTCTTCAACCCCCCACTCATGCTCTGTCTCTCTCTCTCTTTCTAAAAAAAATTTTAAAAAAGGAAAAAAGCATAAAAAAGAAAAAGTAGAATACTAATGCAATTATTAAGGAACATGTGTGAGAAAAATATTATTTAATGGTTTGGAAAAATGTTTATGATCTAATATTGAGAAAGCAGGTGTGAAATGGTGTATACAGTTTATCCCACTATTGCAATAGCAGAAAAAACAAGCAGTGTGTGTGTGTGTGTGTGTGTGCGCGCGCACATGCGCACATGCACATGTGTGTATGTGTGTGCATATGTGTGCACGCCTGCGTGTGTGTGCGGCATGAAGAGCAAGTTAATTGGATTCTTTATTACAAAGAAACCCAGATGCCTTAAGGTTCTGAAGGGCACGTTAAGTCTCCAAAGCAGGGATAAAATCACCAGTGTTTCCCAAACATCTTTGACCCTAGGACCCTCGTGTTTTTGGAAATCCTGAGCCGGGTGTGGGCTCACCTGTGACTATGCCCAGGGCACTGGCTGCTCACCTTCCTTCCCGCTCATGTCTGCGTCCTTATTTATCCCTTATGCTGCCGTATTCCACAGCGTGTATTGTAAGTAGCCTCATAGTATTTTTCAAGCAAAACCCCTGGTGTTATAAATTGATAATCAACGATAAGAATGAGACCTTCCTGAAGGGGGTCCAGGGCCCCGAGGAGGGTTTAAGGGAAGAGTGTCCCCATCCAGTCATTTCTTTATTCTACTTGGGCACCGTCTTTCAGACCAAGAGTTCTCTCTGAGCTACTGCTAGAGATGGGGGGTTAAGTGGGGATCAGCTCCTTCCTTGTACCCACCCCCACTCCCAACCAAAACTTCTGGGTCTTGCCGGGAAAAGTTTGGAAACCCCTGAGCAGGCGGTCTGGCCTGGGCCCTCTGCCCTGCATGGTCAGTAGCAGGAGGGTGCTGACTCAGAGTGAGCTCAGTGATGGGTCAGCCGGGTGCACCAGATGGCCCCAGGGACTCCAAAGCATCTCCAAAGTGCAGGGAGAGGGCCAGAGCTTTGCTTAGCTGCCCTGGTCTCAGATCCGCCACGTGCTGAAGGAAGTGACTTTCATATACCACCTGGGATGCGAGCCCACCTGCAGCAGAGACCAGCTCCGGTGCCAGAAGGTGACCTTCAAATCACCTTCTAATCATGCCACTCTCACGGGGGTTGTAGGGAGGATGTGCGTACAGCACTCTGCACAGCGCCCGGCACAGAGTAAGCGCGGAGTCAGTGCTGGTCATTGCTGGCATCATCAAGAGAGAAAGAGATAAGGGTCAGAGAGGCACAGGCCTTCTGTTTGGCCAAGGGGGCTACGTAAGCCAGTGCCTTGTCCCTCAGGGTCTCTCCCACCTTTTCTAAGAAGTGGTCGGAGGGGGAAGGAAGCGCTGGGAGAACAGGGATCAAGAAAACTGTTGTGTCTGTTTACCTTCCTCACTGAACTAATTAGGACTGGAAGGGCACATTCAATTTTTTTTTAATGTTTTATTTATTTCTAGGAGAAAGAGAGAGAGAGACAGTGTGAGCAGGGAAGGATCAGAGAGAGAGGGAGTCACAGACTGAAACGGGCTCCAGGCTCTGAGCTGGCAGTCAGCACAGAGCCCGACGTGGGGCTCGAACCCACGAACCGCGAGATCATGACCCAAGCGAAAGTCGGACGCTTAACGGACTAAGCCACCCAGGCGCCCCGGGCATATGCAATTTTAAGAGGATTTTATTTTCTCCATTAATTACTGGTCCTGGAACAGGAAGTGTAGCCAGCAGAATCTGGGCCCAATGACCTTTGCTCCCCAGTGTTACTCCATGAATATGTCAAATTACGTGGCAAAAAAGGACTTTGCACATGTTGTTAAGGTCACTAATCAACTGGCCTTGAAATAGGGAGATGATCCTGAATTATCCGGGTGCGTCTAAGTCTAATCACACGAGTCCTCTCTCTGCCTGGCAGCAAAAGAAATCAGAGATTAAGATATTGAATTGGATGGAAATTTGGTTGCAACTTGGGCTAGTTCAGCCCTAACTTCAGAGGGTTTGAAAGAGAGTTTAGACCTCCCTCTGGAGAGACTCTGGGCTTGAATACCTGGGGACTGCACAGCCTCACAATGGTGACACCTCAGGCTTGGAAATCTCAAGGCCAGAGGCTGGGGATATGGCAGTCACTGGCCTCAGCGTCCGCAGCCCCGGGTCCCCCCTGGCTACCTCAGTGTCACTTCCGCATGAGAGGCTGATCAGCAGAGAGAGCTTTCCTTACACTGGACTTCCTACAGGCTCACAAGCCCACCGGACAGACACGATTTTCCCACTTCCTCTTCTTCTCGAGCAGGATCACCCTTCTGCTTGCCCGGCCCCGACCTCAGCAACTGGCTTTTGATCACCTAGAAAGAGCCGATCCTTCAGGAGCTTAGACTTTTCAGAATTTTTTGAATTGTTTGTAATGAAGAAGAGTTGGCACACGGTGTTCTGTTACTCTCCGGCGTACAGCAGAGTGATCAGACAAGTCTGTCCGCTGCTCAGAGCGCCCAGGATGAATGTGGTCCCCATCTGTCGGCACACAGTGGGACTACAACCTTGATGACCATATTCTCTATGCTGCGCTTTACATCTCTGGGATTTATTTCATAACTGGAAGTTGGTACCTTTTCGTCCCCTTCTATTTCATCCACACCCCCTACCCTCTCCCCTCTGGCGACCACCAGTGTGATCCCTGGATTTATGAGTTTCTGTTTTTGTTTGTGCTTTTGTTTTGTCTTTTCGGTCCCACACATTAGTGAAATTATAAGTGGTATTCGTCTTTCTCTGTCTGACTTATTTCACTTAGCTTTAGACCTTCTGCAATTCCATGATACTGTTTTGGTTCACACAGTGATTTCTGATTATTGCAGAAGGGAAGCTCTTACGTTTCCTTCCATAGCCTAATTGTACAACTTTCAGGACTCGGATTTTTGCCTAATGTTTGTTAAGCACCAACATGTGCAAGGATCGAACTGCACACATTTTTTCTATATTAATTTAATCCTGACAACAACAACTCTATAAAAAAGATATTACTATGCTTACTCTAAATTGGAGCAAACAGAAGCTCAGAGCATCAGATGACTCTCAGATTGTACAGGTAGTGTGCGGAGGCCTGGTTCTCAAGTCCAGGTCTCTTGGCTGCAAGTCCAAGTCTCTTTTTGTCCTGCCTGGGTCTCCCCACAGTGAGGAGTCAGTGCAGAAGCGTACAGAAGGTTTGCTTCCCATCGAGTCAGTCAGGAAGACTGGACACAGGCCAATTCCAAGAAAATGGAATAGGACAAAGACCAAGGGCTCCCAGGTCACATGGGTAGTAAAAGACAGCACTTTCCATGGACAGCAAGGGGACAAGCCAGCTGATTGTGAAAAGGGCCTGGGTGGAGGGTTGGGGACCAGACGGGAGAAGCGAGGAGGCTAGGGTGCACTCACTCTCGGGGTTGCAAGAGTGGGATCTGCCCTGTGCACGAATCTCTCAAAATCAAGACCATGGGAGGCAGACCAGCCCCTGAGTAGGGGTAAGGGTCACACACAGGCAGCTCAAGACAAGAGTCCCCAGTGTGCCCTCCCAAGCGCCACCGTGTTTAAGAGGATAGACAGAGCAGTGTGCCATTCACTTACCCTGGGCTCACCCCTGCTCCCCAGGGACTCTCACACCAAATGCATTCCTCCTTGTCAATTAGGCACAGCTTAGCCCAGACAGTGTCACTTAGCTGATGTCTGTGATGGCCTCCATATTTGGCAACTGACTCATTTCATAAGATACAAGGATGCTTAATTTTGATGATAGGCTTACTCAGTATTAGAGGCTATATTATATGTACCTTTTCAAAGAGACAGGATTACGGTGGACACAGAACCTCAAAACCTGACCCTTCAAACGTGAAAACTAGGGTGAATATGTGTCATTTTCACTCGCTAGGCATTAAAAGAAGGCATTGAGTCATTGCTGGCAAATGTTTTAAAGAGTCTAATTAATCCAAACCCCTCTCCCCCTGCCTGAGGGATTAGGGCAAGTGACAGATGTCATCTGTGTTGACTTCAGCAGAGTTTTTGATTTTGTTCCACATGATTTACTCATCAAACCCAAAATAAACAGACCTCCGCCCCACAGCTTGGAGGTGGCACAGAGGGGCCAGCGTGGCTGCTTCTGAAGTCTGAGTAGTGGCCCAGCCCCAGATGGGGGCTCCCCAGGAAAGAGTGTAATGCAGACCCCGGGGACCCTCCAGGACTGCAGAAGGCATGGGAAGGGGAGTCCTGAGGAGAAGGCAGAGAGAGAGAAAATAGGCTCCCCGGACAAGCACTGGCTCAGGAGCATGGTCCCCTGAGGACTGTGCAGACACAGAGCCACGGTAGGCTGAGCACAGAAACTCTGAGGGATGGAGTCAATCCCAACCCCACGCCTGGGTCTGAAGGGAAATGACTGAAAGGGAATCAAACACTGCAGGGAGCTGGGGAACCCCAGGTGCCCTTGTTACTCTTATTATGCAATAGGTGCAGAATTAGGAGTTTGGGGGAAAGGACGCTTTTTGGATGCCTAATTTTTGCCAGGAATTTCTCCTCCCCAATTTAGGTAGGCAGTACCTGACACAGACCCAGGAATCAATGTGGGGGGTTCTGGAGTAGGTTAAGGAGCAGGAAATCACATCCCGATTCTGCCCCCAATGTAGAGGTCATGATTCTAGGGACATGGGACAGGGCAGGCCAGGCTGTCTTAGGGGATCTGTTTGGTCATTCATTAATTCCATTCATCCATTCATTCGTTCTATCTGTCTCCTGTCCTGAGGTCAGTGGTTGGTTTGCTGAGTTTTCCTGCAGGGTCTCAAACTCACCAGCCCAGGGAGTGCAGGCAGGTAGGGATTGGTAAAGTAAGCCACATGGAAGCCCACAGGGCTGGGGGTAGAGAGAGAGAGCTCCTTGAACGGGCCAGCTGCCATGTAACTGCACCGCACTGCTGCCATACGGGAAGATCTCAGTGCTCCCCTCCAGCACCTGTCAGGAAAGACCCCAAATCCACATGTGAAATCCACTGAATGTTAAACACTGAAAACTCCTTCCAGCTGGGTGGCCCCAAACTCTCTGTGAGCCCACTTCTGCCCACAGCTGGCTGTTCATGGCCCCTGCTCAGTGGGTCCTGGGGTCCACCTGATCTACCTGAGACCTGTCCCAGTTTCCTACGTCACACAGCCTTGGCTCCCAGGTCACAGGTATCAATCCTGGACCCGGATCACTGAGGACCTCTGTGCTTCCCGCCTGGCAATGCAGAATGATTGTAGGACCTCATTAAGGAAAAGAGAAGGACATTCAGAAAACCGTCCACAAAAGGGAGAATGCCCACCCAGGACAAGGGAAGAGAAGAAAATTCAACTATAAATGGAAGTTTCCTTGGGCAGATATATTCCTTTCTTTCCACCCATGTGGCCCGGGACACCCCACCCCTCTGGTCACCCCTATTTCTCTGTATCCTGGGACGCCCCCCCTCCTCTCCTGACCTTTAACTTAAAGACATAAAACTCAAGTATCCTCCCCCAATTTCCTTGTCTCCAACAGTGCTTTTGAAAAATGTGAAGGGATTGGTGATATTTACCATAAAAATCCAGGCCTCAAAGACTCAGAAGATCTTGTTGACCCAAATCCTTCCCAGAGCAACAACTGGCTGAGCTGAGTAGTGGCCACTGGCTTCTCCAGGGGGTTTGCCTGGCTTCCCCAAAACTGGGGGGGTCAGACGCAGGGTGAAGAGCTCAGACTGCCTGAGCTGGGTAGCCTCATGTCCACATGCCTCAGTTTCTCTATAAGTACAATGGGAGTGGAGCCAGAGCTTCATCAGATGACCGTGGGGGTGAATCAGTGACGCAGCCTCACAAGACACTGAAAGCAGGGCCGGGACACAGGAGCGCCCGGGGTGGGGGTGGGGGCGGCCCTGACATACTTATGCATGGACCCTGTAAGCAGCTAACGTGGAGGCCCCCACTTGAAGATTGGGCTCCTCCCTTTGTGATCTCCCCTCCAGATCTCAGTCAGAGCTGACTCACTCAAGGCCACCTGTAGAGACTGGCAAGTGTCATGGCGGCATCTCTGACCCAGACAACACCCATGAGCATGGAAGCCTCTCCCTGAAGCCTTACCTTCGCTCACCTGGACCAGGCCTTCAACCTCCCGTTGACTCTTCTCTCCCACTCTGGACCACACACGGTATCCCAGGTGACCCTAGAGAAAGACCCATCTGATAGGCATGTGCCTGGACTAATGGTCTCGAGAAAGTTCCCATCGCTGCAGGGCAAAGACGCCCACCCTCACCTGCTCTCAACTCCCATGCACTCTGACTCCCTCCCGCGGGTGAACCACATCTCTCCTTTGCTTGTCCTATGGGCCAGCCTCTTCCACAACTTTCCTCTCTCCTGGGCCTCCGTTTCCTTCCTGGCTGACACCCGCAACACTGGAGGGTTCCATGTGAACATCCTTTCCCCGGAAGCCTTTCCTGCGCCATTGTGACTTTCCAGCCATGCCTTCCTTCCCTCAAGCCACTTCCCACAATTGTACCCAGACACCAGCCTGTGTGCCTGGGACCGTTTGCCTCCCCGCAGGGCTGTGAAGGCCGTGTGGGAACAGAGCACCTTAAGCTGTTCCCCACTGAACCACCGGTGCTCTCCACAAATCTCAGTGGGTTAAAAACAATCAATGCAGGGGCGCTGGGTGGCTCAGTCAGTTAAGCAGCTGACTCTTGATTTGGCTCAGGTCACGATCTCACAGTTCGTGAGTTCGAGCCCCGTGTCAATCTTTGTTTGGGATTCTCTCTCTCTCTCCCTCTCTCAATCTCTCTCTCGAAAATAAATGAAAAATAAAACATTTAAGAATAAAATAATCATTGCAAATATCAAATAAAAGAGTGTTTTCAGAAAATTATCAGTGGCTCCTGGTGACCACAGGCTAAAAAATCAGGTCTGGATGTAACACTGGATTACACTGGATGTAATCAGTGTTAGAGATGACGTCCTGATACCGTCACATGGGCTCCGGAACCAGCAGAGCTGAGCTAGAATACTCTAGTAAGTGCTTTTGTAAATGTTATTTGAAATATGGGTAGACTGAAGCAAGCTCTCTCTTCCAGAGACGTAATGCCAACCACATCTTGTTTAATGCAAAGTGCAGCCCTATTTCCACTGCCGTTGCTGGGAGCCTGGTCCGATCCACCTTCCTGCTCTGCCTGGCTCAGAGTAGATGTCCCCGAGGTGGGTCAGCTCCAGGTGGGCAGCGGCAGGGCTGCCCGGAGGGGCTGCCCGGAGCCTGCATCTGGAGCCTGCGTGCTAGAAGGAACTCCCCTGCAAAACCAGAGAAAAGGCATTTAACTTGGGCTGTGGGGACCTGTCAAAGTGCTTTCCAGCCTTAAGCTCCTGTGATTTTAAACTATCTCAGCTCAATGGCCAGGACTTAAAGGGGGGTTGGCGGGGGGATGCTCACTGCCAGGATCAAGTAAGGTCCTGCAACTGAATCTAATACAGCCGAGTAAGGAAAAAAGACTTGGGCGCTGCGAGGCCCTGCCGGGATTCCGTTGTGAGAGGAAATGAAGCCCAGGGAAATTATTTAATGCCCGTATTTCCTAATCATGACGCTTTGCTTCTTGGACCAGCCCCAAGGGCTGAAATCATTGCATTGCTCTGCATTAAAAAAGGAAGGTGGTTGAACAGATTGTTTGCAGTGGTGGTTGGTTCTCAGAACTGCCTTTCTGAGGCGTGACCCCTCCAAGCCCCATCTCCTTTTTTTTTTTTTTTAATTTTTTGTTTTATTTATTTCTAGGAGAGAGAGAGAGTGAGCAGGGAGGGTCAGAGAGAGAGGGAGTCACAGACTGAAACAGGCTCCAGGCTCTGAGCTGCAGTCAGCACAGAGCCCGACGCGGGGCTCGAACCCACGAACCGCGAGATCATGACCTAAGTGAAAGTCGGACGCTTAACCGACTAAGCCACCCAGGCGCCCCTCCAAGCCCCATCTCTTGAGGTGGGGGTGGGGGAAGCATCCAAATGCAACTCAGTCTCGCGAGAGAAACCCCCCAGTGCAGGGGTGACTCCTCTGAACCCTGAGATCGCACCCAGGCAGCCCTTGCTGGTGGCCTGTAGATGGAACCGAGAAGTGAGAGAATCTGATGGCTTTTCCATGATGTCCCTGGAGACTAGTGACTGTCTGCCTCGTGGAGAGGGGACATTCGTGCCCAAACTCCATCAGTACAGGCCTTCAAACCAGTAACAGGAGACAGGTGTTCTGTCCCCACTGGGGTGACCTGCAGCGTTTAGACGTGGGATGAGACCCTAGGCTGTGACCCTCGTGTAGGCAAGTGTGCCCGACCCAGGCCATAGTTCAGGCGACTCCCTGGGCCCTGACTAGACAGTCCAGAGGCCAGAGGATTGAGCAATGACACATCGGCCACTCCCTGTGAACAGCCAGCAAGACCCCCTGCGTTATAGCCCTGATGAGCTCCAGAGGGAGCCGTCCCTCTACCCAGAGACCACAGGGCCGAGGGGGCGAGCAAGCCCCTGTCCTTCCTGTCCCGGCTCCTGCCCCCTCACAAGGGGAATTTGACCCAAACTCCACTTCTTGGTAGCTCCGTTTGCCAAAGGGGACTTACAGCCACTTGGGGGCATAACAGAAGAGATGAAAGACTGCTTGGGGATAATGTCGACAGTTCTGAGAGGGATATTCATTTAAAAACAGAAAAGTCCCATCTTTTGCTTTTATCCTTATGGTGCATGGATGTGAAAAGCCACATTTTTATTTATATGCCATCGGGTAGAAAGTTCCTTCCAGATTTCCCCTTCTCAGACTCCCTTTGTCACCTCCCTGACCCCTGCCTCTCCCAGCACTTAGGACCAACCTCATGTGCTCCACACACTCCCCTGTCTGACCCTCGGAGGGGCCTCTCATCACCAAGGGCAAATCCCTGACTCCCTCAGGACATCCGCCCCCATCAGCCCTCCACACAATCTCCTTTGCCCTTGGACACCCATTTCTGTGCCCCACATTTAATTATATGTCAACTTATCGGTTTGCTAATTAGAAAATGACCCTAAAAATAATTCAACCCAACTTCTTCATTGTAGAGATAAAGACACCAAGTATTAGACAAAGTAAACCCCACTCAGGGTCAATGTAGAAGCTTAATAGAAGAATGAAAATAGACCCCACCCTCCTGGGCTTCCTGCAATAACATGGAGCCTTCAGACTGGTTGGTGCCAACCATTAATTAATTTGGTAAAGGGCTTTGGCAAATATTTTTAAAACAAGAAAACAATTCCACATAAATGAGTTACATCCTGGATTTCAGAGAAATGGTTAAATGTGAACAGAGTGACCTTAGAATCCAGGAAGTGTCCTTTCTCGGGCCCGCCCAAATCCCAACCCCCATCTGGCCTCAGTGCCCAGGTGTCTGATGGAGGTCCTGCCAGGAAGACAGAGTGATTCACCAGCGCTCACTCATTTCTCATGACCTTCACCCCCTTAGGTCCCAACGTGTCCTAAGTTAGGGGAAGTGCAAGGCCCCTGAATGTCTCCACCAGGACCCAGTGGCTGTGACCCTGCCACGTCACCTTCCTTTGGAAGGAAAGTAATGGACCCAGGTGCTCTGAGGAATCAACGAGACCCAGGACGCCGACTATAACTCTGAAAAGCATGAAGCTTCCCCCTAATCAGGCAAGATGAGGCAATATGGCACCACAAATCCCATTCACAGAAAGAAATCAAGAGGAACGAATACTCTGACCTCTGGGTATAACGGTGCCCTGTGGTTTGGTCTTAGTAATGGGTCAGCAGACTTGACTTCAAGATGCTAAAACAGTAAGAAACAATCTGTGATCTTTTGTTTTTGTAACGGATTTTAAGTGAATGAACTAATACATTTTTCCATATTTGAAGACACTGAAAGGGATTTTTAGCATCGAGCCATAATAATGATGACATCCGAAGAAGAGATGAGCCTGAAAAGGCAAAAACAATTAAACAGCAGCGAGAAAAGCACGGCCCAGAATGGACAGACGGGCCAGCACCGAGGGGCTGGGCAGCCCGCAGGGGCCGGTGCGGGAGCAGCGCAGCAAAGGGTGTCTGCAGGTAACAAGGTCACACCTTTAAGGTGAATGCCAAGCTTCCCTCAGGGTCAAAGGCAAACTCAAGCTTCCCTTGGGACACCAGTTGCTTTTGCGAATCCCACGGAATAATAAGGTTAGAGAACTCCAAGCGAGGAGCATCTGAACCCAATTATGGACGCTTTGCCAATAATTTGGGATTTCTGATGTTGCATCCAGCACATTCCATCCAAGGTCTGTAGGCACCAAGGCTCTGGTGTGACACAATTAGCGTGCCACATTCCAGCTGGTCACACACCGGCACGTCCTGCATCAGATAAAATACGAGCATCCGTGATGGGGACACGCACCAGCAGAGCCATATTTGTAGTGACAGCCATTCACCCCACAGGGAAGCAGCAGACAGAGATGTCGTGTACTGCAGTGACAATCGGAACACGCAGAGATGTGCCCGTGCCTGTCATGGAATGGGGGAATGTATGTAAATAGCTGGGTCTTTCCTGTTGCAGCTGGATTTTCCTTCACTGGGGAACCCGTGTCTTGGTGCGAGAATCTATGGACTAAGATTCAGATGTTGGGATTCTAGACTCAGCTCCCTCACTAGGGGCAGCTGGCCCCGTTCTTTGCCTACACGCTTCCTCTTCTAGCAAAGCAAGGGCTTCCTTCCAGTTCCACGTCCTCGAGGGGTTGGTGACACCCCCCCCTCCGGGACGGCCCTGTCAGTTCTGGCTGAAGCTCTCGCTCTGCCTTCTAGACGGATGTTCTCCTACCATTGCAGTCCATTCCCCAGGGAGACAGATATCTGCCGGGTCCCATCATTATGTCTTCACGAGAAACGAGAGTGGGACCTGCCTCTCCATTTTATAACTCAGATGACACTTTCACTATTTGACATCCTTCGGTTTGTTGAGCTAAGAATAATTTAGGGGAACCCAACACAGCTGATTTTAATAAAAGAATCATGGAAACAATATTCCAAAGAAACACAAAACATCAGTCATCTCCAGCGAAGGAGCAGACGTGCTGGTCCCGAGGTCCTCCAGGCATGGCCACCCCTCGCGTGGGCCTGAGGAGCTGACAGGATTCAGCACGCAGTGCTCAGTCCTGCTGGCGAGAACTATCATCATCAAGTACAAGGCAGAGCCCCTGCGAGCTGGGACATGCCTGCATTTCAGAGCTCTGTGTGTGAGTCAAGCCACTTGTATGTTGTTAACCTGAAAGCTTGCGCAGCTCGTTCATCGGACAGACAGGTACTCGGGTAAACTGAAGAAGCGATGCAGATTTATTTTCAGTTAGAAAAATAAATCTCTCACCGTTTGCATCGAGAGCCTGTGGGCAGGGGTTATGGGCCTATATAGCCTTGTCTTAAGATACACAGAGCTGCCACCCACTGTGCATAATCCTTTCCAGCGGATGTGGGTTTGGAGGAGTTACCGAAAATAATTCAATTAGAAGATGCAAACACCTGATATAAATTTTGTGACCTTTGCCCTTCATTCTTAGATCTAAAATAAAGTAACCTTGGACACTATCTTTCCAACAGTCGGCTTCCAACGGGTGTGTATTCCAGTAACATTTCATCCCCAGCAGGAGTGCCATCCCACAGGCTCAGGGACCCTTGCTCCCCGGCCTTGTAGGGTCTCTTTGCCATCGCTTCCTCTGTAAGTAGGCTTTCCTGTTAGTTGGCACTTGACAGTTCCTTGTCAGTTAACCCCACGAAGATACCTTGGACATTCACCAAATGTCAAGAAATTCTAATCCTTTGCCTGTGTTTTATAAAGTCACTTGGTCATTCTAGAAGAAGCGATGTGGCTTTCCAAAACCTACCAGTGCTAACCTGAGCAGCCCCCAAAGGCCAGCAACCATTGGGTTAGCTCCTCTGATCAGTGACTATAATGGTATAGTAATATAGGCATGGGGCTCTATTATCCAGAGTCACTTCTATTATCCAGGAGGACCATTCAGGAAGTTTTATACAGCTATCCCAGGGACAAGAAGAAAGAAAATCATAAGTTGCTGATAGAAACAGACATCTTCTTTAATATATTTCCTTAAATTATCTACAACCTCTGAAGATGTTATCCAGCCACCTAAGAATGGTGCTTAAGGATAATCTTTTAACAACAAACATCCATGCCCTGAATTGAAGCACATGTTGGTTTACCCCTTTGGTGATAAGGTCTATGAATTCTGTAAATCACTCACATTCTTAGAACTATTACATTGTAATAGACCACCCAGCTTGATGAATACGAGGTTTTAGCTGGAGGAAAAATAACAATTGTGGTTGAAGGCTGAATTCCATTCCAGAAACTCAGCACAGACTAAGGAACATCCTCCTTCAGAAGTGTGGGTACCTGAGGGTGGGGAGGAGAGAGGTCTTGTGCACACAAGAACCCTTGGCAATGGCATCGAGTGGCTGCCCCAGCCCCCAACTCCTGTGAATGCTCCATTCATTCTTATTCTTCAAGGCAATTAGCCAAAGTTCAGTGACAAGTAGGAATCTGGGGCAAACACCAGAGGAATATGTTTAAAGCAAAATAATCTCAGAAAAACTCAGCAAGCTGCATCTTTCTGTACCTCTTTCTACTATCACCCTTTGTTTTTGTTTTTTTGTTTTTTTTTCCCGAATGAAGGGATTTCCCCCACTTTTGCATCTTTGACCACGTTGTGTCTCATTCTACTATTTTTGGCACAGAAATAAGAATCTGCAGGCCTCATTAAAGCCCTGATAAATGCATGTGGCTGCTCTCTTTTGTCTCCCAGCCAAGGGGTCTGTGCTGAGGGCCTGTGTGCTGACTCAAGCATCTGTGCGTGGCAATTCTCTCCGAGAGAACAGTCGATGGTCAGCAACTTCATATTTGTGGTCAAAATGAAGCGCTTAAGAAATGTCTATAGCTAATGAAGTGCAGCTGATGCACAGAAACGTTTGTGAATGGGACGTATTGGTGATTTTTCTGAAGTGTTTTTGCATTTGTAAAATGCACACCAATTATTTTCCTTAGGTGTTCTTTGAGACAGCCCTGGGAGTGAATTCGTTAGCACGATATTCTTTGACGTAGCTGAGGAAGTCAAGGAGTTGTGATTTAGTAATCAAAAGCTAATTGAAGACCAAAGCTGTAGTGTGTGTTAAAAAGGAAATAACAGGCCCCAAAGGGAGTCACTGGTGTTAAGTCCCACAGCCGCAGACCAAGACTTAATACCCAATCTAACAGCAGTTTCTGTCTCTCCAGGAAGCTAAACTGTAACCCATCAATGTGGAATCGCCTGGTCAGCTCTAGTGAGGTAATCCACCTCCATAGGCCCTTTCACTCCCTTTAAGAGGACGACCTTGCCTGAAACAGTACATTCCTTGCTAATTTCCTTTTTCTGGCCTCTTTTGCCTTTAAAGACTTTTCTTTTCTACAGCTTAGCTAGATAGGATGCTGCCTGATTCACAAATTGTTGAATAAAGCCCACTTGATCTTTAAATTTACTCAGTTGAATCATTGTTGCTTAACAGATTTGGTGGCAATGGTGGGATCAGAAATGAAATTCTAATGGCATTTGGGGACAACAGGAAACATAGGCAAATTTCTTTTTGAGTTCATTGTCTTTATCCCCACTTCCCTGGACTGTGGGTAACCTACTCTCCATTTTTTTGTGTTGTTGTTGTTAATTTTTTAATGTTTATTTTTGAGAGAGAGACAGAGTATGAACAGGGCAGGGACAGAGAGAGAGGGAGACAAAGAATCCAAAGCAGGCTCCAGGCTCTGAGCCATCAGCACAGAGCCCAATGTAGGGCTCGAACCCACAAACTGTAAGATCATGACCTGAGCCGAAGTGGATGCATAACTGACTGAGCCACCCAGGCGCCCAAGCTACTCTTCGTTTTGAGTTATATTCTCTTTGCATTGATCTCATAATCTAATCACTTTCCAGTCCAGAGCTTAGAAGGTCAGCTTGAGCCAGCAATACAGTTCATCTGGAATCCAAGCCTCTAGTCCTTGGTTCAGTTGTTTGGAATCCCTTCCCCAGCTCCAGTCTGCAATCTGCATTTACTGGAGTCTGCTGGTTTAATCTACTCTGGACTTGCTGGTGGTGTGCACGGTCTTCTTTGGCCAGTCTTCAGTAACATCTCATAGTTACCATCTCATAATAATCATCTATAGCATGTTAAGGTGCACATATTTTTTCATCTTATTTTGTGTAGATAAGGCTATTTCCAATAGGGATCGAAAATCCAGAAAGTCATGAAAATTGGTGGGTACAGATTGAGCACTTAAAACCCAGTAGAGCACTCTCCACCTCAAGAAGACTCCCTTGACAGGATAAATTGATCACAGAACTAGTTAGATTGACTCTAGGTCACCCATCGACCTCAAGAAAATTTTCATGGAACAAAGCACACTATAAAATGCTACACAATCTCCAACCCAGGGCATATCTCCTTTAGGTATGAGATTGCCTCTGAGAAACCCAAGGGATCAGCTTATGGAATCTTTAAGCCCTGAAGAGTTCAATGCACCACTTTCTGGCACATCTGTTTATTTTATGTCTATAAATGATAGTTCTAAACGTTATACATAGCTACAAAAATGGCAAAATCTTACTAAAAAAACTAGCATTACAATGGCCCTTTGGGGAACCAATTAGATGAGATCTTTCACTGAAGAAATGTACTTGAAAGTAAGGGTTCCTGAGTTAAAGGGACCAAATGGAACACCTACTTTAACTGGCATGCAAATGCACCCAAGTCTTCAAGATTCAAAAATAGTCTCATTGAAAGATTCACTGGAAAACGCCAATGGAAAATTAAAAACCCAAGAGGAACCTAAAACACAGGATGACAAGATTGAGTCTTTCTTTATCTGAGTTCTCCTGGTCTGCTGGCTCTCAGTCTGACCTGCCTTTCTACTCAGAAGAGAAGATTAAAGAGTTACCTCCTAAAATAAAACTGCCCAAGGTTGTGGGTAATCCTCATATTTTCACTCCTTGCTTACAACCTAACTAAAGGCCATAGTTGAAGAAATGCCAAAACCCAGGGAGAATACCAAATGTTTTCTGAAGAGTTTAGAATCTTTATCAGGGCTCAGGATCCCAAAATGCCAGACATCCACCCACTTTTGCACTTTAGTAGGACCTGTTGAAGCCCTAAAATTCGATGCAAGAAGCAGAATGGCATGATCCCAAGGATGATATTTGAGATCCTCAGTTTCCAACACAGTCTTCTTTTGGACCAGTAAAAGCTAGCAATGTAGCAACTGATTTTTTACAAGCCTTTCCCAGAGCCTCCCCTGCCCACGTTAATTGGATTATTCAACTTGCAAACCAGAGAAAGATGAATCCGTGGCCGACTTAAAACCCTTTCGGAAGTGCTCTTCCTAGGGCACTCTGGATTCTGTACAACAAATGAGGCCACCCCACCTGCTCTAGCTGCTCTATTTGTAAATGAATTGTCTCCTGAGATTAGTAGGTTAATAAAAAGACAGAAAAGAGAATGAGAAGCCACAGGCCTGACTGAACTCGTGACCATAGCTGAGCACTTTGAAAGGACTTTGGACCAAAATTATAAACGGAGGTCTGCCAAACAAACGGCCAGACAGTTCCAGGGCCAGAGATCAAAATAACACCTAGACCTCCCAATCACATCCTCTAGGGGCCCATCATCAAAAGTCTGTCCCAGGAGCCAATGTCTCTTTTGTAATCAACAGAGGCACCAGAGAAAAGACTGTCCCCAAAGGTCCTAGGCAAATTCCCCAGTGCCCCCAAGCAAGAACCCCCAGTTGAGCTCCTCCTAAAACTGATAGGGCTTTGAGGGATCTTTTGGTAAATGCTATCAGAAATACCCTTAAACAGCCATGGGGAAACTACAATTAAAATTAATGGAAAACCTTGCCAAATTCTGCTAGCTACTGAAGCTACTTTAAACCCCACTTTCATCAGACAACGAACCCCTGGGAATAAAAGAAAGGTTTCCATAGTGAAGGTACCTAGTAAAGTTCAGAGGGAGTTTCTGTCTCAAGCAAATGACTCTGGGACTTTTCAGAGAACAGCATCCTTTTCTGCTGTGTGATAAAGCTCCCATCAATCTATTAGGCAGAGACTTCCCTTCCAAACTAAAAGAGCTAATACACTTTGCTTGCAGTGGAGAATTTGCCTTAGAATTTCCTGGCCTAGCTGACTCTGATCTTTTCTGCACTTTACAATCTGTCCATGATATAGAAGGGGAAGGATTCCAATGAAAAATCCCTTAATTTAATCAAGGTGCCCAAAACTACTTAGGCTGATTCTAATTTTGACATTAGGATAATAGCAAGTGCAGAGACTATAGAGATTCGGTTAGATATGACTACACCTCTTGCAAAAATTGCCTTGATATCCATTACAGCCTGAGGCTACACCAGCCTTTATACTGAGAGCAGAAGCCCAGGGTTAATCATTCCCTGTATCAGCCCCTGCAACACACAGATTTTGCCAGTCAGGAAACCTAATGGGCAGGGCTGCCATTTGTCCAGGACTTGAGAGCCACTAACAAGAGAGTTATTCCCCATTTCCCAGTTGTCCCAAACCCACACACCCTGTCTCTCACAAGTTTCACCAGATCCAGAATGGTTCACCAGTGTGGACCTTTGTTCAGACGTCTCCAAACATCCCCGTGGACCCTAACAGCCAATATCTGGTTGCGTTGACTTGGAATAATCAACAACATACCTGGTCATGCCTTGGGGATTCGATGAGGCCTCTTCTTATTTCTCCTGAGTGCCCCACTGAGAGTGAAGGACCTCTCTGGGGAATTGGCCCCCTATGGTATAGTGACAACCCCTTCCTGTGCTCAGCTCCCAAGGAGATGTCCATGAAGGAGTCCATGTATTTGCTGCAACCCTCAGCTGCAAAGGGACATGAGGTCTCAGGTCTCTGAAGAAACATTATAATGATCTCCAGACATTGCTCCTGACCTAGGTCATAATCTAAGTTCTGAAAGAACCCAGCTATGCCCAGAAAGGAATAAGCTAATCTGAGAACGTCCTAGCCCCACAAGTAAGTTGATGGCCTCTTTGATTTCTAGCCCTGGCTGGCTGTTGCAGACTATGGGCTCCTGATTTTTCTCTGTTGGCTTCCCCACTCTGTGAACTTTCTAAAATTCCAGTCCCCGGACCCTTTCCATGGGAAGACAGACAGGAGCAGGCCCTTTTAAAACTCAAGAAGCACCACCAGGTCAGCCTGTCCGAGGGCCACCGAACCATTCAAACCCTTCACCTTATTTGGGCGTGAAAGAGGTAACTGAGTCCTGGGGATGCCCGCGAAAGACCATGGCTGGAGACACTGGCCCGTTGCCTGTTCTAGCAACCAACTAGCACACACTCCGTTGCCCGAGCCTCTCCCAGCTGCCTCCAGGCTACAGCCACAGTCGCAAAGGTGGTAGAAGCCTTGGTGGATTTAACCTCAGGAAATGACTTCATTCACAAAGTCCTCATGTAGCTCAAGGCTTCATAATTCTGAGCTGACCCGCACGTCTCCGCCAGGAGACTCACCCCCTCAGAAAGCCTTTTGCTCTCTCCACCTAATCTACATCCTTTATGGTGCAATGTTCTAAATCCTGCCTGATGAAGGCAAGCCCCATGACTGTGAGGGAATAAGGCCCCCTTTCGTGACACCACAACCTGATTTACCAGACACTCCTTGACTAATCCGGATCTAATTTGGTTTGTTGATGGGTTTTATTGTACAAACCAAGAAAGGGAATTTCCAAGCTGGTTACGCTATTACCACCCAGTATGAGCTGCTCGAGAGAGAGGAAGTCTTCCATGGGCTGAATCAGCTCAACTGGCAAGCTCTGTGTCCTTACTGGAGGGCACCAGGTACCAAAAGAACAAATCGTTAGTATTTATGCTGACTACTGGCCCCTTTGGGGTGGTCCATAATTTGGGGATGTTATAGAAGCAAAGGGACTTCTGTCCACTGGGATCCCAATCAAAAAATGTACATCATGTAAAGAAGCTTCTTACTGCCATTCTTTTACTTTCTGAAGTTGGTGTCATAAAAATTGAGGCTTACATTACAAAGACTGAACCTGAGCATCAGGGAAACACCCAGTGGACTTTCATACAAAGGCAGCAGTGGCAGATTCTGTGAAGGCTGTGGCATCCCGCTTCTGCAGAAATGGCTTCTCATTGCCCGACTGTGGACATCCTGATGTCCCTGCAGCATGCCAACCATCTGCTCCCAAGTCAGAGAACTCACAGTGGGCACACGAGTTTTGCCAATTCAGTAAACACGCTGGGTTATGGGAAAATCAAGACAGCTGCTTGGCTCTCCCTGCATCTCTGGCAAACTCTGTTCTTTGGTTTTCACATTCACTCACCCACCATGGTGCATTTGAGATGACTCAAACGATAAACATTGGTGGGGAAGCTTCTATAAAATCGCAATAACAGTTTACCATCAATGTTTGACCTGTCAGTTCCATAATCCTGGGAAACCTATTTTTGTCCCCAGAGACCTCAATTCTCCTCCTTCTGGACCCTTTGAGCACCTGCAACTGTTGCTCGTTCAGCCGTGACCTCCTATGGATTATCAGTAGTTCCTGTTACTGTAGGGGTATTTTCTGGAAGGGCGGAAGCCTTCTCTGCTGCAAAGTTGGTGTCCTCACAGTGGCAAAGAATCTGTCAGAGAGTGTGTTCCCCACACACGGTACACCTTCCTCAATCTTTTACGGTCAAGGCAACCATTTCCCTGGGCAAATCATACAAGCCTTAACAAAAACCTTGCAAACCTCTTAGAATTACCACTGTCCCTAGACTTCAATCATCGGCCAAGGTTAAGAGAACTAATAATGGGATCTTTTAACTTAAAGTCTCTAAACTTGTAGACACTACTGGACTCTAGACTCCCTTGGCCTAAGGCCTCACCTCAGACCTTGAGGACTATTCACAGTGCCCACTTGGGGAAACAAACTCACTCCACACTAGACAGTCACGGGCAGACCACTGTTAATTTGGAATACAACCTTCCATGGATCCCTTGTCTCACAGCAGGATGACCAGCTGCTACAAGTCTGTAACGTCTTATGCTAAGTCCTGTCAACAACAGGATAAAGAAGCCTCCCCAGATCCCTAGCAAAGGATCCTGTGGGTCACAGTCTAGAGCCTGGTGAGTATTCTGGAAACGTCATCAGAGGAAAATAGCCCTCGAACCCTTGAAGAAGGAACCTTCCAAAGTGCTCCAGGCCACTGTCACTGCTGCAGAATGCCCGAGGGCATTGAGACTGGGTATGCATCTCATGGCCAAAGAAGGTTTCCCCCGACTCCTGGTCCAGTGCAGGTAAATTGACAAGGAAGAGAAGTAGCTGACATTGAGGTCCATGGCTTCTGCCCAAGACACTGGTTCAAGATCACATGATTGAACTGAACATGAGACTTTGTTTTCTCCTCTTTCTCTCCTTTCCTCTGGCACTGTCCTGGAGAGACAACACCTTCCACCCCACCCAGGCATTGTTATGGGGGGTAGCTCTCAGACTACTGGATTTGTCAGCAAAGATTCCAGTGTATCCATGATACGGGAGACCTCTGGTTTTCCCTAGCACCAATTTCTCTTCCACCCCCAATGTCACTGTGAACCATGATTGACCCCTTTTGGAAGTTTCTTATCAAGTTCAACTCTCAGAGGCAGAACACGCTGTGGTTTTTGACCATTCTCCAACTATATACGTGCCCAATCAGACACAAAAACCTATGCAAACCGTAACACACTTGCTCCTCACATGTTCATGATTACCTACTTTGGATGAGCTCCTTTTCACTAGAAAATCTCACCAGAAGCACCCATCTCCACAAGGTATTTACAATGAGTCTTTATTTTAAGCTCAGGGATTTTCCTCCCATATGTGCTGAAAACCTACCTGACCCCAGGCTTGAACAATAAATGCAACAATCCCTGCTAATGCTGTTAATGGCATTATCTTAGCTGGGATGGTTTGTGCCCTCACTGGGTTTATCTTTGTCCATGGAGGTTATCATGCTTCTTGATCCCATGAATGCTGGGATGGCCAGCTGCCAGGTTTTCTACCTGTGCCCTCTAACTTTCCACAAATGATCTGAGTCACCTAACTGGTCAATTCACCTGGATTTACATGGTTAAGTTAAAAAGGAATTCCTAGGAGTCATTCATGACTCAGAGTTCATTTCCTTTGGCAGAGCCGTACTTCTCTGGTTAGGATCAAATGTAACTGAGAAAATGATCAGAAAACTCTCTTAAGTCTTAAAAATATTGCTTAATCTGTTGCTAAGACAATAAATAGCTGCCCAACAAAGATCATTAGACTCTCTGGCCCAAGTTGTTGTCAACAATAGGATAACCCTCAATTAAGTGCTAGCTGAGCAAGGACATGTCTGTGCTGTGGCCAACGCCACCTGCTGTACCTGGATTAACACTTCTGGGGGAACTTGACACTACACGAGATAAGGGCAAACCACTTGGTGTAAAAAAAAGTGATGCCATCAGCAAGGTCTTTCTTTGACTTATTTGATTTTGATTGGTTTGGGTCTTGGCTCCAAAGTGTACTCTACACACTGGGAATTATCCTGTTTGTAATAATGATAGTAATCTCCTTGGTGTGTTGTATTCTCTCAGAAGTTTTAAATGTATGTTCGCAGCCACTAACCACCAGGCAGTGATCTCCCTAAGGACTGGAACATCAGAAAAAAAGCAAAGAGAATGGCCAACTTAAAAACCGTGACCCTGAAGTTGTGGCCTCTGAAGATCAGAAAGATTAAGCAAAACATGTCAGGACCCATGAACACCACGCAGAGGATGGACAGAAGCTTCCAGCATTACAGGGCATAGCTGAGGGGGGCATTAACGCCTTAAATTTTGATCACATTTCTCAGTTAAGCTGAGAGTCTGATCAAAAGAGGGGAAATGTTGGGGTGCCTGGGTGGCTCAGTAGACTAAGCATCTGACTTCAACTCAGGTCATGATCTCACAGTTTGTGGGTTCGAGCCCCATGTCAGGCTCTGTATTGACAGCTCAGAGCCTGGGGCTGCTTCAGATTCTGTGTCCTTCTCCCTCACTTGTGCTCTGTCTCTCTCTGTCTCTCAAAAATAAATAAATGTTGTAATAAAAGAGGGGAATTGTTAAAAAGGAAACAACAGACCCAAAATGGAGTCACTTGTGCTAAGTTAGCAACCAAGGCTTAATACCTAATCTAAGTGCACGCTCAGCCCTCCAGGAACAGCCTGGAATTACCTGGTCAGCATTGGTGAGGTAATCCACCCCTTAAGCCCTTCCGTTCCCCTCAGTAGGGTGACCTTGCCTGAAACAATGTGTTCTTTGCTAATAATTTCCTTTTTCCTCTCCCTTTTCACCTCAGGAAACCTTTCCTTTCCTAAAGCTTGGCAGAGCTCCCTTCTACTGCGCTATGGGATGCTGCCTGCTTCATAAATTGCTGAATAAACCCAATTTGATCTTTAGGTTTGTTCTGTTGGAACTTTGTTGGTTAACAAGCGCAACAACACAATTATAGAATTCATCATCCCTGAGGGCTTCGGCAAGATCTTTAAAAAATAATGATACAGATAAGAGTAATCAGGAATGGGGGCCAGCAGAGGGGTCAGAGTGGCAAGCAGCATGAAACCAAGCGGCGGTTTGGTGTCCTGTCTTCTCCTGTCTTCACCCACGAACTTGTGTCTTATTAGTCTAGCATAGCTTCTAAAGAACTGGATGTGTGTCCCCAGTGTAGGAATACAGAGAGGATAAATCTCCTTTCTGCTGATGACACAGTTTTACTGCCATGAACCAAGAATGACCTCAAAGGATTTAACCACAACCAGGAAGAATAGTTCAAACTGAATCGCCCCAGACCCAAAGTCATTGTCTTAGCAGACACTCTCCAAAGCTCAATGGTTGTGGCTCAGTAAGTTCACGAGCAAGCCGACATGTAAAGGTCAGCTATCATGGCGAGCCCCTCGGGGTCCTTAGCTTCCACAACCACATAAAAGGAGGGTTCTCCAAAGTCGTCTTGGACTTCCCCAGTGACAGCAATGCTAACATTTTCAATCCTAAATTATCTCTGGCAGACTCTACAGAGGGTGGAACTCGGGCTCTCATTAAAGACCAGATTTAAAGTTACATCAGTTCCAAAGATATGTCCTGAATAAAATCTTAGATTTGTTTCAGCAAAGACCTCTCCGTATTGAGGACAGCAGCCTCCTCCTCCTCTGTGTTCAGAGGCAGGATCAGTCCTGCTGCCCCTATCTCTGGACTCCCAAGTTCATGGGTTTTCTCTGTCAGCTGCATGGAATTAATTATTACTTAATTGCAGAGCTCAGGCCTTTTTGGGAGGACAGACAAGTTCCCACCACTGAGAGAAGCGAGGACTCATCTTGGACACAGCCTGCCCTCCCCTTCCTCCTGTTCCTCTTACATTTTCTCTCCATGTCAAGTTAGAATATCCGGCCACATGCCTGAACCACCTCAGTTTAACCTCATCCAGAGCCCTCCCTACTCAGTTACACTTTCAGGCCATGCCTTGTCCTTTCTTCAAGGTTTACTATAAGAAGTAGTCATAAGAACCCAAAAACAAATAATGCAATTAAAAAATGAGCAGAAGACATGAACAGACATGTTTCTAACAAAGTCATCCAGATGGCCAACAGACACCTGAAAAGATGCTCCACATCACTCATCATCAGAGAAATACAAATCAAAACCACAGTGAGGTATCACCTCACACCTGTCAGAATGGCTACAATTAACAACACAAGAAACAACAGGTAATGGTGAGGATGGGGAGAAAAAGGGACCTTCTTGCACCATTAGTGAGATTGCAAACTGGTGCAGCTAACTATGGAAAACAGGATGGAGGTTCTTCAAAAAGTTAAAAATAGAACTACCCTAGGATCCAGGAATCCCACTACTGGGAATATAAGAACACTAATTCAAAGGGATACATGCACCCCTATGTTTAGAGCTCCATTATTTACAATAGCCAAACTAGGAAAACAGCCCAGTGTCCATCAGCTGATGAAAGGATAAAGAAGATGGAAGATATCTATATCTATATCTATATCTATATCTATATCTATCTATAATGGAATATTACTCAGCCATTGAAAAGAATGAAATCTTGCCATTTGCAAACAACCTGGATGGAGCTAGAGTATCATGCTGAGTAAAACAAGTCAGTCAGAGAAAGACAAATACCATATGATTTCACTCATATGTGGAATTTAAGAAGCAAAACAAATGAGTAAAGGAAACAAAAAAAGACAGAAAGAGACAAACCAGGAGCTAGACTTTTAACTCTAGAGAACACAGTGATGGTTGCTGGAGGAGAGGTGGGCAAGGGGGTGGAGATTAATGTGGGCACCTGTGATGAGCACCAGGTATTGCATGGAAGTGCTGAATGGCTATATTGTATGCCTCAGATTAATATAACACTGCATGTTAACTATACTGGAATTAAATTTTTTTTTTTATATTTTTATTTATTTCTAGGAGAGAGAGAGACAGTGTGAGCAGGGGAGGGTCAGAGAGAGAGGGAGTCACAGACTGAAACAGGCTCCAGACTCTGAGCTGGCAGTCAGCACAGAGCCCGACGCGGGGCTCGAACCCACGAACCGCGAGATCATGACCTAAGCGAAAGTCGGATGCCCAACCAACTAAGCCACCCAGGCGCCCCCTGGAATTAAAATTTTTAAAAACTTGGTGTGCCTGGGTGGTTCAGTTGGTTAAGCATCCAACTTTGACTCAGGTCATGATCTCATGTTTCATGAGTTCGAAGCCCTGCATCGGGCTCTGCCCTTACAGCTTGGAGCCTGGAGCCTGCTTCGGATTCTGTCTCCCTCACTCTCTCTGCCCCTCCCGGGCTCAAGCTCTGTCTTTCTTTCTCTCTTTCAAAAATAAACATTAAAAAAAATTTTAACTTAATAATAATAAAAGAAATATAAGAAAATAGCCCTAGGGTTTCTTGTGAAAATACTGTTTAGGCCTCCTCTCGTTATGTTACAAACATTCTCCCGTACTTGAAGTTCAAGATAATTTTATCTTGATAATTAACTCTCAGAAAACATTTGGTCAATCCCAAGGAACTGAAATATTTCCTATTTTCTGATCATGGAGACCATGACATAATTTTCACACCCCCCCACCTTTTTTCCCCTCTATCTTCTGGAATGCTTAGAACTAGATCTAATGCTCATACCAGAAGTGTTTTCTTCTTCCTCTTTGTAATTTATTCTTCCACGTTGTTAACTTTGAGGGATACAGACCCTACATCACAGACCATCTGTTTTGAAAGTCGATACTGTATTTTGAAAGGGGGTCATTAACAGCAACTTAGATTTATGTACCCAGGGGGGATAAAGAGGCAAAGGAGTTGGAGGAAGCCCCCTCCCTCTTCCTGAGGCACACTTGTCCTCTGTCCACCAGAGGAGCCCTCTCTGTCGCTCTCAGGTCCTCCTGTGTCTCCTTCTCTCACTTGACTTATTCCTGCCTTTTTAGTCCGTCTTTTCTTTACTGACGCCCAAAGCACAGCCAAAGTCATTTTTGTTCCTCAACCTGAATTCATGCTGGAGAACATGAGTACATGATTACTTCCAGCAAACTCACCCACTCAGATGCAGTGATCGATCCTTGCGCGCAGTAGGACTCCGACCTGTAGAGACCCACTGATATCCTTCTGCACAATACTGAAATGTTTTACCCTTAAAATACTACTTTAGCAAACTGCATCACAATGATTGCATCCTTAGCAGATTATGAAATGTCTTGGAGCTAAGTGTGTAATTATAAAGCGTTTTCCAAGAAAATTCAGGAGGGAAATGGAGCCAGTCTCTGGGACAACCTCTACTGACATTCCAGGAAGCTGTGTATGAAGGTTCTAGGGGGTCAGAGGCAGGACAAAAGCAGACATATCTTAACCAGGGGAAAAAAACAGCGAAGGATCATAAACTCACCCAACGGCCAGGCTCTCCTCGCCTCCGAGAGAGCCAGGGCACCTGTAGGAATAGGTCACAGAACACACTTTTGGTTATACCATAAATCCAACCAGATGCTGCCTCCAAGACTCGTTAAACATGATGACTCGGCAAAGGGGAAAAGCAAAAGTAGGTATCAGTCATTTAAGCAAAGGGAAGCGAAAAGGAGCACAATATCAACACGTACGAGACACGACTGGGTCCCTTCGTATGAACGAGGTGTGAGTGCGCCCCAAAAGAAGACACTGGCCGTGAGCCTTCGTGACGTCACGACACAGCACGGAGTGGTGTGAACACAGTTGATGCGGGAGAGCCTACCCCTCCGTCTTCACCCGCTGGGAGGCAAGAAAACCGCAGTGTAAAATCCCTTAGAGGATGAATCCCCAGCAACCTGGCAAGAGGCTCGAGTGGGACCACGAGGAGGTCAGGTGCTCATGCTTCACCCCGTCAAGGCTGGGCAGGCCGGTTACGTGCTCTGTACTGAGGGGCCGGCAACTGTGCAGACGGCACTACTGTCCTGTGGGAGAAGAGTGGAAGCTCCAGAAAGTTAGGTGACCTGGTGGGGGTGCCCCGGGGCCCAGCCCTCCTCATAGCTGTGTCCCCCTGCCTGAGTGTGCTCTCCCACCTGTCCAGATGAACACTGAGCAGCTCCTCAGGGGGAGCTTCCAGGCCTTTAGGGGAGGGAGGCAGGGCCTCGGGTAACAGCTCCCTCTACCCAGCAAGTGGGGCGGGCAGGCTCCAGGGGTAGCACCAGGCTGATGCCAGTCACAGTCAAACTTTCCTACAAGCCCGGGGAACCTGGACCAAGTCCCTTTTATGGCCTTTGGTTTCCAAATACCTACCTCACATCAAAGTGATTTTCTAAGGAAAGGAGAGAGGGAAGAATGGTGACCCATAACACAAGATTAAATTAATAATAATAATAATAATAATAATAATAAAGGTCAAATTTCCTGAGAAAACCTAAATCCCTCCAATGGTTCCCCACGTCATTCAGAGTAAAAGGCAAACACTTTCCAGAAACTATTGATCCTCTGTCTTCTTGCTTTTCTCCAGCCATAGTGATTTCTGCTGTCAACCCCACTCTCTAGGCACTTGAATTTGCTCTTTCTTTTCCCTGGAATGCTCTTCCTATAGATCTTCCCATGGCTCCCTCTATCACCTCCTCTTCCATAGTTGCCATGGCTGAAATCACACACACACTGACATACTTCCTTACCACCTCTACTTTTCTCCTTAACATTTAGCACAACTCAACAGTTTGCATATCTTACTTGTTTATTTTGTTTATTTTATATCCCCAAACCCACTGGAACATAAGCTCCATGAAGACAGGGACTTTGTCTGGCTTTATTTTCATTTATTTTTCCCCCTGTTGAATTCACAGCATCTGGAACAATGCTCAGAACATGGTAGCACTCAAGAAATATTTGTTGAATGAATGAAGACACTTACTAGACTCTAGACACATGGACACATCCTTATCACCATCGTGGTTAGCCACTTGGAGCTCTGTTTGTTTTCTTTGGGTTGAATACCGTTGGCCAGGAGAGCCACCATTTTAGAATGGAAAGGCACTGCCTGAGAATGAGAGAGACCTCATTTCTCATGATCTCACTGACTTTATGAGACTCGGGTAATTCCTTCAAACTTCCCTGATCAAATCCTCACTCAACTGTAAATAACAATTATAAAAACAGTAACAGCTATCATTTTTGAGCACTTGTTGATGTATCAGGCACTGTGCTGATTACCTTCGGAGGTTTCTGTGGAAAGCACAGGTGAATACTGTTACTATGCTGATCCTACAGATAAGATAAATGAGCACTGAGAGACACTAAGTCCTTTACCAAAGAGCCATAGCAAAGCAGCAGCAAAGTGGGGTTGAACCCAAGACAGTCATACTCCATTGTCCACACAAGTGTTACTAGATAATATAATTTCCCTGGGAAAGAGGCATTCGAGGTAACATCCCTCTAGCTGTAAGAATTTCTCTCTGCCCACTCATCCATTTACCCACTCTTCTATCCATCCATCCATTCATCCACCCACCTGCCTTTCCATCCATCCGCTCCCCAACCCATCCATTCATCTATGCATTCACCAACCTACTTGTCTATCCATCTATCCATCAATTCATCCACCGGCCCACTCACCCATCTATATACCAATCTGTCCATCTGCCCATCCATCCATCAATCCATTGATTCTGTCACCTGCTTACTTGAGGAACTTTATTTAGTGAAGTCTTATTAAAATATGTCCTTCCAATCAGAGAAACCACTCAGTTTGCATGTCCTACTGGCAGTCAGTTACTGGTGGCATCTTTATACTCAAAGAACAATACTCGATGACTCCATTAGCTATACCAATAACTTGGATCTTGAGATGACAGAAAACAGGACAGAAAAACAAACAAACATGAAATCCAACAAGAAACACAAGAACTAACATTTGGTGTATGGGAAGCACAGAGGAATTGTAACATATTTTCAAGTACAGACAGTTTGGGAACTGGCCATGCCTTCAAATGTATTCCATGTCTGAATTTCTTTTTAATTAAATATTAGATTGGTAAAAAAACAACAAACCACAAAATGTGGTTTGAAAGGACAAATAAAAACCATTAGCATCCTCTGCAAATAGTTACCATAGATGGTTACAAGCACATACTCTTCTCTCTATCCCCTACTGCGTGCTCTGGGGAACCCCAAATTGTAAAAGCCATACCCTTGAAGAGCCTTCATTTCTTGTAAGGAGATAAGGGATCCTTTTTGGCATGAAAAGAAGTGGGGAAGGGTGCAAAGGAGTGGTACAGACATCAGGGGTGGAGAAGTTTGCACGACAGGAAGCTCAGGGTGTCAGTGCTGGGTCTATGCAGAAGGGAGGAACCTCCTTGTTGGGTCTCTCAGAGAAGTCTAGGTCCCCAAGGGGCTGATGGTCAAGCCCCTGCCTGAGTGTCATCCCTTCCAGCCTCATCCTCTTCTGCACTAGCAAAGTCAGCAGCTGGAGAACTGTCCTCCCAAAAGGCTCCCTGTCGCCACACATTCAACTCTCAAGGCCAGGGGCATGAGAGCAGGGGCGCCCACTGTGCCCTCATCTGATGAAGCTGAGCCCCAGCTTGAAGGTTCCCAGGAGCTGCCCTGACAGGGGTCCCATGTCCACTCCATGCCCAGGGCTTTGTATGCATTTGCTGGGAGTCTATGTCCCTTGTTTTCCAACCCTTCACCAAGTTACCTTTATACCCTGCCAAAACAACACCCTGGACTTCAAATACGCACCCTCACCTACTTTCATGCAGACATTTTTTTTCTTATTATTTCAGAGTAAATGAATACTATTAAAGTATGTGGAGTGGTGCCTGGGTGGCTCAGTTGGTTAAGCATCCAACTTCAGCTCAGGTCATGAACTCATGGTTCGTGAGTTGAAGCCCTGCATCGGCTCTGTACTGAGCATGGAGCCTGCTTGGGATTCTCTCTCTCTCTCTCTCTCTCTCTCTCTCTCTCGCTTTTGCTCTCTGCCCCTCCTCCACTCACACTGTCTCTCTTTCCCTCTCCCTCTCAAAATAAATAAACTACAAAAAATATATATAAAGTATGTGATCAGATATTTTCCATACAGCTCAGATTCAGATTCCTTTAAGGGCTGGTGTCTTGAAGCTCCTGGGCCTTCAAGGGCATGTGGAGGTATGTGTGGTTTTGTTGTTTAGTAAGACAGCTTTACTAAGATCCACATATCATATGATTCACCCATTTATAGTGTGCAATTCAATGGTTATTTTTAGCATGTGCACAGAGAGATGCAGACATCACCACAGCTAATTTTAAAATATTTCCTTCACCTCAGAAAGAAATCCTGTTTCCTTTGTCTCTCAACACCCCATCCTCTTCTGCCTCCAGCCCTAAACAGCCACAAATCTACTTTCTTTCCTTATAGATTTGCCTATTCTGGACATCTCATACAAATGGAATCATGTGATATGTAGGTTTTTGTCACTGATTTCTTTCATTTAGCATGTTTTCAAGGTCCATCCATGTGGTAGCAGGTATCAGTGGTTTACGCTTTTTATGGTTAATAACGTGTCATTGTATGGATACACCACATTTTATTTCTCCATTTATCTACTGATGAACATTTGGGTTTTTATTACCTTTAGACGGTCTGGGTAATCTCACTATGGAACTCAAGCACAAGTATCTCTGTGGACATTTGTTTTCATTCCCCTTGAGTAAAGTACTCAAGAGTGGAATTGCCAGGTTTATAGGGTAACTGAGTTGAATATTTTGAGGCACTACTGGGCTATTTTCAAACTGGCCGAACCATTTGCCATTCCCACCAGCAGTAAATGGAGGCTCTGATCCCCCCACATCCTCACCAACATTGGTTATGGTCTGATATACAGATAAGTCTTGATTGATGTCCCAGAGATGACAAAGGCTGACAGACTCCATCGGATAGAAGAAGTGGGTTCGGACTCCAAGGCAGGCATCATGCCTGACAATTCTCAGCCTTCCCTGGGACTCCAGCATGGCTGCGCGACAGGGACAAGCCACCAGATTCCCACTGTGTGTTGGGCCCCATCTCGAGATCTTGTCAAATTTTGCTCATGTTCACCATCCCCCGTTATCTGACCCCCTTCCTTCCCTTCTTTCCTTGGACCTCAATTCACACTTCAAGACTTCTTGCTTCTGAAACTCCCTTTTGTGCAGGTAAGCCTGGGGTAGCCCTGACGTTCCCTGACTGACATACTAAGGACATTGTCAAAGACCCTCCACAGGATAAACCAGCAAGGTGGGGTCTCCCCCTCTGACCCACACCACCCTGACCCCCATGCCACCTACACATCCTCTAGACAAGAAAGAATGAGAAACACTGAAACAACAGCTCATGCTTTCATCGGAACAGGTGGGGAACGACAGCTCTGTACCAGGATGAGGTCTGAGCAGATCGAGGCAGGACGAGACCTGGATATTCCAGGTACCCACAGACAAGCACCGTGAACGTTTTCATCTACCTGTGACATCAGCGTGCAACAGAGGACGGTGGGACAAGTGGGCACTCTCAGAATCACATACTCCCTTGCAGCCCTCCCTGAGGAAAATCAGCAGATTGCTGAATGAATTATTTTGCAAAAGGAATTCAAACTTTCAGGATTTTAATATCAACTCAAACTCATGTTTCTTTAAACCATGAATACTGATTAATTTTTTAAAGATATTTTTTATTTTTGTTAATGTTTATTTTTGAGAGAGAGAGACAGTGTGAGTGGGGGAGGGGCAGAGAGAGAGGGAGATAGAATCTAAATCAGGCTCTAGGCTTCTGAGCTGTCAGCACAGAGCCCAATGTGAGTCTCAAACTCGTGAACCGTGAGATCATGACCTGAGCTGAAATCAAAAGTCAGATGCTTAACCAGCTGAGCCACCCAGGTGCCTCATATTAATCTCTATGTATTGATAACAGACGAAGGAATGTGTCTGGGGCTCTCATACATGGTCCCACAGTGACCAAGGCCACCTGCAACCTAGCTACCCTGAGGAAAGTGAGCAATCTGTAAACAGAGAAAATGGTCTTAATCCATGAGAAAACTACCACGACATTTCCCAAGGAATATCCCTTAGAGTGGTAATTCCATAGGATGGTAACAGGTATTAAATAACAAAAGAGTCCTGTGCACAAACGAGCTTATAAATCACAGATTACACGCGGTTTAAATAGGCTTACTTACACAGAAATTTTTTTGTAGTTTTTAATACTGCAATGTGAATTACGAATCTCCAGGAGGAGAATATAATATGTGATATTTCCCAAACCCACATCCAGGGGTACCATTTCCACAGAGCACACCTTAACTCTTTATTATGCACCGGTATGCAGAAACCGCATGCAGTTCAAGTTCATGACACTTTCCAAGTGAGAGGGCGGAAGACCAGTGCTCGCACCTCCGTTCTGCCTCTATAATGTGATGACATAATACATGCTATGTAACCCCATTGTTTGGAGGGGGCTGATTCACTGATGTTGTAAACTTCACACGGCATTATTTGCGCTCATGCATTGTCCTTTGTTCCTGTGTTTCAAATACCTGTTGTGTAAAGAAATATGTTTTTGTTTTTGTTTTTTCCACAGTGCATTTCAGAGTATTCGTCCCACCCCTGGGATCTCTACAGGGCCCCGGAAAGTGACATTGAACTCAGAGTTCCCCGTCACCTGGCCGCCATGGCCTCTACGTGTCATTCCCAGGAAGGCATGATGGGTAACTGTCAACACACATGAGAAGCTTCCCTCTTCTTAGTGGAGAACAGAAGGCCGAGTTGTGGTGGTCACTATTAATGGCCAGCAGAGCAGCAGGAGACCAACTCCAATGAGCCCCAGCCTGTCAAGAAGAGCTTCCATTCTGATCAACACAAGGACGTCCATGTGAGGAGACATGGAGTTTTGCAAAATTGGTAGAGGGTGCAAAACTGGGGAGAGAGGTCAATAGCCATAGACGACTGCATTCATTTCCTGGGGCTGCCTTAAGAAAGTGCTATAAATTGGGTGGCTTAAGCCAGAAATGTATTGTCTCAAGGTTCTGGAGGCCAGGAGTCCAAAATCAAGGGATTGGCAGGAAAGGCTGGCATTCTGAAGGCTAAGGGGAGGATCCTTCCTTGCCTCTGCTTGGAGTCTGGTGGTTAATCATTATCCTTGGCTTGTAATTACATCACATCAATCTCTGCCTCCATCAACATGTAGCATTTTCCCTGTGTCAGTGTCTCTGGGTCAGATTTTCCTCTTCCTAGAGAGTACCAGTGACGAGATCAACTATTAGATAGACATTATTCCAGCATCACCTCGTGTCACCTTAATTTGCTTATATCTTCAAAGACTCGATTTCTGAATAAAGTTACATTCACAGGTTTAAGAAGTTAGGACTTGAAGATATCTTTTGTGGGGACATAATTCAACTCAGTTCAGTGGCCAAGAGAAGGCCTATGAATAAATAATAATGAGGGGCGCGTGGGTGGCTCAGTCAGTTAAGTGTCCATTCTACTCAGTTTCAGCTTGGGTCATGATCTCACAATCTGTGGAATCGAGCCCTGCATCGGGCTCTGCACTGACTCAAACCTACTTGAGATTCTCTCTTTCTCACTGCCTCTCCCTTGTGCATGCTCTCTCTCCCTCTCTCAAAATAAATAAATAAAATTTTTTTTAATGATCATGAGAGCAAAGCAAATATACAGGAATACATTTAATAGTGATCACTTAAAAATAATTACTTGGATTCAGAAATACATCTAAACGTGTATACAGTAAGAAAGTATGACTTGAGGAAACATTTATGTGAAAAATCTCGGATATTTAATTGACTGCAAAGTTCCTATGAGTTGAGCCTACCTTGTGCTGGTTTAAAAACTCCATGAGCATGGCATCTAGACCCCAGGCATCTAGAACACAGGGAACTGTCACCTCAGTTCCACCCCAGAGACTGCCAGCAATGGCCAAGAATACCAAGTCTAAGAAAAACACTGGCAGGCTGGAGGGTGTTCAGAGGGCACTTCCAGGAAAGGCCCCAAGCCCATGAACTCATGAGAAATAATAGAAAGAGCAGGTGAAAATGTGAGGGAAAAGAACTTCAGGAGAACCCAAGACTAACTTCCTAAGCCTACAGATTTAGGGTCCATGGTAACATGGAGACGGGCACACATTCAGTATACAACCAAGTTTGGGGGCTGTTGACATAAGCATTCAGGAGTAGGAAATTTAATAGTAGTCATTTAAAAATAATTACTTGGAGGCGCCTGGGTGGCTTAGTCGGTTAGGCGTCCGACTTCAGCTCAGGTCATGATCTCGCGGTTCGTGGGTTCGAGCCCCGCGTCGGGCTCTGTGCTGACTGCCAGCTCAGAGCCTGGAGCCTGTTTCAGAGTCTGTGACTCCCTCTCTCTCTGACCCTCCCCTGCTCACGCTGTCTCTCTCTCTCTCCTAGAAATAAATAAAATATTTAAAAAAAAAATAAAAAAATAAAAATAAAAATAATTCCTTGGATTTAGAAATACATCTAAACATGTATACAGTAAGAAAGGCGCGACTTGAAGAAAAACATATATGTGAAAAATCTCAGATATCTAATTGACTGCAAAGTTAATGTGAGATTCCTGTGAAGAGGATCTCTGTCTCCAAGATCCTGTCAACATTTTGGTTTCAGGAAAGAATAAAACATCGAATGGAGTTGGGATGTCTACCAACTTTGCTCGTAGAGGTTCCTGGGACTTCTCTCTCATGCTGCAAGGCTCTCCCCTGGAGAACCACCTTGGATGCCAGCCTGATGGTCACAGGGTCCAGGAGGAGTCAGTGTAATTCAGCTAGACAATAAGGTCTCTTATTTATTGCAGAGACATTGATCAGCAAAAATAGAGGTAAAGGTGGGGATTGAAAACCCAACAGTTTGCTTTTAATGCCTGTGGATGCTAAGAAGTTCAGCTGAATTTTGTTAAAACCAACCAAATTCCCCTTAAGGGCCATATTCCCGGGCTCAGTGCTGGACATTCAGCTGAAATAATCAGAACCCCCACCCTGGGAGAGCACTTAAGAGGAGATGAGGATGGGGGCTCAGGGGAGAAATGAGGGAGGTAGGAGGATTTCCAGCTGTGTCTTCACAGATTTTCAGGATCTCAAGAGTTCTGGAAGCTACAAAGATTCCCAAACACAGACATACATACATAAATGCATAAATACTAAGCTGGGTCTGCCTGAAGGCTATCACCCAGATCTTATCAGTTCAACATACTGGGATTCTGGATAGGTTTTAGAAATCCATTTAGTTCTAGAGAAATGGACTAAATCCAACATTATGGGACAGAGTAGGGCACTAAATACAAGATCAAAGAAAATGATTGGATGGATGGATGGATGGATGAGCAAGAGAGTGAGTGAGTGAGTGAGTGAGTGAGTGAGTGAGTGAATCCCTCTCTCCGCAGGTTATAAATGGCAGAGATAGATGCTGAAGATTGAACTAAAGAGAAAAAGTGTAGGCTGGGTCTGGGCTTTTGTGGGATCTGCCCATGGCCACCTGGAGCTAACATGTCCCCCCAGGTGGTCTCTGGCTTGGGCACTGAACATGCAAGAAGAGAGGACAGGTAACCAACAGGAAGTCGACCTGCCATTTTTAGTCACTTCCTCTCCAATAAGGAATCGTGGATGAGCTTTGGTGTATTTAAGGCATTACATTATTTCCAGCATCTACATTCATGTTCTCTCCTATGTTTGTGTTGTCATTTGCTTGTTCTTCTCTCTGCCTTTTTAAACTATCTGCCCCTTTCCCTCCCTAGCATCTCTTTAAAGCCAAAGCAACAGAGCCTCTGTCTCTACCAGGTGGATAGTGAGTCTTGGCCACAGAACCGGCCACCACAGGACGCTGCCCTGTTCCTGTTAGATGGAGGGCCTCCTGGGGACGTGGGGCAGGTGCAAGTCCACTCTATGTTGCCTGTCGGTCAGAGAAGGGGGAATGATAATACTCGTGACCCTTATGGTGAGGAGACACAGAGCTGGGCCTTGCTGGGGCGGTGCCTTAAATGGAGAGGGGTCTCTGGGCAGGTGATACACCTGATGGCCTTTGTTCCAGTAATCCGGCTCCTGCACGTTGACCTTGAGGAGCCTCTCAGAACATGAGCACTCTCGGAGGCGGTCTGTCCTCTATGACTAACAACTGTTTCTCTAGATAGAGCTGGATTCAAACATAGATTACCAAGACTCTGTCTCATACTGAGCTTTCTCCCCCACAGTGTTCACATCAGTGGCTCTTCATTATTTGGCCCTCCCCTTGGGGAGGAGGTAAATGCTTGGGATCTGGGCCCTGCAGACAGGCCCGATCACTCACAGGCCACATGGCTGCCCTGGACCGCGAGTCATTTGCCTGATGCACCCACCCCCCTTGCCCGAGTCAGCTGCCCTGCCCACGTCCTCTGGCCTGAGAGTCCTGGATGCCAAGTTTAGATCCTCCTTCTCTCTCAAGGTCAAAGCACAGGATAGACAGCAAGATGAAGTATGTTGCACTGGGCCTGAAGGTCCTTACTCTCAGGCTGAGGCTGCCATTGCAGGTCACGGGTGGTCTGGAAAGGAGCTTCAGAGGATGGAGCCTGGTCTTGTGGCGGCCAGAGACTGGAGGCCAATCTCAGGTGTGCTCGGAGGCAGAGGGAAGGCCTCCTGAGGTCCTCAGCTAGACACACCCAGAAGCTGGTTCTCTGAGATTCTGCCCTTAGAACGGCCCTGTGTCTTGAGTCCTAGGGAGTCTGCACTGGACCTTGACCTACCTCCCTGCCTCGGCCCTTCTCTCTTGGAACGGATGAGCTTGAGAAGTGGGTGGGGTCATTGCGGTCCTGACACAGGGTCTGGAACAGAACGCGGCTGTCCTTGCTTCCTCCCATCACTGCCCTAAATAAGGGTCAGCCCACATTTTCCGTTCAGAGCACACCATACATATTTTGGGCTCTTTCTGGACACTACAGTTTCTAAAACAACCAATCTACTCTGTCAGTGCAGCTTGAAAACAGCCATAGACAATTTGTAAACAAACAGGTGTGGTTGCATTCCGCTAAAACTTTATTAGTAAAAACAAGGGATGGGCTGACTTTGGCCCACAGGCTGTAATTTGCTGACCCTTGCTTGATATAAACTCTCTACCTCTCCTTGAAGCAGATATTTTCTCCCTTCCCCTTCTAACCACGGGCCCTGCCGTGCTATCTAAATACATCTCTTAGTGCCCCAGGCTGCCAGATCAAATACAGGACCCTCAGTTAAAATTGGATTTCAGAGAAGCAACTAGTAATTAGTGTTAGTAAACACATATCCCACATAGTGCATGTGACATACTTAGACCAAGAAAGAATGTGTTGTGTGTCTGGCATCCAATTTTAACTGGGCATCTTCTATTTTTGTTTGCTAAATCAGCCAACCCTAAGTGCATATCACTGTGACTTGGGCAGCAGCATGCTACGCTGTGAGCCGAGCTGCAGGAAAGCTTTCCATGGATGACCCCTGGGGCTCGCCTCATCGCGGACTTAGCAGCGCTAAAACGGGGGGATAGGGGAGGAAGCATCAACGTGGGAGGGCAGGGCTTAGCCTCCGGCCCCTGTGACTTCATGGGACATCGGCCTGGGGATGTGAGCCAGGCCGGCCAGCCAAGCCCTGCAGCCCCAAATGACCCTGAGCACTGCCACGCGTCTGCTGCGCCCAGGGGGGCGGGGGCCGTTCCCTGGCCACGTTCACAGTCCTGCAGCAGCTCTGACTGACAGGTCCCCGTCTGCGGGACAGCGCCGGCCATGCTCCCTTTGTGAGCAACAGAAGTGTCCTGAGCACTCTCACTGCCTCTCCTTAATCTTCTCCATTCGTGTTGACCGAATTATTTCAATGTGCTGTGCAAGCGGGTGAAGATGGAGTGTTTACAACGTAGTGAATTGTAAATACGCTGGTAAGTAGATGTAAATCCTAACAGTGCACTTCAGAAGGATAAAAACTAACTTCTTCACTGTTACAGCGACACAGTCAGGGATGCGCAATCATGACTTTGATTTTTCAGCCGGGGAAACTGAGGCATCGGGCAATGAAAGGTCAGGCAAGGGGGACACGGTGGGACAGGCAGGACTGGAACTCAAGGCGTTCACCCACGACACCCTCTAAAAGTTGTCTCAGCACATTTACGATACTTTTCAGTATAGTATCCTGTTCTGAGACTCTGTTCCAATCACGGCATTTGCCTCTTTTGATTATTACGGAAAATGTTTACAACATAAAATAAAGGGGAAAAAACCACCACCCAATAAAATCTTTAACCTTGTGGTTTATTACTTTTATGACATTCTGTAGTGTTTCCCACACACGTACATGTATATATACTATGTAAACTGTGGGTGCATATATGCATTTCACAAAATGGAGATGTGCCCCTTCTGGATAGGAGTGCAAAGGTCCATTCCTGCTGAAGGCATGTCCCTCTATGAACACACAGCTCCAGGGGCTGAGACAAAACCGTGTCCTGGCGCGGACCCGTATTGACACCATGACTGAGATTCAGCGGGGCAGAAATGAGGCTGCGATCCCGCCAAGCCCAAGGTGCTGCGGACAGGGAGGAGGGGGCACGGAGGAGGAGGCAGGGCCTTGGGGACAGTGCACAGCGCGAGCCACCACCCCCAGCTTCCTCCCCCCACTGACCCCTCCCGCCTGGCCAGCTGGCCGCTCCTTCCGGGGGCCTGTTTCCTCCGTTCCCACATCACCGAGGCCTCCCCTGACCTCACACTGAGAAGCAGGTGCCACTTCTGTCTTCCTTCCCCAATGCCTGCCCAGCACCGTCCTGCCCACTCGGCCCCCGGACCCTCATGCCCCCCTTCTCTGCCTCTTCTCTCACCAACGACCTCTGTGCAGGAAGGTCACAGAGACTGCACATTCCTTGTCCCGTCCTGGTGCTGGTGGGCCAAGGTCACGGTGATGGCCGTGGCGGGTGGTGGACTGGAACGCAGAGAAGAGCCAGGTCTCATGCCTGTCCTGCTGCGCCTTCTAGTCCAGGGGTCGCCGCTGCTGACGACAAGTGGAAAGCGGATCCCAGGACGAACAAGAAGAAAGCAAAGAAGAAAGGAAACACTCAGCAGCTCTGGGTGGAAAAGCTGCGCAGTGTGAAGCCCCTGCCCAGGCCGCCGGGGACACAGGACAGAGCCCAGGACTGGAGCCTCGGGCCCGTTCCTGCCCTCGTCCCGCCCGGCCGCTCCGCACGCACTCGCTCTGACGGTGTTCAGGGCTTGGAGCCCAGCGGCTGCACGGGAAAGGGCTGAGCCTGCCGTCAGGGAGGCCCCCGGTGATGCCATAGGAAGACCCTCACACAGGTGACAGCATCACTAAAAGGCAGGTGGGGTCCCAGCAGAGAGAAGGGGGCCCAAAGAGCACTCTGCACCCCAGGGTGTCTGAGCCGCCCCAGCTTGGAATGTGGCGCTCAGGTTGGAGTCCTGCCCTTGTTGGTGAGAGAACTAGAGGAACAAGTTCCTAAGCCTCCCAGACACCGGCGTCTGCAGGGGAAACGGGGGCGCAAGATCTCCCTCCAGCTGCGTGATGTCACAGTGTAATGTGCAGCCTGTCGGTTCCCTCTTTGTGTGCTCAGGTCCCAGAGTTCTAGCCTCTCCCCGTTTCCACCCAGCCTTTCAGCATCGGCGACTTCTTTCTGTTTTTGCTTAAATCCTGGTTCAGGGCTGAGAAAGCCGTCCTCTTCGGCTAAACCCTGGCCACGTGGCTGACAGCATTCCGGTCCCTCCATCCTGGCCAGAGACCCACACTGCCACGGCCCGCCCGCCCCCATGCCCCCTTCCCCTCTGCTGACCACCGTGGGGCGGGAGAGGGGTTGGGTGTGCAGAGCAAGTGAGTCAAGATGGTCACCAGCGCCCCAGCAGCCAAGCCATCATAGGTAAGGCCTGTCCTGATGGCGGGTCGGGATTGAGGGGCTAAATGCCTGCACGCCATTTAGACAATTCTCCTCCTTCCCCGGGGAGGAGCTGCAGCATTCCTGGGGGGCCCCGGGACCCTTAACCCAAATCAGGAGAAAACGCCTTTCTCAGCAGACCTCATACCTCATCCTGAACACCCTTCCTCGTCACAGAACACGAAAATGCCTTCACTGGAAGAGCTTCTTTCCTCCTGCATGATGCTTATTGGAACCAGCGTTTAGTTTTCTGATGGGGTCCTCAAAGACGGGAGGGGCTGTGGAGCTGGGAAACGTGTCCCTGTCACAAAGGCTGCAGGCACTCCTGACGTGCTGACGGTACCATCAATCTCTATACGGTTTCCTCCACCGACGGAGTCTGGAACGAATCGCCCTATTTACTGAACAATTATGGTTTTCAATAAATTGTTCCCAGATGGTTCAGGAAAACAGCGTTAAGCAGAAAACAAGAAATGATCAGATTTTAATGAATGTTTGTTTCCTTTGCCTTGTTTCCTTCATAAATCCTGGTTGAATCTGTGGTTCAAGAGTGAATGAGCAGCAGGGATGTGTGCGCATATATACGCACTGTGCACCAGACACGCATGCACATGCAGTAATGCGAGTGCGTATGCAGTGAGCACCCATGGGCATCATGGAGCTGTTTGTATCTCTTTCGTGTGTTTGGCATGGTTTATGTACCGGCCATTGCACTTATTATGTATATTGTCCTCCCACATTCCTCCCAATTCTGCGAGAAAGATGATATTATTCCCATCTTAGCGATGAGACGATTGAGGTTTTAAGAAGTTAAGTAACTTGCCCAAGGTCACCCAGAAAGTTAGTGACAGAGGTAGTAAAGGAAGCCCCTCCGTGCGACCCACAGCCTATGTCCTCTGCAGCACTATCAGTAGGTCAAGTGCACAGCAGGCGTGGTAAGAGTCCAGGGAAGTACACCGGCTGGTGCACACGGTTCAGCCTAGGAACTCGGTCTCTGTGGAAATGCCTGCTCTCGGCCCTCTGCGTGGCCAGATCCGGTCATCACACTGTCCAGTTAAATGTCACATCCTGAGGGATGCCCTCCTGAGCCCTGGCCTTCTTCTTCATCACGTCACCCTGTTCTGTCCTCTTCGCCGCAGCCGTCTCTCTATTAATCGTCGTCCATCTTACAACGTAGACTCTATGAGGCCGGGAGTTCTTGGCCCTGCTCAACCTGGAACCCGAATGCTTACTCGCTAAATAAATGGCGGTCATGTCAGTTTCTCCCCTGCCGTCTGCTCTCTGTGCAGGCTTCTGGGGTACCCCCTATACGTAGACTGCCTCCTGGTGGTCTTTGGGCCCCTCTACTTTAGCCAATGATAATTCAGGCCGTGCCCCCCTCACCGCCTGGGCCTTGGGTCCAGGATCCCGGGCCCTCTGCTTTCCTTGCCCTAGTAAAGGGGCCCACATGGAGCGAGATGCTGGCAGTGAACACCTATGCCAGGATGTGGGCGAAACCCCGCTTATAATCGTGTCAGATTGAATCGGAGGGAGAGGCTGCCCTCAGGCAGACACGCGACCCCTCCTAGCCGAGAACGATGCCTTGCCGCCCCCGTCAGCAGCACGCAAGTGTTTGTAATTAAGCCCCACATGTGTGCGGACAGTGCAGGCCAAGCAGCCTGCATGGGGCGATTCCCACCGTCCAGGATGCCCAAGGTCAGGCTAGGGCTCGTGGGCGTGCTGGGACAGGCTTTCCCAGAGGTCACGGGGACGTCCCATCTCTGGGTGGGAGGCACCAACTGTGCCAGGTCCACTTCTGTCCCTGAGGCGTCTTCTGGCACCTGGGGGACAGGGACAGATATGACCGGCTTGCTTCATGTGACAGCTGGTGTAGGACAGTGCGCTTTGGGGACCTGACGAAGCCAAGTGTATCTTGACTCTGTGGCTCGCAGGAGGTGTGGCTCCAGACACTCTCCTCCACCTTCCGAGAGCGGGAACTCCGTGCTCTGCTGGCTGGTGACACAACCACTCCCTCAGAGACACGCGTGCTGGCCCCACGGAGAAGTGTGTGCGGATCACACCACCCGGGCCTGATGTCCACGCACGACTGGCCCACTCGATCCTAACCCGCCCCCCAGGTGTAAAGCACCTGTGGCAAAGTCAGGGATGGGCGGGTCCGCAAACCACCATAGCTCCTCTCTGCTCTTCAGGGTAAACAGTCCGTGCTGGGTCAGAGAGAAGGAGTCCAGCTGCCTGCACCGGGGACGGTCAAGTGACCGCCCATTCCCCGCTGAGTCCCCAGAAGAGAGAACCACCCCCTTCACGCAGCTCAAGAAAGGAGCCGACAGAATCAGCTGCTTTGCAACCTCAGGTACCTCCAGACTGTCCCTCAAGCCGCCAAGGAAGGAAGCAAACGCAAGTGTGTCTCCTTTCTGTGCTGCCGTCCACCCCAGGGCCCACCTGTGTAGTCTGACCCCCGCGCCCGCTCACCTGTAGACGCCTCCAAGCGTGTACACCTAGCAACACGAAGGAGCTTAAGGCTCTGACAGGTTCCCTGCCCTGCAGCGCTCCCAGGACGCAATGGTGAGTCCCCAGATTCCAGCGCCATGAGAAAATCGGAAGGCAGGAGAGGAGAAAAGGCTAGTAAAAGCCAGTGTGTAGAGAAGTAAGCAAAAACAGAAATAACTATTGTTTATCATTGCTATGAAAATATATCAATATATGATTATCAATCATCTCTTACTATGTGCCAGACACGTTCACCATCTTTCTCGATTCTTGATATAGTTATCTTTTTTGTGTGTGTGTGTGAGAGAGAGAGAGAGAGAGAGAGTGCATGATGGGGAAGGGGCAGAGGGAGAGAGGAAGAGAGAGGATCTTAAGCAGGCTCCATGCCCAGCTTAGAGCCCAACACAGGGCTCCATCTCACAATCATGAGGTCAAGATCTGAGCCAAAGTCAAGAGCTGGACATTTAACTAACCAAACATCCAGGCGCTCCCTTGCCAAAGTCTTCTGAGGGACGTGCTATTATGGTTATTCCCACTTTATGATGAAACCAAGGTCAAAAGAGGTCAAACGGCCCACATGAGGTTGCCGACTTAGCAGGTAGTATACATGGTTCGATTTGATCTTGAGCACCTTGCCCCTCAAAATCCTATCCTCAACCAACAGGACCCACGTTTCATGGGAGTTTGTTGAAAACTCGTAGAGTCTTGAGCCCCACCCAGACCCACTGAACCAGAATCTGCTTTTTAATAAGTTGCCAGGTGATTTGTGGACACCCTGAAGAAGGAAAAGCTGCCCCAAGAGTCAGATGCCAGGAGTCACCTCTGGTCCACCCCACACTGGGCTTCCTCTCCTACATGCTCATCCATGTACGAAGTCCCTCATTCATTCCTTCTTCCTTCTCCCTCACTGCACAGTATTGGGTGCCAACCATGTGTGAGATGTTCCGCTAGGTTCTGGGAACACAAAGAATGTGGAAACAAGCCTTTGGCCTAGAATCCATTTCGCTCAAAGTGAGGCAGCAACAGCAAATCCTCTCCGCTGTGAAAAAGTAATTACCTAATAAGAAAGTATAATGACATTATATTTAGGCACTGTTATCTAACTTAGTTTAAACTTTAAGAAAAATGCCATATTGTCTCATCTTAATTTATTTTCAACCTATCGTGGGATCATTCACAGATCTTGGAATTTTAAACTATGCTTCACACGATTGCTGAAAAGTGATGGAGGCTTGTGGAAAAAGAAACACGGAAAAACACGGCCAGCATCTTGAAGACACTTCCAAGAGCCAGATCCGGAACAGTGTGAGCCAAGCAATAAATAATGACGCCCATGACTTATAACCCACAGAATAAAACAAATATCTGTCAGCTCATACCGATTTAAAGAAATACGGGCATAAATCATTAAGTGGGAGAAAGAACAGCTCTTCCTTACACTGGAGTTCGGATTAATGAATACAGAAGGAATATAAGATAGAAAAAGAAAATCAACATTTTACAAAATCATTGATGTATATGCATCTTAGCGGGCCAAAGGATAATGAGAAACAGGATTTTTAACAGCCTTGAATAATCCCATACAAAATGCCTACTAAACGCGCATGCCCACATGCACACACACACACACCCACACATTAGTAACTTGGCTGTGAAGAAACCTGGCAGATAGCACCTTAACGAAATGATCCAGATGAACAACACCAATAATGAGACACATCCACACTATGCGTCTCCTGCTATGATTTCACCAAGGACACATTAGCACTCTTGTGATATTCTTGCCAGAAATGCGTAACTTCAATCTAATAGTGAGGAAACATAGGAAAACTCAAAATGAGGAACATTCCACAAAATGCAAGCATAAGAATGAGTCACTACACTTAGAAATAATATTGAGGTCATAACAAAGACTGAAAGAAATGTCCTGGATTGGCAATGACTACGGAACATGACAATAAATCTTGAACCAGAAAAAGGAACTCAGGGGACAATTAGTAAAATCTGAATAAGCCTTGCATGTTAGTTAATGGGGTTGTATCAACAGGAAGGTTTTGATGCCTGCAGTATGGTTCTGTAAGATCTTACCATTGGGCAAGTGGGGAGGAGTGTTCAGGAACTCTGTGTGCTATTTTACAATTTGTCATTCTAATTAAAAAAAAGTTTTAAAAACGTGCTTGACGTGAATAGACTCAGAAGCTGCTAAGCTGAGGGTTTCGACACCAGCTTCGTTCACGGCAACTGGGAGGATGTCAGGCAGAAACGCAGATCCACTCCGGGAGACTTTACGGAATTGTTGGATATTAATTTGAATTATGCCATTAAACAGATGTGCTCTGTGGGGCGTGGACAACTTTTTATTTCTTAAATGTCTAACCTGCTGCTGCGTTGGATGGCATCAAATTAATTACACGGAGTCAACGGATGTGACATAACGGGCTGCGGCACAGCCATACATCATCACACATCACCGCAGAGGTGCTGCCGGGCTGGGGGGCTTTCTGTTGCTCTAGACCCAGACCCAAGCTGACGGGGCATCCGACGGCTCTCCACGCATGCCCAGAGCACACTCCATGCATCTCAACGCTTAAATAAATGTGAGCTCATAGCCAACACACCCAAACAGAAGACTTCTATCTAAAGTCACCAGAGCTGGTTTATTGATAAAGTTCAGTGTTCACTTTTAAAAATGCAAGGTATATATGTGGAATGCTTTATGCATTTTATGTATTTAAATATGGTATTGTGGGGGCGCCTGGGTGGCTTAGTCGGTTGAGCGTCTGACTTTCACATAGGTCATGATCTCGAAGTTCGTGGGTTCGAGCCCCGCGTCGGGCTCTGTGCTGGCTGCTAGCTCAGAGCCTGGAGCCTGTTTCAGTCTGTGACTCCCTCTCTCTCTGACCCTCCCCTGCTCACGCTGTCTCTCTCTCTTTCTCTCTCTCTCTCTCCTAGAAATAAATAAAAATATTTTAAAAATAAATAAATAAATAAGGTATTGTGTATTCAGAGAATGGTTATATATGTATTTGAATACTTTTTAAAATTTTTATTTATTTGTTTTGAGAGAGAGAGAGTCGGGGGGGAGAGGCAGAGAGAGAGAGAGTGAGAGAGAGAGAGAGAGAGACTGAGAGTGAGAATCCCAAATAGGATACATGCTCAGTGTGGAGCCCGATGCAAGGCTAGATCTCAGGACCCTGGGATCATGATCTTAGCTGAAACCAATAGTCGGCCACTTACCTGACTGAGTCACACAGGTGCCCCTATGTGTTTGAATATTTTATGCAACATGTGAGAGAATAAGACTTGCATGTCTATAAATGTGAGAACAAGTAGTCTGGACAGATGGATGGATAAATGGATGAGTGGATGGGTGGATGGATGAATGGACTGACGGATGGATGGACAGACAGATGGACGAATGGATGGATGAATGGACAGATGGATGGATGGATGGGTGGGTGGATGGATGGATGATGGTTGGATAAAAGATAGATAGATAGATAGATAGATAGATAGATAGATAGATAGATAGATGATAGGTAGATGATAGATAGAAAGAAATAGGGAAAATAAACCACCAAGAGAAAGGTACATTATGCTTTCTAAGAAGTAACACAACAATGAAATGTGTTCTATTATCTACTTGGATCTACTTCAGTAAAGTCAATCTCTTTCAAAAAGCATTGCTTTATTGAAAATCTCTAGGGGCCCCTGGGTGGCTTAGCTGGTTAAGTAATCAATTTCAACTCAGGTCATGACCTTTAGGTTGGTGGGTTCGAGCCCCGCGTCAGGCTCTGTGATGAGAGCTAAGAGCCTGGAGCCCGCTTCAGATTCTGTGTCTCCCTCTCTCTCTGTCCCTCCCCTGCTCATGCTCTGTCTCTCTCTTGATCAAAAAATAAATTAACACTTAAAAAAAAAATCTCTAAGATGCTATGAGTCACTCCCATCCTGAATTTTATTCTGTAGAGAAATCCTAACCCAATGTTAAACACTGGGGGCACTAGCTGCATACCCAAACAAATATTTGTTGAATGAATGCATGAATGGAGAATTAAGAAAAATCATGTCTATCTTTATATTTGAAATGAATGCTAATACAGAAGCTAACATAAAACATCAAAAATACATTACCTTCAGCGCAAAGCAGACCTTGAGTTCTAACATCAACATGCAGGCCGAAGGTTTCCAAATCAGATTTCTGTTCACACTTACTTAATCATCCATCCATCCATCCACCCACCCACCCACTGGTCATCCATCATCCGTCCCGTTTCCCACGAATGCTTAGAGACCCCAGGCCCCTAGCCCAAGCACTGTCTCTACTAAGACAAAAAAGGCATGAGCCCTTTCCAAAGAGCTCACTAACTCTTGGCAAGACAGACCCGTGAGTCAACAGCCCCAGCCACAAATCCCTGCAGGTGCACAGTAAAGCTGTGGGCAGGCCAGATGCCGGCCTGCCGAGAGGGAGACCCAGCTGCCGGCCTGGGTCTGGCTACTCGGGGCTGCAGAATCTTCTGTCCCATCCGCTCATTCAACCCACAGCCATTCTGGGGGTACATGTAATGCTCAGGGGCCCAGCAGGGGCCTGCAGACCCCCTACAGCTCTGTGAGGGAGAGGTGACGTTCACACCAGGGTGAGCACTACAGGGTGCATGGAGGCCACTGCCGAGGTGGGCGGACTCGTCCGGACGCCTTCGCCTTGACACCTCTCGGGATTTTTTGTTTTTACCAAAATGATGCTGATCTTGGAACTACTAGACTGCAGGACTGTCGCATCGTCTCTGGGGCGTCAGCCTCCTCTCCGTGCCGCAGGGAGGGTCACAGGGCATTGCAGCTCTTTGTGGGGGGGGAAGGAGAAAGCGTTCCCAGGGGTCCTCCCCCCTTCCCCCTGCATGGCGCCTTGCTGCTCCCTGATGGCCACAGGAGCTGTTCCTCCTGGGAGCGGGGGCTGAGGAGTTTTGCTGCACTATCCCTTTCTGCCACGAGGTCGCTCCGGCCTCTCTGGGTCGTAGATGCCCTGGGCGAGGGGGGTTCTACACAGCTCCCAGCAGCCCCCTACTTTGGGGTCACCCAGCAGTGAGCCATGGTGACTCCAACACTCCACAGTGATCAGAGCTGGTCGGGTCCGCCAGGGGAACCTGGCCAAGCTCGAACTGCTGAAGATGAGGTCGGTCCTCAGGCTGCGCTGTGCAAGCCAGAGAAGCTGAAAGAACTTGAGGAGCAAAGGGACGGAGGATGAAGGTGGGAGGGAGGGAGACGGACAGAGACACACAGACACCGGCAGAAACACAGAGACGGAGATGGAGGTGGACAGACACACGGACAGAGACAACAGCGAGGAGACTCTTCCTGCACCAGGTTCTCGCCCTCCTCACAAGCCACGGCTGCATCCCACCCGGGGGCCTCCTGCGCACCCTGTAACCTGCTGTGAATTTCGGGTTTGCGTTCAGCCAGCCCAAGCGGGCTTCCCCTCGGCCAGCAGCCGCCTCACCCTGCTCCGCGCTTTCCCCTCCATGACCCGGATACCAGCCAGGGATCTCACCTTGACCCCGACTTGCCCCCACGGCCTGGCCTGGCCCCTGATCCCTCCTTCTTGTGCCCCCCGCACGTTGCCTTGTGGGTTGTAAATGGGAGCCCTGGTGGCCTTGACTCTGACCTGCCCCTGACCCGCCAACAGAACCCGTTTTTGTCAAGTAAGACATTTGCGTCCTACTTTGAACCCAAACTTTCAGATTTGTTGGGAACTGGGGCACCAGAGGACCTGGTAAAATTCATAATCCCTTTTGCAAACACACTCACGCGGTTTCGCTTATGAATGCCAATAGCCAAGGCCACGTTCATGAAACCTCACCCCCCGGGAATATCTGTGCAAGCTCGGCTCCACAGCTGAGGAACTCAGACCTGGAACACACCCCTCCCGCCTGCGTGGACCTGGGGCTGCCGGTGGTGGACATCCGCCGTGCCGTCAGCCACGCAGGCCCCGCTGCTTGCATTTTACACATTTTGTAAAAATATATATTCGTTTATTTTGAAAGAGACAGACAGAGCACAAGTAGAGGAGAGGCAGACAGAGAGGGAGACAGTATCCCAGGAAGGATCCGCACTGTGAGCACAGAGCCTGATGGGAGGCTTGAACCCACGATTATGAGATCATGACCTGAGCCAAACCATGAGTCGGAAGCTTAACTGACCGAGCCACCCAGGCCCCCCTGGCCCCTGGCTGAAATACCAGGGAGCGAAATGAGCTCTTTGGAGGAGAAGCCCGGAAATGTTTCGAGTCACCGCGGCGCCCTGCAGGCGGCTGGGGATGAGACAGAGAAGCTCCTAGTGCTTAGCCCTGGCCCCGGAAGCTGTCCTCCAATTCCACGTGCTCAAGACCCCACGGTCACTCAGGCTGTCCTGAGTGTGCAGAGGACCCCTGGGAGGTAAGGACAAAGCTGATTCCTGGCACCCTGTCCCTAAGGACTCCGGCATTCGATGTAGGGCTCCGAGGCTCGTCACAGTTATAATCAGATGATTGTGCTGGTGGTCAGGCTGCACTTGGAGAAACGCTGCACTGTAAACACAGCCAGGAAGGTAAAGGCAGTAGACCCAGGGTCCGGGGAGGTGGGTAGGAATTCTGCTCCGTGAGGCCGTAAACATCTCGTGCCCCCAGTCTGCACAAATTCCTCCTAAGTCCAGCCTGTTGATGACACCCTTGCTACTTTCCAGTGAAGACACGGAATATCTCCTTTTTCTGTATTGCTTTGACGGGGGGCGTTGGGGGAGGAGGGACGGGGAGCGGGTTAAGGGCTCCTGGAGTCCCATCCCACCTTGCAAAAGGAGCCCGTGCCCAGATGTGGGAATCCCTAATTAAGGCGTGTCGGGATCAGCCAATTCGGGGCCTGCAGTCATATCCTCAAATAAGATAGTCAGTGCAGCTCACGAGATGATAAATGGTTTTATCAGCATCATCAGATTACACAGAAAGAATGCAGGAGGGCCGTTAGTACGCTGCCTCGGGAGGAAGCACGGGTCCTGCAGGGGATACGGGCTTTCTGAGTTTCAATCCATTTTTAATTATCCTATGAAATCACAAGACTGCAGGCACTGAATGGGCCAACCTCCATATTAATTGAGATCCGCCTCCCCCCCTCCCCCCAGTCTCCTCCTTTTCTGTCCTTACTCCCTCCAGGCAGAGGCTGGATTGCAGAGTCTCTGAGCCTCACTCAGTACTTCAGACCAGAACACTCCTAGGGTCAAAGAGCATAAGGCAAATTTATTTATTTTTAAAAATGAATCAGTTGTGGGGCATCTGGGGGGCTCAGTCTCTTGAGCATCTGACTCAGGTCATGATCTCGCGGTTCCTGAGTTCCAGCCCCGTGTCAGGCTCTGTGCTGACAGCTCAGAGCCTGGAGCTGCTTAAGATTCTGTGTCTCCCTCTCTGTCTGCCCGTCCCCTGCCCGTGCTCTGTCTCTACCTCTCAAAAATAAATAAAACGTTAAAATATTTTAATAAAAAAAAAACTAAAAAGTAATTGTGGGGGCAGTATTTTGGGTAACAGAACCAGAGCCCAAGTGCTTGGATTAAAATTCCAGTTTTACCCGATCTGAGCTCTGTGACTCAGCTGGGCGGGCTCTTTGACCTTGCGATTCAGCAACCTCATCTGTAAAATGGGGGTCCAGATGGTGCCCACCGACTGAATCATAGCAAACGATGCTTCCAAAGCACCCCTCTGTGTGGCGCCTGGTGCCCTGGGTGTGTGCAGCGAGCAGGAAAGCTGCGTCCACTCGGAAAGGAAAATGGGGCTTTGATCCTGCCTTGGACCCTCAGAGAACAGCATGGAATATCTTAGGAACTGTCCGTCTGGGGAGTCAGGTGAAGAATTCTTCCACCGGTCCCTTCCCCAGGGGGTGAGGCTCCCTGCCTTGGGCACTAACTCCCACACTCCTGGCTGGTCAAAGGGTCCGGGTCTGCCCGCTGGGGAAGCATCAGACAGAAACCGGAAGACATCGCACGTGCTAGAGGCTGTCCGGTAAGGACGTCACACAGGAGGCCGGGGGATGCGAGTCCCATAGTGCAGGCTTGGAGGCCACGGCCAAGGCACAGGGGGGCACAGGGCTAGGATTGCAGGGGAGGTGAGAATAAAATGGTCAGCGCTTGTAGTGGACGCCCTGAGTCAAGTGCTAAAGATGCAGCCCGGGGGGAAAGTGAAAGCGCAGGAACCCAGAATGTGCCCGAGACAAAGGTGCTGGCGGCGCAGCCACAGCACCGCCACGCTGTCTCCTTCCCCGGGCCAGGCACTGGCTGCCTGCCTCCGAAATGCACCAGCACCTCCTACCTGGTACGAGACGCTTAGCCATCCCTGAGAGACTTAAATAACGCTGGCCCCTGGTCCCGGGTGGGGGCTTGCTGCTTAGGTCTAATATTATGATTTAGCAGAAGCATCTATGGTACTGGAGCAACAAAAGGAAAATGCTAGAAAAAGAAAAAGGTGTTGGAGCCACACGTGACTGTCCATGTTGCTCCCTCCTGCATCGCTAAGCACGAATCCAGAAAAGTCTTTCCGGGTACAAGGTGAATGTTCAATCACGGCCGCAGCATTTCCCAAATCTGGAAAAGTCCTTCCGGGTACAAGGTGAATGTTCAATCACGGCCACGGCATTTCCCAAATCTGGAAAAGTCCTTCCAGGTACAAGGTGAATGTTCAATCACGGCCACGGCATTTCCAGAAGTTCGGGATCACAGCCGCGATTAGCTCATAACATCCCAGTGGCCACTTGATACTGGTTTTCTGGGTGGTAACTTTCATTTCTGCTGCGATTCGTCTGTGTCTAAGTCCAGATCTGTTTCCCTCCAGCTCTGGGCACCAGTTAATTTGAATAAACGAGGCAAGTGCTGTGGACAGGTGGGTATTCATCATGCTTCCCGCGTCGCCCGGGCACGGACGCCACCACACCCTCCGTGGGCAGCCCGGTCACAGGCATCAGACGCCCCGCCCCAGACGGCCACTTACCCCCCAATTAAGGGCTGGGTCTGGCCTCCATGGCGCCGGATTCCCTCAAAGTTTCTCTGACGGATTAAGTGTTTATGGCTCCCCTCTGCCATCACAGCCTCTTCTTCCTCAAGCCTGCTGTTAAGCTGTCAGTATGAACAATGGTCCCGCCTTGGGTCGCCCTCAATGTCCGTCAGACTCAGAAAAGCAGACAGCTATTGTCGCTGTTGGCTGGGCTCCCGTCCGAGGGCCCTGCCTTTTTCTCTGTGTGGTCTTCATCTGGCTGAAAACGACTTTCCAAAAAGCAATTAAGTTTCCATTCAAAGGGAGCTAAACCCATTTCTCCTCCTATCTTCTCTCTAAAGAGGCTTCAAGTCTGCCACATCCAGCCTCCTTTCAGGAGCCGGCGCCGCATGACGGGGTTTTGTTCTAGAAGGTCTCATGATCTAAGAACTCAGGACTCAACCACATCGAATCCTGTAGTGCTCAGGACTTCACTCAGAGCTGGTAGAGACGTCTGCAGATGCCTGGACCACAGCCATCCTGTTTCTTCTTTCTTTCTTCGTTTACTTTGATAAAGAGAGAGAGAGCACAAGCAGGGGAGGGGCAGAGAGAGAGGGAGAGAGAGAATCCCAAGCAGGCTCTGCACCGCTGGTGCAGAGCCCTACTCAGGGCTCCATCTCATGAACCATGAGATCATGATCTGAGCTGGAATCAGGAGTCAGACGCTTAACCGACCGAGCCACCCAGGCGCCCCTCCTTCAGTCTCTTCTCAAGAGCATCTCCCTTGGCTTCCTTTTGTGTGGCCCCAGCCCCAAAGCACGATGGCACAGGCTCCCTTCCCTGGAAATCCTTGCAGGGGATGGCTGTCAGGGACCTCGTGGATCAAATGCCAGGTGGAGGGATACAGAGTGATCAGAGCAGCCCCCGGGACCCACTCCTTCACAGCTGCCTGAGCCCTGAGCCCGTGCCGCCCAGCACTGAAGCCTCTAGTCCTGTGGTCCTCAAGCCCTTGCAATGAGGGCGGTGCAAATTGAGATTCACCGTAAGCACAAAATGTGCGCCGAATTTCCAAGACTTCGTACCAGAAAAAAAGATATGGGTGTAAAATATTTCACTGGTCATTTTTATACAGAGTACACATTGAAATGATAATACGTGGGATATACTGAAGGAAATAAAATACCTTGTGAACATTAGTTTCAAAATATTTTAAATATAGATTCCAGAAAGTTTAAGGTTACATACGTGGCTCACATTGTATTTCTATCGGGCAGCACTGCTCTGGACCCTTCCTGGGAGCCCGTCTTCTGCCCCAAACGCCTCTCGGAGTAAGGTAAGAATGATGTCCACAGAGCTGTGTGTCCTCTGGGGCAGCGGAGAGCGGTCCGTGGCTGGCTGGCCGGTCAAGCCAACCTTGCCCGGATAAGAGCACAGAACAGCCATATCTTTGTAACAAAGCCGTGTGCATGAGTGTGCATGTGCTCACGTGAGTGTATAGATATTCTGTGAGTAACACAGTAATTCAGTCTGACTGTTCTCACAGGGACCCAGGAGCTTGGCCTTGGCTCTCTGTAAGAAAGCCATACCAAGAGCCCCTTGAGTCTCATTTCCAGATCCTTCTCTGTGTTATGTATTCGTTTTCTGACGCTACTGCAATAAGTCTTGGTGGCTTAAAAGAAGAGACATTTATCCTGTCACGCTTCCTGAAGCCAGAAGTCTGAAATCAAGGCATGGAGAAGCCTTCCTCGCCTCTTCCTGATTTCCGTGGCAGCGGGTGTTCATTGGCCTGTGGCTGCCTGGCTCCAGCCTTAGCCCCCGCCTTCACACGGCCCCTCCTCCTCTGTCTGTGCAGTCTGCCTCTGCTCCAGTCTCCTGACGACACTTGGCATTGGACTCCGGGCCCCTAGGCATCGTCCGACAAGGCCCTCCTCTCAGGCTCTTTGACTTAATCATGAATCTTTTGCCACAGAAGGTAATATTCACAGGTCCCAGGAATGAGGGTATGGACAAACCTTCTCGGGGCCTCGTTAATCAAACTACAGGGAGGGAAAATGAACCCCTGATCGGGATCCCTGAGAAAAAGGGAACAGCTGATTTCTCTCTGCCTGAATAGTTGTTATCCCAGAAGCCAGAGAACATATGCCCCTCTTACCTTCCAATAACTTTTTTAATGTTCATTTATTTTTCAGAGAGAGAGAGAGAATGCAAGCAGGGCAGGGGCAGGCAGAGATGGGGACAGAGAATCCGAAGCAGCTCCAGGCTCCGAGCTGTCAGCACAGGTGCCCGACGCGGGGCTCAAACTCATGAACTGCGAGATCATGACCTGAGCCCAAGTCAGACGCTCCACTGACTGAGCCACCCAGGCACCCTGCCTTCAATTGTTAATAGATTCTGCATTTTATTCAACTCTCATTTGTTTTAACTAAATAGCTAACAATTTCTTATTTAGGAATTCTGCAACAAGGTGCTTGGACCAGAGTCCCTCCTAGAGAGAGGCGGGATCCTGTGCACACATAGAGCATGAAGATCGCTTTTCCAAACCGCCCCTGCGAGAACGAAGCCAGAACACTTCTGCCGGTTTGTTGAGAGCTTCTTGTGGCTGTTTGGCTGGAGGACTTTCATCCAGAACTGTGCTCGACCCAGACTCTTCAGGGATCAGACCTCAGCCGTGCTTCTCAGAGCAGCGACACACCACATGCATGAGATTGCCCCAGGCACCTGGGGACCATCCTCTCCCAGCCCACCCCCAGATCAGAACCCAGGGGGAAGGCAGCCCCAGGAGCTGCGTTTCCAATACCTTCCTCCCCCCTCCCCGTGACTTTTATTAAAAGAAACTTTGGAGAACGACTGCCCGGCCTTCCCTGACCTCCGTCCTTAAGAGAAGCCAGGGCTGGGGGTCAGCTCCCAGGGGCTGAGATCAGCTCCCACTTCTGCCCTTGTGGGACAAGCCAAAGGCATCAAATCATAAATCACGTGGTGAGAACTTTATTGCGGTTGCAGCTCTCTTTGTTGCTTGTCTGTCTTTAACACCCAACACGTGCTAATCTCCCCACTTCACAGAGAAAGACAGGAGGCCCCAAGGCTGAGCCCGGGCCGGCCACAGCGACAGACCTACGGGGCCCAACATTCCTCTGCTTCTGCTCGTGGCACGTGGTGGTGCTTTTCAGTTCCGAGCATGGATGCCAAGTCCCCTTTCTAACATATTACAAAATTAAGTATGTCAGTTTAAAGGAAAACATTAAGAAAACAATAATGCAAAGAGTAAGCTAAGGAAAGTGGCAATTGAGGATAGTATTTTATTAGCCGGGATTCTCCAGAGAAACAGAACTGAACACACACACACACTCACACACACACACACACACGTATACACATACATACATGTATCTACATACATACATGTATCTACATGTGGATACATACACTCACACGGAGAGATACGTGTGTAAAGGGATTATTATAAGGAATTGATTTACATGATTACAGAGGCTGAGATGCCCCAAGATCTCCAGGTGACAAGCCAGAGCTCCAGGGAGGCTGATGGGTAGTTTCAGTACAAAAGCCAGCACGCTTGAGACCCAAAAAGACACGATTTTTCACTTTAAGTTGAAAATCAGGAAAAGACTGGTGTTTCATATCAAGGAAGTCAGGCAGCAGGAATTCCGCCTTATTGAGCCTCTTTGTTTCCTTTGGGTCTTCAACTGATCAGCTGAGGCCCACCCACACTGCAGAGGGCTTCTGCTGTCCTCAGTCTCCTATCCAGAAACACTCTCACAGACACATCAAGAATAATGTTTCACCAAGTGTCTCGGCACCCTGTGGCCATAAATTTGGGTCGAGCTGACCCATAAAATTAACCATCACACTGACCAATAAAACACAAGGAATCTAGTGTGTCAGAACATGCATGCACGTGTGTGTTTGTGTGTGTTGTGTGCACGTGCATGTTTAGAGAGCAGCCCCTTAGCCCCTGGGGCCCACTCTGGCAGGAGTGGTTAGTTGTTAGGTTGACCAGAAGGTCAGACTGAGATGCTCTGGACATCTAGCCAGGACATCCTGGTTCTAGAAAGTAAGTAACACTTTTGTTCTGACCCATAAATATCACCTGACTCCCACTAAGCAGATGGACCTATCAGACCAAACTTCCTCCTAAAGCTCTACATTTCTGACTCACACCCAATTCAGCTGGGTAACTGGGCTTCTCATCAAAAGAAACCTGGCACATTGAAATCAAAACGTAACTCTGGCCTGTGATTGTCATTATAACTCTCTTCCCTCCATAGACTTAATTTGCTTTGAGCTAAAACATTGAAACACAGAATCACTACAAAAAAGGACGGCACTGTAAACAGTGTGAATAAAAAGATTTAAGGATTGTTCGTTTAGTTACAGGCTGTGTGCGCTTCCTAAAAAAAAAAAAAACACACGAAGTGAACATCTAAAATAATGATGAGCCTCACTATATTATTGTATTCCTATTAAATCTGATTACCATGAAAACCTTTTACAATTATTTGTTCATTCATTTAGCAAATATTTATTAAAGGGCCACTTAATGTTTATAAACTAAGGAAAGGAAGTTTAAAGCTGAACTTTGGGGACTGTTGGGTGAAAAGTGTAATCTTTTTTTTTTTTAACTTTATTTATTTTGAGAGAGAGAGCACGAGCAAGGGAGGGGAAGAGAGAGAGGACCCCAAGCAAGCTCCCTGGCGCCAGAGCAGAGCCTGATACGGGGCTTGAACTCACAAACCTTGAGATCCTGACCTGAGCTGAGATCAAGAGTCAGATGCTTAACTGAGTCACTCAGGTGCACCGAAAAGCATAATTTTTTACAATCACAAATCCAATCCTTTCACTGGTCTGCTCAAAACCTTCAACGTCTCCCCACCGGCGGCCTCCCTTAGCCGTGGGGCCTGTAGACTCCTCCTTCCTTTGTTGCCGGGCTAGGACCCCTCGCTCACTGTGTCCCAGAGACGCTGTCCCCTTCCTCCAGAGCTGGGATTCTTCAGGCCTTTTCTATTAAGGGCCAGAGAACAAATATTTTAGGATCCTTGGCTCGCAGGGTCTCTGTCATAGCTATTCAACTCGGTTGTACCACGCAAACAGCCATGGACAATATGTAAGCATATGGGCATGACTGTATTTCAATAAAACTTTATTGGCAAAACAGATGGTGGGCCCAGCAGTCTGCTGGCCCTGCTCTTCTGACTCTGGGCCCAAGACACACTCTTGGTGCTACTTCTGTGGCCTCTTCCTTCTCGCCTGGCTAATTCTGGCTCTTCCCTGGGTTTTAATAAATGCCCCTTGCCCAGGGAATCTTCCTTCCCTGGCTTCTCAGAAAAATGTCTGTCTTTTAGAGCAGTTCTCATAGTTGTGACGTGTGTGTGTGTGTGTGTGTGTGTGTGTGTGTGTGTGTGTGTGTTAGAGGTGATCCACTGTCTACCTTTCCATAAGTCACCAGGGACACCCTGCCTTGCTCACTATTACATTCCCAGCCTGGCATCTGGTGGAGGCTCAATTAATACCTGTCGATCAAGTTAATCACTAAAGGAGTCCCTGACGAGCATATGCACAAAAGCCAGGGAAATGTGCGTCGTTGATTACCAAGACTCACAAGTGAAAAATGGACACATCCTTACTTTTCTCTACCCAGCTCCCCTCGCTAGGCAAGGCGATTGGGTCAATGCCATTGGCTTTGTTTTCTTTCCTTTGGATGTGATTTCCCCAGGGGGTGTGTGCACAGCTCTTTCCAAGTTTACCTTCCACTCATCAGCTCCGAGACTTGGGCTGAGTTATGGAGTGTCTCTGACCTTCCATTTGCTCATCTGTAAAAACCATCACCACACTCACCTCGAGGGGCCGTAGTGAGGATCAAGGCAGTGACCTGCAGGCCCTGGCCATTGTTGTTGTTACAAGTACACTGCTTCCCATGATTTAGAACATCGGCATTTCCCCTCTGTGTGGAAAATCTACAGCCAGGACTGGGGAGCCCAGGAAGCTACCGACACCATCAGATGACAAAGTCCGATGTGTGAACATCTCTCTCTTCTCATGAACAGCATCAGACCTAAGTAAAGCATTTTGCAGAGAATATGTTGGGATATGTGATATAAAATGCATTCCTAATGTCTACCCCACCAGTGTTTATAACAGAGAAAACTCTGAAACAATCTGTGTCCAACATTATGGGGCAGGGCGAATAGATCATGAGACACACAGCTAATGTTGTGCAATATAACATTTAGTTTGTTTACCAAGTGTCTTTAAGACCAAGAAACATTTATATTGTACTGTTAGATGACCACAACCAAGAGAGATTTAAAATTACTAATAGAGGGACCTTCAGCAAATATTTGTCACAAGCCGGCTTGCCCTGGAACTCCGGCTGGGAAGAGGGTCTTAGAAGGTGTTCGATACACGCTACGGCCCCCAGCACAAGGCGCTGATGGACCAGATGCGGAGCCCTGTGTCTAAAGCTCATGTCTGAGCCATGATGCCTTCATGAGCACAAGGAGCTGGCAGCCCACAGGTCAGATGCAAGTCCAGGCTCTTTTAGCCACAACTGGTCACAACCTAGGCCAAGAAGGCAGGCTCCACCTTGACGCGGGGAGGGCAACCCGGTGTGGCTGCGGGGCAGAAGGAGGGGTGAGCACAAGGGCGAGTGAGGGGAGCAGGGGTGCCCGGCAGAGAAATGCCCATGGGGGTGCTCAGTGTTCTTCCCACAGCACCTGTGACCTCTAACCTGGGACACGCTAAATTGTGTGACAGCTGAGCCTGGGGCCGCAAGCTGGCTCCTCCGGGACCTTCCTCCTGGGCACCTGGTCCAGCTGTTCTGGCTGATTCTCTCCTCTGTCAACCCCGCTCCAGGCAGTGGTGGGTGGGAGATGACTCATTAGTAAGCACAAAGGGCTGAGCCAGTCTGGCCCCAAGGCTGTGGAATATGACGTGTGTTTTCAGAAGCCACCGAACCTAAGACACCCAACCCGAGCCTCAGAAACTTAACCCCTTCCTCTCCATTTGCTCCGGCCATGGTTCCCTATTTTGTCCCACTGAGGCAGAGCCTCCCCACAGGTTGTCTGTTGCCTTGCTGCGTCCCCACAGGGCTGGGGTTGGAAGCTCACCACCCCTGGGAAGTCAGACAGATCCAGGTTTGAATCCTGCCTCGGCCACCACGGCCTGGCCCCTTGCTGACAGCTCTCATATGTAAAGTTGAATGATTATACGTAGGAGTCATGACTCCAGGTGCTCAGGGTACAAAATTTAAGGAGCTACCCTCAGGTTTGCAGGTCTAGAAAGTAAGCACCTCCTTAAATTTTGAGTCTCTAAACTAGGCAGCCTTCTGGCCTCACCTCAGTCCTGGCCCTGCCGGTGGCCACCATTGCACGGAGCCCAAGCACCTGCCCAGCCTCAGCCTCACCTCCATAAGGCTGGGCTGAAAACCCGCACTCTGGTCTTGGAGGTAACTGACTAACACGCTGTTTTGCCAAATGGAAGGTCTCAAGCCACTAATGTAAATTGGTGTGAAATCAGTGAAGAGAGCAGCGGCCAATATTTAAAACACTGAAATAGACTAGACTTGTCTGGAGTGGTTTAATAAAAAGAACACAGTATCAGAATACATCTATGTGCTTCATAAGCTGCTTGCTTCAGGGGTGTGTGTGTGTGTGCGTGTGCGCCTGTGTGTGCATGTTTGTGTGGGTGGGTGCACGCACGCTCACCCATGCACCACGCTGGATGTAAACTGTATTTCTTACCATGGGCTACGACACACCCGGCCCTCGTGGCCTGCTCATCTGTGTCTGCCAGTCCCTATCTCACCTCAACCTGCCTCCAAGCACACCATGGGGTGGGTGCGGAGTCTGGCCGTTCAGAATGCAGGGCTTTTTGTGCACTTTTCTCCCCGGTGGGGGCTCCTCCCCTAAGCAGTCAGTTTCTGGGGGATGATAATGACCTACCAGAGGTCACCATGGTAGCTTCTGGTCACAGTCTAGCCCATGGGCTGGGAGGGTCAGACGTGTGGATGAAACTCAGCGTCCAGGCAGCCTGGATGGGAGCCCTGCCATTGTCCAGGCTCTGCGGGAGGCCATCGTGTGGGACCCTGGAAGGTGAGGCTCGGGAGTGACCCAGTGAGAGGCTTACCCCTGCCCTCCCTGACCCCGATGAATAGGGAGAACCAGCTCAGAAAGACCACCTCCTTTCTCATGCAGCTGAAATTATGCTTGGTTCCCCCACCAAGGGGTGAGGAGATATGAAGACATATAGGACATATTCCCTCTCCTGGAGGTAAGAGAGAGCCATGCCCCTAGATGATAGTGAAATGCTGTATTGAAAGACACCAAGGTGCTGAATGCAACCAGAAAAGGGATCTGATGTTTCCTGAGTGGCTGATGCAAGGCTGTGTCGACGCTGTTTCTTCGCATTATCAGAAGAATTCACAGCATGTGTGTCGTCATATCTACAATTGATAAAATGGAAATCGCCCCACATTTTTAAGAGTTAGGAACAGGATTCATGCATTCATGCATGTCTGATGCATTCCTTTATTTACTCAACCAGCAAAGATCAGACAAATATAATAATCACACCCAGGCAAGACACAAAATATCAAAAAAGTTAAATCCCCTCAAGATGTTCACCGTCTAGTTTGGAAAGATAGACACATACCATGTAAGTGGGTTCAAGTCATTCATATTCTCGTGACTCAAAGTAGAAGGTCCCCTGGGGGAGCAGGGGATTCTGCCAGGAGAGGGTGCTTTTAAGGCGGGGAGGGAAGAGGGTGTAGGGTTGCAATCCTCATCTGGGTGAGATCAGTGTTGCCTGGAGACCTAGTCACAGTAGGTTCACATTAGTAAGGGCATTGGCAGAACAAAATAGGCAGAGGGGTGAGAGGCCAGGAGGGAGGGTCAGCCCTGCAGAAGAGAGCATTTCTGGGAGGCGGGTGGGTAGCAGTGCAGTGGCCTAGAATCCCAGAGGAAGATGGTGGGCAGTGGGTAGGGGGGAGGGACTCTCAAATCCATATGTAAGTAGTTTTATGAAATAGGTAGGTCCTCCGTCCTCACGCTTCAGGGTCTTAACCATTGAGGTCACATTTTCCTCAATATCCAACCCAGAGGACAGCCAGTCTCAAGGGTTCTGGAGAGTTCAGAGTTCAGTGAAGACTGGGAAGGACAGTGGGGGGCCTGATCTGCAAAGCGGAATGTGCCTACAATGTCCATGGGAGCTACTGTCTTTTGAAAGTGGCAGAGGTCACCCCTTTGGGAAATGCCCGCTCTCTCCTTTCTCCTACAGATGCACCTGCATCCATTTGGTGTAACCACTGAGAGGGGAATACATTCTTGAGGCAGGCAAGTGAGGGAGAGCCCGAGAGTTCTCCTAAGTAGGTGAGGTGGCCAGGCATAGGAAAGAGGTCATGGCCACTGTTGAGCCGGGACAGGTTTCAAGCAAGCAGAGACATTTCGGGGCCATTATCTCCTCCCCACTGCTGAACTGTTCCAGATGCGATCTGATTTTTATGCTAAAGACTGATGCACAGAAAATAATCTGACTGCAGGCGCTCATTAAAAAGTTTTATGTTCTTAGTGGCGTGTGTGTGTGTGTGTGTGTGTGTGTGTGTGTGTGTGTGTGTGTATACTTGAGCTGGTGGAAATATAAACAACTTGCATATTTCATTTGCTGTTCTTCCAACTCAAAAAAGGCCTTCCTTTTGGTTTGTAATCTGTAATCCCCTTGGAAACCCAGGATGTAATCTGATAGAGAAAACTAAAACCCAGTAAAGTTTCACAGAATCCTGAGTTGGCTTTTCTTGGAAAATGGCTTCCCTCAAGATTGCTTTCACGCATTTTTACAAGGCCATGTTGGAATACTGGATGTGACATTTGATTGGGCCTTCCTTTAGAAAGGTCAGGTTTGCTTTAATAATGGTACATGTCATTACTGTGCGTAATAGGAAAATACTGGCCAGTTGACAGACCTGAGGCAGAATGTATTTTTTCAACCGTTTGATTAAGACCTTCTAGAAATGGTAAGCCAGCAGTGTACGTAAATATTGGAATGTGGTAGTAATTATAATGTGTGAACGGGACAGAAAGGTTAATTCTGCTTCATTTTGACACCTGAAGGTGTCCAGTGAAATGTCAGTTAAAAATGTCCATATAAAGCCATGTTCCTTTCAGCTTTAAGTAAGAAGTACGCATCTGATATTAGCCAAAAAGTCAATGCCTGATAGAAAAAACAAAAAAACAAAAAAAACAAAACCCAGATAACTCAAACCATATTCCATTATCCACTCTCCAAAGACTGATATCCTGAAGAAACACTATGTAACAATTTGGATTGTTCATGGAGTTCCAGAGAAAGAGGACTAGATTCTAAAAATAGACCCAAAGAACACTGTAACCACTTGCTGTTATGCAAGAGAACAGAGACCCAGGGCCTGCAGCCCAAGTCCATGGCCTGGACCACAGTCTCAGTGGCCGGATGGTTGTGTCCTCCTGGACACTGAGATGCTGTAGCCTAAGGGTCCCTGTCCTTGAAGCACTCTACTGATGCTCAGACTCGTTGCATCAGCCCCGCTCTGTGAGAGTCCCCGGGGGGCGTCCCAGGCCTTGGCGGCTAGATGCCCACTCCGTCCTTGCCCACCCTCCCTCCTCTGCACGCTGAGGCTGCAGCCTGCTCCTCACCTCAGTACAAGCAAGCCCCTACAACCCTCCATGCTGCTCTCTGCCTGGAACTTGAACCCCAAACAGCCCTGAGTTACATTCTGGTAACCTCAGAAACTGTTGGCCTGAAAAATGCATGCGGTTCTCAACTTTGCGGCTTTGAGAGATGCCTTTCCCTTGTGACTCCATAAAATTCTCCGGGTCGTGGCCTGTGTGCTGGCCAGCGCCTGCCGCATGAGGCCTCAGCCGTAAAATCATTCCTGGTCCATCCAAAGCATGAAAGGTTCATACAATGCACACCCGCATCTTTTTCTACCCCTGACCGAATCACACACTTCTCCCACCAGGAGTCACCCTGAAGGGAATTGTGCAAGCACAGCCCAGATCAAAGGCTGCCCTCAATTTGTCTTTAGGACTCCCGAAGGGAACCCTGTGGTTCCAAACCCATCACTCGGCCAGCCCAGGGGAGTCTGCTTACTGTAATGACCCCCAGGCTCTGCTCTCTGGTGAAGAACAATCCAGATTGTGTGTCCGTGGGACCCACCATCACGAAAGAGATGAGGCGTCCCTTTCGAGAACTATAGGGCCAGACAGCCAGCCCCTGGAGTGAGGGACTCCAGGGCAGGTCACAGCCACACCACGGTGCCCTACAAAATACAGCAAGTTGGAACCCAGACATTCCTGAACACCCCCAGTCCTACAACCCGCCAGTCATGTGACCTCAGGCATACTCCTATGCCACGAAACAGGATGGGCTTTTGTGGAAATGAAGTGAGAAGCTAAATTGACTCACCGAATGTTCCTCCTCTTCCCCGTCATTCCCCAAATCAAGTCCCCATCACACGGCTCCCTGAGCTGCCGGACACCACCCTGTACCAGGCTGCAGATGCATCTCTTGCAGCGGCACACAGGCTCCGGGAGGTCATGAAAGCGCCTGGCTGTGGATTCAGCCTAGACTTAGACTTCATTCTCTGCAAGCTGCCCAGTCGGCCTCGATTCCCTCAGTCCCAAATCATACTCCCCATCAGTGATTATTCTGAAAACTAAGCGAGCTGCTATCAGGAAAGTGTCGGTGACCACGTCTGGCCAACCCTGGACCCCTTCCCTCCCCTTTTGTAGCCTTCTCCCCTGTGGGCACCGGGGGAGGGGGGGCGTGGAGGGCTCTGGATGGGGTGAGCGAGGTGAACCCTAGCGGTTTCCGAGCTCCTGGTCCTGACCTCCCTGATGCTCCTGGGGTCCGCAGGAAGAGACGCAGGAAGGGCTGTGCACCTGTCTCTCTCCTTTGCATCCCGAGGAGGTAAACAAGGCCCCCAGGGCCACCTCCCCTCTGCACTCTGTCCTGCCGTCCACTCCCCATTTCTCCTAAGGGGGACACAGGGAAGACGCCGCGCCTCTCGGGCTAACTCAGCTGCTTCCTGCTCCGCTCCCACAGCCCTCGGGCTCAGGCCCTCCCGCCATGACGGGCCCTGACAGCCTCCGCCGCGCACGCCTCTCCCCCTCCCCTTACAAAGCACATTGTTGAAGGATGACTACAATAATAGTGACATCCGTTAGTGGATTTGTGGACGCTCTCTGGGTCTTGCAACTGTAGTGACTTGTCTGCTTCTCCTTCCTTAAGACCAAACATACAGTAAACTTGGACCAAAACAGAAGCGGTGCATTTCACATGCGCGTGCACCCACGTACACATGCACACACACACACACACACACACACACACACACACAAGTGCACACACAAGTACTCACATGTGGGCACGCCTGTGCCCACAAATACATGCGTGCTTGCACACGCACGCATACAAACACACACACATGCGCAGGTACTGTGCACACATGTGAGCGCACATGCATACATGTGTTCTCACATACGGATGCAAACACATGCATGTGGCCCACAAGGAATACATGTGCACAAGCAGCCCTCGAGATCCCCAGATCATCCCATGAAGAACACAGATGCACAGGCTTCTCCCGGCGTGCAGGACACTTTTGTGTGCTGGCTCTGCTGGTGTAGAGCAACTCGAGGCCGGTCGAAGAGAACCAAGGGTTCGTCTCTGCCTTTCCAGGAAGGTAGCCGAGATGCCTGAGTCTCTCGGACGCTTGGAAGCAGAATTTCACTTGAGTACGTAGCCTTAGAATATGCAATTCACTGTGCAAATATTTGCTCGGAGCCTCCCTAGAGGTGTGTGTTAGAGAAGGCAACTCAGCAGAGGCGTCCTGCTCTGGTTTTCTTTCCTGAGCAAACACTTCACAGTTGTCTGACACTTTGAGTTGTGTAAACTAGGGAATTAACAATGGCCCAAAGATCAAAGACCAAACTGGACACTGCAGACCAAGGAATAATATACAGGCCTCATTCCTAGGGCGCCAGATAAGTCTCCCCATCTTTGCACAGAAATGATGACCAGTGGCTCCATCTCTCCTGACTCCTTAGCAAAACAGCTGCTCCCCTCCACCAAATTTTGGAAAAGTATATAAGGAATTTATTGCAGGGACTCACTATTCAAAAGTCAAATTTTTGAGCAACTTAAAAACAGAACGAGATGTATTTTTTAAGGAACCAAAAATCTTTTCAAATAAAAAATTATACTAATCTTCAAGTATAAAATGCCCAAGGGGATAACAAAAGTAATAATAATCAAATGTATGTAACAATCCATCATTTGATACCCAAAATTTCCAGTTCTGAAGGGATTACATCCGATGCGTTTACCTCTGCCAACTTACCTCTGCCAACAATCCTAGATTTTATGATTGGAAATCACAGCATGTAATGAGCAAATACATTATTAAATTAAGCATGGCTTTGGATACTTGCTGCTAAGGAAAACGCTCAAATAAATAAAGTGAGAAATTATGTCACACTGAATGAAACGTCTGACAAACTTTGCAAATCTCTCCTCTGCCCCCATTCGTTCCTGTCCCCAGCGGCCGCCAAGCCTCGCACCAAACACGGCGATGGGAGAGTGGAGGCAGTTGCGTCTGCTCTGGGCCCTCATCACGGCAGAAACTGTGTTTATGCACCAAAAGGACCAGATGTGCAGAAAGGAGCCAACCCAAGGGAGGCCAGGTCAGTCATGCAATCATCCCGCCGCCTAACTACTCCAGTGCAGGGGTGTGTTAGGGGCCACGGGTAGGGGAGGGAGGGATGATGGCAACGAGACACAGCTCCTACCCTCAGGGATCTTACCCTCGCTCAGGCTGGTCGTGCATGTACATACATACATAAATAAATAGAGTCAGGATAACAGCAAGAATCGTGAGAGTTAATGAAGCCTTTCTCTGTCCCCACCCAGGGCTGAGCACTCTGCAGGCATGAACCCTCTCAGGCCCCTTCCCACAAGCTCTGGGAGAGGGACGGATCCCCTCTTCAGCGTGGCTACTGGAACACGAAAAGCCTGGACTCACTTTCAGCAAACTTACAAGCTTCATCTTGATCCCTCAGCCTTGCTTTCCTAACCTCCTTCACTCGTACCGCGTGCATTTGGGTAAGCTGCCTTAAATCACTTTTTAGAACATGTGATACCTTTACGAGAACTTGTTTACTAAATTCGGTGTTTCTGAACTCACACTCCTCACCATTTCCCCAAAATCTGCTTCTCTGCTGGGCTACCCTATTTTAGATAATGGCAGTTCCAGTCCCCAGAGCTCAAAAACGCTGTGATCACCTCTGATGAGTCCCTCAGACTCTCCTTGCTTTGTCTCTCCACTCTGCCTGATATAGCCTCAGTCACCATCCAGTCCCCCAGCAGCATCTTCCTGGCTCATTCTCACACACTTTTCCCATCCTGGGTAGTGTCTAGGCCGTTATTAACCTAGTACATGAACATGGTCTTGCAAGTCCTCCTTTGTCTATACCACTTTACAAACTGCTGCCGTAATTAGCTTCTTGGAGCAGAATTCTCATGACATTATTTAACCTCATATAACTGTTGGTGCATCTCCCATTCACCCATCCATCCACCTACCCAAACTCCCCCCCCACCTGTCCATCCATCATCCACCCATCCATCTACTCATCCACGTATCCATGTATCCATGTATCCATGTATCTATCCATCCATCATCCATCCATCCATTCATCCATCCACTCATCCATCCATGTATCCATCCATCTACCCATCTGCCCAGATGGATTAGGAGCCCTTTCTCTGTGTCCAGTGCTAAGTGTCTTATAAGCATCAACCCATTCTGTCTCTACTTCGCAGCCCTGTGAAGAGGACATTTCTCCTCTCCTGAGGTGATAAGCACTTTATCACATTAGAGAGATAAAATATGGATAGTACGAGGAACTCAGCAAAGGCCACTGACCACAAGGTTTAAGCTCTGGGGACTGAAGCTGCCATTAATTAAATAGGGTGTTCCGAAAGGAAGCAGGTTTGGGGAAAATGATAAAGGGTTCCAGGTCAAACACGTTGAATTTATTCAGTGAGTCCTTGTATGTTCAGACTTTGAGAGAAAGGTTGAAATTAAGATTTGGGAGTAATATTAACACGGTCAAAAAATAATGTTCTCATGTTAAAGAGACCGCCAAGGGAGAGGATACAGAAAGGAAAAAGGCCAGGAAGGCAAATTCTGAGATAGCCAAATGAGTTTGGAGGAGGGATCAGCACACTTTTCCTTAAAGGGTCCTAGAGTATGTATGTCAGGCTTTGAAGGCCGTACACCTGCATCACAACTATTCAGCACCGTCACTGCAGCGCGGGAGCAGCCACTAACCACTAACCAAATGGTTCTGCTCCAATAAAACTTTATTAACAGAAATGAGCCATGGCTAGATTTGGCCTGCGGGCGGTAGTTTGAGGACCCCTGGCTTACAGGATGGGAAGAGCCAAGAGGCACAGGGGAGGGGAGTGAAGAGAGGGCTGCAGGAGTGGGCACCACCGGGCGTTGGGCGCCCCTCCCGCCTGAGCCCTGCAACATCCATCTGCATCTTCATCTCCTGCATTTCTCACACTGGCTGGGCCTTTGTGCAGATGCACCAGACAGAACTAAACTACCCAAGATCCAACTGCCATGGGGGCGCCTGGGTGGCTCAGTTGGTTAAGTGTCCGACTCTGCTCAGGTCATGATCTCACGGTTCGTGGGTTCGAGCCCCGCGTCGGGCTCTGTGCTGACAGCTCAGAGCCTGGAGCCTGTTTCAGATTCTGTGTCTCCGTCTCTCTCTGACCCTCCCCTGCTCACGCTGTCTCTCTCTCTCAGAAATAAATAAAAAATAAAAATAAAAAAAAGATCCAATTGCAATGGTTGGGGGCTGGGGGTCCAGGTTCAAGTCCCCTCTGTCCTCTGCTAAGGGACAGAGCAAAGACTCGAAGAGAAAGGCCACAGAGAAACAGCAGGGAGACAGGAGAGCCTGCTGGTCAGAGCAGACAGAACAAGGAGAGCTCTCTCTCCCTCTCTCTCCCTCTCTCTCTCTCTGCCCACCAGATCCTGCTTCCCCAGGCCTTTCCACGGACCCTGCAGTTCTGGGCTTGCTGAGCCCCTAGACGGTGGGCACTGCACGCGGCTCCAGTGCAGGGGTGCTGGATGTCCTTGGGGCCTCCCAAAGCAAAACTGCTGGACAATTGTGACTCTCGGGCACTTCCCTCCCTCTTTCTTGCCTTGGTCGAGAATCCCGCGTCGAGGTGGACCAAGTCCCTCCACCTAGAACTATCTCACTAGAGGGGCCTGGAGCGTGGCACTAACAGGCAGGGAAGTCCACACCAGGGCCCGCGGAGGGCTGAGCCCTGCTGGCTCCTGAGCCACAGGCGGCTCCAGGCTGTAGAATGTCGGGTGTCCAGGGCACGTTCAGTCGGGGGGCGAAGCTTGGTCACAGCAGCGGTTGCTCACCTTTTATCTCCGGCCGAGTGGGTCACCTCAGCCCCTGGCCACCTCAGGGGCCTGTAGAAACGTCACATGCCATGTCTGTGTCCGGCTGATCAAAGCAGGGACGTCGCTGACGGCCCAGAAGGGCCGTCTCCTGGGAACGAGGGGCCGATCCAGGTCCTCAGACCTCCTCTACGAGCCAATACAGTAAAAGAGAAAAACTTTATTTTTGGCAAAGCCAGGATGGGAGAAGGGAGATGCTCCTCTTCACCGTGAGAGCTTACCTGGCTGGGACGGGCCTCAGGTGTCCAGGGCCCTCAGAGGGCCGAGGGGCCCACCCCCCACCCGGGAAGCTGCAATAGCCCAGGGCTGACGGAGAGGGCTCAGGTGTAGAGGCTGAGGGAGACGGGGGCAAACCCCGGCCCCGGCGAGAGAGGCAGGGGTGCACACCACGTCAGCTCGGTAAGCCCGGAACAGAGTCGGAAGGTGAGGAAGGGGCACGTCTTCTACATGCTGGGCACTAAATGCTTCTTGTAGTGTGGCAGGCAGCCCGCAAGCTCAGGGTCAGCATGCTGGGGGGGGCGCCTACGGGACACCCCCGGGGTTACAGGAGCAGCGCACACACGTGCAGGAGGGCAGTGGTTTGGAAATGATCCCGTGCCTGCTGCGAGCCGATTCGTCAGAGAACATGGCTTTCCTCCCCGGCGGGGTGGGGGGTGGAAGGCAAAGGGCAAGAAGGGAAAAACAGACAAGAATCCGGCTGCGGGAAACCTCCATACTTGGGGTGCAGAAGAGAGCAGCCTGCCCCGGGCTTCGTGGAGAAGAAATTCCCACATGAATGGTGCACACACTCCGGGGCCCAAAACAACGACGTTTCAACTTGGACAGGTCCCTCCCCCATCTCCGGTGTTTCTTTGTTTGTGTGTTTATCTGTAGCGTGCAAATAATAATTCCTCAGGTCAAGAGGAGGGAAATACCACGAAGAACCCGACCCAGCCTTGGGGTCCGCGGCCTGCCAGCGCCCTTCCTGGCTGTCCTGGGCCCCATTTTCTTATCTGGAAACGGAGGCTGTCTGGGTAGGCCTGTTTGGGGTGTCTCCCTGCTGACACGCCAGCCAGGAGGGACTCTCAGGGCCTGGGGGGCTGCGGCCGGTGGGTGGGGAGGGCTGGCCCATGGGCAGTGGGGCGCGGAGGCCATCGGCTCTGCCGGATTCCCCGTGTCTTGGCTCAAACCCGAGATAAGAGAAAACATTCTTCCTTTTCAATCACGATCGTGACGGACAGGTTCTGCGGGGCCCCCTCTGCCCACGCGGAAGGCAGAAATGTGGGAGCCAGCCATTCCCAAACGCAGCCCTGAAGAGCGGAGAGGCTCTCCCCCTGCAAACTGTGGGCAGTAGTGCAGCGCCTTGTCTTCGGGGAGAGGCTGGTAGACGCGGCACACTTTGCAGTCCGACCAGAGGACGTCTGCAAGGTCACCTCCTGCAGAGTCTAAGGCTGAACAGGTGCGGGAGAGCCTCTGCGTGTTCTTCTCATTCCACGCCAAACCCTACAGGGTATATCTGGTAACAGTTCGTAGAGGAGTAGACTCAACGTTTGATGGCTAATGTAAGAACCATCTTTTCCAGCCACAGAGCCAATGAAGGACGCAGAACATTACACCAAAATTGGGATTAAAAAAAGAAAAACAAGCGCCTGGGTGGCTCTGTCAGTTACGCATCTGACTTCGGCTCAGGTCACAATCTCACGGTTCGTGGGTTCGAGCCCTGCGTCGGGCTCTGTGCTGACAGCTCAGAGCCTGGAGCCTGTTTCGGATCCTGTGTCTCCCTCTCTCTCTGACCCTCCCCTGCTCACGCTGTCTCTCTCTCTCTCAGAAATAAAAAAAACATTAAAAAAAAAAATAAGAAAAACAAATGGTCCCCTAAGGGCTAGACGGTACTATTTACACATAGAACACCCGGACGTGTTGTGCAAAGTCCACTTTTTGAGGGAGAGGCGCCCCACCCCACTGCCTGCAGAGCCCACTGACCTTCCATCCGAGGACGGAAAGCACATGGCAGAGGTGGGATGGTGGCCACAGGAGCCCAGGGCAGAGGGCCGCCGGGGAAAGCGAGGGGCACGGACGGGGAGGAGAGCTTGTCCCACTCAAGAACAGGGCAAGTCCCGGGGCACCTGGGTGGCTCAGTCGGTTAAGCCTCCGACTTCAGCTCAGGTCATGATCTCACAGTTTGTGGGTTCGAGACCCTCGTCGGGCTCTGTGCTGACAGCTCAGAGTCTGGAGCCTGCTTTGGATTCTGTGCTTCCCCTTCTCTCTGCCCCTCCTCTGCTCATGCTCTGTCTTCCTCTGTTTCTCAATAATAAATAAATGAAAAAAAAAAAAAAGAGCAGGGCAAGTCCCAGTGCCCACCCTGCGCACGGATTGTTGGGGCCCCCAACCCTGTGGCATGAAATGCAACAGGATCATCGCCACGGGCAAGGGCTGTGGGCTTAAAACAACTTTTTAAATAAAATCTTTTGGAACATAAAGCAACCACAAGACTCACATAATTAAACCCCTTCCAAAGCACGCTCCAGCCTCACTTGCAGGAAGCAGACGAGCCGTCAGCTCTGTGCAGGCGCCACCGTCACCTGGTCCCCGGAAAACGGCTCGCTTTATTCCGGAGAAGCAGAGGGCAGCCATCAGGGATGACAGGGCCCCTGCAGCGGGGAGACGCACTGCTTCCTGCCGGCTCCGCTGCTCAGCGCAGAGCCCAGAGACGCTGCAGCCCTTCTGCACCGAGGGCCACCTCGGAAATGACCCCCCGCAGCCTGACGGTCCAGCCTTGGGGGAAGCACCACAAACGCGAGGGACAGGACCTGCTCGAGCTCCTCAGTGACTGGGCAGCACTGGCCCTCAGACCTCCTGATTCCGACACCCCCCTAAAGCCCCCTTCATCCCCTAGGAATCGCTAGGCTTCAGGCATAAAAAGGGTAAACGGCAGGTTTTAGCCAAAGCAGGGGATGTCCCAGCAAGGTCTCAGATCCCGAACTGAGTGCGCACGGGCGAGGAAGGGGGACCCCCACCTGAGAGGGGCCTGCAGGTGCCCAGCCGCGGCGGGTGTGAGCACGGGCCCCCTCCTGTGTGCTCTGAGAGGGGGGAGTTCTAAAGGGCCGCGCGGGCCCGTCTGCTGGTAAAGAACACGCTGACTTCTAAGTAGAATAGTCCAGGCAGCTCCCCAGCTCCCAGAACTGGAGAAGTGAACTGACTGTTCTTGCCTCTTGTCGTCTGTCTGCTGGGTGGCCCCCCGGTGGCTTTCCCCGTGTGTGTTTCTACACGAATGCATGTCATCCTTCGGATGTGGATCCACATCCTTCACGTGGATTCAAACCAGTTCTGCACACTCAACCCCACGTCGGCATTCCTGGGCCCTCCCACGACCTGCTTCTCCCCAGCGGATCCCACGGAGCCCCATAGAGGAGCGTCCTTCACACCCACGGTCCTGTGGGCAGGCAGGGCCCCATCTCCAGGCTGGCATCCACCCCAGCTCTCCTGGGTCCCCTGGCGGCCGGCCATGCAGGGGCGAGGTGTGGGGTGCACAAGCCTCAGGAGAGAGACGCATCAGGAGAAACGCAGTAAGAGCCTTTATCAGGTGCAGCTGCTCCCTCCCCGTGAGGTTCGGCTGAGAAACTGGGCCCCTTCCAGGTCCTTCCTACAACCCCCGCCCCAGCCCCATGTCACGGCCCGCCCGGCCCAGACATCGCCATGGAAACCGTGATGACTCCCCAAACATCACCATATTCCCACGGCATTCAGGAACTCTCTGCAGAGACCGGTGGGGACCTTGTGATTGTTTTTACAGATGAACGAGCCGGAAGACAGAGCCAGCACGTTCTGTGCGGCGGGCTCCGGAACGCGCCGAATTACAGCTCCGGCTTCCTGAAAGAAAGCTGGAAGAGTGAACCCCCGAATTCTCAGAACACATCGGATCAACAAATTGATCATTTCGCAGAAGGAGCCACCAGCAGCTTCCCTTCGATGGACCGCTTTCCGGGGGGCGCGGCCCTCCAGCGATGGGGACACACCCACAGCCCCTGGGCCTCACGTCCTGGAGAATGGGCCAGATAAGGAGAGGGCGGGAGGCAGCGACAAGGCAGATGTTTCAGGTCTGATACAGATCCCCTCCCCCCCACCCCGGTCAGAAGCCGACGGTAGAGGGAGGGCCCAGAGCCCCAGATAAACCCATGGTTCTGATGCCAGCCCATTGGCAACGAGAAACAAAAACCCCTTGGATCCCATTGCATATTTATTCAACAAGCAATGTGTGCACTTACACTTTGCAAACAGAAAGCCCCAAGGGGAGGGTATCCTGTTCTGGGACAGCCCCCAGTGTGGTCGTGTGGGTGACCCTCCAGGAGGGAGGTATCAGCTCTCCAGGACTCCAGGGGGGCTCACCCCAGGCTCAGGCTGGAGCCCCTAGAATAGTCACTACAGATCTGCTGCCCAGGCCAGTTACACTGACGAGTCCCCTGCCCCTGACACCATGCCCTCCACTCCAGAATCTTCCATCTGAGTCCCCTGTGCTCTCTGCCTTCAGCCCTGAAACCCCACCTCTGGAATCCCCCCTTCCTACCCCACAAACATCCGGGTGAGGTCTGCTGTGACCCAACGCTGTGGGGCCTGGCCCTGGCTCGGCTGGCCCCTGCACCATTCTGCCCTCCACTCTGAGCTCCAGCTCCGGCCACCAGACGGTGACGTCAGCTCCCGGTGAGGATGCCCCAGCCCCCCGGGCGCCTGTCCAGGCGTTGACGAGTCCCACGCCCAGAAGAGCCTGCGTTACCCCAGAGACGTATCCTCCTCCCCTTTCTGTCTGGAAAGGACTTGCACATCTGTGGCTGGAGGGAGAGAAGAAGCTTCCATAGCAGGTTAAGAAAGGCCAGCTTGGACGGGAGCCGCTGTGGGCCTGGGGCCCGGGGCCAGGGCAGCTCACAGGACAAACACAGACTCACGTCTCAGCCCACGTCCGCCATGCAAACCGGTCAGCCTCCCCGAGGTGCCAGCACCCTGGCCCGGGGCCTAGAAACCCTGGCTTTCCTCGGGTCACTTCACCAGGGCTGTCTGTCCCGGAGCTGGTGGTGGAGAGAGGGGCACACTCATGCACACGCATGCACACGCACCCACAGGAAGCCAGCATGGAAGTGGATGTCCCTCTGCAGACAGGCCCCAGGGGTGACTCTGCCTTGAGGCCCTTCCTCTCACGGCAGAAGCAGTGGGTGAATCTGCTCCAGGCTGCATAGAGAGACAGCAGTCACATGGTGCTGATGTGACAGGGAAAGCTCGTGATAATGTGATCAGCTATGTGGCAGGGTGACACTGAAGCTGCGGTGTGAGGGATGAGAAGGAATGAGCTCCGTTCATGAGTGAGGAGGAGGGAGTCAGGCAGAGCACCTGCCACATGTGCAAAGGTCCTGGGGCTGGAAAGAGCTTAATGTGAGTAGCGATGAAAACAAACACAGAAAATAAGGGAAGAGGGACCCACGGGGTGCTCAGGTGACCGGGCAGGACCAGAGGGGGCCAGAATTGGCAAGGATTTATTCTAAATGCAGTGTTGACATTTTAAAGGGCTTTAAGGAGGGAGACGATAGGATTTTTTTAATAAAGCATCACCCTGGCTGCTGTGTGGACAGGACGTGGTGGGTCAGCTCGGGAGCAGGAAGCACAACCACCTGCCAGGATCCCGGGCACGTGGAGAAAAGCGGGTGGGGGGTGGGGCCAGGAGCGCGCAGGATGCATTGGGGAGTGCAGGCGGGGTGGGAGGGACTGGGGGTCGCAGGTTCTGAGACGCCTGGCTGGAGCAGCGGGTGGAAGGGGGTGCTAGGAAGACCACAGGGGCCATGGGCAGGAAGCAAACGCCCTGCATCCTGGGACCTGCACAGAGTGAGGGGGAGGAGGAAGATGCCAGATCGTCTACATGCAGGGACTTCAGGCCCAGAGCTTGGTCTGGGATAAGCTCAGGGCCTGAGGAAGGCCGGGAAGACGTACGCTAAGTAGGAAGCTGGTCTCCCCCCACCTACCCTGGATGTCTGGGCCGCCTTGCAGTGGAGGCCAGGGCCGGCAGAGGCTCGGGGGGCACTGGAGGCTGGCCACCATGGCCAAGTGCATGCCCAGGCAGAGACCGAGCGATGGCAGAGTGAAAGGACCTTCTCCTTATGCCTCAGGCGCTCCAGGTAAGGGTTATAACTGACTTAGATTCCAAAATTAGAGAACAGCCTTCTTCCACCCTCAGAACCTTCTGGAACTATAGCCAACACAGGCAGACTTCTGTTATCTCCATCTAATAAGATGCACAAAGAAGCAGGCTGCTCTCCACCAAGTTGACCCCCCCAGCTGGACCCAGGCTTCTTACCCAGCCGGAATGTACCAGAACAGCCTACCACCCAGCTTCCATTACACTGGTCAGTGACCAGGCCATGCAGCCATTTGACTATCAGCACAAAACTGGCCTTATTCAGAGATAGATATTGGGGACCCTCTGTTCACATGTGGTGGCCAGTACCCACAGGTCACATACTTTTACGGAAGGTCTATCAATCCTGGTGGAAGAGAAAGGTTCAGAATGCACATGCCTGGTTGAGGCAAAATAATGGCTGAAATATATAAGCATCGTTAATGCAGGGGCATGATCACTACTATCTAGTAAACACTGAATTCTTCTCTGTGCCCAGTACATGCCACAGTCCCCCAGAATGTTTTCATCTCATCCCTACAGAACCCCGAGAGGCCGACAGCACGACCTCCCCTCTGCAGGGGAGGAGGAAGAAGAGCTCAGAGGGTTTAGCTCTGAAGGGGAGGGACAGGGTTCAAGCCCTTGCTCGGATTCCCCAGACCCCCCCTTCCACCACACGAGTGGGAATGAGTAACATGCCAGGGTCCATGGTACCCAGAGAGCCCTAATTCTACTCTCATGGGAGAAATGTTGGGGGGACCAGGCTGCAGGGCGCATGAGGGCAGGACTCATAAGTGGAGAAAGATTTAAATGCAGAATGCACACACCTTGGCTCACCTTTTTGCCTCTGATTGTAGGCAAAGAAACTTTTTTGGAGACGGAGCCTCTGTTAGCTGCCTTCCGTCCTGCCGCTCACAGCACGCGTGACGTCAGGCAGGCGGCCTCACCACTCCGGCCAAGCTTGCTGATCACAAGGCCAAGGGGGCAAGGACGTGCCCCCACCAGCTTCCAGCCCTGCTGAGCAGAAGGTCCTGGCGCTTGGTGCGGCTGGAGCGGAGCAGTGCGGTCCCTTCCATGACAAGCCCGGCCCGAGGGCCAGGATTTATGAAGTTCTTTTGTTTTCTTTTTGAAGCAAGGCCAACTGAGTTTTATAGGCACTCACTTCCCAGAAACTGGCAGATCAAGGTATCTCTGTATCCACATCTTTTTTTCTCAAGTTCATGGAGACAAGAGGAAAATCCCCCTTTAGGGGCACCTGGGTGGCTCAGTCAGTTATGCATCTGACTTCGGCTCAGGTCGTGATCTCACAGTTCAAGTGTTTGAGCCCCGCGTCGGGCTCTGTGCTGACAGCTTGGAGCCTGGAGCTGCTTCAGATTCTGTGTCTCCCTCTCTCTCTGTGCCTCCCCTGCTCAAACACTGTATCTCTCAGTCTCTCTCTCTCAAAAATGAATAAACATTAAAAAAAATTTAAGGATCCACACCCACTTTCTTCTTGGTCAATTTCAGTAAATCAAAACCAAATAACAGTATGCCCCAAGTAGCAGCATCCGATGGGCTTGAGAAGTATAATGGCCTGAAAGTGCTCTTTGGTTATTTCTCTCTCTCTGGTGTGTTCCAGAAGCTGGTTTCCAGAATCCTCTGATGGCAGAAACCACACCACATGCAGGTCTCCAAGGTCTCCGTGGAGCTGGCAACCCCACCAGGCAGTGACCTCTTTCAAACCGTGGCAACCTTGATTAGCCCTTGACCTGCCTTCTCCTGGTCCTCTCCTGAGAAATCAGGCAGACGCTGCCAGTGGGGCCGCAGGAGGCCCAGGTGCGCGGCCGGAGCAGGTGTCCCAGGGGTGAGCTGCCTGCTTGTAACTGCCCACGGAGCAGTTACAGAGGTCTCTGAGCCATGGCTCTGTTTTCTTAGCTACTAACTGCATGGGGAAAGCACAATAAAGTTTCCAATTAATTCGTATTCCCATGGTGGCCCGTGTAATTCCAAAATCAGTGGCCTGGGAATCCCAGACCGTCTCTCAGATGCAGAGATGCCAAGAGCCCAAGCCTGACCTCTCTGAGCGCTGTCACCCCGGGGAAGTTACAGCGGTTCTTAGCACCACGCTGCTCTGCCCACGACGGGTTGTTGGGAGTGTGGGAGCCTTCGGGCTCACTTGAAAAGAAGAGAAAGAAAAGTCAGAGCTGCAGCCATGAAGTTCTGCCCTTCCCCCTCCGAACCTGTCTTCCAGCCTCAGGAGATGGGATTCTGATCCTTGGTGGCTCTCCTCAGCTGCGTGTCCCATGCAGCGAACTCCCGCATCTACAGTGCAAATGCAGGACTGCCCGGAGAGGGGGCATCGGGCTTGAGCCTCCCGGGAATGACCACCCTAAACAGCCACCCGGTCTCCCTCCCAGACTCTTCCGCCATCCCGAGGAAGTGGTGGCCAGCGTCCCAGTTAAAGGGAACTTGTGTTTTGTTTTCACGACTGAGTGAGTGCCATTTGGGTTGGCCTTGACTCCAGAGTGGCCTCAGATGAGAGAGGAGTGAGCAGCTACAGAGCGGCTGGCCGCAGGGAGGGTGGTGTCATGGGCACATGTACTGCAGCCAAGGGGTAAGCGGGCATGGGGCAGAAGAAGTGAAGCGTCCTTCCCTGGGGCACATGGATTGATAGACACATAGGTGTGGAAGGGACTCAATGTGTCCCAAACCCTTAAACCAAGCACCTCCTTCACTGGATCCACTGCTTGGAGGAGGGTGTTTTACTGCTACCTTTTGGCCACACAGCATGGCATGCAATTCATGCCATTGGCCTTGCCCTTCCAGCCCCACAGAACTGGCTGGCATCTCAGTGCCCACAGCCAGCTCTGGCACAGTCAAGCTAACGAGGACCAGAAAGGCGAAACAAAGTCTTTGCATAAAATACTCCCCAAATCATTCAGTATAAAATAATCCTACTACCAAAGCCCTACTTGATTTCCTAGGGCACCGATGGCCCAGAGGTGAGGTCCCTGTAGGAAAATATATGCCAGGTGTTCTCACTGCACTTCAACAGGTGGAGAAGGAGCTGGGCTCTAAGGTCACCAAACACCAACAAAGAAATTGAAAATGGCTTCGATGGCATTATTAAGACATAAATTCAATAAGTAACCTTTGGGGAGGGGCTTATATTTGAGGTTCTTATAAGCTTGGTTTGGGGATGGGAGAGTATTTAGGGAGCTTTCTCCTGGGCTCACCCTGCTTCCACGGGAGATTTACGAGCGACACCAGACCTTCAGTAACCAGACTGCAAGTGCTTTGCACTCAACATACCAGCATCACGGGCGAGGCCAAGTCACACTGCATGAATAATATTGCAATTCTCTCGCTAGAAAGCACATGGCTGAGGACACTGTTTTGATGGAAAGGGATTACACGAAACAGAGTCATGAAGGTCAAGACTGTCTTCGGTACAGCAGGAGGCGATTCCATGAATATTATTTTTGGAAACCAATTAAGCCATCGTTGGGGTGGAGGTAGGGTTGCCAGATAGAATAAGGGAGGCCCACTTAAATTTTAATTTCAGATCATTTACAAATTTTCTTAGTACAGCTCGTGCAGTATTTAGGGTACACTTACACTTAAAAAAAACTGAGTCAATGTTTATCTGAAACTCAACTGTCTGAGTGTCCTGTATTTCTAAAAATTATTATTATTTAAAATTATTTTTGAAAGACAGAGAGAGAGCACAAGTAGGGGAGGGACACAGAGAGAGAGGGAGACACAGAATCGGAAGCAGACTTCAGGCTCTGAGCTGTCAGCACAGAGCCCGACATGGGGCTTGAACCCACAGACCATGAGATCATGACCTGAGCCAAAGTTGGATGCTTAACCGACTGAGCCACCCAGGCGCCCCTGAGTTTCCTGTATTTTTATTTGCTAAATCTGATGACTCTGGGTGGAGCCCCTGACAATAGCACCCTGGAGTAACCTCCTTTATCCGGATCCAGCCCCTACCCTGCTCCCTGTACGAATGGGGGATCTTTCCTCAGTTTAAGCTGCTGCCTTGTACATAGTCTGGTTCCAGCTAGATGCCTCTGCTGAAAACATTTCTGTTTCATGACACCAGCTCTCCCAGAAATGTCTCATTAACTCTTCATCATGATCAGGTCCTGTAAATAATTATTGAATTGTATGACCCATAAATCTATCCTATACTTTGGGGGAGTTGCTTTATAGAAATGCGTGCTTTTTCCAATTCGTCCATAAGGTTGGCACAGCATTATATTTTTGAGAAGAGATCATGAGTAGTGCTAACTTGTCACTGACATGTCTAGGCTGCTGCACGTTGCTTAGTGTTTCTCGACATGGAAACTGAGTTTGTTAAATTTCCAGCACGAAATAATTGGCCTGGCTGTTCGGTTGTTGGTCGTGTGGAATGGAATCCCGACCAGCCCAAGGGGACCCCGACACTACTGCTGAAGTGTCCACAGCAGAACCCTGGATATGGGCAGGGGTGATACGAGGGTGGTACATTACTAAAACAAGGTTGGAGAAGGAAGATAGCTTCCAAATCTATCGGAAGCACCTAATTATCAGTCAGAATCTCTGGCAGTTAGATCCTGGACCCAAGCATATGTTGGGTGTCTTGGGTGATTGTACCCTGAAGCCATCATGTGGCACATGACTCAGGGCAGCTTGTCATGTCTACACATGCCACTGCGCTTCTGGAAATACAGTTAAACATTACCAACTGGTCTCAGGATCCTTAAACCATTTACCAGTTAGTAAGTGGGTTATGGTTATCCTGCAAATGATGGAAATCATCAACTGGGACTTGTTCAGAACTCCATAAAGTTGCTCGTGAAAATGTATCTAAATCATCGTGTGCTAAATATAAATTCTCTGAAGATTTTATACAGGCAAAGTCCACGTGGTGAATTCCATACCGTTACAGACCCACATAAAATCGTTGGATGGGTCCCTTGGCTATTGTACATTGAATCCTCACATTAGTCTCCCTTTCATCTCTGTATGTTTGTTTGGATACCTAATAAATACATGCCCATCAAGACAAAGTGGAAAGTAGTCATAAGAAGAATGGAAAAAGTGTGTGTATTACTCTACCACTCACAGACAAAACATAAGCACAGTTTTTAAAAATTGGGATGATTCTAGGGGCGCCAGGGTAGCTCAGTCGGTTAAGAGTCCAACTTCGGCTCAGGTCATGATCTCCCGGTTGAGGAGTTCAAGCCCTGAGTTGGGATCTGTGCTGACAGTTCAGAACCTGGAGCTGCTTCAGATTCTGTGTCTCCCTCTCTCTCTGCCCCTCCCCTGCTTGCATTCTCATTCTCTCTCAAAAATAAATATGAAATAAAATATTTTTTAAAGTGGGACGATTCTATAGCCCCAGCTTTCTTACACAAAACAAGGGCATCTTTCCACGTCAGCAAAGAAAATGTTTTCACGGCCACAGGGCAATTTACCGCAGTGCAAGCCATGGTGTCTTCCACTGCCTCCTCATTGTTTGATATTTTGGATGTCTCATCTTCTCACTGTTGTCATCAACACTGTCAAAGGCATCAATCATCACTGATGCTGAATTTTTTGGAAAGCATCAAATATTTTCATAGTTTGGAATTGTGGTTCTGATTTTATCTTTGACCCATCAGTCATGTAGGACTGTTTTACTTTGTCCTGTTTTGTTTTAATTTTCCAAGAGTTGCAATTTCCTGTTTATATCTTCTTTACTTCTCTCAAGTTTTCCTGAGTTGTGGTCAAAGGATGAAGCTCATACTATTTCTGCTCTTTCAAATCTATGGTACTTTGTTTAAAAAATAGTTAAGACATAAGGTCAGTTTTGGCAGACGTCCCTGGGTCACTTAGAAAGTGCTGGATTCTCCCTTTGCAGAGCACACCACTGGACTCTTAGCTCTCAGGTCAAAGTTGTTAATTATAGCATTCAAATCCTCACTCTCATTGTGTTTTGCTTACATGATCTCTTAAAACCCAAGGAAGGCCCTAGTGTTTATTAACTAACCAGTGTCTATTTCCAGCTAGTCCACTCTCACTAATGTGAAGTCCCAGTGCTCTGTGGCTGCCATTGGGTGTAGCCTGAAGGTCCACGGCAGGTGACTTCTGTCATCTGTTTGAAGCACATCTTTCCAAGTGTTACACATCGTTCTTGAGGAAGAGAGGGCATCAGTACTTGGAAATACCACTAGCTCTCATCCGTAGCTATTATATTTGTTTCCAACCCATTTTAAACTCTATTGCCATTTTCTTCTTCTCTAACTACTTCTGTAGTAGAAGTAGTTTCTTTCTCTAACTACATCTCTGCTCCACCGTGTCATGATTCCCCTCTGACTGCAGAGTCTGGAAAAGGGGAAAGAAGATGATGTCTAAATTTCCCCTAATTTCCCGTGCACCCATTTCCTGTAGTAAATTCTTGTAAATGTGTTTCGCCCATCAATTGCGTCACAGGTTTGCCTCCTTCTGTGACGCTATAGACTCCTCTCGTGGGCGCGTGTACAGGCCTAGGCCATCACGGGGTGCCATCTGGCCACAACGGCACCTCTGGGAGCCACCTCGGGCCCCCTCCCTCCTCCGGGCACATCACCCACCCTGACCTGGAGCTGGAGAGCAGACAGCTGCAGATTTACTCCAGGGATGGCAGCGAGGGTGGCCCCGCTCCGTCCCCCCGTCTCTGCCTGACGTCTTCTCTCATTGGCGAAACCCTCACGTCGATGCCCAGGTGTCCGTGTCTAGCAGGCGGCCCAGCAAGGCCTCCGCTCCAGCACCCAGGGCGCCTCTGGCTGGCCTCCTGGCCAGGGTGAAGGGAAGACAAGAGGCGACTCTACCTGGGCCCAGGGTCACCTTGGATCCTGTATCTGGACACCAGGTTGTGACGCGGTTCTCCGAAAGACCGCCTACCCACGCCCGCAGCCCTGGTGACTTCTGGGGCAGATGCCTCCGGGACTGCAGCAACTGCGTGGCCTGCATCTCCTCCAGCAGAGTGTCCTCACCATTCTCGGCCGCGGACCCTCAGCGCCGATGGCATTTGCCCCACCTGTTTTTGCCTTACCGCTAACCCTTGCCTTCAGTTCCAAGGAGAGAGAGAGAAGCTGGGCCGTCAGTCTTGCCCTGTGATGTTTCTAGAATAGTAGGACAGCCAGTACCCCGATGAGGCATTCCTCACGTGCAAGAACAGACCTAAGCATCTAGCATCAAAACCCACCACCCTTCACGAGGCAGGCGCCTCTGTTACTGTCCCTCACCTTACAGGTAAGGCACACAGAGTCCAAGTGACTTGTCCCCAGTCACACAACTACTGCGTGGCGCCAATAGTCAGGCTGAGTCCAGCCTCAGTCTGCACCATAGCGCACCCTTCACACCCTCCCACCCAACGCGTGGAACTGGTCCCAGCTGCTGGATGCTCCAGCATGTGGTTCCCCAGGTGACAGAGAAGGGTGAACACAGACACAGTCGTGCAAGCTTAAATTCTGGCCCCGCCCTGGGACACCTCGGGGGCTCAGTCGGTGAAGCATCTGACCTGTTCAGGTCATGATCTCATAGTTTGTGGGTTCGAGCCCCGAGTTGGGCTCTGTGCTGACAGCTCAGAGCCTGGAGCCTGTTTAGGATTCTGTGTCTCCCTCTCTCTCTGCCGCACCCCCATAATTGCTCTGTGTCTCTCTCAAAAATAAATAAATGTTTAAAAAAAAAACTTTAAGTTCTGGCTCCCCACCAGCTGTCCCGGAGAGGACCTCGGACCACAGGTCAGCTGTCAAATAAATCGTTCGCAGGGGCTGGAGCCTTTCCTACACAAGCCCCCCCAGCTCCATGCCATAGCTGGCGAAGCACATGCCGTGTCTGCAGTTATCAGGGCAAGTCCATGAACCAGCCCTTCCACACCGCATGCCTCAGAGAAGCATCTGCAAAATAACTGATGCTTCACCGCACAAAGCACATCACAACCTCTTGGCTTGCGCACAGGCCCATCATCGAGCACATGGACCAGAACGTTGCTCCTTCTTTTAATCATCTTAGACAGGGCTCGACGTGGCATGATCTTCATCTCAAACACGATATAAAGTTTAAGAGAAGTATAACTTGGCAAACGTAAGAAGTGCGAATAAAACGCTAACTAACCATCTTCCCGCCAGGGCCCGGGAATAGCAGATGGCTGGACTGTAATAACATGCAGGTTGATGCCTTTACCAGTTAGAGATGTCACAGAGATCTCTCCGATACCATCCACACCACGGCGCTGAGATCCCCACTACACACATGCACACACCGCCCCCCAAGGCGAGTGTGGATTTACCCTAGAAGCCATGGAGAAATCACTACTCTCTCCTCCAAATGGGAAGCCTCCCAAACTGTTTCTTCTCTAGCTCCCGAAATGCTAACTTCATTGCCAGAGAATCAAAGTATTTAAAAGATGCTTTGCCAAATTAATGCGATGACATGCAAGCATAAGTGTTGTGGGGTTTTTACTTTCCTTAATTAAAGATCTCCACGGAGAAATAAACAAATACTTTCTATTCAACAACACTTAGATAAGAGGTTGGGAATGCATCGCCATCTGAGGTGCGGAACTTCTAAATGTCAGGAGGTGTGTGATTAATTTGGAGTATTCCGTGGTCTTCCTGGGTGATCTCAAGCAAGTTTCCATGCCTCAGTTGACTTTCCCAATCTGTAAAATCTTGCAGGGATATTAAGATCCATCAAAGAATGTCTATAAAGTGCTTTGAACTCCTCTAGTTAGACATTAAATAAATACCCAGTGTTATTAGGACTCCATTGGGGCAATAGAAAGTTCGAAATGGGACTTTATTATAAATACTCCCTGAAGTTTGCCAAGAATAAATTGAATGGGCAAAGCCAACATACTTGGCTGTAACTTAATCCAAACTTGGCTTATTTGCCAAAACTTTGCATCATGATGCATGAATAGTGATCTCTGCAGTGAACATGAAAGGGTTCTATTATTTTGAGCCAACTGTTTAGCTAAATTTCCATACCATTCATTTATTTGTTCTAGTCTTTAACTTGCTGCAGTAGAGAGGAAAGCAAAAAGTACAAAATAAAAATAAAAGTTCCGTAAGCCTGTTTGCATTTTCCTACAATTAATGTGACTGAATGTAATTTGATTTAAAAATCACAAAATCAACCGCCACATTGATTGACGGAGATGGATAGAAACCAAGATCCCCTTTTCTTAAGTTCCCACAGCAAAGACTACAGTAGTACTAAACTCCCTTTGCATGGCAATAACTATTTTCTCTGAGTTGATCAGAGAAAGCTATGTGTACCGTCAAATTAGATGTATTTTGAAGCCTAGCATCTTATAACGAAATCACGGTTTTCCGTGAGTTGGAAGGAAGTTGAGAATTGCAAATTCAAAACTTTTGCTTTGCCTCGAAGCGTGCATTATGATTTTGGAGTCTTTATAAAGACACTACATGAGGCAATTACCATTACTAAGAAGTAGGATATTCAGTCTCCGTCAAGAGGTCAATCATGGGAGATAGCACGGTGCAGAGAAAATCCCAACCGACCTTCAAGTCACGATTTCTGGAGTCTGGCCTCACCTCTGTCATGAACTAATTGTGTGGGAGAGTCAATTCCCACTCTGCACCTCCGTGTTCTTAGCTGTGACACAGCAGCATGGATTCAACTACCTCTCTTATGCCCGCTTCTGTCAACAGCATGCCAAGTGAGGATTTGGTTGAAGGATCTGTGTCAGGAAGGAAACAGCCCCAGACTGATGCTCAAACCCTCACTCATAAAAGGTTGGTAACAACATTCTCTAATCAGACCCAATATCTAAGTGTTTCCTCCCTCACCCGCTTAACGAGGAGAAAGAAAATGGCCCCATGTTCTTTGAGACACTATTAGGTTCAACAGCAGACCTCGGTGCCTGTGTGTGCTCGTGTTTACATTTAGCATGTATTTTCACTCTTGAGTCCATATAAATCCTTGGAGGTATGTTTCCAGATATGCTTACCAGGAGATTACATTCCCCCGTGGTGGATAGCAGCGGTGACCAGGGAAAGACCTCTGCATTGAAAATACGAGTCGCATATTTTCCGGGTGGATAAGCAGGGGGGAGGGAGGGGGGAAGTGCCAGGTCCAAAAGATGATTGCACAAAGCGGCCCACTCAGGTTTTCGTCTTAAACACATGCTTTCAGCAAATGAGAAGACCATATGAATGCTCTAATTTATCTTTGGAGGGAAAATAAACACGTGCCAACATGGCCTTCAGCGAAATACGGGAATTGGAGCCTCACACGCAACCAGCCCCTCACTGCACCCACCCAACCTTCCGAGCTCCCTTGCCCCCGAGCCACAGGGAAGTGGACGGGACGCGGCAAGTCCCAGTCTGAGCTGGGACTGGGGTCTGAGCATGGGCCGCGCTGCCGGGCTCCGGAAAGTGTGCTGGCTGGAGCCTGCAAAGCCGCGCCATCTGCAAGAGAAAACAGACACAGGTGCTGGAACTTGGGAAGCTCCCGGCTCACCAGGCAGCGAAGCCAAGGTCTGAGGGAATTACGAAGGTCAGTAGGCATCACCCTCCTGCCAGAGGAGAGTGGAAAGATGTCTGAGTCCCATCCGGGGTCCTGATGAGGAAGAGGGGCCTCTGAAGGACCACCCTGCCCCCTGCCCTTCTGCAGGCTGGGAGCCTCACCCTGCCCAGCTTGCCCGACACTGGCTCTCGGTGAGGACTGAACAAGGTCGCACACTAAGTACTCAGCACTGGGCCCTAAGGAGCTATGGGCCCATGTTGCCCCACTTGTCCTGCTAACGATGCAGATTCCCACCCGCACTCTCTGTGATCCCACCCCCGAATCCGAATATTCTACACCATTGCATCTTGCGGGGCCTCCTGGATTTGCTACGTGAAACACCTGCAGAATAATCCGACTCCTCAGACCCACCAAGGCTTCACACTAAACCATCACCCGAGTTCCTTCAAGGAGCTTTGCAGTAACAATAACTATCAACTACAAGGGGGAAATTGTTACTTTGTTCCAGTTCCCTGTGTGCGCTAAGCCTTCCCGAGAGCATCCTGTCCTCCTGACTCCCCAGGCCGCCGGAGGAAATGTACAACATCCACCTCATTGTCCCAGCGGGTCCTGGCGGGGGCCAACCTCGGCGTAAATACCAGGCATCCCCTTTTCCACATTCTTGCCCAGAGAGGCCAAGCCAGGGCATGGCGCTTTCTACCCTCGTCTGAGCTTTGGAGGAATGAGAGAGACTAAAATCTGGACTGTTTTTCCTTCTCGTGGAAGGTGGGGAGGTGTCACAGCAATCACAGCCAACAACCCCCACGTTCACACGTACACACTCACACCCAGGTGCACAATCACGTACACGCATGTTCACACATGGGCATACACTCACAGCACTCTTACACAAGTACACACACCCAAAGGCTCACACACTCGTTTGCACAATCAAACACACGTACACAGCTACACTTGCTTGTATTCCCATGTGCATGCTCAGGCAAAGGCTTACACACACTTATACTCAGAAACACGTGTGCAAACATAAGCGTGCCCGTTCACTCACAGCCAGCCTATACAGCTGCGTGCTGATAGCACAGGCTCCCTGCCCAAACCCCATACCAGGGGCATCGGGACCGCAGCCTGTGGAACCCTCAGGTCACAGAGGGGCTTATCCGTGGATGCCCTTTGTCGACAACATACAGGCTTATCGGGCAAGAAATGATCCACTCTGTCCCTGACTTCGCCGGACTTACCCCGCAGCTATGTGAGGTTGTGGAAGACAGAAGTCTGGTCCGTCCCGCCTTCCACAGCCGGGAAGCCAGCGGGCAGGTGTGAAATCACCGTTGCTGCAGAGGATTACACTGCCTGAGCCCTAGGACCTTGAGACCTGGGTCCCTGCCCAGCACAGCGCACACGCCTGCACACACCTCCACGCACCTGTGCAAGAACGTGCACAGACAGGGGCCCCTGGGGGGCTCAGTCAGTTAAGCATGTGACTTTGGTCAGGTCATGATCTCAAGGTGCGTGGGTTCAAGCCCCACGTCAGGCTCTGTGCTGACAGCTCGGAGCCTGGAGCTGCTTCGGATTCCATGTCTCCCCTTCTCTCTGCCCCTCCCCTGCCCATGCTCGGTCTCTCTTTCTCAAAACTGAGTAAACATTAAAAACGTTTTCAAAAAAGAACATGCACAGTCATGCGGGCACACACGTACACTGGTGCACACAGGTGCAGGTGTGTAAGTGCACGCACACGTGAGTGCACAGACGTGCGTGCACACACACACACAGAGTTCTCAACCAGGCTTGCTCAAGCCCCGGGCCTCAGTTCGCAGAGCCCGGCTGCACCCGGGAGCCTCCGGGAGCCCCAGTCCACTTGGAGGAGGCTCCAGGTCCTCGCTGTCCACCGACCCTCCTCTTCTTTCCTTTAAATAAAACTTGGCAGCACAGTAAACATCTTCTACTTCTGTTATCTATAGAAAAGTGATATTTCAGTTTAGAACCTGCATTACAAAATTTTAAGCGGCAGATTTTTGGCCTTTCGACAGCCCGATGATTCCACTTTACTAACACAGACGTGCTGGCAACTTTGTGTCCAACAGCGACACCCGTCCCGACAGGACTGTCGCGCCCGGCGTGGCGTCTGTGACGGGCCCCTTCCTTCTCCTGTGGGCCCCCTCCGGCGGGCCCTTGGCCACACCCCAACAGCGCCCCGCCACACGGCCACCCTCCCCAGTCCCTCCGATTCAGCCAGCAAGGGGGGCAGAACCTCCATGTTGGTGTGGTCTCACCCTTGGGGGCTCACGTGGACAGATCAGCCAGACCCCAAAGCCGTCCCCACCAGCTTCCAAGTGCAGCCACGGCCCGGAAGCGCCCTCCCCCCACCGTCCCCCTCTTTGTTCAGCAGAGACCCGTCGAGCATCCGCTGCACTGGCTTCGGACGAGGGGCAGAAAGGGTGAGCCCACAGCCGCCCACTTCTGTGCTGGCCGCCGCCTGGGGCGCATGCTCTGGGGGAGGGACACGGGGCACGTGGCACCCAGGGAGGGCTTAGGAGGGGCCCTGGCGAGGAGGGGCATGTGAGCTGGTCCTGGCAAAAGGGCTGAGGTGCACACCCCACTCACACAGGAGAGGAGATGCTCTCAGGGGACTATTTACGATAACAAATACACATGAAAAGGTCTGCATTCCTTTGCTGGGCTGTTGTAACAGAGTCCCACAGCCTCCGGGCCTTAAAACAGCAGAATTCCATCATCTCTCAGTCCCGGAGACCAGATGTCCGCGATCGCGGTGCCGGCCGGCTGGGTCCCCACGAAAACTGCGAGCGAGAAGCTCCTCCAGGCATCTCTCCCTCGCCTGTGGACCGTCTTCTCCCTGCGTCTTCGCGTGGTCATCCCTCAGTGCCTGTCTGCCTCTGGGCCCAAACTTCACCTGATGTGAGGACAACAGTCACTGGGTTTGAGACCCACCCAAGAACCTACCTCATTGTAAGCTGACTACCTCTGTAAAGACCCCATCTCAAAGTAAGCTCACATTCTGGGGGTTGGGATGCCAGCATATGAATCGGGGACACACAGTTTAATCATCCCGATGTCCCAGCGTAAGGACTAGTCAAATAGCAGTAACTTACCAGCCATGAGAAGGCGGTGAAGAACATTCTGCGTTGATATGCTCGGGTTGTGGTATGAACTGACACAGGAGCAGACGGGGAGGGAGCACAGAGACCCGGGAACAGTGCGTGTGCTCGGCCACAAGTCCATCAGGGCTCCTGCCCTCCCGCGCTCTCCGCGCCTCACCCGGTGAGAGGCTCCGTCACTTTTATAACGCGCAGCGTTGGCCGCTGCACCCGGGCCCCCAGCCCCTCCCCCGCACTGGGAGCAAGCGTCAGGACGACACAAACATTCCTTCCGTTCTCGAGAGGCTGCAAATCCAACCAGGTGTCCACGGGGCCCCAGGCTCAGCAGGTGACTTGCGCATGGTCAGCGTCCCCACCTCTGGTCCGGGAGGATCTGGAACGGCAAAGGTGCCCGGCCTTCCTACAAGCCAGCCGCCTGCCCAGGGAGGTCCGGGGGCCTGGTGTGCTGTGTCTGCCCCCGGCATCCCCGGTCCGGGCGCGGGACATTGGTCCTCAGGCCGTAGAGTGGAACGTGCTCAATGGAGGCAACGAGGGGTAAAACCCACGCCTCCCCCCTGCCCGGGGCTGTCCTGGGAGACAAAAATCCAGGCCCCCCGGTGGGCCAGCAGCCTGGTGTGAGGGACCGTGAACAGCACCACGAGGGCGTCAGCATCTGTCTGACGTGACGGCAGCCTGGCGGGTGAGGGGACCCCACCTGCTGCCGACGATGAGGGAACCGCAACATGATTCAGGGACGGAGACCCTGGTGTGAGGGACCCCCCCCCCACCCGCCCCGGCTCAGCTGTGTGACATGACCGAGGAGATGGCCGGCACATGACAACTTTGGGGCACACGGAGCTCAGAGTCGGGCCGACTACGAAGCTTTGGAAGCCCTGACGAGCTGGGGAAGCCGTATAAATGGTGGCATAACATGCCTGACGCTCCAGCCGGCCTTTGGCCCCATGGTTGAAGACAGACTGCTGCTCTGCTTGGGGGAAATCATGGCAAACGGTCTGATAGTCGCTGTGCAAGGGGAAAGCCGGAATCCTCCGCGGGCGGGAACGTAGGAGACCCCCGGGAGCCAGACTGCCGTGTGCGGGAGGAGCAGCCGAGGCTGCCTTTGTGGCTGGCATGCTTGTCACAGGGGACGTGTCAACACTGCGTCACTAGCGGGGCCGTGAGGGAGGGAGGAAGCAGGGCTGTCCCTCGGCGTCCCCGGGAGTGTGGGCTCCGGGGAAGCAGGGTGTCCTGGAAGTGCGAGGGAGCCCCTAAAACACACCAACAGAGCAGCAGCTCTGGGGCCGGGGGTCCCCGATGGGGAAAGGACCAGCTGGAAGTCCCTGCCAAGGGGACTTTGCTGCATCATAATGTCCCCGCTGGCCTGGGTTCTGGTCAGGTCGTGTGAGCTGTGACCACTCCGTTTTTGCTGTACTTTGAGTAGTTAATAGACGGTGCTGTGTCGATACTGGGGAAAGGCCGGGTGCACAGGAAGCCAGACTCAAGAGGCTCTCGTGGAGTCTGCACAGGCAGTGAGCCCAGGCCTGGGGACACCACCGGCCCCTTGCAAGTGACTGCCAGGATGGTCATGGGAATCGCCGGAGACTGCCAGAATGCGGTGGCTGGACAAAGTGTGAACATCTCGTGATTAGGTTATTAAGAGGCCAGCTGGGTGTCCTGATCATGTGGCTGTGGGCGGGGTTTGGGGGGCAGGCGCTCCAGGAAATGGGGAGACCTTGCCATAGCCACATGGACCTCTGACCCGGGAGAGTTGGTGCAGTGAACAGAGCTGGTCCACGTGTCTGTCAGGACGGACCAGCCGAGGCTCCTGGTAAACCATCCCCACACTGAGGAGTCTGAACAGCAAAGGGTTATTTCTCACTTACACACAGGACTACGGGGGGCTCTGGGTGACCCAGGGAATAGGCTAAGGGAGCAGCCTACATCTCAGTCTGGGCTTGGGGATGGAGAGCCCCGGCAGGTCTCACCCTGGCAAAGAAAGGCTCCACTCAGAAGGAATGCACTTTTGCTCACAACTCGAGGCCAGTCAAAAAGCATCAAAAGTGCAATCCTAAGGGACTCTGGAAAGGGGCAGGATTCCGCTGGCTGACCCCCACACACACCTGCCTTCCGTAGTCCAGCCAGGAGCTACCCAGCATGTGCCCAGCCACCGGGCTCCTCCCATAGAGGTACAAGGTGAAGCCAGCCCCACGCCTCGCCCCCAGCAGCCGGCTCCATCCTCAGGCAGGGGCAGCTTCCCCAAGGCAGAGAGCTTGGGCTCCTCCAAGAGCACAGGGAGCTTACACACAGTCACGCTGTGTGGCTGGCTGAGCCGAAGCAGAAACGCCTGCCTCCTGGTCCCGGAGAAGGCAGATTTACTCAAGGACGCGAGCTGTGACCCGCGGGTCACTGGCAACCCCAACTCTAACTTCCACTCAAGAGAAAACGATTCATCTTTGATTTCCTAAGGAGAAGGCCGTAAGTGAAGAGCCAGAGAAATATGACCTTCATCTCGAGCCGTTATTTTTTGTTCTTTCTATTGAGAACAGCAACCCAGCTCTATCGGTAAATGTGGAAACCGCTTGCTGAGCCACTGCTCCCAGCCACGCCGTCATGTCTGTCTGGAACTACGTCTTTCCCTTGCATGGGAGCCGCACAAAGCCGTCTGCACGTTCTCTCGAGGCCGGTGCTGACTTGTTCCAACCACCCTACGACCTTTCCTCCCAGGGGACATTTGCAGTTCACTCCGGTTTGAGCCAAACCGGCTCTGACCAGCGGCCAACAGGCAGAATCCAGCCCCCCGGTGTTCTGTTTGTCTGCGGTATTTTTTTTTTTAATATTTTTTAATTTTTATTTCAAGGAGAGAGAGAGACAGCGCGAGCAGGGGAGGGTCAGAGAGAGAGGGAGCCACAGACTGAAACAGGCTCCAGGCTCTGAGCTGGCAGTCAGCAGAGAGCCCGACGCGGGGCTCGAACCCACGAACCGTGAGATCATGACCTAAGCGAAAGTCGGATGCTCAACCGACTAAGCCATCCAGGCGCCCCTTTGTCTGCGGTATTTTTTACAATTGAATTCATTGCTGATATTTTGAAAGTCATCTGCATTTTAAATACTTATGCAATATTTCACATTTTCAAAATTCCAGATATCTGGCTTCCTCTGGAAATCCAAGCGATCCTAGCCCACCGGGCTGTGACCCCTGCAAGGCAGCGGTCAAATGGAGGCTGGCGCCCACGGCATCCTGCCGCCTGGCCCCGGGACATTGAAGGTCATGGGCCCCGGATGGAGGATGTGTGTTAGGAAGACATAGGAATGTAGCCGGGCACCTGAAGGCCAGCCTCAGCACCTAGACTCAGGTCCAGTCCCAGGACGGCCAGGGCTACCTGCTGAGTGAATGACTGAAGGAAAGAAAGAATAAGCACCGATTATAAGAGAAACATCCAGAGTTTGAGTCGGGACTTGAGCTCACCCCTTAGCTCCGCCTCTTTCTGGTGTTTTGGGCTATTTTCTTATAATAACAAACATCAAATCCTCTGGGAGATTAGTTGAAGCCCACAGGTGGCAGCTGCCCTGGCGAATAGGGTCCCTCCTCCACTGCAGTCCATCCTCAGGGTCTGCAACAACAGGGACCAGAACTGGCCCAGTCCCCTCACTTCCTCTTCCACTTCGAAGGCCCCTGTGATTACACTGGGGGCCCCGAGAACCCTCCATGATCTCCCTCTGTTAACGTCAACTACTTAGCAGGCTTAGCCCTCCTTGGCCATGGGGCCTAACATTTTCTTTTTTTTTTTTTTTCTTTTTAAATTTTTTTTAATGTTTCATTTATTTCTAGGAGAGAGAGAGAGAGAGAGACAGTGTGAGCAGGGGAGGGTCAGAGAGAGAGGGAGTCACAGACTGAAACAGGCTCCAGGCTCTGAGCTGGCAGTCAGCACAGAGCCCGACGCGGGGCTTGAACCCAGGAACCGCGAGATCATGACCCAAGCAAAAGTCAGACGCTTAACCGACTAAGCCACCCAGGCCCCCCATGGGGCCTAACATTTTCACCAGCTCCAGGGAGGAGGACAGGGACACCCTCCAGGGTGTCTTGTACGTGTGCCTCAGGTGTGTCCCCAGGAAGTGATGAGGACATGGAAGTCCCGCCTGCAGGATTCTCTTTCTGGAGAAGCCTCCTCGGAGAATGCAGTCAGGGCTTACGTCAAACAGAGGGCTGCGGTCAGTCTTCAAGGGCAAACAGGATGCTGTCAGTGCCGGTCAAAGGCCCCTCGTCGAGTGCTCACCACGTGTTAGGCTGTGACGGGGACTCGGGGTCAGAGGACTAGTGGACCGCGGCCGCCCGAGGAGAGCGAGAGCGCTGGCGGGGAAGGCGCTCTCCGCACACTGCGCTCCCTCTGTGGCTCGGGGAGGGGTGGGGGACAGTGGACAGAGCACAGCTTTCAGGGCTGATGTCTTTGGGCAAATCACTTCCTTCCTAAAACCCCGCTTATTCAGCAGCGGAATGGAGATGAGAATGTCCCCCTCGTAGGGGTGTGGTGAGAGGAAAAGACGGGGCGAGTGCATGCCTCACCCCTCCCCTGTCCTGGACCTGTGCCGAGCGCACGGTGGTCACGGGCTTGGCTGGCTCTCCACAGAGGCCATGCGAGAGGATTTCACTCTGCGCTCTCCTCCTTGGGCCTGGGGCCCTCTCACCCCACGTTGTTCCTGCAGAGGCTCAAACTACTCCCTACCCCTGCTCATGATTCATCTTTTTTAAAGCTTATTTATTTATTTAGTGAGAGAGCAAGTTAGCACAAATGGGGAAGGGGCAGAGAGAGGGAGAGAGAATCCCAAGCAGGTTCTGCACTGTCAGTGCTGAGCCAGACGGGGGGCTCGAACCCATGAAACGTGAGATCGTGACCAGAGCCCAGATCAAGAGTCAGATGCTTAACTGAGCCACCCAGGCCCCCCACTCATGATGCATCTTTTAGCTTAGGGGAAGAGAAAAGTGGCCTTCCTTAGAAAACCGTCGGAGGCCAGTCTTCCGGCCCTGAAAAAGTTGCCCTTTTTTTCTGAACTCAACACTGCCGTTGGTTGGTGACCCCTCAGGCTAGCAGCGCTGATAGCTCAGTTCTGCTTCAGCTATTAGCGGTGTGACCTCGGACCCCTCACACGACCTCTCTGATTATCACCTGTGATATCGTTCACCAGGCGCATCGGTTCATCTTGGCCCTCACTCACTCCGTGTGCAACAGAACACCGTTGGCCTCCATGACTTTCCAGTTCAGACCAAGGCCGGGCTCCTCGGCCTCTCAGCTGAAACCCTGAGCCCGACACTGTCCTGGATCAATATCCTGTTGCTGTGTGTGGTCAGAAACGCCCATGATTCACCCAGAAACCATACTCTGATAGACGAACTGTTGTAACTTGTTCTAATTACTTGCTAAAGCTTGTAGAAAGCGCACAACCCGGCTGGAGAGAGCAGCGTTAGTGGTGTAAAACATGATTATTACAGCAGCAGGCACCGTGGTGCCAAAGCTCTGGAGCCCCACCCCCTCGGCCAGGAGTGTGGAGCCCTGCCCTCGCTGCCCGGCCGCTGGAGGCTGCAACAAACCTCCTCCCAGATGATGCGACAGCTGCCCAAGCGGGGTGTCCCTGACAAGCCGGCGGGCAGGAGGAGGAGAGGGGAGTGGGGTGGCTCCCCGAGGCGCAGGCCTCCGGGGCCCCTGCTCTGTGAGAGCACGGAGTCCGGGCAGGCTTGCTAAAACGTCAGCCACGTGCCTCGGCGATTAGGGCTGCGGTTTGGACAGCCTTTCAAGGACGCCCCCAGGAGACGCTCAAAGCCCTTCTCAGCCCAGAGCAGGACGCTCGGTGTCTGGATTGCAGGGCCTTCCAGATGGTCCGGGAGAGCCAGGGAAATCCCGAAAGCCACGCACGCAGGCGCTCCTTCCCCCGCTTGTGTCCTTAACCTCACACTGACGGTTTGCTTTTCTCCCTCCCCTGCAGGAGAGATGTGAAGGTCTGGCCGCGACAGCCTGTCCCCACCGTCAGGATGCCCAGGCCCTCAGGACAGCCAGGGAGACGGTGCTCGTGACCTGGAGGCGCCCGGCCGGTGGGCTCCGGGAATCTCAGCCCTCGCCGTCCCCGCCCGTCTCCCAGCCCAACGTGAACTTCGCTTGGGCCAGAAAATCAACGGCGCAGGAACAGGATGAAGCAGGGGCTGGAGATAGAAGTAAACGAAACGCGTGAAGGAAGCCTCAGGATTTTAACTGTGAACTTGGGCAGAGCCAACGGCGGGGCACGTGTGAGACTTCTTCCGGGGAGATTTAGTCGGCCGTCCTCGCAGAGCTAGACCTGACCTCACCTCGGTTTCCATGTCGCTGCTCCAAACCTCCCTCTGCAACCACAGACGAAGCCCCATCTCTTTTAATAAATGCTTGTGTGCCCTTCTGTGCGCAGAGGACAGCCGCCACGCACCCGGGGCCACCCTGCACGCGGGTGAGTCCTCAGGAGCCTCCTGGCCCCTCCTGCTCTCCCAGCAGAACACCTGCTCGGTAAAATGTGGGTGGGTCCCGGGCAGGGGGTGCTTCTCCTGTGCAGTTTCTTGAACTTCTCTATCCCTGGAGTTGCCAGTCTGAGGTCAAAGGGATTCACTCACTGGGGACACACTGGGGTGTCTTCAGCCGCTCTGGACTGGCTCATTCTTTACTGGGGGGAGGGGTGCCCCGTGCATTGTACAGTGCACACCCTGTATGGTCTGACCCTTACCCACCAGATGCCAGTAGCACCTCCTGCCAGAAGTGACCAGCTAACCATGTCTCCAGATGTTGCTAATGCCCCTTGAGAGGCAAAGTTACTTGGTTGAGAAACACCGGGGTGAAATATTGATTAGGATCCATCCAACTGCAAGGTCCTAACCTTAATGACTCCATTAATTTCCTACATGTTCCCGGATCAATGGCTTGGTTCAGACTGTGAAATCACCAATAGCCTCAGACGAATTTAACCGGACAGCAACCACCACCACCACCATCACCACAACAAAAAACTCAGTGTTTTGGAAGCCCTCGTTGAGGATTACAAAGATCAAGACGGTGAAAGTGGGGCTGCAAACGCGCCTGGTCCCCACACGATGCGGGAACAGGAGGGTAGAGAGCTGGGCCGAGGGGAGGCCACGGAAACAGGGCTCCTTTGGGATTTCCTTTTAGGCCAAGAGCGCTCACAGCAGACGGCTTCGTAAATGAACTTCACAAAATGTTTTTTCCACCTGAAGATGATGGTTTCCAGTCCTTCCAGCCACTGGAAGGGGAGGAGCTAAAAGACTCAACGATTAAATGAAATGAAATGGGATCGCTGGCGCTTGACTTCTTCAAACAAATGGCCGGCTGACTGAAACAAGGGAGGTTTTTAAAACATTGAGAGCCAGGTTTCATACGCCTCGCTGCTGGCTGTAGGAAGACAGCCAGAATTGCAGAGTGGTTTAAGGGTGCTGGGGAAAGCCTGACCCAAGATTTCAGAGTATCTGATTCTGGTTTGCAGTGAACCCAGAAATCAGCAGGAAGAAACTCCATGCCACCCACATCTTCTACATCATTGAATTTCATTATCAGAGCCCCGAACATTGGCTACAAAGCCGAGGACATATTCCCTCCCCTCAGTGTCTGCCCGAGGTCTCTCGAAAACATCTTTTTAGCTTGACTTCTTCAATATGGGTAAGATCGGTGGCTAGGATTGAAACAAGTGCTCTGCACCAGACTGTGGTCTATTCTAGAAGAAGCAGTGTGCGTAGGTATGTGCTAACAGCCTCATAAGGGGTTGGGGTGCAGAGCCCTGATTTGCTGCTTTTGCCAAATGAATAGTCCCACCATGGCCAGTTTTAAGCTTCCCACGTGTAGTCAGCTATTTCTCCCAATGGCTGGAAATTTAATATTCAGCTCTTGCAAGCAAGTGGGAGTCACTTCTCCTCTGCAACACCACCTCACTTAGTGCTCCAACGTACCTTATTTAGTCTTGTCTCATAAGTGCCGAAGAATTAAAAACATTTTTGGCAAGAGAACCAGACAATCTGGCTCTGGAAAAGACAAAGGGGAGTTGGAGTAAATTTGAGCTCGCCTCTTTTATACGAGACATAGTAGCGGCAAAAGAGTGCAAGAAACCTCAGTGCTCTCCACCAGGAGCCCTAAGGAACACACACTGTACCCAACATCAAACGCAGGCAGATATTTATCTCCCAGAAGAGGGAAAGGTGATTTATTTTTCTTCAGCTCCTCGCAACTAGGGAGTAGCCTGCCTCATAAAATGAGGCTAATCTTTATTACATATCAGGATTGCTTTTACCCACTAATCTTTTATTCGGTTGAATAGTAATAGTGTCTCCCCAAACAACTGATTCTACTTTACCCACATTCGTAAAATGATTTTATAATTTTAGATTGCCCTTTAATGACAGGAAGAACAAAAATCAAGTAGCTTCATAGATTGACTTGCCACGTTAGGGTCACTTCTTCCTTATTTGAAAATAACCAACGACTTCTGATGACATGGTGACCACAAGCATGCAGTGCATCCTCTGCTAGAATTCCCCTGGGCAAAGAGAGGGGCTGAGCAAACGACCCCAGCACCAATCATCAGGAAGAGAAATGGTTGTATAAACATAAAAGAAACTCAGTAATAACCTGGAGAGTTTAGGAACAACCTTGACTATAACACATCAGATAGCTTCATATAATAAACACTCAAAGCAACCGGAAGGCCCCTTCCCCCATCACATTGTGCCTTCATGTTTATTCCAAATGACAAACAGCTGGAAAGAGTTGGCGGAAAGAAACAACAGCCATTCATCCCTCAAGATTTCCAAGGAGACAACGTGTATGATTTTATCTTGATGGCCAACCGAACTGGGTTAATTTGTAATCCCTTCACTTAGCCCAGGGCTAGGGCAGGGAGTAGGTGAGGGGTGGGCAATGGGAGATGAGAATGACTTCAAAGCTAATTGCTGGGCTCCTTCTTAAGCAAACTCACCGAGTACTCATAACTTGGAATCGGTTCAGGTCACTCTAATTTGCTAGACATGTCCGCTATTATCCATACTTTAACGTACAAAGGCAACCCAAGAGCCAAAACGGCAAGGTGGTGCCAAGACTCAATCACCATTAATGTGCATATTAAAGGTCAGTGGGCTGCATAGTTCAGTTATACCGCGCGGTAATCCGTCATGTCTAGTGTAACCCAAGGACTCCCTGAGACAGCCCATAAAACCATCTAAATTTGACTGTTTATGAAGGTTAACCCAAGAGCACTGATTACAGCCACGGAGTTGACACACATAATTAGGTTAGAAAAGCTCTCTAAGTGAAACCGTAGACGGAATCTTATAGAAACAGATGTTTATCCAACTAATGCTGTTGGGTGAGTGCCATGTGGCCGTGACCGTGAGATGTTCAAGTCCGGAACATCCTTTTATTCTCTTGCCTGATTGTAACTCAGAGGTTTCTGTTTAACGGCAGATGATTACACTGCTCTGGGACCAGCCAACTGTGGTGTGAGAGGTCATGGCTGCCTGGCACCCTGTTCTTCACACCTCTTTTGCAGCCTTGGACTTACACCAGGCAAAAGACAGACGGGAGTCTCCCACAGAAAGAACTTGGTGGAGGCAGCATCGTCACAGGGAAAAGAGAAGCAGCCATCCTGATACGAAAGGAACATGGCGGTCCATCCATAACTCAAACCAAGAAGCCACTTTCTCCCACACAATTAGAAGAGGAGCACATCACAGGGGAGGATCCCTGAGCTGGGGAAATGGGATAAGCCAGAGGAGGCAAGGTTCAAGACACTGAGTCAGTGGGCCCCCTTATCTTCTTACCCTGGGGGGGAAAGGGATGGGAGTGAGGACTGATAACCGAGATAGACCTCAGAGGGCAACAGCTGCCCTTACCTTCCCATCACTGACAAGGGGTTTTCTTTCTGGGTCATAAGTGGGAGAATCCCCAGTCACAACTCAACAGAAGAAATCCCTCACCGAGGGGCAAACACCGCTAACCAGAGCAGCTCGATGAACAGCACTACTCTGTGTGGGTCCCTGATGTCTTTGAGAAATACAAACTCCCTTCTCATTTGGATTCATTGCCTTCCTCTCCCTGCGATTTCACAGATAACGGAAGTCTAGTTTATCGACGTAAAGTAGGGCACCCATGGCTGCTGCTCCCCATTTCCACCTAAACTCTCTCTTGCCCTTCATTCCCTTCTTGCTACCCGGCCATCCATCAGACAGTCCCTGTGGCCTCATCCCCATCGTCACACCACCTACCAAATCCATATCAGTTCTATTTCCAAAATCGCCTGGAGTCTGGACAAGCCTCCCTTGTCCATCTCCTCTGCAGCCACCTGCTCCAGGCCTCTGCACTCGTCTCATGCTTGGCCCCCCCGACCCCCAACGCTTGCCCGCTGCACTCCATTCCCCATGTGACAGCCAGAATGATCCGTTTAAATCCTTATTCAATCAGGTCACCTCCCTGCCAAACCCTTTTATGGCTTCCCACTGCCGTTTGGATCACATCCAAAGCCCCTTTCATGCCTAAAATCGCAATGGAACATAATGAAAAGTAGTACAATTAGAAACCGTCTTAAAGAAGCAGAAGAGGTGAGTGTTCCAGTGTCTTGATATGAGCCTATTATAGCATGTTAACATTACATTTAGCTGTAAGTTTCCTAAAAGCCAGTCAAAAGTGAAACTCTCGGGGGCATAATTGGCATTTTTAAACAAAAGGTGCCATGAAAACATATCCAGAGAGAGCTCCTGATGTTATCCCCAAGGATTTGACTCAATCCTTGTCTAAGGATGGGAAACCCATTCATCAAGACCAGGGTGGTAATGAACCTCTCTGAAAGCCCACAAGGCACAACATGGACCAATATATGGCTCTAACATGACATGGTTATACGTGAAAGTGCTTTGTAAACTCTAAAGGGCATTAACCAGTCTGAGGTAGTCTAAACTGAAAGCCGTTATTCTGTTTCCACACTGCATTGCCCCTCGGTTCTCATCACTGAATGGAAATATGTCTGAGGGGGATAATAATTGAGCTCACATGGTCAAGGTATTTTGCTTCTTGATGACCTAACAGTGTTTGTTGAGTTTGCTTATTCTAAAAAAAAAAAAAAATAGACAAGATCTGTCTCCCAAATGGCGTATTTCTGAGGCAAACGTGAAGCAGATGTACAGAATGGATGGCACAAGTCAAAGTGGCATGAGCCATAGGTTTTACCACAGACACAGGAGCAGGACAGCATCACCCTGCCCTGAAATTTAATATGGAGCTATAAATTTAGTTCTTTAAGAATAATGAATGATTCATCCTTCCGTCAACTCAGAAGAGACATCCAGGCAATGATCAAGTGTCTGTTGTTTGTTGATTTTGGCCATGAACACAATCAAGACCATTTTCAATGGAAAACGGTCAATCATGTGATGAACCCAAGGAAAGGACCCTATTTCAACCTTGTTGGAAGGTGTTGGTGTGTGTTCTCTAATCCAAATCACCCTTCCATTACCTCCTGACTCTCCTTCCCCTTTTCCAGTCCTCTCCCCCCCAGACCCCCCAAGTAGTCATGAGGGTCTCCTCATTGCCCAAAGCAGGTACCCAAGGGCACTCTTTACAGACATTTGAAACTTTAGATATGCATGTACAGGTAGGTACCCTATCTCGGGGCTGTCTGTGTGATCGTGCAAGTCTGTGCAGTGCACATTCCAGAGCCCACCTTGTTATGATGAGTGGTTTTCTATACTCACACTGGGCATCTGGGTAGCACATTAAGCAATCTGGAGTCTCTATGACTCTTCTATTTTAACAGCAGTCACTCAGTCTACATTTAGTGCACAGGTCCTGGCTACATTGTGGGATGGAGGTCCAGTGGTGGTTTGGATTGGAATCCTTGCAGTGCTATTCTGGTCTACCTTGTACACTGCTCAGAGGCCACGTCCAGTTCCCAAACCTTCTGGCATGTTTATTCAGGTCAGTTTCACATTTGAGCAGGTAGGTGTCTGCTCAGGACTTCGTATGCAGGTTGAAAGCATCCCTTTCTTCAGCTCTCTCCTATCTGAAGTTGTCCTGTGAATCTCTAAGTTGGGAGTGCGAAGGCCACCAGCTGCCCTGAGAGAGGAAGCTCAGAGCCCCCTATTTGTCTTCACTGACACAAAAACAATGAGAAAGGGAGTGCCTCTCCAGGTCCCCAGTGGCTGGCCAATGTAGGGGACAGGGCTGTGTATCTGCACTCTTCTCGCAAGCTCTGCTGAGCACCCCTTGGGGTGGGGTGGGGTGGGGCATCCGTGGTGTTGGGTTGGGGCACAGGGATGTTGCCAAAAAGTTTTCTGTCCTGCTGGGATGTCTGTTTCCTGGTCTTCTGACCAGAAAAAGCAAGATTGTTTCGGTGTTTTTATTGTCTACTCCCTCTGGCAGTTCTGGGCTTCAGGCTTCCCCAGCATGTAGTCTGGGATAAGTGGGACATTAAAAAAAAAAAAAAAAAGCCAAGGAACGTATCGCCCTGTTACTCCTCGAGCCCTGAGGGTCCCAGCCAGTCCTTTTGATGTTAAGAGTCATCTTAGGATCAATTGTCTATTGCCTCTGTCCAGGGTTTTGTTGCACTTAACGTGAGCAGCAGAGAGAGATACATCTACACCATCTTTTCCAGACTCAGAAGTCTAACACACTATTTTTTGTAATTTTTTAAAAAGTGTGTTTGTTTGTTTGTTGTTTGTTTGTTTAGAGAGAGAGAGAGAGAGAGAGAATCCCAAGAAGGCTGTCACTGCAGAGCCCGATGAGGGGCTTTGTCTCATAAACCATGAGATCATGATCTGAGCTGAAACCAAGAGTCAGATGCTTAATCGACTGAGTCATCCAGGTACCCCTAACTAACAAACTTTTTTTAAACAAACTTTTAATTTTGTAATAATTTTAGATTTGCAGAAAAGTTGAAAAGATGCCGAGTGTATACCCTTCACCCAGTTTCCGCTAATGTTGATATCTTGCATAACTGGGGCACATTTGTCCAAACAATGGTAAGACATTAACATTGGTGCATTACTCTAATTAATAGGTGCATTATCAACTAAACTCCACGTTTTTTTTGGATATCACCAGGATTTTGACTAATACCATTTTCCTAAATGCATTTACTCATCATGTCTCCTCAGTCTTCTCTGGTCTGTTCTCTCAGTACATATTTCCTTTCTATGACCTCATGTACCTGAAGAGTGCTGGTCAGGGACAGCCCAGGGCCCCTTAATTTGGGATTGTCTGATATCTTCTCAAGATTTGATGGGGGTCAATGATTTGGGGGTAGAATCTATGGAGATACAGTGACCTTCTCATATCAGGAGGGACACAATATCAGTGTGACTTATCACAGGAGACCCTAATCTTGATCACTTGGTTAAAGTTAAGTTATCTTTGAGGTCTCTCCACTGGAGTGTTAGGAATTTTCCTGTCCATGTTTTGTATTTCTTTATTTTTTATTTTATTTTCTTTTTTCTTTTCTTTTCTCTTCTTTTATTGGTGGGGGGATGTCTGCCCACTTAGGGGTAGAGGATTTTCAGGCCCATTTCCAAGAAAGAGAGTTCTACCTCTCTAACTTGGAATTCTTCTGCAAGAAGACTTTTTCCCCCCTCTCATTTATTTATATTCAATTCCTTATTACACCGGTGTGGAGTCACATGTGATTACTTTATGCTGCATCTTATAATCCAATTTTACGTTATCTATTTTATTGCCAAAACTGTTCTTGTTTTTTTAATTTAATTTTTTAACGTTTTATTTATTTCTGAGAGAGAGAGAGAGAGAGAGAGCATGAGCAGGGGAGGGTCAGAGAAAGAGGGAGACACAGAATCTGAAACAGGCTCCAGGCTCTGAGCTGTCAGCACAGAGCCCAACGCGGGGCTCGAACCGACGAACCATGAGATCATGACCTGAGCTGAAGTCGGAGGCTTAACTGACTGAGCCACCCAGGTGCCCCAAAATTGTTCTAGCTTTGACCACTGACTCTTTCAGGTCATTTCCCCTCAGTTTTAAGGATCCCCCATAACCCTGTCTATGCCCCTCCCCACATATACCCTAATATTTATAATGAATACTAAACCAGGGAATCTTTGGCCATATTCAAAGTTTCCAGCAGAATTTTCAAAACCAAAGTTTATTTAGTTAATCTTAAAACTAGAGTAAAGTATTCCTTTGGTAAACAAAAATAAACTTTTGAGTTTCAAATATCTCCAAACATAGGATAGTTCACATAAAATTCTCACTACACTACTGCTGTGAGTTTTGTTGAACAGCAACTGCAGTACTCAGAGGGGAAAGAGACTGTGCACTCAGGGAATTCACTTCTAAATAACCACATTTATTACCCACTATCCTAAGAATTTTAACTCTGTTGAGCTTCCCTTTGAGCATTCGTATAATCACTTAACTACAGCAGCAAAATCGAATGAGAGAAATTCAATATTACTTCCAAAGAGAGACAAAAGTTTACTGTTTTTTTACTGTTTCTGGGTCAACAGAATATATTGTGAAACAGCAGTATTAAAAATACTGTTGTACCATCTAGAAATCAGACAGGATGGAAACTATTGCCTAATAAGATTCACACTTAAATAATATATATTATAAAACACTATCCTGAAATTTTCAAGTCTCCATTTGAAGTGTTGTATAATTACTTAACCAGAGTGAAAACAAAGTAGAGAAATTTCAAAATCATTCTAGAAGAAAGACAAAACAAAATTCTTGCCATGCTTTTGGGAGATTTTAGTGGATGTGTTAACAACAGTAAAGATGCTATAATTGCACTGTCTACAAATAAAATAAAATGGAATCAAGTAATTTATGAGTCACATTAAATAATCTGCAGTTATAAAACATTATCTAAGAATAATGAAATCCTACCAAGTTTCCAGTTGGGCCAGTAAAAACAAACAGAAGTAAAACTGAAAAGAAAAAATAAAACGTATTTTGGTAGAGAGAAAAGTGCCCTGCTGTGGCTCCGGATCTTTAGAAGCAGATTCATTGAAAGCGGAGGCAACTCACTTCTTCTGCCTTTAGGCTGTGGGGACAGTGCTTCTCTGCACCTCAGGAAACATGTGCTGGGTGAGGTGTAGACATATTTCTCTGCACCTCAGGAGAAGATGTGGTGGGTGAGGTGGCCCCCTCTGTGGGGAAGACCACCTCCGGCAGGTTTTTCCTCTCGTTCTAGAATCTGGGGGAGGTCAGAGTCCTCTTCTGAGGAGCTGCCCCTCGCCCCAGGGCTGCTGGACCATCTGACAAACCAGGATGGAACCCGGCCAGCCACACTCATTCCTTGGCAAGGGTGGATCAAAGCCAGCCCCCTTCTCTCGCTCAGGGTAATGCCACCATGTGGGGGTGGGGCTGACCTGGTGGAGGCTCTCCCCAGGGTTTGCCAAAAGTCCATCAGCAACAGCCAGGACAAAAGGATACTTTGGAAACCTTTGAGATTCTTCCTCTGTATTTCTGGTCTCAGATAAGCCACTCTCATTTTTTTTTTAATAGTTTATTGCCAAGTTGGTTTCCGTATAACACCCAGTGCTCATCCCCGCAAGTGCCCTCCTCCATGCCCATCACCCCCCTTCCCCTCCTGCCCACCCCTATCAGCCCTCAGTTTGTTCTCAGCATTCCAGAGTGTCTCATGGCTTGCCTCCGTCCCTCTCCCCAATGAATTTTCCCCTTCTTCTCCCATTTTTTAAGTGGTGTGAGGTTCTCAGCCAAAAGAGCCCTCAGTGCATTATTCTGAGCTTTTGCTTTCATGGAAAATAAGCTGCCTTGGATAATAGCCAGTGGTTTCTTCAAATTTTTCCAAAAGAACTTTGGCTTGTATTGTATAGGTGTCACATGAGACACCTTCACATGTGTGACTGAGCCTGTCATGTGCTTTGGAAGATTCTCCTGAACTCTGACAAGGTAAACTCCCTCCAAATCAGATACTTGGTGAACATTCTTTCTTTCCCTTGATGCACTTCAGGATGCTGCCTCCTCCTTCAGACTGTGATTTTCTAACTGTGGCAAGCTTTCCCAGGGTAGTGACCTCTTGTGTGACCTTTAAGGGCACTGATTGTTTCATCTGCTTTAGTTAATCTAGTGCACATTTGGAGTCTTTATCCCTCAAGAGTTTTCATTTTATTTTATTTTATTTTTTACAAATAGTTTAGTGTCAAGTTGGTTTCCATATAACACCCAGTGCTCAGTCCCTCAAAAGTTTTTAACTAGGTATTTAACTCAGCCGCATCAATCCATGTCTTCAGAGCCCTTTGATTCACCAACATGATCAATCCCCTGTTAATGGCTTAGAGGAGACTTGCCCCATGTACTCTGCCACTTCCTTCCTTTAGTCCCAGAATCCAGCTCTGTACAAGGATTAGAACCCTGGAATCAGAGTTTTCTGCAAGGTGTAACCTGTTTCCCAAACTAGTTTCCTATAGCACCCTTCTCTGCCCCAACATCCCCTGACACTGACTAACATCTTCCGAAAACAGCACTTCAGGACACACTTTGGAAAAGGTAGATATGGTGAGATGCAATCATTGAAGATGTTTAACAAAGCATGTGAACTTGGATTTGGCGTATGATACTTGCCCCATCCATGTAGAGGACGTAGCACAGTGTCTGACACCCAGATAGTACCCAGTCTTGGAAAATTGGTCTGCTCTGTCCCCCAAGCCTCCATCTTTTAGTTTGAGTGTCCTGTAGATGTTCCCAGCCCTCTTGGAGAAAGACTCAAAGACCTTGCTTGTGACAGAGAATGACTCTAGCCATTCTTGAACCCTTTAGATCTGACAAGAGAACTGGGTTGTTCTGACTTGCAATTAATGGCTTTCCACTTGCGGCTTCCTTCCTTCTGTGAACCTCACAACTGAGACGGAAACTCCAGCATGACTTTGCCGTACTTCCGGTTTTTGCTGGACGTGTAAAGAACTCGGACGTCAGCGTTCTATCCTTGCAATGAGAAAACCCAGATGAACTGAATACTGACAACTTTTGTTGGACCCTTCAGAAAACTGAAGTCTCAAGGCAAACCACCACCCTGACATCTGAAGAAATAGGTGCCTTGAGGAGACAGAGGACCTGATATATACTAACCTGGAGCAGAAATCCCCAGATGCCACAAGCCAATAGGAACATTAAGGTAGGAATTTTGAGGAATTGCTGGACTCTGAGCATGGGATACTGAGTGAGAACCTCTTAGAGGCCATGGTTTTAGAGACTTCGTCAGGCTTCCAACTTCAGAGGACTGGGTGAATGCAAAGGGAATACCTCCCCCAACACTCCTCATGGTCCTGATAGGAAGAAAAAAGGAGTAACCATTGTGTAATCCTCCTTACAGAGCAAAGCCTTCCGCGTAGGAAGGATATTTCCAAATAGCAGCAGTGACACCCATCCAGCCAGTGAAGGGGAACTGTGTGTGATCCCACCCCCTTCCCTACTCTCTGCCCCACCTGGCTAGGCCTCTGATCACAATAATGCTGGACAACAACTGCTACTGTCAGAGACAGAGTCTGAGGAGAAGCGCAGAGGGAGACAAGAACAATGGAGTCCAGTGATGAAAGTACTCCAGCAACACCATTTGGGTTTCAGCTACCAGGGCACATTAACTGTGAGGAATTGCATAACGCACAACTTCACCATTGTTCTGCGATCCACAGACCATGACGTAAAGAGTGACGCATATCACCTCAGTCACCAATCCCATCACTTCTTGCAGAGTCTGTTGGTGGATGGTCACCCTCTTACTCAGAGCCTCATGGACAGCAAAGTGTCTATTTCTGTTTCATTTTTGCTTCCGGTATAAAACCATGGGATATTTACAATGAATGGATCATCAGAAAAGGGCATTGGCCAACATACATGAGCATGCATGCAATAAATGAAAAGTGGTTTGTTCAGGACAAATTCAAATTGAACATAAACAGATTTGAGGATGAAGCAGATGACCGTGGCAGTGCTAACATGAAGAGTCTCCACATGTGACCCAGGGTCTTCGGGAGCCACCCTGCCCAACGCACACGAGGAGATTCGTTCTGGCAAAAAAGAGGAAGATTCCTTACTTCCAGGGATGCCAGATCAACCTCACGCTAACAGGACTCTCAGAGATATTTCATCACATTATAAACGCAAAGGAGAAAATGCTGGAGGCTGATCAAAATGATGACCTGCTGAAGCACAGAGAGGATGCCAGTATCTACAAAAGGTAGGTAGCACTGATCACACACTTGATAATTTTTTACAAAGAATGAATGTTTCTAATGTTTTACATTATGGTGTTCTAAATAAATATTGGTTTTACTGTTTTTCATTTTCCTATACAGTAGGAGCCAACAGCAGGAGTGTTTTTAATGTTTTGACAAAATATTCTTAAAGGCTATGGAACCGTCATATTTTCCCCATTGATTATTGAGATCACTCTGTGTAGTTTCAGCTCCCATGGTCATTTCCCACACAACTGTACAAAGCAAGGATGCCTATATATGAGCAATCTCTTTTTTAAAAATTTACTTCTTTATTTTGAGAGAGAGAGAGGGAGATAGAGAGAGAATCTCAAGCAGGGTCTGCCCTGTCAGCACAGAGCCTGACACGGGGCTCAGTTTCACAAACTATGAGATCGTGACCTGAGCTGAAATCAAGTGTCAGACGCTTAACCTCTTGAGTCACCCAGGTGACCTGAATCACTCTTTTTATTTATTTATTTTTATTTTAGAGAGAGAGAAAGAAAGAGCATGAGCAGGGGAAGGGCAGAGAGAGAGAGAAAATCTCAAGCAGGCTCTATGCTCAGCACAGAGTCTGATGCAGAGCTCGATCCCATGACCCTGGGATCACGACCTAAGCCAAATTCAAGAGTCCAATGCTCAGCCAACCACCCAGATGCCCTTATGAACAATCACTTTAAATGCGACTATCCAAACACAACATATAAAAGAGATTGTCAAATTAGATTAAAAGGAAATAAAAGGACTCAACTATGTGCTGTCCATAAGAAACACATTTTAAATATAAAATTCAAATACAGTAAGAGTTATAAAATGAAGAAAGAGTTACCATAGATATAATTATAAAAATGCTAGAGTACCCACAATAATCTGAGACAAAGCCGAATTCAAAACAAGGAAGATTATCAGGAACAAAGAAAGACATTATATAATGACAAGTGATCAATTCTTATGGAAGACAATGATCCTAAACATATATGCACATAACAACAGGATGGCAAAATCCGTGAAGCAAAAACATATAAAACTGAAAGGAGAAATCAATAAATTCACAATCGTAGCTGGAGACTTCAACATCCCTCTCCTAGTAATTGATAGACAAAGCAGACAGAAAATAGAAAAGAAGTAAATGACCTGAACACCACTATCAATCAACATAGCCTAATTGAGATCCAACAACATTAGAGTATACATTCTTTTCAATAGTGCATGGAACATTCACTAAGATAGACTACATTCTGGGGCCTAAAACATACCTTAACAAATTTTTAAAGAAAGAACTCACACAAACTACATTCTCAGACTCTAACAAAATTAAGTTGAAAATCAGTAACAGAATGATAATTGGAAAGTTGCCAAATATTTGAAATTATACAATAAGTTGTTAGACAACCCATGAATCAAAGAAGTCTCAAGGAAGTCAGAAAAAATATTTTGAACTAGAAGAAAATAAAAATAAAACACAAATTTGTTTGATAAGTGAAATCGGTGCTTAGAGGAAAATGTATAGTGTTAAATGCATATTTTAGAGAAATATATTTAAAATCAACAATCTAAACTTTCATCTTAGAAAATAAAGGCCAAATAAAATCTAAATGCAAGTAAAGGAAGGAAACAATAAAAATGAGAACAGAAATTGATGAAATTTACAATAGTAAAATAGTGGGGAAAAATCAAGAAACCAAAGGTGGTTGTTTGGAAAGACTAGTAAAGCTAATAAAACCTCTAGCCAGGCTAATCAGGAAAAAAGAGAGAAAAGATAAATTAGTAATATCAAGAATGAAAGAGAGGTAAAAAATAAATGGACACATAGATCTATAGGACAGAAGAGTGAGCTCAGACATAGACCTACATGACTATGGTCAATTGGTTTTCAACAAATGTGCAAAGGCAATCCAAGGAAGAAAGGCTAATCTTCAACAAATGGTGCTGGAAAAATTGGACACCCATATGCAAAAAATTAAGCCTTCATCTACATCTGTCACCTCATATAAAACTTAACTCAGTGGATCAGAGACCTAAGGGTAACACATAAAGCTGTAAAGCTATTAGAGAAAACGTAGGAAACAAATCTGTGACCATATGTTAGGTAAGGAGGTCTTAGATAAGAAAATAAAAGCATATCCCACCTGAATGTACCGGCTCCCCAACGTGCTCCGCAGGACCGGCAGCCCCGCGCCGGACTCAGGCCACGTGCAGGAAGAGTCTGACCCATCTCTTCAAGCCCTCGAGTCCCGCCAAGATGATATTTTAAAACGTCTGTATGAGTTGAAAGCTGCAGTCGATGGCCTCTCGAAGATGATTCAGACACCAGATGCAGACGTGGATGTAACCAACATAATCCAAGCGGATGAACCCGCTGCTTTCTCGACCAGCGCGTTGGACTTAAACTCGGTGCTTGGAAAGGATTATGGGGCGCTGAAAGACATCGTGATCAACGCAAACCCTGCCTCCCCTCCCCTCTCCCTGCTCGTGCTGCACAGGCTGCTGTGTGACCCCTACAGGGTCCTTTCCACCGTTCACACGCACTCTGCCGTCAAGAGCGTGCCGGAAAATCTCCTCAGGTGCTTTGGAGACCAGACCAAGAAACAGCCCCGTCACGAGTATCAGCTGGGTTTTACTCTAATTTGGAAGAATGTGCCGAAGACTCAGACGAAGGTCAGCGTCCAACCAATGTGTCCCATCGAAGGAGAAGGGAACATTGCCCGGTTTTTGTTCTCTCTGTTTGGCCACAAGCAGAATGCTGTGAATTTAACCCTCATAGATAGCTGGGTAGATAGAGCGATTTTTCAGCTAAAAGAGGGAAGCAGTAAAGAAAAAGCCGCTGTGTTCTGTTCCGTGAACTCTGCTCTTGGGAAGAGCCCCTGGCTCGTCGGGAATGAACTCACTGTGGCAGATGTCGTGCTGTGGTCCGTGCTCCAGCAGACGGAGGCTGCGGCCGGATGGTGCCAGCCAACGTGCAGAAGTGGATGAGGGCATGTGAAAACCTGGCCCCTTTCAACACTGCGCTCCGGCTCCTTCAGTGAATTTCAGTGACTGTAAAAGGCTAACTTCATGAGTGCTGCTGCTTCAGGCCTGTGGGGGTGAAGGACTTGGGCTAAGATCAAAGTCTACTTAGGCCAGCTGTCTAGAATCAATAAAGGCATCGTATAAAAAAAAAAAAGAAAGAAAGAAAATAAAAGCATAATCTATAAAAGATAAAGGTGATACACTGGACATCACCAAAATTTCAGAACGTTTGTCATATGGCAGAGAGACAGAAGGCAAGCCACCTACTGAGAGGAAATATTTGTGAGTCATATAACTGATGATGAACCTGTATCTATCAAGAATACATAAACAACTCTCTTGGGTCACCTGGGTGGTTCAGTCAGTTAAGCATCCAGCTTCTTGGATCATGATCTCGTGGTCTGTGAGTTTGAGCCCCACGTCAGACTCTGTGCTGACAGCTCAGAGCCTGGAGCCTGCTTTGAATTCTGTGTCTTTCCCTCTCTCCGTCCCTCCCATACTCATGCCCTGTCTCTCTCTGTTTCTCAATAATAAATAAATGTTAAAAAAAAATTTAAAGACTATATAAACAACACTCAAAATTCAACAAAAACAAAACACTCAATTTTTAGAAAGTGCACAAAAGCTGAACAGTCACTTCACCAAAGAAGATACACAGATGGAAATTAAACCGAATAAAAGATGCTCAACATCATTCCTCATTCCGAAACTGCAAACGAAAACCACACTAAGGTACCATTACATGCTTACGAGAATGACTACAATTCTTTTGACCTTACAAGACCAAGTGCTTGCCCAGGATGCAGCACAACAGGAACTCTCACGTGTGGCTTGTGGGGATCAGATTGGACAGCCTCCCAAAGCAATGCGAGAGTTTCCAGTAATGTGAAACATCCTCTTCCCATAGAATTCAGCTATCCATTCTGAAGTTCTCACCCAAGAAAAATGAAAATGTATGCACCCCACACACACACACACACACAAAAAACTTTAAAGGAGTGTTTACAACAGCTTTATTTCTAATTGGAAAAAGCTAAAAACAACCAAAATTTCCCTCAGTGGTCAAATGCGTTAAAAAAAAAACAAAAAAACAAAACTGTGGTACGTCCATAAAACAGAATACTGTTGAGCAATGAAAGGACCCGGCTCTAGACACATGCAACAATACGAATGAGGGCAAATGTTCAATGCTAAGTGAAAGAAGCCAGACTCAAGAAACTACCCAGACTACTGTAGTATTCTATGTCTTTGATCTTTTGGCAAAGACCAAACTATAGGGACAGAAAACAGATCTGTGTGACTATGAAGAGCAGCTAGGGGGAATTTGGGGTGGGGGTGGAGAGAGAGAGAGAAAGTCTCTATCCTGACTACAGTGGTGGTTACATGATGATGCATTTGCCAAAACACATAGAACGGCACCCCCAAAACAGTGAATTTTACCTTATGTAAATTTTAAAATAGCCTTAAAAAGTCAAGGTCCATTCTTAAGTGTCCATTCATTTAGGCACTCAGTCATGTTTAGCAAGTGACTATTTTATGATGCAGACTTTGCTGGGTTCTGTGCAGTGGCCAGAAAGATAGGCATGGCCTCCATTCTCTAAACTCACAGTCTGGTGCACAAGTTGGCAAACCACAGCCCAGGGGCTGAATCCAGCCCACCACTTATTTTGTAAATAAAGCTTTATTGGAACACAGTCATGTGCATCCATTTATCTATTGCAATGGCAGAGTCTAGTTGTCACTTAGACCTACAGCCCACAGAACCTGAAATATTTACTCTCTAGCCCTTTAAAGAAAATGTTTGCCTGCCAACCCCTAATGTCATGGGTCTTGAGCTTTATATTGACCTAGTATCTTTTTAGAGCCTATTAAATTCAAGTCCTACCCAGAAAATTTCTAATTGAGTAAGTTTGAAACAAACCCAACAGTCTACAGATTTCTAGATGATTCTAAAGCAAATGGTTCTGGGCCTCATTTGGGGAAAGCTATTTAAGAAATACAGACATTAGGGGTGCCTGGGTGGGTCGGTTGGTTGAGTGTCTGACTTTTCAGCTTAGGTCGTGATCCCAGAGTGATGAGATTGAGCTCCATGTCAGGCTCTGTACTGAGCATGGAGCCTACTTAAGATTTTCTCTCTCCATCTGCCCTTCTCCCTCACTCTAGCTCTTTATGTCTCTTTAAGCCAGCAAGAAGGAAGGAAGGAAAGACGGAAGGAAGGAAGGAAGAAAGGGAAGGAAGGAAGGAAGGAAGGAAGGAAGGAAGGAAGGAAGGAAGGAAGGGAGAGAGGGGAGAGAGAGAGAAAGAGGGAGGGAAGGAGTAAGAGAGGAAGGAGGAAGAAAGAAAAGAAAAGAAAGAAAGAAAGAAAGAAAGAAAGAAAGAAAGAAAGAAAGAAAAAAGAAAGAAAGAAAGAAGAAGAAAGAAGAAGGAAGGAAGGAAGGAAGGAAGGAAGGAAGGAAGGAAGGAAGGAAGGAAGGAAGGAAAAGGAGAGAGAGAGAGAGAGAGAGAATACAGACATTAAGCAAAGAATGGCAACTGAGTGAATCTTGTCTGAAGGGTTAAACTACAATTCATGCATTAAACTCAAGGTTGACAGCCTGGCCCTTTTAGAAGCTGCTTCAACTATTTGAAGGTGGCACCCTCTGGGTAAAACAATATTTTGAAAACAGATGTTTCAGAAGAATTATGGGCACGGGGTTATTTCACTCACCTTATCTCCCGTTATGAATATATATAAAACCGTTCAAGAATTTGGTAATAAAACCACACATTATTTTCTGTTTCAGCCGCAGTCCAGCTCAGCCAGGGTTCCTCAGGGAGACAAGATGGCCCCTCTGCGGGGGTGGGGTACAAGAGCTGTCTCCATGTGTAATCCTGGGGTCAGGGCTGGGGGGCAGGCTGGGAAGGGGGTGGTGTGGGGGCCGTGGGAGTGGGAGGGCATGCTGGAAGAACTGGGGATACTTCAGGGGAGACGTACCAACAGTACTTACTACGAACCCCTTGGCCTCTAGAACTTTCTGCAGCAGCCCTATCTGCCAAAGCTCCCTGTCCCCGCAGGGCATGATGGCCAGCTCCTAGATGGGCCCAGGGGTCCCCACGCTCTTGCAGAACGTTACCTAAAATTAAAGATCAAAGTAGAAGAGAGACTGTCTTCAAGGAGCAGAGGATGTTGATGTGAAATAATTACTACCCGTGAACATAAACTTGCCTCTGAGTTTCCTGAAAGCTGGAGTGGAGAATTGAGTAAACACACCACAGACTACTAATTAGAAACACACCCAGGCCATGAGCCAGGGCAAGTCATAAAATCGGGGAAGGGTCTGGAACAGAGGTAGTATCTGTCTTTCGGGATGTGCCCACCAGCCTGTCTCCCACAGCCGCCCCAAGGGGACCTGCCTTTAGTTGATGTGTTTTGTTTCAAAGGACAAGTTTGGTCCTCGATGTCAGGATTCTGCAGTCAGCCCAAAGTAACCCAGAGAATTCCATCGGCCTTAGGGCTCTAATAATAACTATTTGAGAACATTGCAAGATGGGAATATAATTGCTTTTATTAGTAATTAAATGACATCACGGCTGGGAAGCTTTTATTTTGAGAGCGAAGCTACTCATGATGAAAAGTTATATTATTTTTGGTCTCTTCCAGCACCTCCTTGACGGCTTATAATTCTGAAGTCTCACAGAGCATATGACCTATGTCCACCATGTAAACATAAACTTTATTAATACTACTCACTTCACAAATATCCTTAGCCTGAACTCCGCATCTGAAATCACGATGGCCTGGCTCTATAATTAGTAATGAATTCCTGTCTGTGTTCTGTCAATTATTTTCTCTCTGGTTATTATTTGACAAAAGCAGTATGTCCAACAGGTGTCCCATCTGACCTTTCTCATCAGAGCCCACGACGGGAGCATTCCACCATGATGGATGGGGAAGGGGATGAAGGGAATGCATTTAGTGTGTGCAGAAAATCAGAAGATAAATTTCAGCCTGGAATGAAGAGAATCCCCATTGCTCTGTGGACGGTTGGGGCGTCGTGAGGCCAACCGTGATTTATCCTGCCCAAAACAGGACTTCATATGCTATCACAGAGGAGCAGAGAAAGTGAAAGCCCCAGGATCCTTTTCTCAATGAATGGTCATGATAGGAGTTGATGTGAAGACACAAAAGAGGTCTCCACAGGTCATTTGACACTTTGTGAAGTCATGCCTTACTTAACTCTCTGTATTTCTTTAGAAATGTTTTTCCTATATAGGACCGTCTTATCAAAAGCTGTATTAAAAGAAAATACCATTTCAGGGGCACTGGATGGCTCAGTTGGTTGAGGCTCCAACTCTTAATTTCAGCTCAGGTCATGATCCCAGGATTGTGAGATCCAGCCCTGAGTCGGGCTCCATGCCGAGCGTGTAGCCTGCTTAAGATTCTCCCTCTCTTTTCCTCTGCCCCTCTCCCTCGTCCTCTCTCTCTAAAATAAAATTTTTAAATAAATAAATAAAATAAAATAACACTGAATGTCCAAGTTCATAGTCTAAGAGATAAAATAGGGACAAAATGCATGATCTCCAGACATTAACATTGGTATTCTAGATCACAATAATAGTCATGGTGAAAATTTACACAGGATAAATTTAGAATTTTTTTATCCTCAGAACAATGTTCAGAGTATATTATTAGCTGTATTAATATGCTGAAAACCTTAATGTTTTTAGTTTCAGAAAGGGAACTTGCATGGCATAGCCTATGCTCTAAAATGGCCACTGGCTCAAACTCAACACACACCCAAAGGAGAAGACAAATCATCAGGACTCTTCATTAAAATCCAGAATGGCACAAACCATCCTGAAAATCCAAATGGGAAAGAAAGGAGTCACAGAACGTATTTCACAGGAAAAAAATAAAAAGTCACAGAGGACGGCTGTGTGACCGGGGCGTGTAGGGAAGGAGACGCCAGGGGTGGGGCTGAGCCAGGGCCTCTCGGGGCAGCCCGGGACCCTCAGGGGCAGACACAGCACAACAGTTGCTTGAGTTCCAGAAGGAGAAGGGCTCTGGAGCCACAGGAGGGTGTCCCACGGGGGAGGGCCTAGGGGTGAGGGCTACGGACTTGAGACAAGTCAGCTGAGCCCCTCCAGTGGTGGGAGTCTGCTGCGGTGCAGAACCGGGGGCGGGACATTCTGGGGTGACGACCTGGAGGCCGAGGCTGAATGGGGGGCATCTGCTGGACAGAGAGCAGGGTCTGGGTGGAAGCGAGGTACAGGTCCGGGGGGGAAATGAGCCCAGCGTCTGCTGTGCCTGCCATCTTGGCTGCCCTCTGGCTTCCATCAGGAGTCAGGGCCTGTGTGTATATCCTGCTCACTAGGGAGTGTGTGTGTGTGTGTGTGTGTGTGTGTGTGTGTGTGGTATATTCATTTCCTGTGGCTGCCGTAACCAATTACCACACACTGGGTGGCTTAAGACGACAGAAGCTCTCATAGTTCTGGAGGCCAGAGTGTGCAGTGAAGGTGGCTGTAGGACCGCATGCACAGGCTCTGGGCAGGGGTCCTTTGTGCCTCTTCCAGCTTCTGGTGGCCCCAGGGACCCCTTGGGGATGTGGCGTGTGGCCACATCCCTCCAACTACATCCTCCTCTTTGTTTCCCTTCAAGGTGTCTCGTACTTGCCACTGGATTTAGGGTCTACCAGATAGACTATAATCTCTTCACCTCAAAGATTTCCCTTAAATTTTGTATATTTAATTATATATACATATTCGTAGTTATGTGTGTATATATATTTGTGTATATGTGTGTGTTTATATATGTGTGTATGTGTGTATTTGTTTGCTTGTTTTGTTTTTAAGGTAGGCTCCAAACCCAGTGTGGAGCCCTGCATTGGGCTTGAACTCACAACCCTGAGATCAAGACCCGAGTTGAGATCAAGAGTCAGCTGCTTAGCCAGCTGAGCTACCCAGGAGCCTCTCTTATACTTTTACTGAAGTAATACAGACACCTGTGATTAAAGAGCGGCCATACCTTGTGGAGGCCACCATTCATCCCGTACACCTGGTTGGTCCTTGTTTCAATAAAACCTTTCACTCTACCTCCTTTTGGATGTCAACATTACCTACAGGCTCCTCTTCAGGAGAGCTGGCAGGCCCAGGTGGGCTGGGAGGTGTCATTCAGGAGACCAAGTGGCTCTGGGGACCATGGAAACACCAGGACACAGGACCCCTGGCAGATCATCTCTCCTAGTTGACCATCAGTGACCTTCCCCTGGGCTTCTCAGAGAAGAGCCCAGAGAGAAGACGTTAGGTGTTTGCCTGAGATGCCAAGAAGGCAACAGCTGGGAGCTTAATAAATGTGTTCTGGGGCAGCTAACTATTTGGGCTACAGTATTTTAAACTGATGGAACCATCAAAAACATCAGGCCCAAAATCCAGGGAATCCTTAGGAAGCCAGCCCAGAACACTTCCAGGACTGTTTTCTCTTGTATTTTAAACAGATTCATCTTTGTGTTTAAGACACAAAAAAACACACGGCTAGGTCAAGGCTTGGGCTTTTTCTTGGAAAGGGCATGATTCAAGTAAATCCCGAGGCCCATTGTGAAATACTGCTGACCGAACGGTCATGACTCAGCACTCCGAGGCAAACCCAGGGCAGTAAGCCCTTCCTCCGCCTGGAAACACACTTCTTTGAAATCAAGCCCATTTGTCATCCCACTGGCTATTTTTCCTTCGCTGCACCACTCGGGTTCAGATGACCCCTCAGAAGGCCCGGGCCGGCCAGCCAACATGAAAACATTCCTCTCCAGAGTGGAGGAGGTGCCCCACATCTGGGAGAAGAGCAGATGTGAGTGCAGAACAGGGGCTCTGGTGTGGCTCAGCCTCACTCGGGAAGAATGTTCATGACCCAAGCACTGAGTCACTCCTCCAGCGATGTTTTTCTGAACCTCAGAAACATTTTGGAAGCCACTTAACCGCCCCTCCCCTGGAAAGAGCTCTGTTGGACGTCATTCTGGTCGGGTGGTTCTCCAACAGACACATGTGTCAGAAGACTCCGTGAACTTTCTAAAAAGTACATATATTCAGGCCCCACCCGGACCTGGTGAAGAAGAACCCTCATAGTGGGGAGCCAGCCATATGTTTGGTGGTTTTGATTTTCATTTTGTTTTAATGTTCCATGAGCAATTCAGATGTTTGCCACTTGCTATGAAGCATTGAATCCACTGACCCAAGGTCACCATCTAGGACACAGAGTCCCTGGCAGTCATCTGCTTTGCCCAAGGATACACAGTGACCTCACAGAGACCCCAATTCCTAACTCCACAAGTACTGACATGCCCACGGCCCTTTCAGGGAGTCAACCCCGAGGTGTCTGGGAATTCAGAGTCCCTGCCCTATCCTGGCACGTTGATCCAAGCCCTGTGGAGGAAGCAAAGAAACGGTGCTGCTTGGAAACGAGAAAAGCACTATCAGCTCACATGTGAGGGTGGTTTACGAGGCAGAAACCCACCCGTTGAGAACGAGTTGTGGCCTGGCCAGGAGGCCACGGATACACCAGTAAAATCTCCTTCTGTGGATTTCAGGGATCTGAGGGAGAGGTTATGGGACAATTGAATACAGCAGGTTCATCCCACCCACCAGAGCAGGGAAATGACCTGGACCCCCTCAATTAGGCAGGATTACAAGGCAGTACAACTTAGCATACAGAGTTCTGGCAGGTTCCATCCAGAGGGTGGGACCCTCACCGGTCACTGGACCTCCCAGCCAATGGGGAAGGAGGAAGACCCAGGACTCCAGAGGGCTGAAGGCTCAGCCCTGGGAGCACCGTTCCCAGAGCAACCACAGGCGTGAGCACTTCCACAAATAGAAACCAGAATGGAACAGCCCTATCCACTGAGGCTACACACACCCTCTCCCTGTGCCCAGCATGATGCCTCCTACAGAGGTGGTATTTTTTGCCCCAGGATCCAAGTACGCTTCTTTCATTACATTTTATTCTTTTTATTTCTTTATTCTATTTTACAACAGTTCCCCATCTAGCACCCTTTAAGTTGTGTGTTTTTCATGACATTGAACAGAGTCTAGGCTGGTTGTCTTGTGGAATGTTTGGCATTGATTTGCCTGATCATTTCCTCTATATTCGTATTTGGGGAAGAATGCCACACAGGTGTTGTTGCTGCATGTAACTACTGTTTTGATAGACAGTCTGTCCACGGGGACCCCCTCCTTGCCAGTTCCTGTGTCATTTTGTGTGTCCCTACCAGCCCACAAGCAACCCCCTGGCTTCTAAAGTTAGATGTGCAATTTGTGGCTCCCTGCAGGCATCAGCTGCCTCTCCAAAAGCCCTGGTTCCCTGTAGTGAAAAATGGTATTTAGAAACCAAAGTTTGGGTACTAAGTGTGCCCATCATAACTGGGATGTCACTGCACCTTGGTGCTGTTGATGACAAGTAATAAATAAATACATATTCCGCTCTGATTCCTTTGACTCAACCCAACACCACAGACTCCTCCTCACCTCCTCCATTCCATATTTGTGGCTCCTTCTTCCACAGCGAGAGCCCTGGACCCCAACAACAAGAATAGAGCCACTTACTTCATCTATCCTATGATACTTAGAAAGTAATTTAAAAACTACATAATTACAGCAGCCATGACATTATCAATAACAAATCTAATTACCAAAGTTCAAAGTTATTTGAATTAAATTTTCTCTTGTACAGTTAGAATGATCGGTTTGACACACAGCTAAATTAATTTATGTTTTTAATGCCAGAGTCTGCTTTTTCCTACCATTTTGTATTAAACTCTTTTTTAACACTAGAATATACATGGTGCAAAAGTCACAATTATATACGATATTATACCAAAACAACTTAGCTTCAGCCCTTCTCTCTACCCCATTATTACCCAATCCCCAAAGGTCACCACTTTGACTAACTTCTATGTTATCATTTATGTGTTTCTTTTTGCAGAAATATGTAAACACAATCATATATTGTTATTCCTCCTTTCCAATAATCTTAATGATAAAGCCTCACTTAATCTGGAAATTGTTTTATATTAACTCTGAAAGATCTTCCCCATTATTTATTTTACTCATGCACATTATTCAATTAGTTGTCAAGCCATCCCATTTCATTGCCCGCTCATGCAGAATTCCCAGAAAACATCCACTAGGAAGGACAACATGGGGCTTGATGAGGTTGCGGAAAGAGGAGGTTAGAAGGGGGACCGGAGACTAGAGGCAGGTCAAGTCCAGATAATAACATGATGTCTACTGTGATAGAATTCAATATGGAACACCCTCCCTGTGAAAAGATGGTTTCAGCTGGACATAAAGGAGAAGGGGTCCCGTAATGTCCAAGCAAAAGCTTTTTTTGCAGACTCGGAAACTGTCCAGACAGATGCCAGAAGCGAGAAGAAAGGTTTTACAGGCTGTGCCAAAAGCATGGTCTCACTCAGCAGATTAATCAATGCATAAAGTGCGATGTGTATCCTATAAATAAAATCTGTTTTGCAAATGGGAATGTTAAGGCATTTGTGTAGGATTGCACACACTTTGGCCCAGTGACAGGTGAAACAATGGTTACAAAAGCAGCCTTGTCCTCAAGAGCAGGGATTCTCAACTTGGGTATCTGTGAACCCTCTGAAATCCCTTGAAAAATGTCTGAGTGGACTTTAGTGGGGAGAAGTATGCAGAGTTTTCATCAGGTTTTGAAGGGAGCGTGTGATTCAGAACATTTTAAAAGTTAAGAAATGCTGATGTGGGGGCCAAAAAACTAATGGAGGAGCAGATGGCTGCGGTCATTGGATTGAGTGTACTTTGCCAATGCAATCAGTGAGAATGACCTTCCTGGGCTTAATCTGTTATAACCATGGATGCTTTTTGCATACATTATTTCACACATCCTTGTAACAGGGCTTTTAATGAGCCCTGTCCCAGAGGGATCAATAACAACCCCAGGCCATGACATTGGCAAATGGTACACCTCCCTTATTCCAGAAGCCACATGTTGAAGCCAGCATCAAATGGCTTCTCACCAGTCCGGCCACTGCTGATGTACCATATCTAGTCCCATGTACCTTACATACTTAGAGAGTAAGTGGAGACACAGCCAGAGTACAGTGACCACACGGTGGGAGCACTTACAGCTTCATCACTGCAAAGACCAATCAGGTGCTCTTTCAGACTCCCCTCTCCTCACCATCTCGGCCGGCCATGGCCCCTGCAGTCCACCTGCCAGCGCCCACATCAGTGCCTGAGCACACAAAGGAGGTTGCTCCGTCCTCAGCCCACCTGAGCCCAGGGTGGGGCCCTGCTACAGCCCTGCTCTGGCCAGCTCCAGCCCCTCCTGTGGCCAAGTCACCACCTTTACCCCCCTCTGAAACTGGGTCCCCATATAAGTCTGCATTCTGCTTCCTTTGCCCTGTGCCAAGGCATCTGCCTGCACCTTTCTCCTGCCTGCTGGCTCACTCGCAGGAAGACAGCCTCCCCATCTGCTGGCCTGGATTCCAACCCTGGCCCAGAGCCTTGCTATGTACACGCACCCTCTCCAGCATTGACCGGACCACCCTACCCTCTGCACATGTCATGGTTTCTTCCAGATGGACTTCCTCCCAGAGCCTCCAGTGGGATCTGCCGTTCTCAACAGCACCTGCGGGTTTGTCTTTAGACGCATAATGTCCTTAAAAGCTATGAAACGAGGTCTTCTTACAGGAACGCATCATGTTAGCAATCACAAAATTAATGTCAAAAGCTAAATTAGAGCTTATTATTATTTTTAAGTCATCCTAAAAACTGCATGAAACGCCCATGTTATTAAAAGTGCTTCATCCTACAGAGGAAATTCCCAACGGGTCCCAAGTACCTCACGAATACCAACGTTGACAGGTAAATAAACAGTATTGATACTGAGGCATTCAGTGGGAACACAATTAATAACAAATGGAAAGAATCCACTCACTTAAAATTATAGCAAAACGTTGTAATTCCACTTTGATTTGACTGCATTTTTCTTGCAATTGGTCTTTTTCCATGGCTTCTCTCTGGAGGGAAGCTAGGAATATCTTCCAATATTTAATTCCAATATTTAATAAGGAATCATCCTTTTCTTAAGGACATCCTTGTGTTTCGAATCTGGTGTTTGGCCTCGATTGAACAGACGGGATTTTCCATTTGATATTTTAGAGAGACCTTGGATCTGCATCTATAGTCAGTCCTGAAATCCTACCTCTTCTGATAATACCGCCATTCGGTTAGCTGGTTAACAAACACATTTACAGCACTTAGCAAATGCCAGGCAGAGTTCTAAACACTGCAAACATTAGCACCTATGGCATACACCCCTATGTGCAGAAGCATAACCTTGTATAGTTAAGTCCATGAAGATGAGGCTCCACATATAATTTAAAATTTTCTAGAAGTAAAATTTGCCTTTAACTTTATACTATCTCAGGCCAAAGTGTATGTGTGTAGGGGTGTGTGTGTGTGTGTGTGTGTGTGTACACAATGCTACAGTGAGAAGTTAACAGGATGGGAGAGGGCTGCGTGAGAAGTGACTGTTAATGCCTTTCTATTTGGGGTGATGAGAAGGTTCTGGAATCAGAGTGGTGATGTGTGCACAGCTTTGTGAATATTCAAAAATATTTTGAGTATTTTTACTGATTTATACACTTTGAATGGGTAAATCGTACAGCATGTGAATTGTACCTGGATTTTCTCTTAGGATAACAAGCTAAGAAGACAAGAGCAACAGTTCTCTTGTTCCTTCTCATGTTCTCGTTGTCCAGACTCCAAACTGGCCACGATGTTTCCCCCTCTTGCCTGGGTCCAGCTGGAGAGAGAGGAAGCAATGACATTGGAGGAAGAGAGAAGAGAAGGTCTGGCAGGGCTGCGGGAGCAACCAGAGCAGCCGTCACCACTTGGGAGCAGAGGACGGGAGAGAACTGAACATCCGGCGCCTCGCCCTGGCCTCAAGGCGCCTCGAAGCTTCTGCGTCCAGCAGCCAGGTGGCTGGGCCAGCAAGCCGGGGCCGATACACCTGTCTGGGGGCCGCTGGGGGCTGGAGTGGGGTGGTGGGGACAAGCAAGGGACAAGAAGATAAACAAAAAAAGTGTCCGTGCAAGAGGCGCACGACCTTCAGGAGGAGAAAGGCCAGGAGGGAAGACCTTGGCACAGGGAGATGCTCCTGAGACAGAAGCAGAGCTTAGAGTGCAGGGACCTGTGGCTTCTGCCGGGGAACAGGAAAGCTTCCAAAGCAGGTACATTTAAGCGGGTCTTGAAGGATGATTACAGGTCCACCGGAGGCCAGAGGAACCCACGCCAAGGACGCAGTAGAGAATAAGGGTCAGAAATGACCATGAAAATAGCACATAAATGCATCGTGGTGGTGGAGACCAGGAAGAACACACAGAGATGGCCTTGGGCACCATGCTGAGAAAGGGACCCAGCAAAATGCTTTCAGAAGGTGACAAAAGACCATGCGCTGTGCCTGAGAAGAGCCACCCACGCTGGAGGTGGACAGATGCTGGGTCTGGAAAAACGGGAAGAAGACGCTGAGAGAGAGAACTCAGCCCAGGTCACTCCCAGGGCTTCTGGCTTCATAACAGCAATTCCATTCTGGAAAAGGCAAGTTTTCTGAGGCTGTGGAGACCTCTGAGGCATGCGTGGGTCTGGAGCTCAGGGGACAGGCAGTGTGCACAGACTTGGTGGGGCTCAGCCTGCCAGGACACGGAAGCTGTGGCCAGGAGAACAGGGGGAGAGCTCGAGACAGACAGACCCGCTGGGGGCTGGGAGAAGAGGAGGGTCCATCAGGAAGCCAGATAAAAAGAGAAGGCATGCACACAGGCAATGAGAAGAGGGAAAGGATGGAGGGTGTGTCCAGAGAGGTGGCCACAGAGAAATGTGGGGGCCGAAGGGGGGTTGTCAGACATGGCCGCCAGGAGGCCTCTTGGGTGAACGCCATCCTCAGTGCTAAAACCACATCACCCCACGCGCTCCCCAGATACACCACGATTTCTCCTAGAGAAAGGGCTAGGCTTCCGCGTCCTGAACAAAAAGGATGAGGCCCAGACAGACTCCTCGCCTGTCAGACATCAGACTCTCCTGACATGCTGGTTCCCTTGGCCCTGCCCGCCTCGCCGAGAGCAGATATTCCTGAGCCAAGCCTGTGCTCACGGCAACACGGAAGCCTCTCACAGACAGCGCTCTGCACAGGCCTCACAGTCGTCCTCTGCACACTCCCAGAAAGTGCTTTCTGGAAGCTTTTTATAAATGCAGCATTTTCTGCATCTGGCAAAAAGATCTGTTGAGAAAAAACAGGAATGACCCATTGAATGAGAATGAGAAGTGTATGTGCTTATGTAGTATGGATAACGTAGCCATCACACGAGCCATAACCTAGTCCCTCCTCACTGGGCCTCAGTGGTGGTAGACTCTGCACTGCTTTGGTCTGCATTCCAGCTCTTCCGGGCTCCCATGATCCCAGGCCACCTGCACCGAAATCACCTTCATTCACTTTGTGAACAAACAGGTTAGACTTTGATCTGAAGCTTTGATCAGGTCCCCATTTAAATTTAGTCTTTATTTGAAGGTTTCTACAAGGCTCAAATGTGCCAAAGAATTTTTCAAAATGGAGGTTGGAGCCTGGGTGGTTCAGTTGGTTAAGCACCCGACTTTGGCTCAGGTCATGATCTTACAGCTCATGGGTTCAAGCAAGCCCTGCATCAGGCTCTGTGTTGACAGCTTGGAGCCTGGAGCCTACTTTGGATTCTGTCACCATCTCTCTCTGCCCCTCCTCTGCTCTCGCTCTCTCTCTCAAATATGAATAAACATTAAAAAAATTAAGTCTACAAAATGGAGGTTTCCTACTTGCCCTATGGGCTCAAGAATAATGCAGGTCCTTTCTCTCTCTTCTTATGTCATATCAGTGTCTGTCCTGCCAAAGAGGAAGTAGCTCTACGTCCCCTCCGGAGCCCTCTGAACCAGCGTCCACAGGTGGAACAGACCGTGGTCTCTGCTTTCTGCGTAAAGGCATTACCCACTCCTACCTGGCTTTTGGAGAGCTCTTGTGACCTGAGCTGATGGTGAACTTCACCCAAGCTAGCCCCATAGATCTCAAAGACTCCCAGAAAGCATTTGAAATCCAGAAGATTCTGATTCAGTTAATCTGATGGGACTCAGGAGGCCACAGTTTTGTGTTTTTTTCCTGAATATAATTTATTGTCAAGTTAGCTAATATACAGTATACACAGTGTGATCTTGGTTTAAGGAGTAGATTCCTATGATTCTCCACTTACATAAAACACCCAGTTATCCCAACAAGTGCCCTCCTCAATGCTTATCGCTCAATTTCCCTTCCCCTCCCGCCCCCCCATCAACCCTCAGTGTGTTCTCTGTATTTAAGAGTCTCTAACGGTTTGCTCCCTCTCTGTTTGAAACTGTTTTTCCCCCTCCTTTCCCCCATGGTCCAGAGTTGGACCCACAAATATATGGCCAACTAATCTTTGACAAGCAGGAAAGAGTATCGAATGGAAGAAAGACAGTTTCTTTAGCAAATGGTGCTGGGAGGACTGGACAGCAACATGCAGAAGAATGAAACTAGACCAATTTCTTACACCATACACAAAAATAAACTCAAAATGGATGAAATGCCTAAATGTGAGACAGGAAGCCATCAAAACCCTAAAATAGAAAACAGGCAACAACCTCCTGGACCTCAGCCGCAGCAACTTCTTATTCGACACGTCTCTGAAGGCAAGGGAAATAAAAGCAAAAATGAACTACTGGGACCTCATCAAGATAAAAAGCTTCTGCACAACAAAGGAAACAATCAACGAAACTAAAAGGCTAAAAGGCAATCTATGGAATGGGAGAAGATATTTGCAAATGACACATCAGATAAAGGGCTAGCATCCAAAATGTATAAAGAACTTGCCAAACTCAATACCCAAAAAAACAACTAATCCAGTGAGGAAATGGGCAGAAGACATGAATAGACACTTTTCCAAAGAAGACATCCATATGGACAACAGACACATGAAAAGATGCTCAGCATCACTCATCATCAGGGAAATATGAATCAAAACCATACTGAGATATCACCTCACACCGGTCAGCGTGGCTAAAATTAACAACTGAGGAAACAATAGATGTTGGCAAGGATGTGGAGAAAGGGGAGACCTCTTGCACTGTTGGTGGGAATGCAGACTAGTGCAGCCCCTCTGGAAAACAGTGTGGAGGTTCCCCAAAAAATTAAAAATAGAACTCCCCTACAACCCAGCAATAGCATTACTAGGAATTTATCCAAACGATACAGGAGTGCTGATGCATAGGGGCACATGGGCCCCAATGTTCATAGCAGCACTCTCAACAATAGCCAAAACATGGAAAGAGCCCAAATGTCAATCAACTGACGAATGGATCAAGAAGATTTGGCTTATATATACAATAGAATACTACATGACAATGAGAAAGAATGAAATCTGGCCATTGGTAGCCATGTGGATGGAACTCGAGGGTGTTAGGCTAAGTGAAATAAGTCAGAGAAGACAAATAGCTTATGTTTTCACTCAGGTGGAATTTGAGAAACCTATCAGGGGTCTACAGCTTTAAAAATGCCCCCATTTGTCCAGCCAGGTCATGCTCTGATAAAAGATGCCCAGGAAAAGTCGTTCTGACCCCAACTGTGACCTCAGCACGTTACTCTAGCACATTAGCAAGACAAAGGTGATGTCAAGGTGTCAGTGTGGTGTATTGTTTCAAACTGCTTGCTGGATTTAGAGTTACTGTATGAACTTTCCAACACCCCAGTTTGTCCCACAGAAGAGTTGACATGACTTACCAAATGACACCCCCATGCATAGAGTTTTTACAGTAAAATAGTAAAATAGTGAAGAACTGAAAATAATCTTCTCCTTCCTGTCTCAGAAGGTCTGCTGCCTGGTAGATATTACTGAGCAATGTCCCTGAGGCAAAGACCAGAAGGGCAGCCCCCAGTCGCCCCATATAGCCCCGGGCAGGGGGCAAAGCACTTGCTTGGGAGCAGAGAGGAGGGAAGATTAAATAATAATAATAATGGCCAGGAAGCTCGAGGCCTTGAGCCAGAAGCACTGTCTCACATCATCTTCCTACACACCTTCCAGATAGGGGATGGGACAGTGTGTATTAGTTTCCGGCAGCCGCTATAAGGAAGCACCACAAATGGAGTGAATTCACACAACAGTGATTTTTTTCCTCTCTCAGTTCTGGAGGCCAGAAGTCCAAAATCGAGCTGTTGGCAGAATTGTGCTCCCTCTAAAGGCTCTTGGGGAGAATCCATCATGTGTCTTCCCAGCGTGTGGAGGGTCCCTGGCTTGTGGCCACCTCCCTCTTCCTCTTCACACCATCTTCTTCTCTGCACCTCTGTGGTCCTCTCATGTCCCCATAAGGACACTAGCCTGGGCGGGTAGGGCCCACTCTGACCCAGAATAATCTCTTCTCAAGGTCCTGAACTAATTATGTCTGCAAAGAACCTAATTCTAGGGGCGCCCGGGTGGCTTAGTCAGTTAAGCGTCCGACTTTCGCTTGGGTCATGATCTCGCGGTTCGTGGGTTCGAGCCCCGCGTCAGGCTCTGTGCTGACGGCCAGCTCAGAGCCTGGAGCCTGTTTCAGGCTGTGACTCCCTCTCTCTCTGACCCTCCCCTGCTCACGCTGTCTCTCTCTCTCTCGCCTAGAAACAAATAAAACATTTTTAAAAAATTAAAAAAAAAAAAAAAAGAACCTAATTCTAAATAAGGCCACTTGCACAGGCACCAGGGGTCAGGATACAGACATCTTTTTGGTGATCGTGAGACACGATCCAACCAGCTGCTGGGGTACTACCATGCTTTCCCTATTTAGAGACAGAGACCTAAGAGAGAAAGTTCAGCAGCTGAGGAGGGCAGGGAACTGATAAGAAGCAGAGCACAGAGCAGAGGTGTGTGCAGGTGCGAGTATGTGTGAGTTCTGGAGACAGAGAGAGACGTCTTTGATCTCTGGTTATATCCCAAAGCAAGACTGAGTACCCAGAAGTGGCATTGGTTTCGATCCTTCTAGAACCAGGACGCTCGAGCAGACTGTCTAACCCTAGAGCGCGGGCCACCCAGCCACAGTGTGGCCCAGAGCAGGCAGCCGTCCACCCAGCCCCGTCTGTGCGGCCGGCACCAGAGACAGCTACCCCGAAATGGAAAGACACAGTTTCAAGAAACGCATGCACTGGCTTTTCTCCTGAGTGAGTCAGGACGCTGATTAACAAAGACTCGCTGACAAGGGTCTCACCTGAGACTCACAAGGCGGGGCCTTAATTTATAGGGATTGATCATAAATCCTCATTTAATGGGAACCCCTCCTCAGCTTGTGGGGAATATGTCAGCTGTCACCGCGCCAGGGGCTTCGCTTTCCTCCCCCGGTGAGTTGAGCCTGATGCTTGGAGAGAAGGCGCATGAACCAACCTCTGGAAAAATTACAGAAATCGAGGAAGAGACGTCTGAGATTCCAGACCACTGATCCCAGACCGAAGGAATTACAGTAGAGGAGGTGACGGCGGCGGGACGCCAAGTCAGCACACACTTGCTGCTCGCTTGGAGGAAGCGGGAGGCAGCCGGGACGGGACGGTCAGGAAAGTTAACTAACCTGCCGAATGGATGGTCCCTCACCCGCATTTCAGAGCCTGAGAGAGAACAGCGAGAGCAAAGGGCAGCTGGCCCCGGTGCAGAGGGCCCTCACAAGCCATCCTGCCCAGTTCCCGAGCTGGGCGAGCCGGCGCCTCACCAGAGAAATCGGGAGGCCCCCGGGGGTCCAGGCTCCCGGCCTAGCTCACCGCGTCGTGAGTTCACCCAGCTCCCCGGTGACTGTGACCCGCTAGGACTGCTTTCTTCCCAAAGTGCCGGGAGGCCGCCGGAAGGGGGTGCAGATTGTAGCATGGGGCCCAGGCTAAGCGGTGGGGCTGAGAGGCGTCGGGCAGAACCTTGGGTTCAATTCAAGCGGCCCAGCTTTTTCTGCAAAGATGCCCCGTGCGAGGAAGCAAAGAGCCCAGACACCGGCTGTTAACGTCGAGGAGTCAGACGCTAGTCCCACCAAATGAGTGTTCCAGAAATGCAAAGACACAGAGGGTATGTATCTACAACCTCTACTGTGGTTGGTGTGGAGATGGTGAGTTCTCCAGCACTCAGGCCCCGACGGTCTGTGCTCCCGCCCCGGGGCCTAACCCCCACCCCCACCCCCCGCCCACGACGCACAGACCAACGACCCACGGACTCTCGTCTCTGTCCTGGCTCAGCCGCAGGCGTCCCGCTCTGCAGACAGAGCTGATCCCCTTCTGCCTCTCGTCACCTGGAAACCTGTCCCTCTGTCGCCCTGCCCGAAGGAGGGGGGCCACCGCCTCCCCTCAGGTCTCAGGCCGGCCGGGTCTCCACTGGATCCTGTGTGACCTCTCCTCCTAATGTCTTAACTCCTTCGATCCTTTACTCCCAACTGCGCTGTCCTCACTGAGACCCTCCCGCCCCTCACGGAGCCACTGGCCGTATGCTCCTAACAGCCCCCCAGCCCCGGCTGCTTCCCGAGGGCAGGCCACAGGCCTGCCTGAGCGCCCCCACAGCCCCTGAGCCTACGTGGGCCCCCGCGTGACCCGCAGGCCTCCCGCAGCCCCACGTGCCCACCGCCACCTTCACGCTGTACCCGGGCCCAGCGCCCACCCAGGTGCTGAGCCCCCTTCACAGCCCCTCTCCCCACCGCCCGCCTCCCCACCCTCATCCCTGGACAACCCTTTGAAAGCACCCGCCCCACAGGGTCAGCTCATGCCCGGCTCCTGGCCCCTCCCTGCTCCTCTGCCATCGACTTCTGCGCGCCTCCGTCCCTTCCCTGCTGTGGCGGGGAGCTCCCCGAGAGAGACCCGCCCCGGGACTTTCCAAATCCCAGAGCCCCCCGCTCTGCTGCACAGACGTGTGGGTCACAGTCTCCCGGCCCCGCCTCAGGGACCCGCGTGGTGACAGCATGCACCTTAGACACGATGCGAAGGGCCCTCCAGGTCTGCGGGCTCCCTCCAAACCCCCAGCTGAACCATAACAGCAGCAGACAAACCCAAATTGAGGGACAGATGCACCTGACAGGCCTCCTTAAAATCCTCCCCCAGGCAGGGGAGAAAACCAGGGAGACAGTGTCCGCGGTGAGCCTGGACCCTTGTCCTGTGACCAGGGTAGCATTTCCTTCCTGGCTGTGAGGACTCTCTGGCACGGGGCAGGGGAGGGGGTGGGGACCAAGAAAGTGTGGCCACCGGCTGCTTCCTGCCCACCCCACCCCCCCCCGCCAGCCACTGTCTCCAGCCCGAAGCCACTCCCCGCCTGAAAGTGCCAGCTCCTCTCCACCTTCGGCAAGGTCGCAAAGGCTCTGCTTGGTGTGGCCGCGCCTCTGCTCCAACTTACTTTCCCTCCCCGCCCTCCTCGCCGTGGGCAGCCACGCTGTACCCCCTCCATCCCTCAGGCACCGCAAACTCTGCCCTGGTGGCCTGCCCTCCCCGGGCTGACATGCCTGTTCTCTGACTCAGGCTTCCCCTTGAATCCCCCTCGGAGCAGCCGCTCTGCCTGCCGGGAACACCGGCGTCCCTCCAATGGGGGGCTTGGTCACGGCGCTGGTCATCACCCTCAGTTACGACATCCTCCCTGCTGACCGCCAGCCCCGGTGAACCCTGGGCCCCGTGCAAGCGGGGATCGCAGACGATCTCAGGGGACCCAGGCACAGAGGGCTCCGGATGCCTAGTGGCGGCAGGAAGGCATGATGCGGTCTGTGGCGAAGCCTCATGGGAAGGCCGTACAGACTCTGGCGCTGGCTATGCGGGGACCTGAACGGGACTTTGAGAGAGAGCATCTCCTGCCGAGCCTCCTGCCCCGTAAAACAGCAGATAAAGGCCCCACTTCGTACGGTTGCCAGGGTCAAATAAGACTGTGAATTTAAAGATCCAAGGACCGTGTCTGGCACAGAGTAAGATGCTCGTTAGCCCCTAATTTTTTAAAGATATGGTTAAGCCAACAGTGTGGGTTGTTTAAATCCTTTCCCAACCCAGCTCCACTGCGATCACATTCCTGTACCCACCGAAGGGCCTCGCGTTTGGTCTCTACCCTAAGTCACACCAAATGGCCCCCTCTTTTTTTTTAATGTTAACTTTCTACCTTTCCCATATATCCTGAGTTCTGGAAAGATGATAACAACACTTACCGAAGCAGATGTTTCTTCTGCTGCTAGAAAATACAAGATACACTGTAAACGTGCCCTGAGGTAAAGGGTAGTAATTCCGCAGGGTCCAAGGAAGGATTGAGGGAGAAGGTGAATCTGAACAGAAAACGAAAAGGGAGAAAGTAAGACCTCAGAGCTCAGCCCTCAATCCCGTCTTGGCTTTTAAACTCACCCCAGTCAACTTACAGAAAGAAAAAGTCTTTTTTCTTAGTGATAATTACACCACTTACCCAAAAACGGTATAAAATGGTGGAAAAAGCATAATTTATGGTAGTGACGACCAATGTCTGTCAGGAGAAACAACGTGCAGGAAAGGGGAAGAGGTTGAAATCCCCCAAAACCATGGGGTGGGGCGGGGGCGAAGCCTTGGATAGGGCCACGGGGCTTGACACCTCCGTGCCCAGGAATTAAAGGGCAGCCGCACAGCAACTGGCCCCAGAAAAGCACATAAGAGTGCAGAGAACATAGCCCTGCCAGACAGATGTGCCACGGCTTTGCTTCTGGGCGCTGGGGCATTCTTGAAGGTTCGTTGTGATGTGAGGGGGCCTGTGCACGGCGAGAGGGAGACATGTGGGGAGCTCGCTCTCTGCGAGGGTCGGACGGGCGCTGCTGTGGACAGCTGGCTCATCGCCAGGCGCGGCTGCTAAGTGAAGCCACGCCTGAGCCCGTGTTCCCTGAACAGAGTCAGAGATCGCGGGAGCAGAAGGAAAGTGGGTGTCCTTGCTTCTAACCCTTCAGACTGCGGGTGAGGACAGGGAGCTCAGGGCCAGAGTCTCAGACTCCTGAACGCGCCGGGCCCAGGGCCCTGTTGGACATACCGCACCGCCCGACTGCTGAACTCAGAGCTGCAGCTCTGTGCCCAGAGACGCTGGCTGAGGCAAACCCCTAAGACAGCCGTGTCACCAGACAGGCCGCTCCAGATGCGGGCAGAGCAGCTTTTGGTCAGATGGTCACTCACCAGAAAGCGCAGCACCGCCAGGCTGAAGGCCAGGCCGGGGCCCAGCACCTGGACTCTGGGGAAGGCAGCCAGGACAGCGGGGACATGGGTGCGTCCAGCTCCCCTGGGAGGTTGGAACAAGCCCTCACTCTGGCAGGCCGCAGCTCCAGCCAGAAACCCCCCATCTTTTGTGTGCGGCTGAGTGTTGTGGGTCAAACGGATGTTCCCCAAAAGTTACGTCCACAGGCTGGAGTCAGAATGTGACCTGGTTTGGGGAAAAGGGTCTTTGCAGCTTTCCGGGGGTCGGTGCTCCCGCAGCCAAGGACTCCTTCTCCGGCGCGTCACATGAAAGGTCCCTCTGTTACCTCCAGAAGCTCCGAGCTCAGCACTCAGCTACAGCGCCGGGGGGCGGGGGACATGACCAACATGGCGGCCAGCCCAGGATGCAGGGGCTCCCGGGGCGCAGAACCTTCAGCTCCGACCCAGCAAGTGTCAGGCAAACCAGCACCAACAGCTCATCCTCCCTGCAGCCCCCAGAGGAAGTCTGCCTGAAAGTCCCCTGACCTGGCCGCCCCCACACACACCACACAAACCCTCCCCAGGGGCCACCTGTCACCTCCCTAGGGACCCACACCCCGTAATGAGCATTGGCCGTGTCAGGAGGATACGGGTGGAAAAGTCCACAAAGGTCTCCTTTGCACTAATCTGGACACTTCCGTCTTCTGGGGTCCCCCCCACCCCCCCAACACTGCACCTTCTTCTTATTGGTCTTGACTTCCTGCCAGCCGGCGGCTGCCAGTCCGCGCAGGGAAAGCCCCGGACACGGCTGCCGCCCCCGGTGCCTTCGTCCCACCCACGTCAAGTCACCAAGCTCCGTCTCCATGACCATGGAACCGGGGAGGACACACACCAGCTCTGCACGGTCCCGCCTCCCCCACGGGGACGGGCAAGCCCCGCTCTGAGGGTGAGCGGCGCAGGCACGCAGATGCCAGGGGTGGCCATCCCTCCCCTGGGATCCCAGCCCCAGAAGCTGGTCCCCAGGGCGGCGTGACCCAGCTTCCCCCAAGCTGCCCCCATCGACCTGGGTGGACCCCGTCCACGCCCCTCGGGGCAAGGGTTCACGTCCCGGGACCATCCACAGACAGATCTTCACCCCCTGGGCTTCCCAGGCGTTGCCAGCATGGACCTGGGCAGTCACTTTCTTCTTGGAGTTGTAGTCGGCCCCTGTCTTTCTGGAGAAATGCCATTAGCCAATCCTAAGGCAGCTTTTTGAGTCTGAAGACGGGACCTCACGTGAGGCTGAGGGCACCCTTGCCCTGTGCCCCCTCCTCACTGAGACTCTCAGGCCACCTTAAGGAAGAGGGGCTGAGGAAGTGTATCCAGACAGAAGCTCAAGACCTACGAACGGGAAAATAACGTGAAAACCTATAGGCGACGTTCACATCAAGTGGCCCAGGCACCTACTTTCAAACGTGCCACGTCGCTGAGGAACAACCTAGGATCCTAGGACCCACCAGTCTACACAGGAAGGAATCTGCCACCTTGTCCAGGCATCTACCCAAAGCCGGAGGCGGGAGCTGCTGACCAAGGGCCCCAGTCGGCTGGGAAATGGTCCAGCCTCAGGCGGCTGCGGCCCCAGCAGAGCTTCGCTCGCTCGGGACTCAGGGGCAGTGACCCTGCGGGGACAGGTGTGGTCCCTGAGGATGGTCCCGGGAGACGCAGGGACAGGGAGACTGCTTCGTGGCCTGACCGACCGTGTTTCCCCCGTGCTGAATCGTTAGTCCCACGTTCCCTCCTCTGTGACATCAGACTGAGCTCAGGGAGGAAGTCACATCACGCGTGCCAGGACTTCCTGAGCGCGGGAGACATTACTCCGTGAGAGTGCAGGGCGTCGGCCCCACTCTTACACCCGTTTTGCAAATGAGAAAGCTAAGGCTCAAAGACAGCAAATCACTTTATCAAGATTTATCACACAGTAGGGTCGACTTTGTACCTGGGGGTCCAGATTCCTGTTCTAGAACTTCACCCCTTCATTTAACACACATTCATCCCAGGCAGATGTGAGCCAGACACAGCTTTAGGCACCGAGGACGCAGCAATGAGCAAGATGAGCAGCGACTCGTGCCCGTGGAGGCTCACCCCCGGGGGGCAGGGCAGGCACCCAACCGACACGCAGGTGCAGGTCAGACGGTGGGAACGGAGTGCCCGGCAGGCGCTGATGCTCGCATGCCTCATCTGCTACCCTGAAGGTCGCAAACATTCCTGAAGCAAAGACAAGTTTACACGGACCCCCAAAGCCCCCTTTTCTTTGCAAAGGTAAAACTAATCCGAAGGGATCGCTAGCAGAAACGAGAGAATGGTCCCCCCCGTACACTTCGTTGAACTCCCGCCCCCACCTCCCCCAGCCGCAGACTCATCTGGGCGTCATCAGGATCTGTGGATCCCAGAGGGAAATTCGGGCCAGTGGCTGGGACTGCTCTCAGCTTGGACGCTGGTTTCTACTCCACACCCCCCACCCCAACACCAGCTGGCCAGGAAGGCCTCGGAGCTGGCAGTCCCGGGACCCACCACCGTGCAAGCCCTCCCTTCAGAAGCTGGCCAGATTCCCTAAGTGACACCACAGGGCCTTCCCCCCCACCCCTGCCCCGCTGCCACCACCTTTCCACCCGCTCGGAGGTGCCTCGGAGGCGCAGAGATCTTGGCACCCTGTGAGGGAAGGGGGCCACCTCTAGGGTGCTTTCCTGGACACCGATGACGGTGACAAATGGCCCTCTGTCTAGAAGGCTCAGATGCCCGTAATGGTGAGCACCCAGCCATGCCACATTAGCAGGGTCCTGAGAAAGGGGGCCACCCCGACCGCCTCCCTCAGCCTCTATTCACGCATCCATTCTCTTCCTGCAGCGGAAGCAGATACAGTGAAGGGGCAACAAGGCAGGCGAGGCTGGCTTCTGAGCCCTGGGCAGTGGCCTCACCCTGGGCTTGAAGGGAAGCCTTTGATTCTGCGTTCGCTGGAGGCTCAGCTGCGGAATGCGGAAATAAGGGGTTCGAGCTAGGGGAGGCAGCCGAGAGCGCACCCCTTCTTCCCCGCGCTTGCCCACTGCCAGGAAGAAGCCACCCTGTCTGAGGGCTCCCCACCCGCTTCCGATCCCTCGTGGGTCTCCCTAAGCCTCCCTGAGCCCTCCGGCTGGCTTCTCCCAGCCTCCTCTCTCCCGCCTCTGAGCTGCATGCTCCCTCCTTGGACTGCATTAAGCGCTCAGTCTACAATGCCTGATGAATTGGATTAAGAAGCTGGAAATCGTTAATCGGAAATCAGCGTCAGGTTCCGTTTGTGCCGGTTCCCAGTTGCTAACCCGTGGGGAGGCTCCCGGGTTAGGGAGGCAGAAAGCAAAGGAAGGCGTCTGTCCCGCGGCCGGCCCGGGGGACACGTGCCCAGGCGCCCAGCTGCCTGGATGGCCTTGTTTCCCCCGCTGGGCAGAGGCATCACCGCCTCCCTGCGAGCCCCCCTACCCCCCGACAGAGACTCAATGCCCTCATTTTGTCCCCAACCCTTCATGCCACACACCCCAAGCCCAGCCGCTGGGATACCTTCAGGGTGTAGCTCTAGGGAACCTTTCATGCTGTGGGCGAGTGGGCGGCACCTTACAGTTACCTGGGTACACATCTGCCCCTTCGCAATGCCCCGGCCTCTCAACCTGGGCCCCTTAAACACAAGAACCCCATCCTATCCACCCTGTACCCCAATACCTAGCTGTGCCTGGTGCAAAATGCGAGCTCAGCAGGGCTTGTCTGGGCCCCGGCCTCCGACATTTCTGTGGTGGGATTCCTTTCTTCTGCTGTGATCTAGCCTGAGGCTGTCTCCCCTGAGGCCTTGAGGCCTCCCTGGGGACGAAGGGCTATGGTGGCCTCAGCCCTTAGGATCTCACTCGAAGTCTGGACAGTGAGCTGTGGAATGTCGCAGTGCCCTCCCGGGCCATCTCAAGTCCTAGATGCCCAGTCCTGAACTCGGCACCTACACATCCACCACGCTCCCTCCTTACCCCCTAAATACAATCGCTAATAAGGCAAAGTCACCAACCAGAGTAAGCCACAAGATTGTTAAAAATCTAAGAAACAACAGATGAATATAGGGGAAAGGAAAGAAAAATAAGATAAAAACAGAGAGGGAGGCAAACCATAAGAGACTCTTTTTTTTAATGTTTTTTATGTCTTTATTTTATTTTGAGAGACAGAGACAGAGCGTGAGCGGGGGCAGGGGCAGAGAGAGAGGGAGACACAGAATCTGAAGCAGCTCCAGGCTCTGAGCTGTCAGCACACACCCCGACCTGGGGCTCGAACCCACGAACCGTTAGATCATGACCTAAGCCAAAGTCAGACGCATAACTGACTGAGCCACCCAGGCACCACTAAAAAAAAATTTTTAATTTAAAATTTTTCTAAGCTTTTAAATTTAAAAAATAGGAACCTTTCTGAGGCCAAAGCCACCCAGAAGACGTTTAGGATTAAAGCTGGAGAATGTGCCTGAAGTCCCCATTTCCGGCAGACACGACTGCCATGGGTCTAGAAAGGCTCAGCCTGAGAAGCAAAGAGCCAGCCAGCTTCACGGCGCCTGCTCGCCTCCTCCTCCCCCTGCACATGCCCCGGGAAGCTGTCCGAATCCTCGAACCTGCTCCCCAACCCGCACGGAGCACATGAACAGCAGGCTGCAGGGCACAACGTCGATCCCCAAAATAAAGGAGAACACGGGGCGGGGGGTGGGGGTGGGGGCGTGTGCTGGACCCTGGAATCGAGCGGCCGGGCTGAACTGCTGAGGTCTCCCCCGTCCAGAGGAGGCGGTGTGACCCACTCTCGAGGCTGGATGCCCAGCCCCACCTCATGCACATCCTGTACACCATCCGACATAAATGGATGAGTGCCTCCTCTTGGATGCCTCCTTCGACTGGGAGCTCCTCACCACTCATCCATATTAGGCATGTGAATGATGACCTGGGACACCTCTGTGCTGAGCCACCTCTGGGTCCTTGTCCTGGACCCCCTCATCCGGGAGAACAAGTCTACCCCACGTCCACATGTACCACGTCCAGGAGGCTTCTCATTCCCTGACAGCGCTGCCCATGAACTGGGCACACCTGCCCATTCCCCTCCTGTCTTCACGTCCAGCCTAGAACCCAGGGTCATACTGCAAATGTGCCCTGAGCAGGACACAGCTCCAGGGAGCCCGTGCCTTGACGTGATGGGCTATTTCCGTCCCGGGACCCAAGGACATTTGGGCAGGCTCTCCATTGTCCTGACTCTATACTTACAGCCAATGACCCTCATGTCATTTTTGGATGAACTATTGGCGAAACCAACCCTCCCACGGTCCTCACCCAGGCGGGCTCTTCCATACCCTAGTTTGAGACTTTGAAATAACCCCTACTGTCTATCTACCGAGACATGTGAATCTCTTACAATGCACGGACACGGGAAAGAACGCACAACACAGGCGGACTGGAGAAGCTGCAAACATGTAAAAGAAAGGCATAGCCCGTTCCCCCAATTCCTGGAAATAAGATGGCTATGACAGCTGAGCAAGGTTTTGCAGAGCTTCCTAGAAGACAGTGCAAAAAGGGAAGCATGACAGGTTTCCACAGCCCTATTCACAGTCCTCAGCCCTATTCACACAGCCCAGGGCAAACCCCTGGCGGCTCTTCCTGTGTCCCCGTTTCCTTCAGAGCTCTTGCTGCTACCATCTTTTCTTCCTTTGGCAGAAGAGAGTGCTCCCGGGGCGCCTGGGTGGCTTAGTCGGTTAAGCGTCCGACTTTCGCTTGGGTCATGATCTCGCGGTTCGTGGGTTCGAGCCCGCGTCGGGCTCTGTGCTGACTGCCAGCTCAGAGCCTGGAGCCTGTTTCAGAGTCTGTGTCTCCCTCTCTCTCTGACCTTCCCCTGCTCACGCTGTCTCTCTCTCTCTCTCCTAGAAATAAATAAAAATATTTAAAAAAAAAGAAGAAGAGAGTGCTCCCCACGCCCTCCCTTGGTCATCTCACTGCCCGGTCTCAGCCCGTCCCGCCGCTGTGCAGAGGGACCCACGGCTGTGCCATCCTCCGTGCCCACCCAGGCCGGGCCCCAACGTCACTGGGCCACTCGGTCTCCCTGCGAGATTCCCTGCCCGCTGCAGCCCCTTCTTCTGGATGCCCCCCAGCCTCTCAGAGGCTTCCTCCTCCTCCTCGATCCATTTCTCAGACCTCACACCAGGCCCCCAGGCTCCCCCGCCCCTCTCCCCGTGTTGCTGAGATGACGCAAAGCTCACCGCCTGTCTCAGGTGTGGCGGAGGCGCCCCCACGGTGCACAGGCAGGACCCAAGCCCGGCTCGGCTCCCACCCCCTGCTCGTCAGCTCGGCGGCCGCAACGAAGAACCAGAGTGGAGTCAACAATAGTCCTGTGTGTCGGCCAGGACCTGGAGGCCGAGCGTCCAATATCAGAGTCCTGGTGGAGCTGAATCCCTCTGAAGCTCCTTGGCCTACGTCCCCGGTGTGTCCCAGCCTCCTCTTCCTGCAAGGACACCAGCAGGCAGATGGGATCAGGACCCACACCGAAGACCTCATCGTGCCTTCATTACCTCTTTAAGGTCACCAGTCATGGTCGCATTCTGAGACGCTGAGGATTGTGGCTTCAGCGTAAAAATCAAGGGGGACACAGCACAGCCCAGAGCACCCCCTCGAGGCAAGCACCTCCAGAGGCCGTCCTGTCCGGCATCCCCCCTGCTCAGCAGCCGTTCCCCCAGCACCACCCAGCAGCTGGAACACTGCTCCCCGGGCCTCCCAGCCCCCAGGCTCCCCTGCCCCCAACTCACAGCCAAGTGCCGCCCCTCCACCCACCCACCGTCGGTCAGCCTACTCTTGGCTTAAACACCTTCACTACCGCTCCGTTACTTGCAGGAGGCTGATGTTCAGCCCTCTTCCCCAGCTGCCCAGCTGCCTCTCCCCTCTCCCTGCCCACCAGGCGCCCTCCACCGACCCGGGGACACACTTCTGGGAGGGGTCAGGGGCTGCTCCTGCCTTCCCACTGGGCCCGAGGCCCCACTCGGCCTGTACTTCTTTCCTGGAAAACCAAACCGCTTCCCCTCCTTCAAGATCCCACCAAATGCCCGAGACCTGGGGCTTCCCGCACTGGCCCGGGTAGGGAGTCACTGCGTTCTCTGTGCACCCAGGGTGCCCTGTGCAGACCTCGCCTCCCGCATGGAGCCCGGGGAGGTGGGCACCTCGCAGGCCTGCGCCCACCAGCTGCGGCCGACAGAGGCCGGGCGCGTTTCATCTCTGCATTCACAGGGCCCCGCACGCGGTGGACACCCCCTCAGGTACCACATCAGCCTGTGAATGACCGAGTCAATGAACGACGCACCTCCAGCCTGGGATCTTTCCCAGTAGAGAGTAAACGAAGCTTCACAGAGAGCTTTCTTGGCACTAACCTGCAGGCTCTGAAAAATAAATAACTTTCTCAGAATTCTGAGAAACCCAATATCAAAGCCCTGAATCGGGGGGCCAACACATGCATGGTACTAGCCGGGCAGAGGGATTTAAGGAGCCCTGGCTTCACAGCATCCGTGGGTCCCTGTGAGCCTCAAAGCCCTCCTAACATTCCACAGGGACAGTGCTGCCATTCATCGGGGCCTCTGCCACAGCACCGACTTAGGGGGCGGCTCAACATTTCACTGTGCGTTTATTTTGCCAGCAAACATAATGAAATGTGAAGGGCTCCCGCAGCCCCAGTGAATAAACAGTCTGCTGAATGGAGCGAGCAGGAAAGACAGTTCGGAACGGAGCTCGCCCTGCGGCTCCCCAGGTCTGCCCTTTGGTCAGCTGCAAGTCTTGGGTTACAGCTGGAACGCCGGGACTTTCTGGTTCTGTCTCAGAAGCAGGAAAAACACGGAGAGGGGGAATGTTTTCTGAATAGCAAAGAGTTTGCTTGTTGGCGAGGAATCTATTCCTTGGTTTACAGAAATGAATGCTCAGGGCTGAGGCTCTCGTCTTCTCCTTCGGAAAGTGGGACGGAACCCAAAGCCTTCAGCCCCACCATGCTCTCCCCTCTGCCTGCCAAGTCCCCATCAATATGCGCTCCACGGGCCTCACCTTTTCTCTGGGTTCAATGCAACCTTGCACAAAGCCGGTGCTCTGGGGGAGCGGGGGCGGCCTGAGCCTCTGAAACAGAGCAGGTGCGAGTTCTGGCACAGGTCAGGCCCAGCCCCCCGCCCGGGTTCCCACGGGGATTTACAGAGCCCAGCACGGGGAAGACGCTGAACTGGGGTCCCAGTGTGGCTTCCTCTTCACAGTAAGTAGAAAGTTCCCGATTTGATCCCTCATTTATTCATTTGGTCAAAAAACACTTGAGTACCTGCTTTGTGCCAGGCGCTGCAGCCACAGCCTGAGGCACTGAGGACGCCGCTCAGCCCAGCCACCTCCGTCCCCTTCCCACACCCACCCCGGCTCCCGTCTGCCACTCACCGCATGGTCAGGGATCCTGGCGCCAAGCGAAACAATGTGCCACACCCCCACCGCCAAGAAAACCACCCACGTTCTCATCCCTGTGATCTCTGGCTGTCTCTGGAGATGGAGACATTGTCCCGGACTCCCTGCGTGGGCCCCAAATGTCATCTCAACCGTCCTGCCAGAAGGAGCCGACAGGAGGCCTGGTCACAGACGAGAGGGGACAGTGTGACAGAGCAGGCAGAGATTGGAGAGACGTTCTCTGCAGATGAAGGAGGGACCCTGAGCCGAGGGACGCGGGCCTCTAGAAACTGAAAAGGCAAGGAAGCCGACTCTCCCCGAAGCCTCCAGAAGGGGCCACTTTGCCAGGACCTTGACTTCTGCCTGATGAAACCGATTTCAGACTTCAGACCTCTGAACATGCAGCATGTGTGGTTTTAGCCAGGAAGTTTGCGGTAATCATTGCCTGTGCGTTCAAGTGGTGCCCGCTTGTCCCCGAGAAGGAAGCGGTTAACGCATCCCGGAGCTCAGTCACCTGGCGGCCCACATGTCCGCTCTCCCGCATGCGCGTGCATTCCACCCGCGTTCGGGTACCAGGCGAAGGCCCCCCAGAGGGATTCCACGGAAGATGCAGGGGGGCAGAGGGCCTGCTACTCAGGACGCTGGCCTCCAACAAAGATGGGGAAAGCTCTGCTTATCGTCTCGGGAACACACACTAACCCGCCAGCAGAAAACAGATACCAGTAATTAGAGGCGTGCCGTTCGTTTATTAGCCTCGAATCTTGGTCTAACTAGAAAGCTAAGTTTGGGAGGCTTGAAAGGGGACAATCAAAATATAATTGGGGATGGGGCACCCGGGTGGCTCAGTGGGTTAAGTGTCCGACTTTGGCTCAGGTCACCATCTCACAGTTCATGGGTTCAAGCCCCATGTCAGGCTCTGTGCCAACAGCTCGGAGCCTGGAGCCTGCTTCCAATTCTGTGTCTCCCTCTCTCTGCCCCTCCCCTGCTCTCTCTCTCTCTCTCTCTCTCTCTCTCTCTCTCTCTCTCTCTCTCTCTCTCTCTCTTTCAAAAATAAAGATTCCAAATGAGCACTGGGTGTTGTATGGAAACCAATTTGACAATAAATTATATTAAATAAATAAATAATTTTTTAAAAATATGTATAATTGGGGTGGCATCCAGAAGGGGCCCCCGAAGCTCCTCCCGTCCACCCAGCAAAGCACTTCTTTGGGGTCCGTGCTGCACGTCGCTCACAGGCACGTTGCTGTGCTCACAGCATAGAATGAAGAGATGAACGCACCCTCCGTGCCGATAGTAGGTAAGTCCCACGGCCATCCTGACGCAGCCTTCCCAGTAATAACGACCTGTGCAGCTCCTCTCCTGGGCACCTACACGCATGGCGCTACGATGGACACACCCAGTGCCTTGGGCACACACACGTGGCATGTGGAAATCTCACCAGCCTTGCCTCCTTCGGCGGTTCTCTCCGTCCAGCCCACAGTAGGGGCTGATTTTCTGCTAGTGGGACACTCCCACACCCTCGGGAAGGGGGCACAGACCCAGGGCCAGCGACACAATTCGCGGAGCCCAGCTCAAGGTGAGCATGCACTTCTTTTGTTCAAAGGCCTTCTCTTTTCCTCCTCAGTCTCTCTTCCTATCTCAGGGTTTATATTTGGTATCTCTGTCACTCTCGCTTGGGCACAGGGACACTTGGTGACTGCAAAACTGCACACCGCGCACCAGCCCAGGCTTCTGCTCAGGGGGCTCAGGGAGACATAGAGGGTGCACACCCCTTGTCCCATCAGAGTTTGTTCACACAATACAAATGCAAGGACAAAACAGGATTTCCAGACGGCGATGGCAGCGCATTGAACCCCAAGTACAGACCCTTCCGAGCACACATGCTGGAGACTCGGCTGGTCCCACCCTTGATCGCCCAAGCCAAGGCCACTCAGGAGGACAGGGACATCTACTGAGCCTGTTGTGTGCCCAGACTCAGCACTTAAAAACCCTTGTCTCCCTTGGGGCGTCCGGGGGACTCTGTCGGTTAAGCGTCCGACTTCGGCTCAGGTCATGATCTCACTGTTCGTGAGTTCTAGCCCCACATCGGGCTCTGTGCTGACAGCTCAGAGCCTGGAGCTGCTTCAGATTCTGTGTCTCCCTGTCTCTGCTCCTTCCCCTCCTCTCCCTCTGTGTCTCAAAAATAAAGAAACAGTAAAAATTTAATTAAAAAGAAATAAAACCCTTATCTCCCATTTCCTTCTCCCAGATGAGCACCCTGAGGCCCATGGCAGTGAAGTAAGGCTAGTGCTTTCCGGACGCTGGCATTGTCTTTTCCTTAAAAGCTCAGCTCCCTGTGAAGGCCAAGCCACCAGCCAGCCCACACAGCTGATGGAGAAGTAAGCGGCTCATTTCCAGAGAGCGTTTGGGACAATCTAGGCTGAGAAAGATGCAATAAATCCAAAAACCACTGGAGCATATATAAAAAGACAAGAATCAAAAAATACGATGGGGAGGCAAATATTTTCACCATTAAGTCTAAGCTGACATGAAGGACCTCTCTGGCTGCACAGCACCTACCTGCTGGCTCTCTGGCGGCTGTGACAACGAGAGGGCATGGCGAGCACACAGCCCCGTTCTCTGAGAGATGCCCATCCGCCAGGAGAGGGACGGCTTCTCCTGCGGCAGAGCCTCAGAACGAGTATCCAGCCTAGGCCTCCGTGGGCACAGAACAGCATGACGGACTTCTAGAATCGGGGGGTAGCAGTTTTGCAGAAACATGGAGTTTCCCAATCTGCCCATTTCACAGAATCAGGTTTGTGTGAAAACTGAGGGCACCATGTAAAGGCGACTGTGCAGGGGCACCTGGGGGGCTCCGTCAGTTAAGCGTCCGACTTCGGCTCAGGTCATGATCTCGCAGTTCAGGAGTTCGAGCCCCACATCAGGCTCTGTGCTGACAGCTCAGAGCCTGGAGGCTGTTTCAGATTCTGTGTCTCCCTCTCACGCTCTGTGTGTGTCACTCTCTCAAAACTAAACATTAAAAAAGCAAAAGGTGACTGTGCAACAGAGAAAGAGTGGCTCAGTGGGGAGATCAGTTCCAGGAACATAACTGCTTTCCCCACCACATAAAATGCCCCGGGAGATGCCCGTTCGGAGGCCTTGCCAAATGCTGACCTTGGAGAGGCTCCTGGAGAGAGAAGTCAGCCCGGCAGACGGTGTGAAAGCCTCGGACCTCACACTCAAGTGTGGAGAAGTAAAGAACAGCTACCGTGGGGTCAGGAGAACCGGGGTCTCCATCCCGGCCTGGAGGGCTCCAGGGGGGCTGAACCAGAGGCTTGCGGGGGGCGGGGAGAGAAGGCTGCAGGGCCCGCCTCTGGCCGCCACGGCCCCGCGGTGCACCCACACCTCGGCAGAGCTGACAATAACGGTGAGCAGGCTGTGAGAATAAACATCGAGGACCCAGCGTGGCGCTGGAAATGCGTCCTTCCGGACACCCCTTCCCTCCCCACCCAGCTCAGCCTGCACAGTCGCGGGCACGCAGCCCATGACGCAGACAGAGCTCTGGGTCCTTGCAAGAAGGCAGCGGGGCGACAGGAAGCTCTTTGCAGGGAGCGTCTGGGCCCAGAGTCTCCAGAATCATGCACAGGACTCCCCTGCAAGGAGCTGCCGCTCTCCACACCCTTAGCAATCTTTGCTCAGAAAAAGACTCCTGGGGAACCTTGACCAACTAGAAAACGTGACTGTGGGTCTTGAAGCTTTTCCTTGAACCTTCCTGTTCCCCGGGTGCCAGCAAAGATGGTGGAGGCGGCACCCTCAGGAGGAAGGGCTGAGCAGGTCCACTTCCAAGCCAGGCGCACGTGGACAAGTGGCCCGGGTTCAGTGTCCCGTGGTCTTCCCGTGGGACCACAGTGCCGTGAAGAGGCTGCCCCTCTGGAGGCCAGAACGGGCCCCTCAAGAGGCCCATCAGGCCAAACAAGCTGTTTCTTGCTCTGTGGCCCAGAGTGGGGGCCAGCCGGAGGGTCAGGACGCAGTCATTGGGTAGCGTGGAGTATGGAGCGGCCATGGCCTCGGGACCCTGGTCTTCTGGTCCAGGTACAGGGATCAGAGGGCACAGACCCAGAGGAGGCCCGCAGAAGACAGCCGCCTGCTCACGTCAGGCTGAATAAGGCCTGCCGGGGGTCAGGTAGGAGGCCCAGGGAGAATGGCACCGAGGACTCAGGCCACCCAAAGACTCCTTGTGTGAGACTCATGTGGACACAGCACAAAGCCCCCCTCACAGGGGAAAGGGAGGCAGCGATTACAAGTTCTCTTTTTCAATCTGCGTAACTAATCCGAGAGCCTGGGAGCCTCTGGGTGTGCTTTAAGAGATCTGGGCATCCGAGGCCCACACAAACCTTAGCTGCAGACTTTCCCCATGCTGGTTCCTTGCAGAGAGGTGGCTTCAGATAGGTGACAGGTTAGCAGTCCCTTAGCTTCTGTGCATAAGGCCATTCATAGCAGAAACCAGTTGTTACCCCTCAAATGATCCTTCTAAAAGATATAAAAGAGGGGCGCTGGGGGGCTCCATCGGCTAAGCGTCCGACTTTGGCTCAGGTCGTGATCTCACGGTTGGTGGGTTCGAGCCCCGCGTTGGGCTCTGTGCTGCCAGCTCAGAGCCTATTGCAGAGTCTGTGTCTCCCCCTCTCTCTGTGCCTCCCCTGCTGGTGCTCTGTCTCTGTCTCTCAGAAACAAATAAATGTTAAAAAAAGGTTTTTTTAAGATATAAAAGAAAACCGGAACTTCAGTAAATGAAGATCCTTTGAAGGCTTTGCTTGAGGAAACTAGTCACCTCATATCCCCAGGGACATCCTGTTCCGGCCATTCCCTCACCACGCGTGTCCTGAGGTCCCCATGCCGAGTGCAGGTGCTGGAGCTGCGGGAGGGGTGAGTGAGGTCTAGCCTGCCCTCGGGAATGCACGGAAGGAGAACCACGGCTCGTAGACACCACAGTCAGACACGCGGTTAAGGAGCAGTGAGCTCAGCCACACGTGCTTCTAAGGCCGGACTTTAACATGACCAGCAGGCAACAGCCAAGCTGTCTGGTCCCCTGTCCCTGTCCTCACATGACCTGATGGGAAACCCTCCCCCCTCAAGTTCAGCCTTCTTTTTTAAAAAAATGTTTAGCACGTATTTATTTTTGAGAGGGAGAGCGACAGAGTGTGGGCGAGGTATGGGCAGAGAGAGAGGGAGACACAGAACCTGAAGCAGATTCCAGGTTCTGAGCTGTCAGCACAGAGCCTGACGTGGGGCTTGAACTCAGGAACTGTGAATTCATGCCCTGAGCTGAAGTTGGATGCTTAGCCAAGTGAGCCACGCAGGTGCCCCAAGTTCAGGCTTCTTTCATGCTGGACCCCTAAGGCCAAGGTGGCTGATGAGTTTCAACCTTGGGGCCAACCCCAGCTGATGGACCAGGTTTCTGTGAGCACCATGTCAGGATTTCAAGCCATGCCTGCTGGGCTCTGGGGAGGAAAGAACCAGGATGGATAAGCCATGCAATCAGCACCCAAAGGTGTTACGGATGCCACACGCTCCTCCCCCACCTGCAGACATTTCTGTTCAGCCGGCCTCACTTCCTTAGCTTCACCTGAGGGAACAGCCCAACCCCTGAAGAGTTCCTCTAACTCCATACGACAGTGACCTTAACAGCAGGGCAGCCTCTGTCCCTCCTGACTCACCACTGAGCATGTGGTAAGAGCCTGTCTGGCCCCAGGGTACAGCTCACCTGAGATTATTAGCAAAATAAATTTGGACGCAATTAGTTCGCTCAAGCCATCTACCAGCTAGAAGGCTTGGGCTGACTCATAACTGCAACTGACGCCAGAGATAATTAGTTACATAACTGTGGGCAGTCGAACTAGAATTCCGCAGAGCTCACATAGCAACACCGAAGCATTAGGAAGGATTACGTTCAAAGGGCTGAACTTCCGCATGCTCCCACCTGCGTTTGGACCAAGTCCAGGACCAAAGGCTCACGGTCAACTTGATGATGCTGTAGTAAAACCTCTGTGGAATCACAACATATGAGGATTTCTTTATTGAGAAACCCAATGCTGGGTGCCTGGGGGGCTCAGTCAGTTGGGCGTCTGACTTCGGCTCAGGTCATGATCTCTCTGTTCATGGGTTTGGGCCCCGCGTCGGGATCTGTGCTGACAGCTCGGAGCCTGGAGCCTGTTTCAGATTCTGTGTCCTCCTCTCTCTCTGACCCTCCCCTGCTCATTTTCTCTCTCTCTCTCTCTCTCTCTCTCTCATAAACAAAGAATATTTTTAAAAAAGAAAAAAGAAAAACCCCAATGTTGAGTCCAAAACTGAGAACACCTGTGTCTGGGGGTCCCACTCCCACTGGCTGGTTCTCCCTCCTGTCTGTCTCTCCAGTGACACCTCTGGCTGCTGCTGTCCCTTTGCTGTTGAGGCTGATACATCCGTGGAGCTCTACTTCCCATCAGCCAACGCAGTTACCAGTAGCTTTTATCACAGTGACCTGAAGAAAGCCCCTTGACCTTGTCTTCCTAAATCTGCCCCTTTAAGACCACAGGCGGTCCGTGGCTTGTGGATTCTACTTGTGTGCTTGTGGGTGGGTTCTGTTTGCAAGAACATGAAATCTGGCCCTGGGCACTAATTTCTAAATTAAGTGTGTGCGACACAGCGCCAATTCCAAGCTCCTGAACACCCCTGGACACGCATCGTGAAGAGTGGAACCCGCCAACCCATGTCCCACACGCATTATGCGCTAATGCCATCCACAGGCAGAGCTGGGTTCTGCTCTTGGTGGCATTGCGTGTTAGTACTTGAAGCACATAGAAGGGTGCCTGGCCGTGAGTCAGTGCCCTGTAAGGCTCCACCTTCCCCAGCCAGTCACAAACCACCTCTTTCTAATTCCTCCCGGGTCACATCAAAGAGAAAACCCAGCCCCTCCCTCTACCAGAAAGAAAAGAAGGTCTTGGAATTAAGCAAAAGCATTGCCCAATGCTAACAGCATCACGCCAGGCACGCTGGTGGGCACAGCAGCCCTCGGCATGCCACAGGCACCCCATGAGCTAGGGCTGTTGTCCTCAGGGACCTGGTGGCACACAGGAGCGACACCCTCGCCCCTCTCTTTCTGCCTGAGAGCAGACCTTTCCCACCTGCACTCGAAGACACATCTCTTGTTTAGTGATCTCATTAAGGAGCTGCCACCTAAAACCTTCGTTTTAGGGGCACCTGGGTGGCTCAGTCGGTTAAGAGTCTGACTTCGTCTCAGGTCATGATCTCACAGTTCGTGGGTTCAAGCCCCGCATGGGGCTCTGTGCTGACAGCTCAGAGCCTGGAGCTGCTTCAGATTCTGTATCTCTCTCTATCTCTGACCCCACCTGCTCATACTCTCTCTCTCCCACTGTCTCTCTCAAAAAAATAAATAAAACATTAAAATTTTTTTTAAAAAATAAAATCTTCATTTTATTTTGAAAATCTTTGTTTTATTTTGTAAATCAGCATTACACAAACAAGTGGGGGACCATGTTGGCTTCATTGTCATCACGTTTCCATTTCTTTCTACAACAAATCCAAAATAAGTTCCAAATATACATAATAATCTGATTTTAAAAAAATACACCAAGCAAAGGTGAGAAAGGAAAGTAGTCAGATGCACTAAGAAAGTGACTGGGATTAAATTATAACTTGGCTCTGAGCTTTGCATTTAAAAATGGCAGTTGGAGCCCACGGACTTCATTCTCTTCCACCATTAAGAACTGTTGGATTTTCTGAGCATCATGGAGGAGGGCACTTGTGGGGATGAGCACTGGGTGTTATATGGAAACTAACTTGACAATAAACTATTTGTAAAACAAACAAAACTGTTGAGTTTTCTTTGAAAATAGGAGAAAAATTCCATAGCTGAGCTTAAGAATAATGTTGGTGCCACCATAGGTAATAAATGAAAAGCATTGTCCAGAGCTGTGTTGCCGATGGGGCAACCCCCAGGACCTAACACTTTTTTTTTTTAATGAGAGAGAGAGAGACATGAGCAGCGGAGAAGCAGAGGGAGAGACAGAGAATCTTAAACAAGCTCTGTGCAAAGCCTGATATGGGGCTCGATCCTACAGCCATGAGATCAATGACCTGAGCTGAAATCAAGACTCGGGCGCTTAACCGACTGAGCCACCCAGGCAACCCCAGGACCCGGCTCTTAACCCTACCCTGAGATCCTCGCTGAAATATCAGGCAGCCACCACACCTCTGAGCTCCGCTGCATCTCTGTAATCGATCTCAGTCATATCGTCCTTGGCTGGGCCTTCGTCACACTTCTGCGCGATTGGGTGCTTTTATTATCGCAAAATACAAGCTGACGTCATCAAGGCGGAATCACACAACGCAGGCAGACCCGACATGTCTGTCATAGGACTTGGTGGAAAATGGAGATATTAGATCATTCTGGATTATTTCAGAAAACAAACTGCAAACTGAGCCTGAGGAGAACCACGGCCCTTGGGGTCTGCTGGGTTCTCAGACGTCTTTCATTTCTGCCACACTCGCTACCTAATGTCAAAACCCAAAAACGTCAGCGGCATCCACCACGGGAGACCATGGCTTTTCCTAATGGTTAAAACCGGGGTTTTTATCTCCTGTTTCCTGTGCAGAAACGTCAGGACATGTACCCTGTGAGACCACGCAAACCCGAGAAATGTCTAGGACAGCCTCGCAGCCCTGGCATTTCAGATCTCTCATCTGGAATTCATTAAACGGTAATATTATTAAGCTTCCAGTTGAATGGAAAAAAGAGCTGTATTCATTGGAAATGTGAAGGTATTCAAGTGTCAGCAACCAGGCCCTACCTCTAGGGACGGGGCTTTCTTGAAAGAAGTGCTATTGTGGTAACAAGTCTGTTTTTCTGGTGATTTCACCATATCCACAGTGTTGACACCAAACCTCACTTTCAAAAGTGATGTGGGATATGTAACAACTCTTTGTGCGGGGGACCCCTTCACCCGCTGTAAGCCAGCCTCCGTCCATGGTACCCCAGCCCCGCGAGATGGGCAGGGCACCTCTGGGTGGATCAGACAGGTGGATGGTGGTAGCTGAGGTCACCCGGCTGAAAACTGGTGGGGCTGGGTCTCCGACATTGCCCTTGGGTCTCCCGGCTCAGGGCACCATTCTGGGTACCCCCTCCACAACCCTCAAGCCCCAAATGCCTCTGCTATGTGCTGAATCGGGTTCCCCAAATTCACACATTGGAAACCTACCCTAAAACGTGACTGTATTTGGAAACAGTGCCTCCAGGGAGGTAATTACAGTTGAATGAGGTCACAAGGTGGGGCGCTAATCCGATAGGGCTCTGGAAGCAAGCAAGAGGAAGAGGCGCCAGCGATAATCTCTCTCACTCTCACTCTCTCCCTCACCCCCCACCACCCCAAGTGCACAAAAGAAGGGCTATGTGAAGACACACAGAAAGCAGCTGTCCACAAGCCGGGCCATGGGCTCTCACCAGAAACCATGTCTGCCAACCCTTGATCTTGACTCCTGGCTTCCAGAATTGTAAAAAAAAAAAAGTAAACTATTATTTTATCCTTAACAGATTTCTTTTTTTTTTTTTTTAATTAAGTAGTCTCCATGCCCAACGTGGGGCTTGAACTCAGGACCCTGAGATCAAGAGTCGCGTGTTCTACCGACCGAGCCAGCCAGACACCCTGGAAAAATAACTATTGTTGAAGCCCCCGTGTGCACGTGCTTTGCTATGGCAGCCAAGCTGACTTGGACGTAAAGTCCTTAGAAGGTCAAGGGCAGGTGTCCAGGAAGCAGGGATCTTTCTTAGGGAGAGCAGACAAGAGTGGAGGCGTGAGTGGCGCAGGCAGGGGTGGGGTTGTGCAGTGACACACGCAGGTGCCCCGCCCACAGCAGGGGCATGTGGAAAGCCCGGGCCTGGCGCTCCGCATCTGGGGCGGAGCCTGCTGCTGGGCCACCCAGCCAGGCCTTGAAACAGGGGGCCCCACTCTTGCCCAAGGAAACGTGATCTGGAGATCCGGGCATTATTCAGTGATGCCTCGGAGCCTCGCCAGCCTGCCAGGCCAAAGGCAATCTCAGAAGGGACCCAGAGTCAAGGGCAGAGCTGGCGACCTAACAGCCTCCCTGGAGAGTCAGGCTCCAACAGGAGTCAGAGCTGTTGTCCCTCCTCTTCCAGCCAGCGCCAGGAGGGGGCCAGGAGGGACATCTCAACCCCTCGGGCTGGGGGCAGGTGCAGGAAGGGGTCGGCGTGGGCAAGCTGCTTTGCTTGAGCTCCTGAGATGGCACCATACACAGCGTCCAGAGAGTGGGTAGGAACACAGCGTGGGTGTCAGACAGCAGGCCTGGACCCGACCCACAGAAGGGATTTGGAGCCAATGCATGATACGATCCTCTGCTGCAGGTGAATGGTGCCTCCGCCCAAAGCTGTATGTTGAAGCCCCAGGTCCAGTGTCTCAGAATGTAGCCATATTTGGAGACAGGACCTTTAAAGAGGCACATAACTTAAAAGGGGGCCATTAGAGTAGGCTCTGCTCCAGGGTGACCGGCGTCCTTAGAAGAAGACACACAGTCATCCCGAAGGAAGCCGGCGACGCACAGAGGAAAGGCCATCGGAGGGCAGGGCGGGACCACAGGCACCTGCAGGCAGAGGAGAAAAACCTCAGCAGAAGCCAATCCAGGCAGCGCCCTGACCTTGGACTGACCTTGGACTTCCAGCTTCCAGAAGCAGGAAGTGAGTTTCTGTCAGTCAAGCCCAGTCTGCAGTACTTTGTCACCGGAGCCCGGGGGGAGTCGCGTGTCCCCCAGGGGCAGCCGAGGGGTTCTGCAGGGAAGCAGGGTGCAGGTGGAGTGTGAACCGAAGCAATGGATGAGGGCCACTGTGAGGGACCACAGGACATTAGCCAACCTCTGTGAGGCGTCTCGTCAAGTAGACCCTCCCTGGGGAGGCAGGGCTGGGTGTGGCTGCTTACGGACAAGAATCGAGTGAGCCTCTGTGAGCTGTCGGGATGCAGCCTGGGGCTGGACTGAATGGGGTCGGTGGGAGCCTGGACCGTGGACACAGGAGGAGGAAATAACTCTTCAAGAGGCTCGGGGACAGCAATGTCAGGGGACCGGGTGTCCCGGGAAGACTGTAAAATTTTGTTTGGTTTTGGGGTCGGGAGCATGTCAACTCTGTGAGACTCTCAAGCCTGCTCTCGTGGAAGAGGGGCCGTGGCGCGTGGCTGAAACATGACGCCTCCTACGAGAGCCAACAGAAAACATATGCCCCCCCGGCTGGGACAGACCTTAAGGAGAGAACATACTGAGAGAACCCCAGATGGCATCAAGGGAACTAGAAGGGATGCTGAGGCACCCAAGGACTCGGTCATCAAACACGCAGCCCCAAAAGGAAGAGAGCAAGAGCTGGTGACGCCCTCACTGAGCAAGAACGGGAACCGTGGATTGGAAGGTGCCGGCAGAAGTCATGCATTCGGGGACGTGGTGCCGCTCTCAGAACTACAGCACGGATGGAGGGAAGGACGGAGAGAAAGGGTTGATGCCGGTCTTCCTTCACCTCCCATCTCCTAGAGGCTCCTGTAGACGGACCCAACCAAAGACAAAGGGCAAGAATGTACAGCAAAGGTGCCAGGCCACAGGGGCGTGGCCTGGGGCCGAGAGCAGAGGGGATCATGGATTTGGGGGATGTTACGGGTGGACTGTGTCTTCCCAAAAAGAGATGTTGAGGTCCTAACCCACACTACCTCAAAGCCCCTCAAAAACAGGGTCCTTACTGATGTACTTAGTTAAAACGAGGTAGTGCTGGAGCAGGTGGGCCCTCATCCAGCATGACCAGTGTCCTTAGGGAAAGATGGATGTGGGCGGCTATAAGCACAGGCAGAACATGGTGGAAAGACATGATTAGAAGGCTGCTTCCAGAAGCCCAGGAGCACCAAGGACGGAAGCTAAGAGAAAGGCAGGGGCAGATTTTCCCCCAGAGTCTCCAGGGAGAACACAGCACTCCAGGCACCTTGACCTTGGATTTATAGCCTCCAGAACTTTGAAACAAGTTTCTGCTATTTTAAAGTGCAGTTTGTGGCACTCTGTGTCCACAGCCTGGGAAGCTACTACAGGGTCATGGGCAGGCTAACAAGCATATTAGTCCAACAGCGATGAGCAAAGCCCCTGATGATGCTGGAAGGTCAGCGGCACAGGCAGTAAGTGAGCTTCCTGGGAAGAAGGAAGGGAGAGGGCAGAGTGTGGGGTGGATGCTGGGAAGGGAATTAAGGGCACTCCCTTCCTTCCACCCCTGCCTTCTCCAGGGTGTGATGGGTGAGGTCATCTGCCCTGGGGAGCCAGGGGAGAACCAGAGGCGTCTACCCGGCAGGGAAGGGAGAGGGAGATTTCTGGAAAAGGACATAATTTCAAGGGTCTGGAGAACCCACCTGCATTAAAAGCCACTCATATGATTGGCACCCATCTACGTGGTCTCAGTGTATTTTTTTTAATGTTTGTTTATTGTTGAGAGAGAGAGAGAAAGAAAGCATGAATGCAGGGGGTGGGGGCAGAGAGAGGGGGAGCCACAGGATCCGAAGCAGGATTCTGAGCTGTCCGCACAGAGCCTGGCGTGGGGCTCAAACCCACAAACCATGAGATCATGACCTGAGCCAAAGTCGGATGCTTAACCAACTGAGCCACCCAGGTACCCCTGGGAGGTTTCTCCACAGCGACTAGCCTGGATGGGAGATGTGTGTATCAACCCCAGGCTGGGGACCTACCGTGTGGACCCCGTGGAGCAGCACTGCCCAGTAGGATTCTCTGTGATGAAGTAAATATTCCCTAAGTCTGCACTGTCCGGTGAGAGAGCCGCCGCCTCAAGTGGCTACTGAATGCTTTCACTGGGGCTGATGCAACTGACCAGCTGAATTTGCTTTATTTTCATGAACGTAAACGGCAATAACCACAGGGGGCTCTTGGCTACCATAATGGATCCAGTACGCAGTAGAGCAGGTGAGGGAAGGCAAGGTCGGTTCGAACTAAGGAGTGCACTCAGGTTACTGGGACTACAGGTCAGAGGCCACGTTGGAGGTCATCCAGGCAACACAGCAGCCCGGAACCATTAGAGTCTTTCTTTATTAAACTTCGCAAAGAGGAAACTGGCACTGGCCTAGAAGCTGGTGGGCAACGCCTTGGGTATTTTTAGGGGTGACAGTTACATTGAAGCGTGAATCCAGGAAAGTATAGTTATTCCTAAAATCATAGTTCTTTTCTCAATTGACACGAGCCGCCATGCCTTCCAGGTATCCTGGGCTTCTGTTACATGTGAGCAGCTTTCTGAAATGTTGACACGCTTCCCAGATGGCCAAGAAGATGTGTCCCAGACAAGTTGCAGGTATAGTATTTTCATGTCGCTTCACTATATCATTGGATCCTTCTCCCAATGTTCAGAAGAAATCCCTTAGGGGGGATAAGATGCCTGTTGGTTAAACTGTATAATAAGTCATTTGCCCTCTCCTGGGCCTTATTAGGCTATAGATACTCAAGAAACAGTGTCTACAGCAATTGCAGGATCAGGAGAAAAATATTTAGCTACACCGCATCATCCGTGAAATTTCTCACCAGTCGTCTCGATGACACAATGCATTTTTGGAGACTTGGCACTTTGCCTCCATACCTGTGCTCCCTCCCCATAAATTCTTGGATCCTGAGTTAGGGGAGCCATGCTCCCTAGGCGTATTCCAGAAAAGCAAGCCGGGACGTGGTCTCCAGGTGGAAAGGGCCCAACCCAGACCTCCAAACTCCCAATTCAGACCTGTTGCACTACATGATGTCACCTCCAAGGCACTCAGATCAAAGCAAAAATACCTTTCAGTCACCCCTCGTCTCAAAATTCCATAAAATTTCCACCATGGTATTTGCTCAGATGCAAGGGGAAAAAAGAACCATCTTATAAACGCCGTACAAAAGAATGCTAGGTACAGAAGAAAAGTAAATGTTGGGAAATCTATACATGCGCCGACAATGGAAAGATGTGTGCGCTGATTCGAATGAGAGCGTCTGATAAACGGTCCCTTTAAAAGAGCAGGACGCAGGGGCGCCTGGTTGGCTTAGTCGGTTAAGCGTCCGAGCTTGGGTCATGATCTCGTGGTTCGTGGGTTCGAGCCCCGCGTCGGGCTCTGTGCTGACTGCCAGCTCAGAGCCTGGAGCCTGTTTCAGAGTCTGTGTCTCCCTCTCTCTCTGACCCTCCCCTGCTCACGCTGTCTCTCTCTCTCTCTCCTAGAAATAAATAAAACGTTTAAAAAAAATTAAAAAATTAAAAAAAATAAAAGAGCAGGACGCATGGCCACGGGTGTGGCTCCGTGACTCACAGGACCCTAGGGGATGATCTGAGCCCCTGGTGCCAGTGACTGGTCATCATAAATCTCCCCTGGGGGGAGGAGGGCGGTGCCAGGTGTTTCCAATGATAAAATTCACAAGATTAATGAAAACTTACCTTACACGATATTTTCCCTGGATTGACAAATACCTGCTAACCCTTTGTTTCCGCAGGCTGTGGTCTCTGCTGGTACCGGTCCCCGGAGCCACCAACTCAGAGCCACGTGGCGCCAGCACCTCAAGGAAAGGGACCCCTCCGTGGATCTTTCCATCCCTCAGTGTTCTAGGTTTGTATTTTCCCATTTATTCAAGCATAAATGATGAAAACAATCCACTCAGAGAACCCTTATTAAGTACTGTTGTCGCGATTCTAATGCAATGGTGCTGATGTCATTTGGAGACTTTTAGAAAACAGTCCCTTTTTGAAAAGCTGGCCTCGCCTCTTGAAGTCTGGGTGTTATCTCAGTAAAATGAGTCTCCCCAGGCGATGTTTTCGGAGGGAGTGGGCTAGTCGACCAGTACACAGGTGACTGAAAGAAACTGCAATATTTCTCTTAAGCCAAACAGCCGTGAGGTTTCTCTTACTAAAGCAACATCCAAAGCTCGCCTTTGGCTCCCGCTGGTAAAAATCAATTTTAGCGCCAGCATGGACAGCGGGGTTGAGTGATTAATGGAGTCATTCTAGAGAGAGTATTTGGTAGCAGAGCTAACACTTTGACGAACTCCAGAGCTAAACAGAAGTACATAACTCGGGCTTGTGAGTTTTGCTCTCAGTAGGAAAGAGAAACCACTCAAAATCATATTTTGTGCGTCCATCTCCTTCTGGAAGTTACCTGCCAGGTGCAAGCATGGAGACGGGTGCGGGAAGCAGCCTGAGGTTAGTACCGAGGCTTCCCCATCATCCGTCTGGAGCAGTACCCCCATCACACAACCTTCCTAGGATGCAGGAGGGCACAGCATTCTCAACTTGGGTTCCATCGTGATGACTGCTACTATTTACAGGTCTGTCCGATGCTCAGCCCCACCGCCTGCCGAGGCTGCTCCCGGCAGAAACACTGTGGGTAATTAGAGAGGGGCCTGCCTCCCCGGGGCTGTCGCTGGTGAGTCGTGGCACGAGTTATGTTGTTTGGTTTTCATTAGGGAACCCGCAGATAGCTGCTTTCAAAATCTCCATGTGCCCTGAGGATGGATGTCTAAGTCTTGGCCAAATTTACGAGAGTAAATTTCATGAACGTGCATTAATCAATCAGCTGGGGCCGAACGAGAGAAGTCTTTGTTCCCTTCAAGGGCCAGGGTCTCATTCATTCATTCCCTGCCCCAGCAGGTAGGTGTGGCTTCTCTGTGTTCTGGGAACGGTTGAGGACGGGAAAACATGAGCAGGAGCAGGACAGTCCCCTGGGTGATGGCTATGTTGCCCTCCTCCCCACGCCCTTTAGGTGAAAAAATACAGCAGACGTTGGAGAACGCGGAAGTGAAACAAAACGCAGACCCATGCTCTTCTGTGTCAGGTGCTCACAGGTAGACACGGTGCCGGATCTTGTCCCTTCTCTGCCACACCGTAGACTGCATCGAGACGGAGCACTGAATGTGCTAAGTGCCCGAGGATTCGCAGTGTGGACAGCTGCCTCCAAAAAGCATGTGGGGTAGATTCTGATTAAGGGCCCTCGAGGAATTCTGCCTCCTCCTGGAAGCCCTCGAGGGCCTGTCAGGCGGGCAAGCTGGGACCCCATCCCTTTGCCTTGCTGGTGGTGTTCCACAAACCCAACTAGCTGACTGCAGGGAATGCTGCCTGCTGACCATCACTTACTCAGGCCCGGGCTAAGACCGAGGGTTACATGAATTGAGTCATCGTAGGTGGGGTCACAAATTTGTTTTTTATTTTCCCCACGGTTAGCAAATTTTGGAAATATGTGAATTCCTCAAATATCATGCACATAACCACAGGGTGGGGTTTTAGAAACTAATCACAAAGGGCTACTAAAATGGAAAAAAACTTGACGTTTGAAATGTTAGAACAAATAACCTCTAGTAAATCTATATAAAGAGAGTGATGGTATGGAAAGAATTCTTCGAGAGGATCAAGAAGACTGCGGTGCGTTCAGCAAGCCGCTGCTGGGGGACTCGGACTAATCGATGGATTCGCGTGGTGACGTCCGAGGCACGTCTGCAGGCACAGGCGTCCCCAGCATGGCCCACGCCTGCCCGTCACAGGCCCTCCCACACCTTCCCTTAGCTGCCCTTCCACGATCGTGTCCAACATTGCAGCAGGAGAGGGAAAAGAGGCAGACGGGGGAGGGGAAGGAGAGCCAGCACGGCCAGACGCGTGCGAGGGCGAGGGGCCGTCGCAGAACATTCTCGATTATTCTCACCACACACTGTGAATGGATACCAGTGTGGAGCCCGTACTCTGGAGGACAGAGTCAAGGCTCAGAAGCGTTTCCATTGTCCAGAGGGAGAATTTGAACCTAGATGTGTCTGATTCCTAAGCTCTGATGGATGCCATCTCTGAACCAGAACATGGAGGAGAGAAAGCAACACACACTTGGCCGACAGAGGATGCCAGCTTCGGGCAATGGGCAGGACTTGCTTCCAGAGCCCAGCTGTGAACTTGGCAGTCCAGCCCAGCGAAATCCGAAATGCAGGTCTGAGTCGTCAAGCTCCTGGCTTCAAAGACTCGAACTGGAGGAATCCAGTGAGGACTGGCCCACTGGTGTCCTGTGGCCCGCCCCAAAGCCAGGGACATTTGGAGAGATGTGACCCAAAGCGCTATGAAGCCATCATTATCTTCTCAATATTGGCCAACTTCTTGGAGCTTGAATTAAAATACAAATGGGTCCACTCATTTTGCATGCTCCCTAATTGAAAGAAGTGTTGCCAGAAAGAGCATTCGACTGCTTATTAAGTCAATGAGCCTCCTCGATTCCCACAATGTTGCCAGGCACCGTGTGAGCCCCCAGAGCTCCAAGGGTGCAGAAGCCGTCTCCTCAGCAAGACCGCCTCCTGGAACATGACCGAAAGGGAAGCTGCTGGCCATAGAGAAACTCGCAAACACTCTGCTTGCTGACCATTCAAACATATGAATGTTTTCTGATCAAGTAGCCAAAGGAAGGCACTGCACGTAAGTGAATAGCTCATTATAGAAATGACTCTCCGCTGAACTGTTGAAGCAAAGCCTCGCTATAGGATCAGAGATGTGACAGGAAGCTTGGCCTCCTTTCAATAAAGGAGCTTCACAAAGTAGCACAGCCTCTGATTGGCCTCCCCTAAAAAACAATATCAAGTTTCATACAGTTCAGGGTTTTACACCAAAAATAAGCCACGCGGTTTGGGGTTTCCGCCTTCCTCGCCGACCCTACCTTTATGGCAGCCATCCATCTTCTAAGAATAAGCCTTCCATCCATACGGAGATCAATATTTTTATACGCCGCCCCGAAGAAGAATGAATCGTCATTTTGACACCCTTAGAGTCACCTTAGAAGACCAAATCTAGCTCTCAGAAAGAAAGGAAGGGACGTAGAGGTACTTCGCTTAGTTTTAAACCTACTTCATCTTTCCTCCCCTTTGGAACCCCAAAGGTCCAATTTACTATCTTCAAATACTACTGGATTGCAGTCATGTTCGGCCTTCGGAAAACTTCTGACTGCGGCAAACTCTGTAAAATAAGCCTGGATTTCATCAGGGGTATCTGCTCTTGGAAACGAAGCCTCAAGGACTTATGCTCAAACCCATAGCTCGGAGAGGAAGCAGGAGAAATGCAATGCCTTTGTAACTTGGGTTTGGGTCTCTGGCAGGGCCGGGGCTTGCTCTGGACCACTGGGCTTGCTCTGGACCACTGTCCACGGGGTCCCTGATACAGTCTGCTGAGACCCAGCCCTTCTTCTGGGTGCAGCCTGGGTGGGGGTGGGGCGGCCTCAGAGCCAGCCAGCCTTCGGTTCAGATGCTGGCCTCCTCCGTTTCCTCTCCCTGTGCCAGCGCCTTTATGCACGAAGCAGGGGTGATGAAAGCCCCCCTCCAAAGCCCAGATCGGGACCCAGTGAGAGGTTCAGCCCAGAGCTGAACACGTAGACTGGAGTGGGTGCCTCTCACCTGCTGCCAAGGGCTCAGACCTCAGACGGCAGCGGGCTGTGCCCGCTCCATGGTCTCCGGTGGCCACTCCCGGGGCATTCACGGCCGGGGCTGCTGAAACACCCAACGCTTCAGCGAAACTGCCAGGAACTCCCGCTTGCGTGTGCTAAGAACACAGGAGCCTTTCTGTTTTTGTTTTTCAGTCGTGTAGGCTTCATCCCATGTGTGAGTCAAAACACATGGAGAAACTTCTTGCCCTTTGGCACAGAGAAAAGGAAATCCACACACACAGTTTTGTATCTTAGTTTTCAAGTCTTGGAGCAAGAACCCATTCAACATTGTGGGAAGACCGAGTCCAAAGATGCCTCCTGCTACGATGAGCATCTGTGGGCTCCGGGGGCCTATCTCCCTGCTCTCACTTCTGCACGCGGCCACGGACGAGCATGCACCAGACCTCCTTTGAATCTGTTTAAACTCATCATGCTCCTGCTTTCATTGCCTCTGGGTTTTTTTAAGTTTATTTATTTTGAGAGAGAGAGAGAGAGAGAGAGAGAGAGCAGGGGAGGAGCAGAGAGAGAGAAAGAGAGAGAGAGAGAGAGAGAGAGAATCACCAGCAGACTCCACGCTGTCAGCACAGACTCTGACGTGGGGCTCAATCCCATGAACCGTGAGATCACGACCTGTGCCGAGATCATGACTGAGACACCCAGCCCCCCACCCCGTGCCTCTGTTACCTCCCCCTATAAGCAACACAATGGAGGGCGAAGCTCACAGTGTTGGTCGGCCACTCGGTCATGTCTGTTCCACAGCTGTGCACTGAGCAAGCGGCCCAGAGCCAGGCTCAGTGAGCAGAGATGATTTCCTGGTCCATGGCCCTCGCGTCTCATTGGGGAGACAGGAAGTGAAGGCAGGAAGGTCACAGCTCGAGAGAAGCCTGAGGGACGAGGAACTTGTGCTGACTGCGCCTGCCCCGAGGGCATATGTTACCAGGCTTTGTGCATGCAGTTCCTAAGCTTGCTCTGACTTAATCCTCAAAACAAGCCCACAAAGAAGACCCCTCCAAGATTCCCATATTGTATTCATAGAAACTGAAGCTCTGAGAAGGTAGGTAACTTTCCCAAAGCCACACAGCAGTAAGTGGGGAATAAAACCCAGATCAGATCTACTAGAGAAAAGTTCAAGTCTTTGACAATTTCTTTTATATGCTACTTGTTTCACCTCTGACCTCTGAGTTGCCATCTGCACCTTTTTCTGGCTTGTCTGCTACTGAAAGTCACCTTGAGAGTCGGGGGCAGGAGGTAAAAAAGAAATACGCCTTGGTGAAATATTATTAGTATACTCCTGAGTTTTCCATACAAGGAAGAACTTGGTGAGCTGAGTGAGCGTAAGTCTTATGCTTTAAGCAACGTTGAAAGTTAATTTGAGGACGAGATATAGTCACTCATTAAATGTAACTTATTTAATTGACTTTCAGATTCTTTTGTGCAGCCACGCTTAACCACATGAGATCCGTCCAGGGGGCATGGAGCCCCTCCTAGCCTGGCTCCCACTCGCCGTGGGCCCGCCCAGTACAGGGTGCTGGTGCCAAGGCCTTCTGGTTCCACCAGAATCACCAGTCACTGGAGCTTCATTCCACGAGTGTTGGACAGCCCTGATTTTCTCAGGTCACTCTGTCCCACACAATGGTTGCGTCCATGATATTGGAATTGGCGGCTGGGCCTGGCACTCAAGTTCCCATTGCTCAAGCCCCGCTGTGCCGCCTGACTGCCTTCCTGGTTACGGAGAGGGGGCGCCTGGGTGGGGGCGCCTGGGGGGCTCAGTTAAGTGTCCAACTCTTGATTTCAGCTCAGGTCATGATCTCACAGTTCCTGAGCTCGAGCCCCGCTTTGGGCTCCACGCTGACAGTGCATGGCCTGCTTGGGATCCTCTCTCCCTCTCCCTTTCCCTGCTCATCTCTTTCAAAATAAATAAACTTAAAAAAAAAAAAAAGAGGTATTTTGTGGATCGGTTCTAATCCATGGCCTCGGGCTCTTCCTAAAGTCATTTTAAATGGGTCCACACACTATTCCAATGTCTACCATGACTTGATTCTTCATGTGATGTTGAACACATATCACATTTCCCAGGATGGGTGGAAACGTGTGGCATTAAGCATTTTCCCAGACGCTGTACAAGCCGAGGGTGAATAAGCATTCATGGAGGAGCTCATGTTCTCCTGCTACCTCCCAAGGGAGAGCTGTGAATTCAGCAGCCCAGGGCAGTGCCTCTGGGGGAGATGCGTTCCCGGCACTCTCCATCAGTGCAAGCCCCTGGGGTGAAGTGACTTCCCCTAGGGCCATCTTTCCCAGCCCTCGAGAAGCGTCACTACTCCATCTAGGTCTGTCCTGAGACCACACTTTCCCAGATGCTCACCTGCGGGAAGGTGGGGGTGGGGGGGAGCCTGAGGACAGATTTGTGCCACCACGCACTCTTCTCTCCTCTTTGTCTCCGGGATGCTCAGACTTCAGTCAGAAGTGGGGCTCTGCGGCCGCTAAAATGCTCTCATGGGCATGCGAGGCCAAGGGTGAACATGATCACCCGGAAACTTCTAAAGAGTGTGAATCGTGGGGTCCACCCTGGAGCTCCTAAAGCGAAACACCCACGGCTGGGCCCCGGGAATCACTTTTGCTTCAAATCCTTCCCAGGGCGCATCCTTGCAGCCAGGTTCAATGTCGGCACTGCGGGCCAGAAACACAAGTTCGGCAAGGAACGAGCTCCATGGCCAACAGCCACAAGGTTTCTTTGCTCTGGGGCTTCTCGAGCCTCGGATTTTCCCAGGTGCAAAGGCAGCGCGCCTTAACCCTGTCTGCGCACAGGAACTTCTTTCCTGGGCGCCACTCCAGGACTCCAGCGGGCGGGGCACCCCCGGGGGACAGAGGAGCCGCATCCCCTCCAGTCACCATCCTCAATGTCGGCCCAGCCCCGGCGGCCGGGAGTGGAACCCGGCTGAGATCTGTGAGCCCCAAGCCAGTCCCAACGGGCTGGCCTCCACCAGGACACTTACACTCGCTGTGTCACTTAACCCCCATAAAACACAGCCGCCTGAAGCCCAGTGTTACATCCTGAGAACGCAGAGCCTGTAACCTGCGGCCATCGAGCCCGAATGCTCAGGGCTGGTGACGAAACGGGGCCAGGACCAGGCAGGGCCAGCCGAGCCTGAGCGATCCAGAGATGACGAATTGATTAAGTCAGCCCACAGGCAGGCCACCGGCGGCCACACCTAATTACTCACTGGCCACTTGAGGCCTGTCTGCTTGGATTCTCCCTGCGTGGGTCACTCACCCTGCTCGGGCGGCTGGGGTGGGCTTCCTCCTCCAGCACACATGCCACGCGGCGGCCCCAGATGGCGGGGCCCCTTCCCTTCGCACCACTGCCTCTGGTGTCCCCACTGGGCCGATGTTAACCCCTGAGTGCTAACTAGCAAGGAGATGTCTGGGGCCGCAAGATTCAACACGGGCCCCCGGAGAAATAACATGAAGCTTTAGCCATGATGTGACATGCGTTGGAATGTATTAAAAGAAAACAGACAAGAAAAATACAGAGTGCAAGGGGGGGGTGTGGGTGCCCCTACATCCATCCCCCCCTTGGCAGGAGACTTGGTCAGGTTCAAGGAAAGGACTCACTCACTCAGCCGGCGTTCAGCCAAGAGCAAGGAGACCACGCCAGCCACCGAGGGAGAGAATGGAGCACGTGGGCCTCTGTCAAAGGTGCTGACAGCAGTAAAGCCATTCGAGGACAAGGGCGTAGCCCAGCGGTCACCATGAGGGAGGGGACAGCGCCCCTAGAGCCTGAGGGGCCCTGGAGGATGGGCTCCTGAGCAGGAGAAGCTTGAGGCCAGGCACCGCCAGTGCAAACCAGAACCCCTGCAGGGATGCTGGCGGGAGCAGGGAGGGAGAGGACGCCCGCTGTCCTGCGGGGACCGTCCCCTGGCCAGCGAGCGGGCGGCCCTGGAGCGCACAGCACGCGGGAGAAGAAGATGGGCGCGTGTATGCGGGATGAGCTGGTTGGACAGAGACCAGGTAAGGGGCCAAGCGACAGAAAGGAATCCCTAGGAAGGGATGAAAGCGAGATGACGGCCCTCGTGGGACAGATGATGGGCGTGTGGCTGCCCACGGCGTGGGGAGGGCGTGAGCTCCCCGTGGAGCACAGCAGGCAGCTAGACTGCCCACCCCCCAGCACTCTGGAGCCGTCAGGGTACCACGGGGAGAGGAAACCTGAACACAGGAAGTTCAATATCAAGGGGCATCAACTACGGCAAGGGCTCACGGGCGTGTCTCCCCAAACCCTCACTACAAAGGCCGTAGAGAGAATTAAAATAACTGTCCTTTACTTTGTATCTTCCCAACCCCGCAATGAAATCAGAAGTCCTGCAGAGAGAGACAGAGAGAGAGAGACCAACGAAAAACAAACTTCCTGGCACCACGAACCCCAGAAACCCTTAGAGCCTTAGACATTTGAGCTACTAGGTGCCCATGAGAGGGCGGGGCGTGACTCAGTGGCGCTGTTGCGAGAGCCAGCTCATACCGCTTTGCACGAGTTCGATCAGTTATCGAACACAGCCGCGGTCAAACTTAAACTATATGAACTTCAGTTAAACACACCGTATGAAAAACAGGAACGCGTCACCTCCTGAGTCTTCTGACACATTTTACCCCTTCCCGTGCTCTTGAGGTGACCTATGCGGTTGCCTCTACCCACTGGGGGCACCATGGAAGGGAGTGCCACGGAGCCTCTCGCCTCTACTCTGCATTCAGGGGCGTCCCATGGGGGGCGGGATATTGAGCCCCCAGAGTCAACAGATTCTAGAAATCAGGACTTTTTTTCTTTCCTGGAGGGAGCCAGCTGTCGAGCATTTGCCAAGAAGGCAGCGAATGAATCTGAAAACATTGCGACCTTAGACCCTCGAATCCCACCCCACTCCCCCACCCCCCTACCTCCCCTTCACAGTCCAGAGACCACCCTTCCCCCAGGGAGCAAAGTGGCTGCATCCTGCAGAGAAACTCAGTCAGAGCCTGGGCTCTGGGGCTTCAGGCAAAGCAGCCGGTGGTGAAAGGCAAAGGCCGAATTTGGGGCAATTAAGCAAAAGTCACGCGGCTGGGGGACCCGACCCCTTGCTCCCCTTGCAGAATGCCACAAGTCAGGGTCACCCCTCCCTCCCAGACACATGGAAGGATCTGGGGAAAGACATCCGCCTGTGGAAAAAACACCCGGCACTGACATTCAGGTGTCCGACGTGAAGCATCTTGGGCAGACACTTCTTCTGCGAGGTTCCCGGCCACCAGGGCCTCTCCTCAACACGCAGCCCTGCCCTCCGGGTTTGCAGCACCTCACCGTGAACCGTGAATAGATCGCGAAAGATCTGCAGCTGTTTGAGTAAAACCCTGATGTGAAAGACAGAATCCAAAACGTGCAAACAGGGAAACCGGAGGAGAAAGCTCGGCTGGAGCCAGGCCGACGCAAGCCGTGTGCGTGCAGGGCCAGGTGCGGAACGAGGAGCCGGGCTGACCCTGCGCACCCCTGTGTGCCCACTCCGTTCGTGCGGGAACACCCCCGCGGGGGGCTGGCTCGTGTCCCCTAAATAACACGCCCGCCCAGCACGCGAATAGGGGCTTAGTCGAGAAGGGTCTTTGCAGACATCACTAAGGGTCCTAAATCCAATGACAGGGGTCCTTGAAAGAACAGGAGACACACATGCAGAGAAAAGAAAGCCGGGTGAAGCCAGAGGCCAAGGCTGGAGTCACGCAGCCCCGGGCCAATGACAGCCTGGAGTCCCAGAAGTGGAAGGGCCGGAGCTGATTGTCCTCAGATCCTTCGGGAGGAATGAGCCCCGTCCACGCCTTGATTTCAGACTTCCGGCCTCCAGAAGTGCGAGGCAGTGAACTTCTGGGGTCGTAGTGTCCCCAGTTTACGGCAGTCTGTCACAACGGCCCTAGCAAACAGCCGTCCCATCGTCCCCGGGGAAGCCGCGTGCACATGCACGTGGGGGTGGGGTGGGGCTTGCACGGGACGGCAGTGTGCTGAGCTACATTCAGATCCCAGGTCCACCGCTGGGGGCCAGGCTGGCAGAGCCCCCACCCCATTCCCTCTTCCAGAAAGGGGATGTATACCCACCTGAGGCCAGCCCCCTGGTGGCACGTGGCTGTCTTTCCATTTCTGCCGCTGAATTTCGAAAACGTACCGTACATGAGGCCAGGCCGTAAGTGCTTAATAAGTGCTGCTGTTTCATTCATGACACCCTGTCGGTTATGGACTGAATGATTATTTGTGTCCCTCCACCAAAATCCACATATCGAAGCTCTAACCCCCTTGCCCAGTGTCATCATGCCGGATTTGAAGAGGGGAAGTCTAAGGAAGTGATTCAGGTTAAGTGAGGTCATGGGGACGGAGCCCCCATGTCTGGTAGGATTAGTGTCCTACAGAGAGGTGCCAAGAGTTTACTTCTGCCGTGTGCTCACAGAGAAGGTGAGGTGAGCGCACAGCGAGGTGGGAGCACCCCACAAACCGGGAGCAGCCGCAGGATGAAGACCCCCTGCCCAGCCCCGCATCAGCCTGCAGTAGGAGCCACCAAGCAGGACACGGAGAGGAATTCAGCTGCAGAGAACTGCCCATTCGTTTTGGAAACAAGGGTCCATCCCGCAGCCGGCGAGAGTGCAGCGCAGACCCCTCGAAGCCTCTCTGGCCACTCCCCCACTTTTGTCCTGAAGCCTCACTTCCTGCCCTCAGGGTGGGGATGGCCATTAGGACCTTTACTTCCCAATTTAGAAAAAAAAACGTTCCCGTCACCCCGCGATGAATGCTGTCAGTGTTCATTAACTCGCAGCCACCGCTCAGACGCCTTCACGTTCCCCGAGCACACGGACTTTTAACAGGGACCGCATCCTGGCAACCCTCCTGAAGGCTGCTGTCCCCAGCGTGTGCCCTGGGCCTGCCCACCAGAGCCCGACCGTCCTCAGGCTGGACAGGAGGGCCCCTTCTTTGTATGCCTTCCCTGATTCCTTCACTCCCTCCGGTCGGCTCTGAATATTTCCAGAAAAGGCGGCCCGGATCCTTCTCCCCACGTTGGCCCATAACGATTTCTCCAGGTCTCCATTGTCCATCTCCCCGTCCAGGCTGGGAGCCTATCAAAAGGAAAAACAAAGCCCCGGGCATCTCTGACATGTGTTTAAAGGCCAGCACAGTGCCTGGCACACAGTAGGCACTCCGCAAAGCTCGCCCGAACCCGCGATCGAATGAACAACTGCACGGCTGGATGAATACGTTAACGGGAACAAGCGTGGAATAAATTGCAGAGAAAGACACCCATCGGAGGCACAGCTGGGCAACTGACGACTTTTCATTTACCCTTCAGGCTCCACACGGAATTCAAATTCTCATTACGGCCCCGCATAAAACACAATCCGCACTTTCAACGAGGACCCTGAGAAATGCGGCGGTGGGGAAAGCTTTAATGCACTCTTCCTATTGATTACAGCTCCAGAAAGAAAAGTGGGGGGGGGTGATGAAAAGATTAGCTTCAAACACTTTCATGTGAACAGCTAAAAGGAAGCAAATCCAGCTCGGGAGCGCGAAGCCCCGGGCTTTCAGACACACCACGGCCACCGCCACGACATGTTTGCGGCTCGCCCCACGGCACGTTGCCCTGCCAACATACATTCTGAGTCACCCAAGCAGATGTAATGCCATTGCCACAATGACTCCCTCTTTGCTTTTTCTTCTCAAACTTGTTAAAGGGAAGATTCCGACCTACCTAGGAAATGCGTTTAATCAGTTTCGTTCCGGAAATAACTATGGAAATTCAGATTTTTCCATTCTCTTGCTTCTGAGCATCCTATGGGGGCAAATGGCTGAGGATCGCCGCTCCTCTTCCCCCACCCCGTCGGGAGGAATGACGTGACTGGCAGCCCTTCCCAATCCCACCCCCCATGGAAAGGTCTGAGCGAATAAGCACATGAAAGGCGAACAAAAATGAAGCTTTTGAGAAAAAGAAGAAAAACATCAAAATTGCCCATCACTCCCCACATACCCATCAGATGGCCATCCCCTCCTTGGGCAAGAGCTGTACCTGGCCCTTTGTCTCGGTCCTTGGCAAGCAGGGTCCCGGGAAATCTAGACGGAGGTCATGTGTACCGTGACATAGGGCTGCACACAAGTGACCGGAAGCCCACTGGTGGATGTCAGACAAGCTTGAGACATGTCTCGGAGTCACGGAGGCCTGGTGCACAGGTCTTCCCCAGCTTACCACGGGGCGACATCCGCATGAACTGAAACATCAACGCAAATACAAACTGCCTACGGTAAGTGAGCTCGTTTCCTTTCCCGCCTGACGCAAACTACTATCCTTCCTCACCGAACGCGGTTGGTGTCCAGATCTGGGGCCCCTGGCAGGTGCTGCGTATCTGTGCACCATCAGGGACATAAGGAGCTTCCCTGGGAGCTCCGGGACAAGGGGGAGGAAGTGCTCGGTAACACTGGCAGCGCGTTTCAAGCCTTTGACCCTCCCGCCCCCGCGGAAACCGTTAGTCACCCTGGATGCAATGAACCTGCAGAGCCGGGCATCCACCAGGGACATCCCTGGGGCTTAGGGGCGAAGTCAAACCCCCAGGTGGGGGACTCTGGGTCCCATCTGCCCTCATCAGCCAATGCACTGGACCCCATGCGGCGCACATCCACAGCTAATGTGTTCCCCGGATCTGAGATACGGGGCTCAGCATGGATGGAGAGTCGCCTGGACCCAGCGAGGCAAGCCCAGTGAAGCAGAACTTCCACATGTCCATTAAACAGACCACATCCTCGAGCCGCACCCTCCTGGGGAGCCCTCCAGAAGCAGGAAGGCTGGTGATTTTAAATTTCTTGTTAGCCAGTAAGAGAGCCGAACAGAAATGTCCCTGGGGTCTCTGCCCAGGCCGCCCGGAGTCTACTGGGAGGGCTCAAGTCCATTCTCCAGAGGACATTATTCTGGTGTTGATGCATTGACCCAAATGGAAAGCATTCACTGAGGACTCGCTGACGGAGGCTATCATTCACTCAGGGCCTCTGGGGTGTGCCCGTCGCAGGCTCAGACGGAGGGAGAAGACCAGGAAAGCCTTCCCCTCTCTCCAGTGGGGTGGGGGCCCCAACCACACCCCACCCTCTGCCGGGGCCCCAGCTACCTTTCCTCGGGTTCACATGCCATCATCCGCTGAACTACTCACAACTCACTACTGTCTCCCAGGACTGGCATTTTCAAAGATCTTTCCATCGGAAAGGATGCCAAAGGAATGGACCTCAAAAGGTAGAAATTTCAGTGTCAGGCTCTCCGGACTCTTGAGTTTCAGGAGAGCCAGGGCTTCTGCCCAAAAACCTTCTCCCCCACCCCGCCGGTACCCCCCAGCCCACCTCGTAACCAAAACCTGGCACACAACTTCTCCCAACTCCACATCCACACCCATGTGGGTGGGGCAGGAGTTCTTTAATATTAACTGATTATCCCCCCCACCAAGTTCTGTACCCCCTGACCTGTGCCTCCATCACCCACTGGCAGAGACAGTCCGGTCACTGGAGCATCCCTGAGATGGAGTTTGCGCACCAGAAACCCCACAGGGCTCTGAGGCACCGTGTCCTGGGCTCATGGAAAGCCACACAAAGCAGAACGTGCTGCATCGTTAAGTCTAGAGTCGGCTCAGGATCTGCCCACCTTCCCTCAGGCCCTCCGTGCCAGAGGCAGCAGCTGGAGGATTCTCGTGGGGCTAAGGGTAGTGTGAATACAGAAAAGGGTGCACTGAGCACAGAGCACTCTGGGTCTCTCTTTCTCTCTGTCCCTCCCCTGCTCACGTTCACTAGCCTCTCTCTCAAAAATAAACATTAAAAAAAATTTAATAACCAGAAACTTAGTAGGGAAGCGTCAATGGGCTGTGTGACATGTGGCTCTGGGGGCACACACCAAGACACATAGTCCTAGGCCCCAGACAATTCTGGGCTGACAGCAGGCAAGAATCTTCCGGCACCGCCGAGGCCTTAACAGCTGCACTGACCAGTCGTCCCCCAGTCATCTCCTCTCCCGCAAATATACTACATGACCTTAAAAAAAAAAAAGCACTGAAATGTTTTTCCTTTTATGTCACTGCCTCCAGGGTAACCCCCGGGGTTTTGCTTTATGGTAGAGCTCTTGTTTTACACATATTAGGCCAACCCAACATGCAGCATACGTGTATTATTATTATCACACACACCACCTAAATGCCACACACACTTTTAAAACACAGACTCCAGTGCTTTTTTAGGAAAAAAAAATCTTTATTAAAAAAAATAATAACTTACAAACAGAGAGAACTTTCTGGAACAAGACTGCTCGCTTTGCACACAGCGTCACAGCCTGGGACAGTGGTGCTTTGTTTCTCTTTTTTTCACGTAATTTTACAATACCAGTAAGATCACAAAACGCGTGACGGGGTCGTTTTTCGTTCCACATCCCGTGCCGGTACAAAGCACCACACAGATATAAAATTGTCGTAAATAAAGCCTTTGCGCCAAGACTGGCGTATATTTATAGATTTATAGATATATCATTTCAAACCAGCTAACAAGTAATGTCATCCTTAGTCAAAACGGAAATCAAACTAGTCTTCAAACTACCACACTCTGAATACATGTCAGCGTTATGCCTCCCATACGATATTTAAAATATATTTAAACTTTCAAAGACATTTATCAGGTACATCAATAGTGAGAAAATAAAGTCTTAAAATTTAAATACAAGTCACCATAGAAAACCTTCGGGGAACACGGAAAGTCCTACTTTACAGAAATACAGGCAAGCCTGTCCCCGCGGCTGGCTTGGTCACACAGTGCAGCCCTGGGTGAGGCGACACCCTCAGGGTGCACGGCTGAGGTGGCCCGAGAAAGGGGGTCGGGGTGAACCATGGCGCACGCTCCCCTCTTCCCGCTACTCGGGCGTCCAGTCGCGAGGCCACCGCGCCAAACTCTCAGAAAAGAACGCATCCCAGTGCCGCATGGAAAACAAGCACATCTGTCCCCGAGACCCTGCCGAGGGCGCATCACTTGGTGTTTTGCTCCAAGGCCGAGTACTCCGTCTCGGACAGCCTGGAGGCGTCGATGAGTTTGGTGAGGCCAGTTTTGGCCGAGTACTTAAAAATGAAGGCCTTCATGAGCTCGTACCTGTAGTTACGGTTGATGAAGCTGTAGAGCACGGGGTTGACGCAGCAGTGCACCAGCGACAGACACTGCGTGACGTGCAGAGCCGTGAACAGGAAGTTCTCCAGCTGGCAGGTGAAGGGGATGTAGTGGAGGATGGAGAAGATGTCCAGGAGCACCGCCACGTGGTACGGGAGCCAGCACACGAGGAAGACCACCACGTAGGAGAAGATGATTTTCCGGCTGCTCTGCTTCTCCTGGTCGCTGGAGGCCGAGATGGCGCGGGCCAGCAGGCAGTAGAAGATGGCAATGACGCAGGAGGGCACGGCGAAGCCCAGGACGACCGACACCAGCTCCATGCTGATGAGCCACTCCTTGACGCTGTGCTCGGGGTAGAAGGAGCGGCAGTAAGTCTCATTGTTGGACGCCGACGTGACGGTCTTCAGGTAGTAGGTGTCGGGCAGGGACACGCAGAAGGCCAGCAGCCACACCAGCACGCAGACGGTGCGGCGAACCGCCTTCTTCCTGCGGCTGGACGTGCCGGCAAAGTAGGTGATGGAGAGGTAGCGGTCCACGCTCATGCAGGTCAGGAAGAAGATGCTGCCGAACAGGTTGATGGAGAAGATGAGGTGCGTGATCTTGCACGTGAGCTCTCCCATGGGCCACTGGTTGTGCTGCACGAGGCTGACCACCCAGACGGGGATGGTGACCACCACCCACAGGTCGGCGACGGCCAGGTTGAGGATGTAGCAGTGCGTGTCGTAGCCGGTGGTCTTGGCCTGGATGGTCACCCAGACCACCACGGAGTTGGCGATCATGCCGATCACGAAGATGAAGATATAAATGAAGGACAGCGTGTACAGCAGGACGCTTTTGTTGGGCATGCTGGGGCACAGCACCGTGTCCACGACAATGCAGTCGCTGCCGTTGCAGGGCCAGCCAATGTCGGAGAAGTTCCCCGGCTCCAAGTCATCGAAGAGGTGCAGATCCATGGTGCTGAGCGCGGGAAGCAAACGGCCTGCACAGAAACCACACGGAAAAAGAGGGAACAGAAAAGCAGCCTCGTTAGGAAACTCCGGAGCGCCAGTCCACGTGCTCTTCCGGCGCACGCGTGCTCGGCTGTCCCGCTTCGGCTCCGTGGCCTCTTCCCCAAGAAAGGAGAAAAGCAAACAGCCACACACTCTGCACCACCGAATAAAACCTACCTGGAATCTAAACCCGACAAAGAGAGCGTGTGCTATCTCTGTCTTTTCATGCTGTGCCCAGGGTGTGAAATCGGCACGCTCCGGGGGCCAGCCAGGCGTCTGACAGCCAAGGCGACGCTGACGGCCAAGGCGACGCTGACGGCTCGCTCATTCTTAGCAGAGGACAGTAGAGCCATTTTCCCCATGTCCCGAAGAATGCAGAGCCCATCAGTTCCTGGCACTGCTGAGTGACAACTGTCCTGCTCTGGGGCCTTAACAAGAGGGCTGCACATTCCCACCCACGGGCATCAAAAATGTGACTTGGTGCTTCTGACCTTCCGGCCACACGTGTGCGTGTGAGCCTGGGTCTTAGGTCGCCTTCGCTCTGCGGTCCTGATGACCACTAAGCACAAGGCGTCCTGCAGCTCATGTGCTTGGGTGCACCCGCACCCACCGGCTTTGCCGCGGGCTTTTCAACTAAGGGCAACCACCCAGCTGTGTTCCTTTCTTTTACTGATCCAACAACTGCTTCAAGAGAGGCTTGTGTCAAGACCCGGAGCACAAAAGTCACCACCTGTCACGCTTCTGGAGGGACAGACAACCGTCTCCACCTTCTTCCCTAATGACCCGGGAATTGTCACCAATTTCACCATTTTCATCCACAGAGGAATCCGCTCCCAAGTTCCACGGTGCCTCCTCGAAATGCAGCAGCTATGAAGGGACTGTCTTCTATGGCTGACCCCCTCCCCCAGCCTGAGGGCGCTGAGGTCCCCCCAGGACCCGGCCAGGGACAACGGCCCCACTGTGTGACCCTGGGAACAAGGGCCACCTGCTGAGTTATCTAGCAGAGCAAGGTGTTTGCGCTTCCTTTCCACATGTCACAGGTAATGACCCACCTCGAGTCGAGCCTCCGTGCCAAGTTAATTCGCAACGGGCTCCAGGTCACCAAGATCTCCCTGGAGGATGCACAGGTCAGTGCCCAGGTGGCTACGCTCCCGGCATGAGCTGGGACCCATCCCAAGACCAGACCTTCCTGGGTTGGCATCCTGACTCTCCCCTCACGGGGGCTAACTTGCTTCCGCTGTACTGTCAGGACACCTGAGGGCCCCGTGCGGAACGAGCCCAGAGGACGGGCTCTGCAAAACCCCACCCCACCCCTCCACCCTGCCCCAACCCTCCAGCGAAGATCACAGCCTCCCTTCCCTCTTGCTCCACGCTTGAAACTAACTCTTACTGCTACGTAACTGTCTGTCGCTGCCTGGAAGGGAAGACAAGGCGAACAGAGGCGGGCGGTGTGACTGGCTCATGTTCAGGATACATGAACCGAGTCTGACCAATGAGACATTCCGCTGCCTCCCAGGACCGACCAGTTCCTCCGCCCCAAAACCCACAGCAGGTGGGTCTCAGCAGAAATCACTAGCAGATTTTGGGGCACTTCCCCTCTGCGGGGTGAAAGCGCCCACCGGTCCCTCTCCCGGTGACCCACCCGGGGCCCCGTGTCCCCGCTGCTGAGGGGAGAAGGCTGGGCCTCCCGTGAGGCGCCTGCAGTGGCAGGGCCCATAGCCGGGAAGCCTGGCGGTCCCCGGAGCACCCCCCCCAGGAGGGTCCCCCTGCCCTGAGACCAGCAACTCGTGCACAAGCACAGCAGGGCACCCTGGGAGACTCAGCACAACCACGTTCTAGACAGAGAGACTCCTCACGTGACGGGACTCTGGACCACCCTGGCTTGAAGGCTCTGACAGCACCTGGGGCAGCAGGGGACGCCCTTGAGGACCCACCGGGCTGGCCTTGGGGCGGGCAGCCAGCCCCGGATGGTGCTTTGAAGCCACTACCGCCCCGGCCCCCTGGCCACTAACCTGCCTGGGGCTGACCCTCCCCTCCCCGGCCCCTGAAGCCCCCGTTCCCAGCGAAGAACGAACATTCTGGCTTTGCTTCCCTCCTGGTTCCAATGCGGTGGCCCCCTCTCCCTGCCCCCTCCATGTCCTTAAAGCGAAACACATCTGCAGCACGGCCCAGTTTATAAGGTGCTTTCGCCTCATGGCCTCACTGGACCCCAGAGCCCCTGCAAAGCGGAGGAGCCCTGCTGGAGGGCGGAGGCGGGCGGGAGTCCGGGGGGGGGGCGCCCTCCTCTGCCCTCACCGCCACAGCCCTGCATGGCCTCTGCACACACAGCCCCGGAGCCCAGCATCCGGGCCGTCCACGGGGGCTGGAAAGGAAGGAACGCGCCCCAGCCTCGGTCACTGTGACGGGGTCCAAGCCCCCTCACCTCTCTGCTCACCACGAGGAGACAGGGAGCCAGCTCGGGCTCCCGTGCCACCCAGTGGGCGGGTGCTGGGCGCTAGTCGGTGTGCAGGGCTGTACCGCATAGGACAGGGGTACGCGAGAAGTCACCGCCTCTCACATCCTAGCCTTTGGGACCCTCTGGGGCTCCTGCCTGGGCCGGAGAGGGCGCGGGCCGCTCCCTGGTTTCTGCCTCTGCCCTCCGGGCAATGAAAACCAGGACTGGTGATCACGGGCCCTCCAAGCCAGAAATGGCACCTGTCTGGGGGCCCCACCACCCCACCCACACATCCTCTCCCGTCCCTTCCGGGAGGACCCTTCCAGCAACGGTTGATGGGCTGAAGGGCACAGCTGAGGTTTCGAGGCCCCCGGCTAGAGCGAGAAAGCCAGCTGGCCTACCCATCACCAATCATCCACCACCACTCGGCCCAGGAGCCCTGTGCCCTGACCACCCCCCTCCAGGGACCCACAGGCACCCCCGCCCAGGGCAGGAGGCTCCAGCGGCCAAGAGGAGGAGGGAGGCACCGAGAGCAGATGAAGCGAACTAGGAATCAAGCCTCCACAAATCTAAGTGGGGCCTCAGGAGGGCAAACCCCCCCCAACAGCTTAGCCTCTCGTCATTGCGGTAGTTCGCATGCATTTGGCTTTGGAAACAATCAAGGGCCGTTTCCGGAAGAGAAAAGGATCTGACAACGACAATATGCATTTTCCGCCAAAGGCGGTCTGCCCCGGGCCCGACCTGGGAAAAGCTGGAGGTCACCGCAGCCGGTACACTGACACACAGGCCACATTCTGCGTGAACCGGGAAGGATTCGCATTCCCCGTCTAGGCAGTCAGGCCTCTGAGCCAGAGCCTCTGGGAGGTCTCTTCATGTTGGGGGGCAGCGGAGGGCCGATGACCACGGGACCTGGAGGAGGGCCCCGTCTTTGATTTTACAGGGTCACACATTTCTCCTCTCGAAAGATTCACGAGTCCCCAACTGTACAAGCGTGTTTACTGAAGCACTATTAATTCGCAAAAAAATCGGAGACAGCATAGACATCCACCAGCAGGGGGCTGGTTTGCCGAAGTGTGAGGTATCCCCCGTGTGAAATATAACATAAGAAAAACAAAGGGGACCTTCCTTTAGGAACACGGAAAGGTAGAACGTTCCGCAAGTGAAAAGCAACGTGCCAATACATACGCATCGCATAATCTCATTTAAGAACAAGAGCAAAAAGCAGGTGTGTTTTTACATGTAAATACATGTGCACAAAGGGCACGGGGAAAAGATCTGCAAGAAGGTATAAAAACCCTGGGCAGGCGGTGTGGGGCGAGGGGACAGAGGGGGAGCCTGTCGAGCTGACTCTCTAAACTTCCGTTATCACCTGAAATCTGACAGTGAGAATTACATAAATTCTGATGGAAGAACGTTTCACCTGACAGTAAAGGTTCCCATTCCGCCCGCTGGGCCACAGAGATCCTAGTGACAACAAAACGCTGGACTTGTCACCATTCCATCCCGTGTCCCCAGCGCTCGCGGAGTCTTACCTGACCCTCCTCTCCTCTGGGGACACTTGCTACAGACCCTTGGGGGTCGCCTGTCCCACACCTGCACTCAGGGGCCATCACACTTCCGCCATGAAAGGAAGTCAATTTTCCTGTGGACCCGGCGTCCGTCGGGCCCTCCCCACCGCCTGAGGCTCACCCACCGCTCCTGTTCCCTAGTGGTGGAAGGGCTCCCTCTGTCAGTCTGAGGGCTTTTCTGGAAGCCTCTCCTATCTCAGGCTTATTACTCATCAACCAAGTACCCCAGACAACGAGTGAACTACAGCCAAGTGGCCCGAGGCATGTGTCTGAATCCAAATGGTCTGCCTAGGCTCACCCAGGGAGCGGGGGTCACACCAGAATTAGAAGTCCCCAAGGTTAGTAGGCAAGGGGTGGCGGTCAGCCCGCAGTAAACATGTCCCCTCCTTGGCCACAAGCCGATGCCTCCAGGACAGAGACCGCCAACTGGCTGGCGTTCACCAAAACTGCCCTCCGTGTGTGTGCAAATTCCCATCGCCGGCCAGGAAGACCTTTCCCGGCCAACTTCTTACTTAGCTGCTCCCAGTGAACGGGACCCGCTCTCCCACCCGGTCCCCCATCCAGCCACATGTCTCCATTCTGTGTCACTGCGTTTACGTTTCTCCACATTCTTCCTGCCCGAGCCCCGCACCCCCGCGATGTCTTTGCCAGTGGCGTTCATCGGGCCCCACCAAGCCCAGTGATCTGATGCGAGCACTGGGAACGCGAGTCCAGAAGTTTCTGAACTGAGACAAACATCAACTCTGTGCACTTCCCAAATTTTGGGAGCCTCCTCTGTGGGGGCCACTGCTCTGGGGCATAACAGACCAGAATCACCATGCTCCGTGACCGCCCCCCAAAGAACTTGCCAGTAACTAAGAAGAGAAAGCAGGCAGCAGGTGGTGGTAGTGCCCCCCGGGGCAGGAGGGTGAGGGGTTTCCACTCAACTGGCTCACGGGAGCCTTCAGGGAGAAACGGAGGGGTGCCTCAGTGATGCACCATGAAGAGCGTCACTGAATTCGGCCGAGGCCACCCTCCCCACACGGGAAAGCTGGCGGCGAGTCTCCGTCCGGGGCAGGGTACAGGAGGTGAGGGGGTCAGGCTAGGCCAGTCCACCCAGGAGCCACGGGGTTGTGAGCAAGGGAGTGGCCTGGGGCAGAAAACGCTTTGAGGGCAGGCGTGCCACTGCGGAAGGCGCACGGTGGGATGCTCTGGTGGCCGGGCACAAACTGGCAGGAGGAAGGGGCTCCCCGAAGTCCCCAGGGGTGCAGATAAAGATTCCGTGGGCCAGAGCAGGGCAGCAGCTGGGACCCTCAGGGCTCCTTAGGAGACCTCTGCCTGCGGGGGATCTTTTTGATCAGCTTTCTGTGTCCTGCCGGGACGGAATTTCACAGAGCAAGTCAGCGACGTGCAGACTGGGTCACCGTGTTCCGGCTCTCCGCTGAGCGCCTGCACACGGAGGCCAGGCCAGGCCAAGGGACCAGGTCATCTGGGTTTGTGGCTTAACAGCGGCTCTCTTCACTTTCCCAACTTTTCCAGAGGCTTCATCCAGTGGGAGCCGTGCCCTGGCCTCCTTGCCAAAGTCCACACCACCCCCTACACCCTGCTTTCTGGAGAATCCGCACTACCTCTAAAAACGTGAGGCAACTGCCCAGCATTGAGGTTTGGGTTTTGTTTGCCGTTTGGTGTTTGTTTGTTTGTTTGTTTGTTTGTTTGTTTTTACCAATGCTGCATTACATCTACAGGGAAGTCCAGAAAGCTTCGGCCCTGGCAGGCTCCCTGTGGCCATCTGCGAGGGCTGACAGCAGACTGGGGACTGGTGGGTCCCCCAGTGCCAGGCAAAAAAAACAATGCTATCTTGGGTGCCTATTCAGTCACCGGCTGATACTTTATACAAGTAAGGGGCTGCTCTAAAGTATCAGGAAACGCAAAAAGTCATAAAGAGAGAGTCAAGGGGAAAGAAAACTCCCTAACCCTGATTCAGATCTAGGCCACCTAACCCTGGGGGGTCCTCAACAGGTTTCCTGTTAACACACGGTGGGGGGGGCATCTTCACCCACTTTTAAGCATTTGAGGGAGAAAATGAACCCCCACATCCAGAAAGCCAATCTGGTCTATTGTGCTCAGCTGCCCACAGGGAAGCAATGCTGTGCCCAGAAGGGCAGGTCCAGAGTCCCACGTCACAAAGGCTGCCGTCTGGGCTGGCCGGGTGTCACCAGAGCCTCCGTTCCCACCCAGCTCAGGACCTGGACGAGGCAGTGGCAGGTCAGCCAGGCTCCCGGCCAGACACAGTAGAGTTCCCAGGAGCAGACGACACCATCTCGGACTCTACTAATAAAACTCAGGGAAGATCCCCACAAAGCTGTTAAACCGGCAAGAAAATCAGAAGATGCTGGCTCTCTGGCTGACACGGTCCCCCACGATGCCCACCGCCCTTTTATCTGTCCCTGGCCAACAGCTGTCCAGAGTCACCACTGAGCTACTCACGGTCCCTTTGCCCTTCCGGAGCATGGAACAAAACATGGGATCAGCTTCCAAGCCTACCTGTGGCTCAGCAAAATGTTCGTGATAACACTATGCAACCCCCTCGTTACTTTACTAAGGAAAGCAACTACGCCTTCTTCCCCCACGCTAACTTAGTGGATTCTTCAGTAACAAAAAAATCAAATGTTCCCTGCAGAAAGCCATCAAGTATTTGAAATCAGACAATCCCCTTCTTTGTTCCTTCCCTTTTCTGGTCTCACTCTCTCTTTTTATTTACCTTTGCTTGCTTGTTTTTACTTTAATAGAAAATGCATGTCCTGGGGCTCAGGTTATCCGGACACTGGACGTGACCCAGCCTTGGGTTTCTTTCTGCGCTCCAGCCACGTGTGTGCGACTCAACGAGAAGGCGTCCTGACACAGTCCTTGTTCCTAAAAGTCAAACTAAGTTCAAACTCTGTCCCCTCTAGCTCCAAATTCCACTTGCGCCCTGCAAAACCACGGAGAGGAATCTAAAGCCCTAAAGTCTTGAAGGCTTTTCTCCTTCTGCTCGGTTTTAGTCTTCAGGCTTCTGGAGCACCCGTCTGCCAGCCTCAGGTCCGAGGAAGTCCAGCCAGCTCTGGCGTGCCTCCCCGAAAACAGAAACCCCTCTGCCCGGATGACCACACAAAAACCCACTGTTCTGATGAAGTAGGTTTTTTTGTTTGGGTTTTTTTTTTTTCTTTTCTCTTTTTTTTTTCCACCCAGAAAGCCTACACTTTGCCTGTTCTGGGTCTGATTAGAAACCGTAATACCTTCTCAACTCTCCCAGGATTCGCTGTTAATAAGGGAAAAAACTCACCTCCAAAGTCCTGACTCAGTTAAGCACAGGCACGCTGCCTTGGCTACACTTTCTGGAACTTTTTTAAAGCTATGATTGCAATGCACGCCCCTCTAAGAAACCGGACAGGCAGCAAAATCCGGGCGTTTCTCAGTTTTCTTTTGCTCTTCCACCCCGCCCCCCACCCCGCAGCCCCAGGAGGCTGTGTGGCATCCAGCTCGGGAACATTCGAGTGTGTATGGCCAGAGACAGGGAGGAAAAAGAGCAAATTGTTTCCAAGCTAGAGCGCCTATGTGCAACCTTGCTTTAGAGAAAGGCTTTGCATCTGGGGAAGCTCGCTCCAGACGGAGGGACAGGCAGTTTATCCCTTTAAAATCTATAGAAAGTTAAGCACAGACCCCAGCAGCCTCCACTCTCTTTTCTAGGCAAGCCTATTTGATCTCTGCATTTTCTTGGAATAAATAAAAGGACACAAAGGCAGCATCTGTGTTCAAAAAGAAAAGGGAAAGTTACCACATTGAGACTCTGAAGAATGAAGTTTCAGGGGATGTCAGGGCACCGAATACCTTCAAAGGGCTGTAAACCATGTCACGGGGGCCTCTGCCACTCCGGGAAAACCTAGGGATCCTGTTGTGAGCAAATGAATTAGAGAGAGAGAGGGAGGGAGGGAGAGAGAGAAAGAGAATAGAAAGAAGAGAGAGAAAGAAAGAAAGGGAGAAAGGAAAAGACGGAGGGAGACAGCCAGTCTGACTTTTACAACTTCTCATTCTCTCTGGAAGTTACGAGGCTTGGCTAACCACCCACCCCTTGACCTCACCCCAAAGTTCTGACTCTGCCAGTCACCCCCCGAATCTCCATGCACTCACACTAACAATACTGAACAGAACTCACGTTTTACCTGAAGGCTGCATTGCAACGGCAAAATCCTAGACTTGTGTGCGTGTCCTTGTTGCTTTCTACTTGAAGTTGGACTTACCTTCGGCGAGCACAATAAATACCCCCACTGGGTTAGCAAGGATGCAATGGAGAGACTGGCCGACCGAGCTGCACTTAACATTCACCCCCGTAGCCGCCCGGCTTCCAGGATCCGGTTAATCCTCCAAAGCCCTGAATTCGAATCCATGCTGGAGCCCCACACTTCAGGATGCCTCTTAATAAAGCGTACATCCCTCTGGAATGACATATTTCCTGCCAGCTCTATCTATTTCCCGACTGATCCCCAGCGTGAGCGTGGGGCGCGGTGGTGCCAGGTCCGAGCCAGCCCCGCGGACATTCCGGCTCAGTTCTCACCCAGCCGCGCTTAAACACCCACTGCAGCAAACACACACCAGCTTCCTAAAGCCAACACACCCACGGGGCGCTCCCTCCACCAGCCCCGAAGATAAACGGCCCTTAACTTTCTGCAGCCGGAAGGTGAAGCCCCCACCTTGGCAGCCGCCTTTGCAAAGCAGCCCCTGCAGCGCGCAGCCCGTGCTTTCGGAGCCCAGACCTGCAGCGCCCTGGGCAACCGACCACAGCGATTCAGAGAGTCCTCGGTAAAAAAAAAAAAAAAAAAAAAAGCCGCTCAGCTGCAGAACCGAAACCCTGCCCGCCGAGCTCCCCTCCGCTCCGGGCAGGGCCGCGGAGCGCAGCGGCCTTACCTCCGGTTGGGCTCCGGGCTCCCAGCGCCGCTCCTGCGCGCACCGCCTCCGGGCCGAGCAGTTTGCAGGACTGAGCTCGCCGGCTGCGGACCCGCGTTATATACACTGCAGGAAGGCGCCTCTAGGTGGCAGCTTTGTAACCCGGTTCTCCCTCCCTGCAGGCGCGCGCCGCCCCCTCCTAACACACACGTGCAGGAACACACACGCGCACAGATGCACGCACACACGCGCAGGCACGCGCGCGCACCCTCGCGCCACCCCCGGTCTCCCGCGCCGCCCCCGCACCCCCTCCGGCGCACCCCTCCGGCGCACCCCCTCCGGCGCACCCCTCCGGCGCACCCTCCGGCGCACCCTCCGGCACCCTCCGCGCACCCTCCGGCGCACCCCTCCGGCGCACTCCTCCGGCGCACCCTCCGGCGCACCCTCCGGCGCACCCTCCGGCGCACCCTCCGGCGCACCCTCCGGCGCACCCCCTCCGGCGCACCCCCCCGGCGCACCCCCTCCGGCGCACCCCGCGAACCCCCGCGGCCTTGACTCCCGACGCCGCAGAGAACACGCGTCCGCAGAAGAAAAACTGCAAAGACGCGCAGCGCTTTTGCGAAATCATCCAATATCTATCTGGTCTCAGGTATATCGTTAATAATCCCATTACCACCAGGAGTTCCTCTGAATGCCTCTCGGCTCTAGGGAAGACTTTGTTCCCAAGACAAATTGCTCTGACCTTCTGAACCTCGGTGTTGATTTATTTGGCCTGGGGTTTTCTTTGTTAATTCCTCCAAAACAGAAGTAACAGTTTGGGTATGAGCACCGTCCTGTGCGCATTTTATGTGCCCCGGGAGTGCGGGAAAGAGCGTCTGAAATAGATTTTAAGATTGTATTCGAATAGTTCTTTCTGGAGGAGATTTTAGGTCCGGAGTCCTTAAAAATCTCAACAGAAGGGTGTTCCCAACTGCCTGCCCAGTCCACGCACACGTCAGGGGCATAATAAATGTCTTCTGATAAGGTCTTTTTTGAGGTGAGTTTCTCAAATGCTTTATTAGTATTATTACTGAAATCTGCATTCTCATCAGAAAGTGCATAGCTGAAGTCCTGCCCGTGGGGAAGTCATCCTAACAAGAACCAACCGTTAAACACCGAGTGAACTTTCACTTTTAAAACCACGCTGCCTGCGCTCTTTTCCCCTAGAGTTTTGTGCCACATTGTGTGGCTTCTGGTTTGCTTTCTGCTTCTTGTGGGGTCCCCTAAGGGCACATATGCGTGGAGGCGCCCCGGGTTCCCACTTTCTCCCCAGCTAAAAACGTTTTCAGATTCTTTTTATCCTTCTTCCTAAAAACAACACACAGCCAAACGCAGAGCCTGGAGGCGTGGAAAGGTCAAACTCGCCCGGGGCCGCAAGGCCCTTAACAAAAGAAATCCTCTGTTGAGATAAAAGCTTCCCGACTCCAAACTCGAGCACCGGGCGCGCACCTGCACCCCGCAGCCCTCCCACCCCGGGGTCCCGGAGGGGGTCTGCCGGCCCCTTCCCGCACGGTCCCCGCCTGGGTCCCCCTGTCGGCTGGGGACCCAAACCCCACCTCCAGGCGCCTGGCGAGGATGGTGTGCGCTCGCCCAGGATTGGGGGCGACTACAAGAATATTTTTCCCAACTTTCTGGCCCTCGGTTCCTCTTGTGCGTGACCCTGTGTGTGAGCCTCCCGGGAATGTACGCCCAGGAGCGAGCAGAGGTCTCCTCGGTGACACGGACGCACACGCTTCACTTTTTATCTCCATGAACTTGACTCTCTTGTCTTTGCAGGACGGGTTTCTCCTTGGAGCGCAAGAGCCAAGCCCAGGACGGGCTGGAATGCAGTGTGGACCCGCATACATTCCCTGATAACGAGATGCAGTCGCTGACACAGGGGAGGGAGACGCAGTGTCCTTGTTAAAATAAAAAAAGAACCTGCCTGGGTTCAGAAGGTGGGATCCGCCCTCTCCACCCGCGGGGCTGGGACTCAGGAGCCACCCCCCACTTGCTGGGGTACAGCGGGCGGTGGGAAGAGGGGTGCCCCGGACCCCGCCTTCCCTGCTGCCGCTAACCTCGCCCCAGAACCCAGTCCTGGAAGGACTGCTTGGTAAGGGAACCGGATTCCAGCGTCCCAGGCCCTAAAATCCTCTTGCAGCCTTCCCGAGGTCCGCCCCAGCTTTGTGGAAAGGTCCCTTTGTACAGGGGGGTCACGCTTAATGGTTAACTTGGTGGCAGGGAGTTTGGTTACCCCAGCAGGAGAGGCTGAGCAGGCAGGACTGGGGGCCGCCCCTCGCACTGTCCCAACCGGCCCCGGGCTCAGTTCTTGATGAGAAGGGCCGTGGAAGGGTGTGCGGCCCAGCTCTGCGCTCCTTGCCTGTGTGTAATGTGTACCTGGGATTTTAGACTCCGCGGGGCAGACTCTCCCTCGGATTTGATTTGCCTGCAGATAAAATAATTCGAATGGAACCTTCTTCTCTTGCTCAGCTGTGGCAGCCTGAATCTGCTTGCTGCCGGAAACGCCCCCTGAACCTTGGCAGGCTGGGCCCAGGCTCCTTCTGAGCACAGTCAGAAGTGGAGCCCTGGTGGATTCTGGTGGCCGCAGCAGCGGCCCCAGACACACTCAGCTGCATGGTGGGCCTGAAGACTGATGGCCGACTTCGCCTGACCGCGGTCTGCACCCCAGCCTGAGGACCGCCCCACCAGGCGCTACACGTCCCTGGAGCCGTGCCCCTCTCGGCCTGGTGAAGGTCGCCTCAGCTAGACCGGACGTGCTCCTTGAACATCAGACACAAGGCCTTTCTGTGCGGGAAGCATCTAGAAGCAAAGACAGAGCCTCACACCCAAGGAGACAGGGTCCCCAGCGTGGGCTCTGACCAGACAGGTCTGACTTGGAGCCCCGCCTTACATGCCATGTCTCCTTGGGCAGCTTAGCCTGTTTGAATAGGAGGCTCCTATCTTTCCAGAAACGATAGCAGAGCCTGCTTGCCAGGTGGTTCTCGGGATTAAATGAAAGGATGTGTATTAGAGACACGATGGCTATTTTTCTTCCTCCTCCTGTCCCCGTCCCCAGCTGAGGCAAATTCCAGTGACACGGTGTTTTTGGTTTTTGGTTTTTCTTTTTTTAAGAACTAACACAGATATGTAACCCAAGGCTTGCAACGTTCTATGAACTTTGATAAGGTTTGGACAGGATTTATAACAATAGCTAAATCTCAGCATTTGCCCTTTGCCCATCTAAGTGTTTCGCCTGCGTTCTCTCATTCAGTCCTCACAGTGACCATAAAAGTGGCACTATATTCGTCCCACTTCTGTAAGTGAAGACAGTAAGGCCCAGAGAGAGGGGGTAGCCTGGCCAAGCCCGTGAATGAGGGGATTCAAATTCAGATGTGTCCGACTTCGCAAGTGCTATCTCATCTGCTGCCACAGGAAGACATACTTTTAAAAGAGAAAAAAAGGAAACCCGTTGCAAAATATGTATCAAGCTGTCGTAAGTGGGGCGGCCCAAAAGCAGGACCGTGGATGAGAATTCAGGGGCCACCCATGTATTAAAGGAATGTTCCAGAAGAATCTAGCAAAGGAAAGACACAAGCAAGGATGTGATTCTGGCCACGTCTCAGCTGCAGACCGTTCATCAGCCCCCAAAGCCTGCAGTCACATCATGATTTTGCCCCAAGGATGTAAGCAGCTTGCATACTCTTACATCCTTCAAAGCCTGGATCACGTTGCTGGGTGGGAAGGGGGGGATGTAACCTCCACTTACTTCCTGTTCCCAGTATGGGCAAAGCAGCTCCAGTAACCCGAGGTCAGTCTCGCAAAGATGCCTTCCAGTCACAGCCTGGGCGGCTAACCCACGTTAACTAGATGCACAGACGCACAAGAAGTCAGAGGCGTCCAGGAACAAGGCCACCGGTGCCCACTGTACAAGGTGTCAGTGGTACCTCTTACAGTAGTTTTGACCCAAATCAGAGAATATTCACTAATTAATACTCAGACCAACTTTTTGTTTCTACCTCAGGACCTTTGTACCTGACATTATAGCTTCCCCAAATGCTCTTCTCAATGACTGTTGTATGGTTATGTCCTTGTTATTCAAACATTGCCTTCAATCTAATTTTCTTAGAAAAACCTTCTTCACTGCTCTGGTCCAGGCCAATTACTCTGTCTTTATCCTGTAGTCTTCACATCTCCACCATCCAAAGTTTCCAGCTTATTGTTTGCCTTTTCTCTACCAGAGCATAAACTCCTCAAGGGTAAGAACATGGCTGCTTTGTCCTCTGCCGTTTCCCATTGTCACACGGGGCCCTTGGCCCTTGGCGTGGGGTTAATAAATATTGACTGAACGAATAAACTCAGAGGAAGCTCACTGTGGAATCAGGTTCTTGCTCCCTTCCCATATGTCACTCACTTCCTGCCTCACAGAAGTGGTTTGGTGGGAAGAGTGTCGGCAGAGGGCTCAAGAAAATGTTTTAAGGAGTCTTAAAATATATACTTTGAAAGTGTCCAAAAATATGAATAGGTTCTTCCCGCGACATTGTGGCCCCTAAAAACATGAAAAGTGAGCAACTTCCTCAGTCCTTGGAAAAATACACATTAAGACACCGTGCCGTGTGCATACGACTGGACACCCCCAGAGAGGCTAAAATGAAAGCTGGTAAGCGCTCGCAAGGATGGGGACCCGCAGAAATCACACACCAGTGCCTCGCAGACTGCGTGGTGAGGTGCCAGTGTTCCTTTTCTTCCCCAAGGCCTTGCACCCCACGCCACAGTCCTGCCGAGAATGACTAGCGAGGGCCCCTGCCACCGTGTGTCATCACGCGTGTGCCACATGCGGCGTCACACAAGGCTGCCAATCATGCATTCGTATGTCGCAGCAATGCCCCGTGTCTTTAAAACTTCCTAAATGCTCACTGCCCATCTCTAACCTCACTTCTTTGCCGGCTAGTAGCAAATGGCTCACAGCCCACACTTCAAGGGGCACTGCAGTCCCCGATGATGGAGGCGTAAATCGGCAAAACCGTTTGGCTGCATTCACCAAAGCTGAACACCTGCATACCTATGACCTCGCAATTTCATTGCAAGGGATGGCCTACGGATGGACACACTGCACCAAACAACACGCGCGAGAATGTTTGTGGCAGGACTAGGTATGAGAACTCCAACATTAGCAGAGATCAATCTCCATCATGAACATAGGGACAAAGAATCCTTTAATAAAAGCAAATCAAATGCAACAGTATGTATCATGACTAAGTGGGGGCTCATCCTGGAAAAGCAAGGCTGGTGTAACGTTGGAGAATCAGTATAATTCACAAAGTTTAACCAAACACAGCGTTTGAAAAATTCAAAATCAATTTGCGGTAACACCCTTCAGCAATCTAAAAATAGAATGATTTCATTTAATTCTTCAATTTGATATAGGGGAGTATATGAATTTGATACAAGGCATGTGTGAATACTTAAAGCTAACATCGTACTTGATGGTAAAAAATTGAACGCTTCCAAAACTGAAAAAAAAGGAAAAGATAATCCATTGTCACCACTTCCTTTCAGCATTACATATACGGGTCCTAGCTATTGCCAATAAGGAAGATTTTAAAAAATAAAGACATGGATTAGAAAGAAGGGTGTAAAATCACCTATATTAACAATTGATAAGATTGTTGTACATAAAAAAATCCTGATGAATCTACAAGACAACTTCTAGAACTTCTAGAGCTAACTTCTAGAATTCAGAAAGGCCCCAGGTGGGGCATCTGGATGGTTCAGTCAGTTAAGTATCTGCCTTCGGCTCAGGTCGTAATCTCATGGTTTGTGAGTTAGAGCCCACATCAGACTCACTGCTGTCAGCACAGAGCCTGCTTCAGATCCTGTCTCCCTCATTCTCTGCCCCTCCCCTGCGTGCTTTCTCGGTCTCTCCCTCTCTCAAAATAATAATAATGATAATGATAATAATAATAATAATAATAATAGAAAAGCCCCAGAATATAAAGTCAGTATCCAAAGTCAGTTGTGTTTCTATAAATCCGTATCAAACAATTAGAAAATAAAATTCTGAGATTGCTTTATAATAGCACCAAAACCCATAAAATAAATGTAACAAAAAACACATGAGACCTCTACAGCAACAGCTCTGAGAGAAGGAAGACCAGAATAAATGAAGCAATGTACCATGTTCATGGATTGGGGGGATTCAACATTGTTAATATGCCAATTCTCCCCAAATTGGCCTCTCCAGTCAATGCCACTGTAATCAAAATCCCAGAAATTTCTTTTGTAGAAATTGGCAGGTTGATTTTTAAATTTTTATGAAAATTCAAATGACTTCAAAATAGTTAAAACTGTCCTAAAATAGAAGAATGTTGGAGGAATCACTTTGTGATTTCCTGACTTACTACAAAGCTCTGGCAAGCTATCTAGGGTGGAATTGGCATGTCAGGGGAATAGAGCAAAGGAATAAAATAATTCAAAAGTAGACTCACAAGTACACTCAGCTGATATTCAACAAAGGTACTATATCAATTAACAAAATTTTAAGAACAATTATATTACTATATCATAGTAGAAATCAAATAATTGTCTATACAGGTGGGAGATAACTGGAAGGGAATTTTTTGGGGTGATGGCAATGTACTATATATTGATTGGGCCAGGGGTTACATTGGGTGTATATATTTATCATATCTCATTACTTGTACACTTAAGATCTGTGCTTTTCATTAAATTTTACCTCAATTTTAGGAAAAAAGGTGGGGGGCACTTGGGTGGCTCAGTCAGCTAAGTGTCCAACTTCAGCTCAGGTCATGATCTCGTGGTCAGTGAGTTTGAGCCCCGTGTCAGGCTCTGGGCTGACGGCTCGGAGCCTGGAGCCTGCTTCAGATTCTGTCTCCCTCTCTCTCTGCCCCTCCTCCACTCACACTCTGTTTTCTCTGTCTCTCAAAAATGAATAAACACAAAAAAAATTTTTTTAAAGAAAGTTGCAGACCTAAAGCAACACCATTTATTTAAAGTCTTAAAGCACTCAAAGTCCTTATTATGTATGGAAATATACAAAAAGCCTACCTAGAGGTAAGAAAGGCTATAAACCAACTTGAAGGCAGGAGTTACCTCTGAGGAGGGAGAAGAGAAAGGTGATGGAGCAAGACACACAGGAGTATCTACACGGCCTCTACGGTATTTTTATTTCTTTAGGGAAAATATCTACATTTGTTAGGTGTTATTGATTGAGCACATGGATATACTTTATATTACTTGCCGTTCTCTGTGTTTGAAATGTTTCATTCCAGCTTTTAAATTTTAAGAAAAGCGGGGTGGGAGGGATTTGAAAGTTCTGAGTGAAGCATTGCTTTCTCTCTGCTTCATTGTGAAGTTGGACACAGGGAAGGATGTTTTCTGATCTCTGAGTGAGTCCAGGAAACTTCTTCCCCAAGAGTCTATCAAAGCCCGGAGGGGCCTAATGAGACACCAAGCATGATGGCTCAAACCTAAGTCTCATTTTCCTGAAACTCTGGCAACATCCTCAAGTACTGTGATTTCACACTCCTCAAACTTCAAGATACAGATTTAGCTTCAAAGCCTAAAAATGATTCAGCCCAAATATTTCTAACCTGAAGATGATGAAGAAATATCTGAACACAGCTAAGAAAATTGCTTCAGCTGACGTGGGTTTTGAAACCACAAATTTCATATAGAGTTACACATTTTCATTTCCACCTCTGTCTATGTTTGAAGATATATCTAAAGACTTTAAAACACCACGTAAGGTCAAATTACTAAGGGAGACTCTTCTCTTTTCCTCCTTTCCTCCCTTCCTTCTTCCTTCCTTCTTTTTATTTTTAAATACTTGTAAAATCTCCAAGTGAAGCACAAACTCCTTTTTACCCCCTCTGAGCCAACTGAGAGTAAGTTGTTGGCATGATGCTCTATCACCCTTAAATACTCAAGTGTGTGTCTCACAAACAGGAATATTCTCTATCTTCACCCAAATGCAGCCACCAAAATCAGGCCTCCGAGCCACAGATCCCATTCAGGTTTTGCCACTTATCCCAATAACACCTTTTGCAGAGAAAGGATCCTCTGAATCGTGTGCCACATTGAGCTGCTACATCGCTTCCATTTCTTCCACACTTTCTCAGCCTTTCCTTGACATTTATAACCCGGGTCTGTTTGAAAATAACAGGTTGGTTATTTTATAGCTTGTCCTTTGGCTGGAGTTTTTCTGGTGGTTCCTTTTGATTAGACTCAAGCTGTATGTTTTTGATGAGAATTTCCAGAGGTGGAGGTGTTTTTTCATTGCGAGCCATCAAATGGTGAACGATGTCGATCTGTTCCATTACCACCAGTGTTCGCTCTGATCTCTTGATTAAGAACCGTCTGTCAGGTTTTTCCACTATAGTTACTCTTTTCTCCTATTTGATTTTTCAAGGAGATCGTTTGAATCTGTGCAAATATTTCATTCTTCCTCAAACTTTCCATGTCTCATTTACTTATATCTGCATGATCTTGTGGTTTCCTGTCTTATTTAGTAAGTTATAATTCCTTACTCTGAGCATTTATTTTGCAGCTCAGATTTTCCCTGATTTGGCCAGTGGTAGCTGGCTTTTGCATCCTTTTAATATGCCCTCATCATTTTTCGAAACTTCTGTTGTTTCCTGGCACAAGAATATGGTCCAGACTCATCTTGCACTTCCTCTACCCCAGCTTGGACTCACCCTTCCAAGGAGCCTTAGTAAACTGTGGTATTTAGAAGCCAAGATCTGGGTGCCAAGTGTGCTTATAGTTAATGCGTATTGCAACTCTGAGGCTCACTCAGTGGTCCAAGCTAAGACACGTATGCATGCACGTGCACACATATGTATAACACTGGGTTCACACCAGCACCTCTGATTCCAATCCCATAGACAGATTTCATCCAAGTGTTCTCACTTTCCATATTTGTACTCCTTTCTCCTTAGTGACGATTTTAGCCTCCATTAACCTTATTCCAGCAGTGTATTTGACCACTTCCCTTGTATTAGTTTCCTGTTGCTGCTGTAACAAATAGCCTTTTCTTTTCTTTTTTTCTAATGTTTTTATTTATTTCTGAGAGCGAGCGAGAGAGAGAGAGACAGCATAAGCAGGGGAGGGTCAGAGAGAGAGGGAGACACCGAATCTGAAACAGGCCCCAGGCTCTGAACTGGCTGTCAGCACAGAGCCCAACATGGGGCTCAAACCCACTAGCCATAAGCTGAAGTCAGACGCTTAATCGACTCAGCCACCCAGGTGCCCCTGCATCCCTCTCATCCTAAATGCATTCCCTCTAGCAAGCGCCAGGGTCGGAGACAGCCTTTAGAGCTCATAAGGTCTTTGCTCCATCACCGGATGTGAACAGAGACTTGTCTTTCCTACCACCATTTTGAGAAGTCCCATTTCTGACATAGGTCAGGCGTCCCTCCTTCGATCAGTCACTGTAGCCAAGGCAAGGTCAGTTACAGGTGCTCCATTCTGTACTATCAGAGCACACTTGGAACCCATTTGGGGGCAGATATTACCAAGTATTGAAAAGAGACCCAGACACACGGAAGTGCATTCACCCCCTTCTAGGTAGGGTGAAAAGGCTCCGAATTGTCAGGAAGGCCATCAAATGTACAGTTGACGAGAGACAGAAGCGTGGGGGAAGAAGCAAAGCAGAAGGACCAAGTTCATGTATTAGAAGAACTTCTCTCAGTCAGGGGTGGATGTAAGGTAATGCAGAACCAGAGGCAGAGATGCGAGAGGGCTCATCCTTCTGACCACCCCGGGGTGGGGAGGGTAAGCGCCTTGCTGTGGACGTCTCACAAGCTTGGCCACCACTCAATGGGGATGTGAGGACCAGGATGCAGTAGGGCTTTAAAGGCCCTTCCGAACTTGACATTCGGTGAAGCCCTGCTGTACGTTTACTGACATACAGCCTCTCAGCTACAAATTCACTTTTTTTTTTTTTACTGTTTTGTGAAAATGGGTATGAGCTCCTTAAATATCTCACTGTGCCAGTTGGCATGATGTTTACTTTTGGAAGTGGAGGGGACCAGAGGGGTGTGGCAGAAGGAAGCCTTTCACTTCCTGTTTTGGGTATGCCGGTTACAGATTTCCCTGTGTGCCTGGCACCCGGCAGCTTCCCCCCAGCACCCTGCATGGTTTTGTAGCAGAAACTTGGGTGGTTTTTTTGTACAAAATCCATGTTGCCTCTAATGAGACATTTCAAGAACACCTTTCCCCAGTGGTCTGGTAAGTCCTGACCGTGAGTCACCACAGCAGCATCTCTGGCGTCCTGGAAGCCATGGCCATGCCCTGTGCCAGGAGGCCTGGGTCTCAGCCCAGCAGTGACGGCTGCCCCTCTGTCTCCCGGTTCTGTGTTCCTTAGAGTTCTCCTCACTTCCTGCTGACTGTCCCCTCCCTACTCTAATCCTCCATTACAGTGCGTGATGTTTTACGTCAGAACTTCGCTGTTCAGGCTACCATGTGCTTTCTCTCCTGTTAGACCCTGATGGATGCGTCTGCCTCGTTCCTCGTGTTGTCTTCCCTCTCCCTCCCCTTCAGCGTGTACCACACCCTCGTGGATCCAACCTTTGCTGTAGATCTGTGGGCACAAGCCTTCATCATAACTCATATTATTTATGTAAAATGCACAACCGATTAATAACCCTTTAAGGGTAAGAGACTGTGTCTTAATCACTGGTTTTCCCAGAATGGAAGAAAGGAGAAGGGGCAGGTACCAGAATGACCTGGAAGCTTTTCCCAACTATGCTTTTCTCCCGGAGAATAAGTCGCACTGAACATGAAGTGCGTCTCAGACTCCCAGCTGTGGCTCAGAGCTGCTCTTTCAGGGCACGGTGTCCTGCTCTTCAGAAACGAAAACACCTTGTGAGCCTCTGCACCAGACCCTGTCTAGCAACGGTGCAGAGGGCAGGCATGAAAGAATCTTCTGACCAAAGATCCGTACAAATGGGATAATGATGCAGCACAAATCTCCCCGATGGCTGGAACAAGTTGAGATGAAATAATTAAAATATCACCAAAGAAAACACTTTCTTTTTCTGAGGGTCGTATCCTTTTTTGAGGCTCTTCCCACTCCCTTTACCATTACAGGTGCTTGCAAAGCAAAACAGCTCACTCCACAAGCCCAGCCCAGGCTCCTTCAAAACTGCTCTCAACACGGGCCTCCCAGGGCCCCCACGACGAGCTTATCCCTCAGCCCTCCAACCATCCGAGTCTCACGCGCTGGCCGCATAAGTGCTCACAACCATGTGCACGGATGAGGGGTTTCCTTATCCATCTCAGAGTTTAACCAGGTGGTTCTCTATCTGTGCCTTAGTTTACTGAACTTGCAATTCCGTTCCCAGCTACTGAGCCATATTCCAGCTTAGCCAGTGCTCCCTGGACTGAGACCCTCTGGAACCTATCCTCTCGGATCTGGCTCACCTTTCCTGGTGTCTCCAGGTCTCGGTCTTTTCCACCTCTACAGAGCTCTCTGTAAAGGATCGAAAGCATAAATACGCCCAAATGTCGCCAGTGGCCTTCTCTATGTGGGGGAATTAGCTCCACGCCCCTCCCTCCTCCACCTGCTCCCAGCCTGAGAGGCTGAGCCACTGGACATGTCCACAGGCTCCAGGGCACACTGGTTTCCAGTGGGATTTTGCAGTAAATAGGAGGGGAAGGTCACCCTGCTCTCCACCCTCACCCCAGCGTGCCTCACAGAGCCACCAACTCCACACAACTCTGTCCCCTCTGTAATGGTGGGCCCAGGTGCTATGGGGTTGATACAATTGTGGGGCAGAGGGCCCTTTCAGATAAAGATTACAAGGGACACCGGTTGAGTGTCTGGCTCTTGATTTCAGCTCAGGCCATGATCTCATGCTTTGTGGGTTCAAGCCCCACATCAGGCTCGGCACTGACAGCACAGAGACTGCTTGGAATTCCCTCTCTCTCTCTCTCTCTCTCTCTCTCTCTGCCCCCTCCCCCCCCCACACTCAAGCGCTCACTGTCTCTCTCTCTCAAAAATAATAAGGAAACATTTTTTAAGAAAAGGAATAGAAAGCTATGAATAAAAAACACTGTGCCCTGTGGGGGATGGAATATACCAAGGGGAACTTGAAATTGTAATGGAAAGAGACATATGTTTATCTGATGGCAGTTAAAATGTGTTACTTCTACAAACGTTCCAAACAGTGGGATGCTGTGAGCACACCGTGAGAGCCTCCCCTCTCCCCTGTCCTGGGAATAGTCTGTGAAGTCTCATTGACTTTATTGTGACCCCCTCCTTCTGGCTCTGGGGGCCACACAGCGCTGTCTGCTCCATGTCACCCACTACTTTGCCTCATACTCCCTTTGTGGGCAAATATGCTTCCTCTAGTGTCGTCGCAGCATACATTTTCTTTTTTTTTTAATGTTTCTTTATTTATTTTGAGAGAGAGAGCATGAGCAGGGGAGGGGCAGAGAGAGAGGGGGAGAAAGAATCCCAAGCAGGCTCCCCACTGTCAGCACAGAGCCTAATGCAGGGCTCAATCCCATGAACCGTGAGATCATCACCTGAGCCGAAATCAAGAGTCAGACGCTTCACTGACTGAGTCCCCCAGGTGCCCTTCACAGTATACATTTTCTAATTTATTTTTTTGACAAGAGCAGACATCTACGATTTTTTCCCAAATAAAATCACCCTTCCACCACCAGAAGGAAAGTTGTTTTGAGTCACAGCAGCCCGCGGAGGTCCCCACTGTGAACAGAACAAAACAGAGGAGGAGAAATCTGGGAAAACACCCCAAAACTCTCAAGGTGGTTTTCTTTGAGAGGTGGGGCCAATGTTGGTGCTCCCTTACTTCTGATTTTAGTAATTTCCCCAATTGTTCACAACTGGGGAATTGTTCACAATTCTGTGTGAAACAGAAACGATGTGAATGAACAGAATGGACAACAGAGAGGTGGAGAGAGGCTCTCCTGCTCCTGCATCCGCCGCCCGTCACCTCCTCCACACTAGAGGACGCGGTCGGTGTGGCACCTACCAGGAAGCTGTCCCTCCCTCCTCGCCCCTCCCCCTCAGGGTTTTGCTTGCTCTGGGAAATTCCCCTGACTTCCCTACAAAAATGTAAATACTGAATCAGGGTATCGGCCAGGAAACCCACAGAAAGTCCCACCAGGGGAAAGGACCAGGTCCAGTTACTCACATGGGGATAGAAAGAGGTGTTTGATATAAGAATCAAGGCCAAAGTCCAAATACTGATACCTGAGTCCCAGGGCAGGTTGGACCCGCAGCCTCTCCCAGACACCGGCCTGGGCGCCCCAAGGTGGCGGGAAGGGCAGGCTGGCCAGAGCCAGGTGGGCACTAGCCTCCCTTCAGGCCTCAGCGGCACGAATCAGAGGACCTGAGCCACAGGATCCAAGCAGACGGAGGTCTTGGAGATCTGTGCTCAAATATACACCCGCATCCGTGGACTCGGAAAATGAAGGGACCATAATTTCCAACGATGCAAAGCACATTTTCTTGTTTGCAAATATCCCATTTTGGCCTCTTAGAAGCCATCGTTCTGTGGATGAAGGTCGGGGAGGAAGAGCAGGCGGGCACCAGCCTGTGTTGGTGCTGGGGTCGGTTAGTACATGAACGGGCGGTGGCTGGATCCACTGTCCCGCGGAGATCGTGCGCTTTGGGAGCTCAGCTCGCCGGGCAGCCCCTACTGTCGCCCGGGCCCTGCATGCCTGAGCTTCACGGGGCGATGCTTTCTGAGTTCCTCCTGGAGGGGGCCGGGAGGTGGGGCAGAAACACACTTTCCATCCTGCAACCACAAGGCTGGCCTCAGGAGCAGCCACCGTCAGCTCAAACGTCACCAACAGGGGCTCCAGATACCTGAGCAGGGACGTCAGCCGGCCAGGCGGCAGGAAGGGCCCTGGGGCGCCCGGCAAAGGGGTCGGCGTCCTGGCTGGAGCCCCAGCTGGAGGCCTGACTGCCGTGGGGATGAAGGAGAAGCAGGGAGCTGGCCATGAAGCCCGGCTTCGGGGACCCAGGCTCCTCTAAGACCAGCCCTCTGGTGAGATATGAGATGGTGGGTGCCCCACCCCCACCCCCAGCAAGAGACCCGGAGAGCAGGTACCCGTACAGTGCCAGGAAGGGGCGACCAGGGCCGGACAAGACACTGTGTCTGCAGCAGGACCGAAGTTCAAGGGAAGGCTTAGCGATAAGACATCAGAAGCGCAGGGCACAGGCTTCCGGCCACGGCCGTGGGCAGGGGCCGATCATTTCAGTCACCCACTAGGACAGCCAGATACGGGCGCACATCACATGTCAAATGGTGTTATTCACAATAAATGTAACGACAGCAACAATCAATAAATATTGACTCAAGTAGTTACTCCTTGACAAAGACTGCATTTACCTTTGAACGTGGTAACTGTCCGGCAGAGAATATTAATCTGAATATTAACCATTTTACAGATGAGTGACCTGAGGCTCAGGGAGGGTCTTTGCCTTGCCCAAAGCCGGGCACAACTGTTAGGTGTCATTCAGCCCCCAGCCTGCTACGGGAGGCTGGGCACCTCGTTGTGGGAGGACGGACCCTGCCTGGAGCGGGTCAGGGGCTGCGGGCTCACCCTCAGCTTCACCCCTGGCAGGTGGCACTTTCCTGAAACACAACAAAGCAGTCACAGTGGCACGGATTTCCTCAGAAGGTGACGCCATGAAGCCATGCACATCTCACTGCCCGGTGACACGGAGAAGCCAGCTCTCCCCTAGAAACAGAGACGTTAACCTGGCTCCGCCGCACCGTGGCCAGACAGGTGCAGAGGCGGCGGGCGCCCACCCCGCCCCCCACGGCTGCTGCCAGGACCCCGTCTGGCAAAGATGCGTCCTGGCGATCCAGGGCCACGAGGGGATGTTATGGATTTCTCCCCATCACCCCTCCATCGCCGGGGGAAGGCCAGCCCCTCCCATGACCACGGGGATGAGAAAAAGACAGTGTAGGAAGGAGGAATCCACACCGTTGTGCTTTGGCGCCTGCCGCGAAGCTGGAGCCCTTGGTCAGCCACGGTCAGCCATGGTCAGCCACGGTCAAGGAGCGCTTGCCGAAAGGCCAGTAAGCCTCCCCGGCAGACAGTGCTTCCTGCCGGACAGCTGGTCCTTCCGGCCACACATGCAGGATTACATCAGGAAGGCCAGAGAGGAGGGAGCGTCTCAGTCCCACGAGGGAAATCTGTGGTTGGCAAACGCTATTTATTTACCCATTGATCTTCTGGAATCGAGTTGATCAGGACATGGCCCACAGCCAATTTTCTTCTACCAAATATAAGACACGGTGTCCATATTCCCAAAGCCCCCCGCCGGGGAAGTACCGGGGACTGTGGGAACTGTAGCTGCCGTTACACGGGGGCACCGCAGAGGAGCCCCCTTGCAGACGCAGCATCGGGACCACGAACCGTGCACCCGTCTCCCGGCCGCAGCTTAGACCCTGCCTCTGTCCTTAACCCAGAAATGCCGCCAAGCGGGAAGATGCTGCCATGTTGAACATCTTCCCTCTGTTATAATTTAGCTAAACATGATGACACCTGTCGGGGCGCCTGGGGGGCTCAGTCGGTTGAACGTCCGACTTGGGCTCAGGTCATGATCTCACGGTTCATGTGTTCGAGCCCCACGTCGGGCTCTCTGCTGACAGCTCGGAGCCTGGAGCTGCTTCGGATTCTGTCTCTCTCTCTCTCTCTCTCTGCCACTCAGGCTCTGTTTTTCTCTCTTTCTCAAAAATAAATGTTAAAACAAAAGGGATGCCTGAGGACCTACCAGCAACATGCCCCACCGTGATCCAGATCCAACAGTTGGTCAAGACACCCGTGGAGACAAGCCCTTAGGGGGAGGGACATGCCAGTGTGCTGTGTGGGGACCTCAAGGGTGCCCACATGTAACAAGGTGTTACAGCAACCATTCAAGGGGAGCTTAGGCCAGTGAGAAGGAGCTGGTAAAATGGTAATGTCCACGGTCTGAATCAAGGAGAAATTTCGGTCCTAAATGAATGCAACGTTAATTGAGACCAACCCTTCTGACTCAGGGGCTGCTGCACCCTCTGCACTTGTCTGAGACTCCAGCCCTTTGTCACACTGGTATCCCCCGGGCCTGGAGGGTAGAAAGTTCCGTGTAAGGATTTGTTTGCCAAGCTCAAGCAGGCCTTAATCCATCTTTTATTTGAAAAGAATTTTGAACTCACACAATGGATGCAAAAAAAAGTACAGAGAACACCTGTATACTCTGGACTCCGATTCACCCATTTGTTGGCATTTGCTTCAGCCGGTCCTCTCTCTACCCTTCCCCTCCTCCTCTCTGTACTCCTAATATTGTTTTTGTCCTGAATCAACTGAGAATAGGTTTTCTGTGTCACGGCCATGTTCCTCCTTCTCACTGAGGAGGATCACAAGGTCCCTGGAGTCATCACCCTCCTGACAACTCGCCCAGAAAGGTGGCCGAGCAGGGACCCATGTAAAACCAAGGGCAGCCTTACAGAGACCAAGCAGGGGAGGCAGGGCAGGGATGAGGGGAGACGCTGAGCCCAGCGGAGCTAAACCCACAGGAGAAGCTTGCTCTGTCGGCCCTGTGGGCTCAGACAAAGCCCCATCGGACACGGAGAGAACCGAGGAAGAAACACCCCACCCTCTGGAAACATCTCTGCTCAATCTTGCTGGAAAAGGGAAGAGCTTATCTCATTTCATACAAACAAAATTTACCAGTTTGTCGTGGGTTCTGAGTAACTCACTGAAGCAGTCTCAAATTCCCCTCCGAACAGAACTTAGATAACTAAGGTTCTGTGTTTAAATGATTCTAATTTTTCACCAAGAGATGCTCAAATTGAAGCCTGAAGAATAGCAGAAAAGTCTGTGCCCTTGTGTTCGTTCAGAAAGTATGTTCCAGAATGATAATGTATCCTCTTTAGATGCATGTAAATGAGCTTTTAATAAGCTACTGGCAAGAAACTTATCCAGCAAGTATAATTATAATTAAATAAATACTGACTGTGCTGATGTGAGTTTTCATTGGCTGTGATGTCAGAGAAAGCTGACGTCCGCAGTTCTCAACGGCTCTCCCTGATCTTCCCGCTCACGCATCGCACGGGCCCCCCTTCCCAAGCCGAGCAATCGCTCCTGCCCAGAGTTAGACAGTGTCCCCTCCTCTGTCCTCTAGCTCGATTGGTTTGCTCATGAGAGATAGGACAAGGGCCAGAGCCGAGAGGTCAGAGCGAGTCCTGCACACACAGCGCCCCACCCCACCCCCCACGGGAAGGTGAACACAGATGGTAAAGAATCTCGGTCCTGGTTAAAGGGAGAAAAAATATTCCCTGACAATTCGTCATAACAGGCCAGACCTTATGCAGGTTTGGGGACTAATTTCAATCCACTCCGTGGTCCACAAACATCTTGGCTGAGAATTTGGTAGAAAGCAGACCTTCCTGCAGCAGGCGGACTGAAGCACGGACACGTGGTCCCCGGAAGAACGCAGGTGCGGCTTCCTGAGATGAGGGGCACCGTCATGAGTTCACCATCAAAATAAACTTAGAAAAATCACAAAGCTCGTGAGGATACAAGGTATCATGAACATTGATTGAGTCAGCGGAAAAAACCAAACCCGCTAAGACACAGATACTGGAGCTATTGGATATAGACTAGGAAATAAGATGCAGAGAACCCCAGACATGGGAAACGGGAATGACAGGGGCTCCTGGGGGGCTCAGTCGGTTGCCCATCTGACTTCGGCTCAGGTCATGATATCACAGTTCGTGAGTTTGAGCCTCGAGTCGGGCTCTGTGCTGACAGCTCAGAGCCTGGAGCTGCTTCAGATTCTGTGTCTCCCTCTCTCTCTCTGACCCTCCCTGACTCATTACGTCTCTCTCTCTCTCTCTTTCCCTCTCTCTCTCTCTATATATATATATTTATAGTTCAAAAATAAACAAACTTTTTAAAAAAATTTATGTCTTTATTTTATTGTAAGAGACAGAGACAAAGAGCAAGCAGGGGAGAGGCAGAGAGTGAGGGAGAGAGAATCTGAAGCAGCTCCAGGCTCTGAGCTGTCAGTACAGAGCCGGACACAGGGCTTGAACCCACAGACTCGGAGATCATGACCTGAACCGAAGTCGGATGCTCAACTGACTGAACCACCCAGGTGCCCCCAAAATGAACAAATATTTTAAAAATTTTAAAAAAAGAAAAGAAGAATGACAGATGAAAACACAAGAGGGCCAGGGGAAGTGACTGTCACAGGTCTACTGGAAAATCCAGGAGACACAGAAGAAAATGGAGATGGCACAATAATTGGGGGAAACAGTTCTGAGTTTTCCAGAGCTGATGAAAGACTCGAATCCTCAGGGTCAGGAAGCACAACGAACCTCAAGTACAACACAGCAAAAAGCTCAATACCAACTACATCCTGAAGAAATTTCAGAGGATGAAAGTCAAAAGTGAAGATCTTCAAGGTGGCCCCAGAGAAAAAACAGACGAGCACAAAGAAAGGGCAGTCGGGCTGAAATCTGACTTTTCAGACGCCAGAGGAATGGAAGCCAGAAGTCAGGGGACTAATACCTTTAACATGATGAAAGAAAAGAGCTGTGGATCTAGAATTGTAAATGATCATCTATGAAGAATGAGTGCAAGCCTGGGACACCTGGGTGGCTGGTTGGTTGAGCGTCCGACTTCAGCTCAGGTCACGATCTTGTGGTTCGTGAGCTCAAGCCCCACATCAGGCTCACCGCTGTCAGTACAGAGTCCACTCAAGGTCCTCTGTCCCTCTGTCTCTCAGCCCTTCTTCCACTTGTGTTCTTTCTCTCAAAAATAAATAAGACATTAAAAACTTTTTAAAAGAATGAGTCCAAAAATAAAGCTTCCTTGAATTACATAAAGTTCATCTATTTAAGTATACAGTTCATGATCTCTAATGCATTTATAAAGCTTCAAAACAATCACCAAAATCCAATTTCAGAATATTCCCATCATCCCAAAAGATGCATTGAATTTTAAAAATTGGTTTCAAGTACTCATTTTCCAAAGAATACTTTGACAATAGCATATCATATATACATACCATCTAAAAAGTCTTTGGAGGGGCGCCTGGGTGGCTTAGTCGGTTAAGCGTCCGACTTTCGCTTAGGTCATGATCTTGCAGTTCATGGGTTCGGGCCCCGCGTCGGGCTCTGTGCTGACTGTCAACTCAGAGCCTGGAGCCTGTTTCAGTCTGTGATTCCCTCTCTCTCTGACCCTCCCCTGCTCACGCTGTCTCTCTCTCTCTCTCTCCTAGAAATAAATAAAATAAAATAAAATAAAAGTCTTTGGAGCCATCAAAAACTGAGTTTTTTAACCAACAAATAAATCTTTCTTAAAAGATGAAATAAAATTGTCCCAGAAAAACAACAAAAAAAAGACCTGATATACAAGAAGAAAGGATGAGCAAGAAAATAATAAACAGATGGGTAAACCTATTCAATTTCTGATCGTGTATTTGTGGAACTTATTCTTCATAGATGAGGGTATATATTCCTTTGTAGGTAAACACAGAGATACACTGCTTCCCTTCAGAGCACCTATCATTTAAGGCCAGAACTTTAGTAACTGCATTTATGTTTACAGCCAATGATTTGAAATGTGGTAAAGGGGGGAGGGGGGGAATGTATTTTTAAAGAGTCATTATCTCAATATGGAGATGCTGTCAGAAATCTTTACTTCCTTATTTACACTTTAGTAGTTTTCCCATGTTTTCTAGAATCATCGTTGCTGGGGGGTGAAATAATGAAAGAAGACATTCCTGCTGTCACTGACAGTGGGTGTCTGCAGCCGGGGACAAGGGATTCTCCCTAAGGGAGGGAGAGCACCACGTGTCTGCCAACCCCAACTTTCAGGCTCCAGAAGCTGTACCCCCAGAACCATGGCAATGGTGGGCCCACACTTCTGGGGCCAGGCTCGTACATGAAAAGCCAAGAGGGAACTGATGCGATATTAATTTACAGTGAGAATAACCAGCTCCGGGGCAGAGCGCTTTCTCTCCCTGTAAGCAACTGGTGGAGAGAAGCCAAAACGTAATGAGAGGGTTGCCCTGTGAGGGAGGATCGAAAGCAAAGGGACACTGAGTGAGCCAGCAGACTGCGTGTGTGACCTGCTCGCCATAGGACGAGGTGCCCCAAAGTGTCCCATCCCGGGCTCCCTGCCCCCAGCACAGCATCTGCACGGCCACTGCAGGTCTGCCCCTGGACCTCCACGCCCCCGGGCTGACCAGTGTCCCCTCTCCCTTGAGTGTGTGTAATCCAGACTCAGGAGGGGGCCACGCCAGCGGTCCAGGGCGCCCTCTCCAGGGTCAATGGTATCTGCCCAGCTTCGCACATTACACCTTAGATCTAAAGGCACACTTATTCCCTTAACTCCAGGACTGACTCGTTTTATTACATGTACAGTGGAGAAGTAGCTGTGTATTAATCAATAGACGAATGGATCAAGAAGATGTGGTTTATTGGGGTGCCTGGGTGGCTCAGTCGGTTAAGCATCCAACTTCGGCTCAGGTCATGATCTCACAGTCCGTGGGTTCAGGGCCCGCATCGGGCTCTGTGCTGACAGCTCAGAGCCTGGAGCCTGCTTCGGATTCTGTATGTCTCTCTCTCACTCTGTCCCTCCCCCGCTCGCTCTCTGTCTCTGTCTCTCAAAATAAAATAAAAAGACATTAAGAAAAAGAAGAAGAAGAAGATGTGGTTTATCTACACGATGGAATACTACATGGCAATGAGAAAGAATGAAATCTGGCCATGTGTAGCAACATGGATGGACCTTGAGGGTGTTATGTTGAGCGAGATAAGTCAGGCAGAGAAGGACAGGTACCATATGTTTGCACGTGTAGGAGGATTAGGAGGAACTTAACGGAGGACCATGGGGGAGAAGAAGGGGGGAAATAGGTGGGGGAGAGGGAGGAGGCAAACCATGAGACTCTTGAATGCTGAGAACAAACTGAGGACTGATGGGTGTGGGGGGAAGGGGGAGATGGGCATGGAGGAGGGCACTTGTGGGGATGAGCACTGGGTGTTATATGGAAACCAACTTGACAATAAACTATTTGTAAAAAAAAATTAAAAATAATTTTTAAAAAATAACACGAGGGATCGCCCCACCCGTGCACACAGACACTTAGAGACAGAGAGGAGATCGCTGTCTTCTGAAGCCAAGGGGCCTCGACAGATCAGCCCTGAAGACCATCTTTTCAGAATGAGCCGCAGGTGGAGTCCCATGGTGCCCATGCCAGTTATTAGGGCACCCGTTTTGCCTGTGGGTCGGCTAGAAGCCATCTTCACATCACCAATTCCCTAGTTTCTCCTGAGACCAATGACAATTCTCCGATAACAACAAAACATCTCCGTTGTCTGACGCCTCACAATTCACAGAGCGCCGCCATGGATTTTCTCGAGTTTTCTCCAGCCACACGCGCAGTGCGCCTCTGAAAAGGAAGCAGAACTCCTGTGGTCAAAGTACAGCTCCCCGCTTTGTAGTCACGCTGAAAAATAACCCAGAGAACAGCTGTTCCAGAACCTCGTTTCCGTTCTCACACATTCTAAACCTGGGGCTTCTCAGTTCTCCTCACACTGTGAGTTCAAGGCATGTGAAGCTCAACAAGGAGAGACTACGCCATGCAAATAGCTTCATAAATAAACATGACTTCTCTTTCTAGTAATAAAAACGTATTTGGCTGGGAAAACACCATGAACTTATAAAAAATGTATTCCCACGGGTTTTACTTTCCATCCTCTGAGAGAGGAGATTCCGTATTACATGCCATGAAATCTGCCTGTTTGATAACCGAGTAGTAAAGCGGAGCATGAAGAAGTTGCTGGCCTGAGACGCAAGTCCATAGGGAATTTCCCCCCATCCCCTGCGCACCGGTGGAGACAAACCTCAGGAGGAAAGGGAAGTAGAAGATCAGGCCCCGCTGAACTTCCTGACCTTGAATGGTTTTGAACCACACTCAGAAGAGAAATGTATTGTTTCGGTTTGCCACCATTTTCCCGTAGGGACACTTTGCACGGATTCCTCATATTCTGTCCATCTTACTACCGTACCTTGAACATCATTCTCAAACTACTTAGTATATGCCCACAGCACCCCGGCTTTACAATCGTGGGGTGTCAACTGCATTAAGTAGCCTCTTCCTCTTTACTTACAGCACTGGTGGGGGGTTCCAAGGACATACAGACATGCGCAAAATGTTAAAGAAATACGACATAGAAACGCTAAGTATCGGTAAGACCACGAGATGGTGCATAAAGTGGAAAACACGGTGGTCGTGTTTCTTTTTTTTTTTTTATAATTTTTTAAATGTTTTATTTATTTCTAGGAGAGAGAGAGAGAGAGAGACAGCGTGAGCAGGGGAGGGTCAGAGAGAGAGGGAGTCACAGACTGAAACAGGCTCAGGCTCTGAGCTGGCAGTCAGCACAGAGCCCGACGCGGGGCCCGAGCCCATGAACCGCGAGATCATGACCTAAGCGAAAGTCGGACGCTTAACCGACTAAGCCACCCAGGCGCCCCAACAGTGGTCGTGTTTCTGGGCAGGGTGAGGAGTGGGAGTCTGTGAGCAGCCAGCATGGTGGGCATTCTGGATTTGTGAGTGGCTACACAGCAATCCCTAGCTTGTGGGGTGGCGCCAGAGCCCCTGCAGGTAAGGGTCTTTCTCTTACATCCTTCAGTTGCAAGAAATGAAGGCTCTCTCCCCATCGCTTACGCTTCCATCAGTGAAAAGTGTATGGAAAGGACCCAGGGGGCCCACGGAATTCACGGGAGGCAAAGACGGGCATCCCGAGGGACTGCAGAGAGTAAGGAACGTGGGCCCCTGAGGGGCTGGGCTTCCCAGAGGTCATGTGTGTCCCCTCCTCTGGGCTCTGGTGGCCTGCCACCATCTGTACACCAGACTCTTCTTCTTTGGGGTGAAAACCAGTGTCCCCATTCCCCTGTAAGTATGTCCAAATGTCTCCAATTAAAATAATGCAAGATCCACATTGTGTCTTGTAGATTTCTGCCATGATTTCTAAGTTTCTTAAAGTAATTGCCTACACTCTGTGCCTCTACTTTCTCCCAAATTCAGCCCAGCCCTCTCTCCTGAGCATCAAGCCTATGTTTACCCCTTTCTCGATGTACCTCAGATCCCTGTGTTGAGACAACCATCTTCCCCTTAAAATCTGCTGCTCCTGCTCAGTCATAAGCCCATAGTCCATCCATCCAGACACACAATCCACACACTGGAAGTCACCTTCACCCCAGTCTCCTTGACATTCAATGTCTGCGCAGACCCTCTTCCCATCCATCCGTCCTTCCCTAAGTCTCCCTTATCTGCCCTCAGCTCTACACCCCCAGTGGCAAGTGGTCCTCACTGCGGGGCCCTGAAGCAGCCTCCTCACTGATCTGCCTGCCTCCAGACAGCCGCCCTGGCAACAAAGGAAGCCATCAAAATGACAAAGCTCTCCTGTGATGGCTCATAACACACCTGGGTGACCTCCAGTATCCACAGATGAAAACTTCTCTGAATCCTGGGGCCCCTGTGTCTATATGAAGCTATAGACCTTTCCCCCAGAGACCAAAAAATCATACATAATCTTAACCGTTAAGTTGAACTAACACAATTCATAGATAGAATAACATGGCATATTTATTTTGGGTGCCACCACCCCTTCAAATTTGCCTTGCCCTTGGATGGAATTTAGGTCGTAAAAATTTAGAACAATCACTATTCCGGTCACTTCCGACCAATACAAGTGCCCATACCAGTCAGTAATTAAAATGCCCAGTGTAGCGATTTAATCACATGTGGGATTTCATTGAACGTTACCCCTCCTCGCCAGCCTGCACCGGCCCCTGGCTGGGCACCTACCTACCTGGGAGGCTGGGGGCCTCATCCCTCTTTCCACACAGTGTGTATTTGCCCATCTCTCCCCCAGCGGTGGGGTGAGGACACGCAACACATTAATAGCCCCAAAGCCTTCTTCTCCTCATCTCCAACTCCTTGGCGGTAACCTCAGTGCGGCTGAAGAGGTGAGAGAAGTAAGCCAGCTTGTGTCTTCACTACCTCCGCACGCAGGCCTCAGACACCGCTTTCAAAATAAGCCATCTGTTTCTGGGTCATCATTGAATCTGAGCCAAAGTGTTTCCATCCATCTCTGAGGGTCCATGTCTTCCAGATGGGTCCCTGCCACGCTCCACGTCTGGGGCCCTGGTGAGATCCCCGAAAACACGAGGCTCTTCCTGTGCACTTTCACTCCCTCTACCCGAGCAATTCCCTTTCTCATCCACCGGAATAACTGCCATCCACCGTTTTCCCCTCCAAACAGCAGCTGATGCAGAAAGACCTCCTGGCCAATCTGTTGCTTCGGTAAAGCATTGCTCTTTAGAGCAATAGACTGTAATGGCTTTATCTCTCTCCCTCCTATAAGAGACGTGTATTCCCCGAGACCAAGAACCAACTTCTCCATAGCCTCCACGGTTATCACCGGGTATTCACAAGGGGTCTCGACTGGATAACTCAGGGACAGAAACTGTGGCCAAGAGGGTGAAGCTCTATGGCCTGCTCTGGGTTTTTACAGGACTCTCGCAAGACGCAGGGGAAGAAATTCCACACCGGATTCTCACACACGAGTGCTGTCCCAGATCAATGCTGGTTTCCTTTCGGGGCTGCACTGTGTCTAAGAAGTTTTGCGTACTTGTTCACTTATGTGTAAACTTGACCCAAGCTGAACGATACTTCTCTTAAAGCACCACAGTGCTTCTCGGGACAGAACCCGGGCCACTCCTTCCTGACCCAAACTCTGTAAGTAGGATTACAAGTCTCTTACCGTAGATTTGCTTCCATGATGTGGGAGACCCGAGAGATGGTCCAAACACTATGAGGTAATTATTGAACTACGGCAGAGTGGGGAGTTTTCCAACATTTCTTTACAGTGTGTCTCTGCGTAAACAGACTTAGTAATTTTGAAAGCAGGGGACCCTTACTTTTTGCAATTGCTGGAGGAAATGAGTGGCGTGAAGGTGGGCGTGGACAGAGATGCAGAGCCAGACGGTGGCCCTGTTGATCACACCCACTGATTAGACACCAGGTCCAGTGGAACCCCCTCTGCAGACTGGCTCCAAGGTTGTTCTGGGGCGGGTGCAAATTATTACGGCGCACTCCATTTGCACGGTGTGTGTGGGCAACTCTGTCTGAAGCAGAAGATTCCTGTCCCTAAGACAAGTGCCCAAGGCGATGGGGGCCTTTCCTCACCCCACGTGGACAGCATGTGTGAAAACTCAGTCGCTGCCTTGTCTCCCCACTGGCAGGAAGTTTGAACCCAATGATGTGCTGGTAAATGTTGAATCACTTTAGTAAGAGAGTCCTGATTTGAAGCTCTTGCCCGTTTCCAGGATGCAGATGCCCCCGTCCCTGCTGACTGCAAGCTGCTAACCCGAGGTCACCAATTGTGGAACCGGAAAAAGATGAGGAGAAGCCACGGTGGGCGGGCTGGGCAACACTGGGTGGGTCCTAAATGGTCATCACGAAGAGGTACCAAGGACTGGCCTGTCACTCGTTTGTGTCCTCTGCGAGCATCACGTTCTCGGTGTGCTCCTGGTACCGAACTGAGTCTCATGAAAGAAAAGCAGCAGATCTTCAACGGGTGATGAGACACAAGCAATCTCTCACTCATGATGAAGTATCAAGGTTTTCAAGGATTGACCATAGAAAAATAGAGACTTTCCCTATGATAAGAGGAGTCTGTCGTTTTCATCCAGACACACATTTCTGAGCAGGAGAAACCAGGTTGGAATCCGAGCCAGCGCAGAGATGTGGCTCGGAAGGCGAACAGGACGATGGAAGACAAGGGCACCATTTGCTCTGGCGCTCTTACCACATGCTCCAGAAAAAGAAAACAAGGCTGAAAACTGCTGGGTTGACAAAAATCACTGGCATTTGTCTGTTGTGGTGATATTTTTGCAGCAAAAATTAGAGAAGACTGGAAGATAAAAAGTTAAAAACGCCAAGTAAATTTTACTCGTAAGAACTTTCAACAACTCTTATTTTTATATCATGTAAAGAAAAAAAACTATTGCAGGAAAGAAGGGTAAAGAGCTTAGTGATCTTGAATGACTTGTCTAAAAATGGCCAAAGTCAGTGCTTGGTACGTTACCAGTCCGAGGTCTATGCAGGAGAAGATGCAGGTTTCAATAAAGGTGTAGACAAAACCAGAGGTAGACGCACCAACAAAGACTCGGGCGGAAGGTGTCCCCCAGCCATCCTGCTTGGCTTCCCCCAGAAGGCGGAGTCATCAGTGATCGCAACTCGGACCCCGGTGACCTCACGACTCACTGTAAAGCTACAGTAATAGGGACAGCGTGGCATTCTGGTAAAGATAGACATGTAACGCAGACAAGCAGAATGTGCTAGAAACACACACATGCTCAATTAATTTTCAGCCAAGACATCAATGTGATCCACTGGGGAAAGGGAAGTCTTTTCAGTAAAACATTGCTGAAGAATGGAGAATCGCATGGGACAGAAGGATGCTCCCCCCTTAGGTTAGACCATAACACAAAAGTTAATTCGAAACGGGGCATGGGCTTAAACCTAAAGGTTTTTATGTTATATATTATTTTATATATACAAGTTTTATAAGAAAATAGGAGGGAAATTATGTGACTCTGAAGCAGGCACAGATTTCTTTTTTTTTTAATGTTGTTTTATTTATTTCTAGGAGAGAGAGAAAGAGAGACAGCGTGAGCAGGGGAGGGTCAGAGAGAGAGGGAGTCACAGACTAAAACAGGCTCCAGGCTCTGAGCTGGCAGTCAGCACAGAGCCCGACGCGGGGCTCGAACCCACAAACCGCGAGATCATGACCTGAGCGAAAGTCGGACGCTTAACCGACTAAGCCACCCGGGCGCCCCTGAAGCAGGCACAGATTTCTGAGAAAAAAAACACCATGAAAATAGTCGATAAAGTGGATTTCATCGGAAGTAGAGCCTCCTGCTTTTCTGAGGACGTCATTGAGGAAATGAGAGGCAAGCCCTACGTGGGGAGCAAGTATCTAAAAAAGACTGTGCCCAGAATGTATAAATAATTAATAACTCAGTAAGAGGACAAATGGGCAAAAGAATTGGACAATTCTTTGAGAGACAGGAATGGCCAGTAAGCACTTTAGAAGACGCTCTACCAAATTATCACCAGAGAATTACAAATCAGAACCACGATAAAATACTATTTTACAACTACTAGAATAACTCAAGTTTTATAAAGACAGTTTCAAGTGTTGGCAAGGATGTGGAACAGGTGTGCTTCTCACAGGCTGCTGGTGCTGTGGTCTGAGTGTGTCCACCCTGGGACTCGTGCTCAAGCCCTAACACCTGGCGTGATGGTGTTAGGTGGTGGGGTGGTTGGGAGGTGAGCAGGACATGAAGGCACAGCCCTTCTCATTAGTGCTCTGATAAAAGAGTGCTCACCGAGCCACCTGGGTGGTTCAGTCAGTTAAGCGTCCAACTTCAGCTCAGGTCATGATCTCACGGTTCATGAGTTCAAGCCCCGTGTCAGGTTCTGCTGACAGCTCAGAGCCCGGAGGCTGGTTTGGATTCTGTGTCTCCTCTCTCTTTGCCCCTCTCCCACTCATGCTCTCTCTCTGTCTCTCTCAAAAATAAATAAACATTTAAAAATTTTTAGTAAAACAATAGTATAAATGAAGAGACTTCCCAGGCTTCCCTAGCCCTTTCTGTTCGGTGAGGACACAGAGAGAGAGAAGGGCCCGGCTATGAACCATTATAAGAATGCTCACCAGCATGGGGCCATCTTGGCCTTCCAGCCTCCAGAACTGAGAGGAGGGAAAAAATCCATTGTGTATAAGCCACCCAGTCTGTGATCTCTTGTTACAGCAGCTGAACGGACCCAGGCAGCTGGTCAGCGTATGAAATGGTACAGTCATTTTGGAAAACAATTTGGCATTTTCTTATATAGTTAAACATACACTTAGCAAAAGGTCCAGCAATTCCACTCTTAGAGTTTTGCCTGAGAGAAATCAGAGTATTCATGTCCACAAAACAATTTTGCACATCAAAACACACACCCCCAGCTCTACTCACAATAGATGAGAAATGGAAACAACTCAAAGGTCCTTCTCTCCAAGAGAGAGAAGACATAAGACATACTGCCCGATTCCATCTATGCAAGGTTCTAGAACCCGAAAGCTTACTAAAAGAGATATGATCAGTCAGGAAAGCCGGCAGAGCCTGTCTGGGCCTCCTTTGCCCTGAGTGAGGGTTGCCTGAATCAGCAAGTAAAAATATAGGACACTTAGTCAAGCTTCAGCCTCAGATAAACCACGAATAATTTGTTAGCATAAGTATGTCCCGTGCACTGTTTGGGATATACATGGCACACACATGCACTGGACATACTTATACTAAAAAAGTATTCATTGTTCTTCTGCAAAATCTAAATTAACTAGACATCCTGTTTTATCTGGCAACTCCACACTGTCGTTTCCTGTGGCCTTTCTAAGGGCAAGGCCTCTGCTGACGGAGAAATCCACAGGCCAGATCTTACCGCCCATCACTTCTCAGAGAAGGGGACAGAAACCCAGGCTGCCCCAGGCCCCTGTCACGCTGCACCGGTCTTGACCTTGATTTCTTAAGGTGCAGGAGCCCAAGACTAGGGGCTACAAGGTGGCGGGGGGGGTCATACCCCAGCGAGGGCTCAGAGCTACTCCTACTGGGTGGGGCAGAGCCCAATCTCAGGCTTAAATGAATCTTTTTGACCAAATTTTCTTTTTTTTTCTTTAATATTTTTTAATTATTTCTGAGAGAGAGAGAGAGAGACAGCATGAGCAGGGGAGGGTCAGAGGGAGAGGGAGACACAGAATCTGAAACAGGCTCCAGGCTCTGAGCTGTCAGCACAGAGCCCGACGCAGGGCTCGAACCCACGAACCCCGAGATCATGACCTGAGCGAAAGTCGGATGCTTAACCGACTGAGCCAGCCAGGCGCCCCCCTTTTGACCACATTTTCATTATTTCATACTGTGAAAATGTGTCATTACTGGGTCGCCGTCTTATTTGGGTTATTTGTGTCCTGCCTTTCCTCTCCGGCCACGTCTGCAGCTCCGCACGGAACACGCTCAAACACAGCTCTTCAAAGAGGGGATTACAGCACACACGATTTTTAGCCAGTTTCCAAGAAGTCAAACCCCAGGTGTGACAGCCCTGATATTAACAAGCAAAGGGAAGCCTGATCTGTTTATGCTCCTTTTCACACTAGTTACAGAAAGAGCTTTTTGAAGGGAAACCTGTTAAGAGTTGTTCGGGGAATTATTTTTTAAAGAACCATTTTTTTTTAGAATGCCTACTTTGAACATAAACGCTTTCTGAATAGGGTTTTCCCCCCCTAGCCTGGCAGCAAAAGGAGGGTGTAATTTGCAAGAGTGAATTCTCTGAAAGAAACACATTCACTTGCTTGAAAGAACATGAATATATATCAGCAAGAGAAACTGAATTTGACAAGAAAATTACACCTTTTAGGGAATGTGCAAAAAAATAATAAAGGTGGTGGAAGGGAACATTTGGATCGTAAAATTAATATGCATTTTTCCCTCCCTGCACTTCTCTGTGAAAAAGAGCTAACTCGGGCTTATAAATAGTACAGCATAAAAGAGAAAAACCTAAAATGGGAAAGTAGAAGGTGTGTGCATTGAAAAGCAAAAGGAGGAGTTTAACCTGCTGTACAGGGCGGTCGCCGAGCTCGCCGTGCCCACGCCCTGGGACGCTCCGGGACCTTCACAAGCACACCAGGATGGTCCGGCTGAAGTCGTTCTAGGAGGTCGGGGTCATGGACCATTAAGAGCCTCCTAAAAATTATGAACCCGCTTCCTGCGACGCACACATATCCCCGTGTGCACACGGCTTTACAGACCCCTGCCAGAGCTTCAGACAAGGCCCCCCGATCTCCTCGCCAAGCCCGGGTCAGGAGGCCCTGAGCTAAGCACCACCAGCGGCCTTCATGCTGCCTGCGCCCTGGGACGGGCCCCTCTGGTCTCTCGCTCTTGGAGCCGAGGCGGGCTGCTGGCGCAGGGCCGCTGGCGCCTCTGTCCCCCCACGCAGCAGCCGGCAGCTTCAGTGACCCACCCATTGCTTCTAGTCGGATCCGATGAATCCTAGGATGCCGGTCCCGGTGTCACACGCAGGGCGACACCACGCGGTGAGAGATTTGGGGCAGGAGGCAGAGACTGGATGGCAGAGCCTGGCTGTGCGCTCACCGTGTCTCTCGGAGCTTCTGCGTCCTCGCCTGTAAATGGGGATGATAGTAACCACGACCTTGACCTCGGGGGCTGCAGTGAGGACTGAATGTTCACTATGTATATGCTGCCTGGCCTGTAGCGGGCGCTCCGGAAAGCTGAAAAGAAGTCTATTCCAACTGCCAGCCCAGACACATCAAAGCGTGCCTGTGACTCTCAGCGCTGTTTTACACATGGACAGTGATCTGTGAAGTGCAAAGCATCTCTATTGGAAACCCATTATTGGGAATTTATTATTACCCCACAATACCCCGGACGTAGGAACATCAAAGCTATTGCTCCCATTTTACAGGTGAGAAAACTAAGTCTCGGGTTAAGAGGGCTGCTTTTCTTAATTCCCAAGCCCAGTACATTCCTCTAGAACCAGACCCCTGAGCAAAAAACCCCAGGACTGAAGGTCACCACGCTCACCTAGATGAAAAGGCACAGGCCACCCACAGCTGCTAATGAGCTTCACGGCAGCCCAGGAGGCTTCTCTGTCCTGATACCAAAGGCCTGGCTTGGGGTCAGGCCCTGGAGCTGCATCAAAGGCCCCTCAGTGAACCCGTTGCACATCCTCCTCACCCACCTTCTACTGTAGCCATTCCAGCAGCCCGGCTTCCGGCAGGTTCTAGCTGTGCCTACGCACCTGCCTGTCGCCCACACACAAAGGCTTGGGGGTACAAGGCAGTGATGCCCGTGCAGTGGCCTCTGACCTTGGGGAAAGATAACTGCCCTTCTCCTGTGCCCAGGGAAGACCATCCTCGAAGGCAGACTCTGTGCAGCTCCCGAGAGGGTCCCAGTGAATGGAATCCCACAGCTCATGGTGGCGGCCGCGGTGAGGAAACACCTTCTGTAACCTTCTTGCCCTCCCTCCCGTGTCGGTCTCCACCTCCCCCCCCGGCCTTGCCGCGGCTCTGTGCCCACCTCCTCCCAGCAGCCTCCGGGCCACCATGCAGTACCTGCTCCCGCAGAGGCTGCAGTGACTCAGGACTTAGAAGATCGCCCTCCAAAGGGTTTGGATTCCAACATGGAGATCCAGGACCCCCGACCGCGGGAGATGGCACCGTCAGCCCCCCTTCGCCCACAACGTCCCGGCCGAGGCTGGGCTTTCCTCGGTCGTGGCCGACCCAGCGCTGGAGAACGAAAGCGCTGCCTCTCAGCCGCATCCAAGACCGTGCGAGGAGGGCGCCGGGAAGCCAGCAGCCTCCGATGGCTTCTACTCGTGTCTGTCTTTCCGTGCCTTGACCATTGGTGGGTCCCCTGGGAGGGTGTCGAGCGGGGACAGCACAAGGAAAGGGCATCACTACCCCCTCAGGAGATGCTTTTCCACTTTATCATCTCATCTGGTTCCAAGGAAAGGTGGTGGCTGCCACGGCGCCTGTCCACAGCTGGAACGCGGGCATCCGGATGAAGCTTTGTAGGGCTTCAGAAGAGGAGGGGGAAGGGGGAAGATCTCTTTGACTTCACAGAAGGGAGGCAGCGCTGTAAGGAAGTGCAATAGGAAGCCATTTGTGATCTGGGGGTGGGGACAGGTGACCCGATCTCAGCCGGGGACAGCAGCTGCCCCTGCCTTTGGGCTAACGCTCCTGAAGGAGCCGGAGCTGTGGCAGACACCTGTCCCAAGCAGACGAGAGAGGAGCACATCAGGGTGCCCACGGAAGCCTTTCTTCCCGGCTCCATCCTTCCAAAATGGATGCGAAAATTTTATAAAGGGCAGGGGGGTTCCTGGGTGGCTCAGTTGGTTAAGCGTCCGACTTTGGCTCAGGTCGTGATCTCACAGTCGGTGAGTTCAAGCCCCGCGTCGGGCTCTGTGCTGACAGCTCAGAGCCTGGAGCCTGCTTTGGATTCTGTGTCTCCCTTTCTTTCTGCCCCTCCCTGTCTCGTGTTCTATCTCTCTGTCTCTCAAAAATGAATAAACATTAAAAAATCTTTTAAAGAAAAACTTTGAGTAATGCAGATGGCAATGTATACACACAATTTGGTATGAAGCACTGGCTGAAAAACAATTTCATCTTGTTGAAAAACAATCAGTAATTTAAACTTAACATATAATAGTTTCTGTTTCATATTATAGCCTTGTGTCGTTCCTTAGTGCATAACACATTAGAATGTATATTGTGTTTTATCTTGCATGGATTCACTTGTGAAAAGACTTGAAGTGTGACAGAAAAGAACAGAGGGAGGGACAGAACAGATTGGCAGAGGAAGTCATCTCCATGGAAAAACCGAGCTGGATGGAGAATCCAGTGGTCCTTGTTGCTGGAAGTTTCTAGAACTTTGGCCCTTGTAAGGTCCAGCTACCTTTGAGTTCTGGGGATGTCCCTGAATCTTCTCAACAAATCCCTCTTTCTGTGTAAGTTAATTTGATGGGATTCTTTTGCTTCTATAATGTGGTTCCAATGGGAACTGAACCAGGCTTTCTCAAATTCAGAGACTAATGTGTGTGTGTGTGTGTGTGTGTGTGTGTGTGTGTGTATGAGTGCAGAGTGCTTATCAACTATAAAATACTACAAATAAGGGCGCCTGGGTGGCTCAGTTGGTTAAGCATATGACTTCGGCTCAGGTCATAATCTCTCGGTTCATGAGTTCAAGCCCCACATCGGGCTCTGTGCTGACAGCTCAGAGCTTGGAGCCTGCTTCAGATTCTGTCTCCTCTCTCTGACCCTCCCCCACTTTCACTCTGTCTCTCTCTGTCAAAAATAAATAAAACATTTAAAAAAGGTTTTTTAATAGAAAGATAAATAAAATACTACAAATAGCTTTTTTTGATATTATTTTGTCCACAAAACAACCCTGAATGTTTTGTAAGGAAAATACCATCACAGCTATTTTCTGGATGAGGACTCGAGTGGCGTGGAGCAGGGAGGCACCGAGCCCTGGCCTAGTTCGCAGCTCAGTCCACCAAAGGGTGGCTCGGCCCAGATGCAGGCTATTTCTACACACCCACATTGGTGGGATTAGAAGGGTAATGGAGACGCTGAGAGGTCTGAGAAGTCATTTCAGGCTTTCCTTTCTGGAGAAAATACAAACAAAACAGTGGTTGTAGGCATGGCCCCAGATTCCCACATTGGACCCTTCCAGATGGAGATTCAAGGCATTCCAAGGCACTTCTCGCCTATCTCTGGCCAGGGCATTTAGACTATTTGTGTTTAGTGCAATTATCCACATGGTTGGCTTGGGGTCCGCCATCTTGTTCTGTGTTTTCTGTGTTCTCTACTTCGTCCTTCCCTTCTCTTCTTGGAGACCTATAAACACCAGTAGCAGAATCACCTCCAACATGGAGGTGCTCCGTGAAGAGGTCCCATCTCAAGAAAGGAAGACCATGAAGGGTTGGTGCACCTTCAGAATCTTAGGACTCAAGCAAAACACAGAACACCTGCACTCTGCCTTTTGCCACCCAAACGAAGTTTATTTGATAAAACTAAAAAAGATACTTTTCACTTTAGTAAAAAAAAAAAAAAAAAAAAAGAATGGTTTTAATTATGGGGAATTAAAATTATGGGGAATTTTTCTGGTTGCATGGGGAAAATGTTATTTTGGCAAATGCCCTGAGGTCATTTCATTCAAGTAAATATTTATAAAAATTCAAAAGAGTGAATTGTTTCTTCCTTGTAAAGTGGAAAAAAGACAGGCTATCATCAGCACGGATCAGGTGCTATCATGTGAATACGTGAAAACACCACACTTTGCAGGTTTTGAATGGACCCGGCACCTGGGGATTTGAAAACTCCAGCCCAGCTCATGTTTGTGCATTTCAGAGTGTGTGTTGCAGTGAGGTCGTCACGCTCACATTTGTGAAGGACGTTGTGCCTGTGAGCAGGCTTGGAAGACTCAGGGACAAGGCGTACAAACCACACTCCTGTTGTGACGACTCAGGTCAGTAAGAGACTGGAGCCTTTCAATGAAACATAACGATAACTTTAAAGTAAGGCACGTCCATTAGCCACAAGTACTTATGTAAAGCAGTGAAGCTGTCAGTCAGTAGTAACATAAGTCACTAGTGCGTGTCCCCGGGCGAAAAGAAGCAGGAAAGGGTCTGGGGCACCTGCGTGGCTTAGTCGGTTAAGCGTCCGACTTTCGCTTAGGTCATGATCTCACGGTTCATGGATTCGAGCCCCGCGTCGGGCTCTGTGCTGACTGCCAGCTCAGAGCCTGGAGCCTGTTTCAGTCTGTGACTCCCTCTCTCTCTGACCCTCCCCTGCTCACGCTGTCTCTCTCTCTCTCTCTCCTAGAAATAAATAAAAATATTTAAAAAAAAAAGATTGTATGTCAACTATACTTTGATTAAAAATTTGAAAAAAAAAATATTAAACGCAATAAATCGTTTATGACCCTGGTCTGTTGTGTGTCCCTCAGGAAAAGGTAGTTTGGTGAAGAAGAAACAGAACGAAATTTTTATTTTCTGGGAAGGAGGCGTCAGTATCAAGAAAGAAAACGCGGTGTATTGGCTAAGCGTTCAGTGAGGAGGTTACAGGAAGCCCTAGTCTGGTAAACAGCTTGAGATCCAAGTGTGCCGTATTGCAGGAATTCTTGGTATAAATTTAGTTTTAATCATTGCATCAAACAACCCAACCAAGCGGGAGATTTGAGCCTCGGCTGAGACATGGTTGGCAGTTGTTATTAGAAGCGTTCCTAGAATGTTTACGTTTCAGTAAAAGGTAACCCTCTCCGAGCCTGGAGAACGAGGAGAGCCATCAATAACACCTCTTAACTCGCGGCAAGTTCATACCAGGTCAATGTGCCGCTAATAATTCCTTCACCCCTGATTTATGTTTCCACCTCCACTCGTGTGTATCGTGAGCCCCAACACTACCAGCCAGCTCGCTGAGCAGGGCAAGCGGCCTCTGCTCTGCTCATGGTCTCTGTACCCCACGCCACCTGCTTCTGGAAAGCACCATCGCACCCCTAGATTTACCGGCAAGCCCAAGGCAGCTCCGCTTGTGAAGTCCGCAGCCAAGGGCGCACGCCGCTCACCCTAAAGGTCACTGGTTACTACCGTGCACTTTTAAAGTCTGTCTGATCTCAGTATCTTCCTTTCTTACAGTAAAGCAAACGTAATTCAAAGTGGTATTTTGGGCCATTATGAAGACCTCATGCCCTGCTACTCAGGGTGTTTTGTTTTGTTTTGTTTTGTTTTGTTTTGTTTTGTTTTGTTTTAATGGCGAAGTGGCTCTGGGAAGCCAGAACCCCTGGAGGGCAGCCCCACTTCAGCGCCGTTTTTCCTGGTTGACCGCAGGCACTCAGTCGACGCTCGATCGAGGACTCTGGCCTTGATCTGCTTATAAGGGCTCCCCGCTGCACGAAGACCACGCTCAGCCTTATAATAGGTCATGTTCATGACGGATTGTTTTCACCTTAATTTTTGGTGACATGGAAGTGAAACACAAAGGTGAGCAGAAGACAAACTCTCCAGCAGGAAACTTTCTAAAGTGGCCGGAGCCGCTACAAAGCGCAAAAGGAATTGCAAGGCAAGCTGGAAGGCGTCAACCTCCTAAAAAAAGTGAAGGTGGAAAGGTGATGGATTCATCTCCAGTGAGGAAGAAGGAGGCAGCTGATGTTTTACTGCACGCATGTGTGCGCGCGCACACACACACACACGCGCACACACACACACGCACATTCTCACACTAATGCTATCACACTCCCAGAGCAGTTTCCATTCTACAGAAGCTTTAGACATATGCCTAAGGCCCACGTGACCAATCCTGCATCAACCCCAAATACCGCATGGATTCGGCATAGTATCTTCATGTTTTGAGGCTGGACATTAAGAGGCCCATCTCAATGTCTATTGATTATTTTCTCTATTAGCAGAAGTGGGATTTTTTCCTAACCACCTGATTTCATAGCCTACAGGGGCTAGAATTTCATAAGAAGGCTCCAGAGATGCCCAGCCCTTGGCAGATATGCCTGCATCCTCCCCTCCCCTTGAGTGAGGGTGAATCTACACCGGAGATGGGTAAGTGGCTGTGTTGATTGATTTGCAGGCTATAAGCTCGTCCACTGCAGCCCCCGAGCGAGCTCTTGGGCTGGCTTTGCAGAGGGGATTTGCAGCGTGCATTGAGAAAGCCGCAGAGCTAGGACCTCAGCCCTGCTACCGGAAGCTGAGTCCTGGGGGCCTCAGTCCCACACCATGGGAGCTGAATTCTGTCAGCCGCCTGAATGAGCTTGCTGGAGGAGGAAATCCAGAAGGGAATGCAGCCCAGCCGGCATTCAATGTCAGCTTTGCAAGTCCCCCGAGCAGAGAACCCAGCAGAGCTGCGCTGGGATTTCTGACCGACAGAAACTGCGTGATACTAGGGGGCTGTGCTCTAAGCCACTCAGTTTACAATGAGTTACAAAACAATAGAAAATTAATACAGACTCATCTTCTCGGATTATAAAAAAATTTTAGTGTTTATTTATTTTTGAGAGAGAAAGAGAGAGAGAAAGAGAGAGAGAATGAGTGGGGAAAGGGCAGGAAGAGATAGAGACACAGAATCCAAAGCAGGCTCCAGGCTCTGAGCTGTCAGCACAGAGTCTGATGCGGGGCTTGAACCCACAAATGGTGAGATCACGACCTGAGCTGAGGTCGGAAGCTTAACCGACTGAGCCACCAAAGCGCCCCATCATCTTCTAGGATTTCTGTCTCTTTCTCTCTCTCTCTCTCTTTCTCTCTCTCTCTTCCTCTCTCTCTCTTTTTTTTTTATTTCTTTCTTTTGTTTTTGCCTTTCCTTCACGTCTGATCGTTTCTCTTCTCCTGTTACCTCTGCCTGAATTCTGCACCCAATATATTTTTTAATGGCAATATAGCCTCCAAGTCACAATAAAAAGGGAAAGAGGACCTAAATTCAGCTCCTTGCCAACTCATCCAGGCCTTCCAAGCAAGCAGAAATAGAGGCAACCCAACTCTCACTGCTGGTTCCGTGGAACTTCTTCCTCCCCAGAGGCCCCTTCATTGCTCAGCAGATAAGCTTACAGAATTGAGTTTGGCAAGCGATTGCCCCAGGCTAGCACACGGGCCAGTGTGAGAATGAGAACAAGGCCATCATGCTAGACTCTGACCATGAAGAAGCCAGAGGCACTTTCAGAGCCTGAAGACATTCAGCAATGATATCTAGGTTATAGGCAATTATTTATTAAAATAAAAATAAGTCTAGTTCTGTCCAGCCCTGATGAATGAACCAGTACTATGCCAGCCCTCCTGCCATAAACAGCTACACAGTTGGATAAAAATAGTGCATTAACATCTTTCGGGCATTTTTAAACAATGGGCAGTGTAGAACCCAAGAGAAGGCAGAAGCATAAGTGATGCAATCATTTGCAAGATTAGGGTGAAGAAAGACTTTGGCTGCTGTCTTGCTCATCCTCTCTCACTTGCTCACTCTGGTGGAGTTGGGCTTCCGTTCTGTCAGTCGCCCTACGAAGAGGCTCATATGGGAAAGAGCTGAGGGAGGCCATCAGACGACAGTCAACCCAGAATGGAATTCCCCAGTCCAACAGTTCATGATGATTTTAGTCTTGCCAAAAATGTCCCAAGTAAGCTGGATGCCAACTCCCCCCCCGGCCAAGCCTTCAGATGAGACCATAGCACAGCTGCCCCCGTGAGTGTAGCCTGCGTTGAGCCTGAGGATAGAGGCACCACTGTGCTGTGAGCAGATTTTGGATCCATACAGACACTGAGACAATAAATATATATTGTTGTAAGTCACTAAGTCTTGGGATAATTTGTTATGCAGTAATAGAAAGCAATTATAGAAAAGAAATAACAAAGATATATTATTATATTATATTGTATTATGTATTATATAAATAATTATTAAAACCAAAGTTTGCCTCTTTGACTATATTAATAAAAATGATAAACCTCTAGGCAAGACTAATCAAGGAAAAAGAGAAAACACAAATTACAAATATTAAGAACGACAAAAAAAATACCATCACCAATCACACATATTAAAAGGATGGTATAGGAATATTACAACCAATTTACTATCATAAATTCCACAAGTTACATAAAATGATCAAGTGGCCTGAAACACACAACTTACCAAAACTAAGAAGAAATTGAAAATCCACACTGTATCTATTAGAGACATTGAGTTCTTAATTTTCAAAGTCTTCTCACAAAGACTCAGGTCCAGATCACATCCATCGAGCACTGCAGAAAGAAATAAAAGCTGTCTTATACAAACTTTAAAAAAAAAAAATACAGGGGCGCCTGGGTGGCTTAGTCGGTTAAGTGTCCGACTTTCGCTTAGGTCATGATTTCGCGGTTCGTGGGTTCGAGCCCCGCGTCGGGCTCTGTGCTGACTGCCAGCTCAGAGCCTGGAGCCTATTTCAGTCCATGACTCCCTCTCTCTCTGACCCTCCCCTGCTCACGCTGTCTCTCTTTCTTTCTCTCCTAGAAGTAAATAAAACATTAAAAATTTTTTTTAATACAGAAGAAAGGAACATTTCTCACCTTATTTTGTGAAACTAACATAACCATGAGAGCAAAATCTCACACAGCTGTCAAATAAAATCATAGACTCCCATCCTTCATGAAGGCAGGTGCAAGCACCCTCAACAATATCTAATATATAAAGAGCAGCACTGCATGTTATGGATAATCTATCAGGGGAGGGAGGTTCCCAGCGATGCATTCAAAAACGAAACAATGTACTTCCCTGCATTAACAGAATAAAGGGGGAAATCATATGATTGTCCCAATAATTCAAAAAACATCCAACAAAGGTCCACACCCTTTCAGAAGGACACCTACACTTGTACAGACCCTGGGTGCAAGAGAGAGGTGCCACGGAAGACGGGGGAAAGGACGTCTTCTTGTGAACAGGGCTGGTAGATTTGGATGTTCCTACAGAAAAAAAGAGAGAAAGAGAGAGAGAGACAGAGTGGTAGTGGGAGAGGGGCAGAGATAGGGAGACACAGAATCTGAAACAGGCTTCAGGCCCTGAGCTGTCAGCACAGACCCCGAAGTGGGGCTCAAACTCAAGAGCTGTGAGATCATGACCTGAGCCGAAATGAAAATCTTAATTTTTTTTAAATTTTTTAAATGTTTATTTATTTTTGAGAGAGAGACAGAGTGCAAGCAGGAGAGGGCCAGAAAGAAAAGGAGACACAGAATCTGAAGCAGCTTCAGACTCTGAGCTGTCAGCATGGAGCTCAATGCAGGGCTTGAACCCAAAATGGTGAGATAATGACCTGTTCCAAGGTCAGATGCTTAACCGACTGAGCCACCCAGGTGCCCCAAAAAACTAATTCTAGATAAATTATAGATCTAAATGTGAAAAGTAAAATCGTACAGCTTCTGGAAGACAACATAGCGGATATTTCATGACCTTAAAGTAGGCAAAAAGAAAGTTCTTAAACAGAACACAAAAAAGCACAAATCATAGAGAAATAGATGGATATATTAGGCTTTATTAAAATTAGGAAATTCATCAGAAGACATCAGCAAGAGAGCGAAAAAGCAAACCATGGGGTAAGAGGAGGTATTCTCCATAAGTATATTTAACGTGGACTGATGGCAAAATGTGCAAATATCTACTAAAAATGAGTAAGGAAAAGACAGGAATTTTCATGGAAGTTTGGTCAATGATTTCCACTGGTGTTTCACAAAAAACAAACAAACAAAGGATATCCAAATCACCAGGCAGGCACGTGAAAAGGTTCTCAGCACCATTACCCATCCGAGAAACGCCAATCAAAACCACAAAGAGATGATAACACCTCAGTTTCAAAGAAAAAGACAGAAAATTGCAAGTGTTGGTAAGCACGTAGAACAACAAAAACTGCTATTAGAAAAGCTGAATAAAATGTTAGTACAACCTCATAGAGTCTTCCTTACAAGGGAAAAGGCAATTTTGGAGTCAGTGGGGTACTGGGTGTCTTTAGGATAAAGACACAAGATGAGATTAGGAAGGCTCAAAGGATCTTGGGGATTCTGCTTTACTGCGTCTTGATCTACGTATTTATAATAAGAGTGTTTGCAGACTGAGAAAACTCCTTGAGCAATATGCTGAAGAGATGCACCCTCTTTTGGACTTACTCTAATAAAAGGTAATCTTATGTTATTTTAAGTTTATCTTATTTATTTTGAGAGAGAGAGAGAGAAAGAGCTCGTGAGGAGGACAGGGGCAGAGAGAGAGGGAGAGAGAGAAACCCAAGCAGACTCGGCACTGTCAGCACAGAGCCGGACACGGGGTTCGAACCTTCGAACCGCGAGATCATGACCTGAGCAGAAGTCGGACGCTTGATCGACTGAACCACCCAGGTGCCCCATAAAAAGTAATTTTAAAGGTTGTAGCTCTCACCATGTTTATCTGCACAACTAAAAAGTCACAACAACACACTGAGTAGACGAGAGACGGGCCCCTTCCCCGGGGTGGCTTTGCCACTTAGGCTCAGCACAGCATCAACAGGCTGCGCTGGGTGCTTGAACCAGGAAGATGCCTCGTGGGGTCTGCCGGATGACACCATCCTGAGCTGTGAGGTCCCTGGTACCCTGTCCTGGTGCAAGGCAGCACCCTCCTCAGTAATGCCCCATTTGTAGGGAGAAGGGTAAACAGAAGACAGGCAGAGAGGTGGCTGGAAGACAGATGGAATTCGAATGTGCCTGTGAACATCTTACGAGGCTTCTGCCTGATTTAAAAAAATTTTTTTATTTTATTTTATTTCTAGGAGAGAGAGAGAGAGAGAGAGACAGCGTGAGCAGGGGAGGGTCAGAGAGAGAGGGAGTCACAGACTGAAACAGGCTCCAGGCTCTGAGCTGGCAGTCAGCACAGAGCCCGACGCGGGGCTCGAACCCACGAACCGCGAGATCATGACCTAAGCGAAAGTCAGACGCTTAACCGACTAAGCCACCCAGGCGCCCTAAAAAAATTTTTTTAATGTTTTTTTATTTCTAGGCGAGAGAGAGAGACAGCGTGAGCAGGGGAGGGTCAGAGAGAGAGGGAGACACAGACTCTGAAACAGGCTCCATGCTCTGAGCCGGCAGTCAGCACAGAGCCCGACGCGGGGCTCGAACCACGAACCGCGAGATCATGACCCAAGCGAAAGTCGGACGCTTAACCGACTAAGCCACCCAGGCACCCCCTGCCTGATTTTTTTACACGGAGATTATATTTCTCTTAAGTCCAGCCTTGGACTATGATAAATGAACAGATTAACTAAATATTTTCTCTGCTGTTAAGCTGCATCTTACTGATGCAGTCAGGGCCATGGGCATTTTAAGTCTCCAACTACCTCGCATTAATGCAATCACTTGTTTTATGAACAATGCAGCTGTTATTTGCAATTAGCTTTCCACCCTGGGTATCAAGAACTATTGTGTTACTGTGAGCATTGTGAAAATCTCACAAGAGGAGGAAAATGGTTTGAGAGTCAAACAGAAACAAAACAAAACAAAGCAAGTTGGATGAACACGTGCTAGTTATTCAGAAGTAGTATCAAAATACAAGTCATTTCTGAGGCGGTTTTAAGACTGAAATTATCAATGGCTTGTGGAAATCGTGTTCATTTTAAAAGACAGCAGGTGTTAAAACAATGAGAAGTGACCTCCTTTGCACCTGGGTTACAAAAGCTGCCTCAGGGTTTGTGAAAAAAACAAACAAACAGGATAATAATAATAATGAAAAACATCCTGTCTTTGGCTAGTTCCTTTTCATTTTTTTCTCACGCTGGACAGTTTTATTTATAGAAAATAAAGCAGCTTATAAGAAACACACACACACACGCACACGCACACACACTCATTTCCCAGTGGAAGTGATGCTTATTTGACGTAAAATAGCTTTGCTGTTTGTATCGTCCGTTATCTTTGGAATTCCATCCAGACTATAATGTTCGGATTACTAATATCCATTTTAAATGTTTACTAGCATATGCTCAACAAAATCCATCAAATAAGACTCATTTCCAGTCCCATGTCCTTTGATAGGTTACTATAATAGACTGGAGAGAAGCCAAGATTCACAGCTAAATGTTCTGCTGTGTTTGGGCATGTAGATTTCAGCTGTCAGAGTCGAGTTTTTACCTTTCCCTGTTATTAAGCCAGTATCTATGCTACGAGCACTCCAGTGAATGCCGCGTATGGAAACAGCTCCTTGACATCTGGGGTTTCTCCCACGATCGCTGCAAACCCCCAAATCAGGAACACTGTTAATTGAGATGTGAATTTTGAGCAGACACCTTGGCAACTCCAGTAGCTTAAGGGATTAGCTGCCACATAACAGCAGGTGGGTCCTAACGTGTGCCAAGTGCCCTACATCCATTATTCATTGAATTCTTATAATAACCCTTTGAGGTAAGTAGAATTGCCCCTGTTATAAATTATAACATGTCGCTGACACTGGAGGTTGGTCAGGAAGAGTCAAGGGTATCAATGGTAGGTCTTGGGGCGCCAAGGGTCTGCCAACATTTACTATCATAACTATGGACAGAAGAAAGGAATGCTCTATTCATTTCCAGCTCTGTATGCGAATGTAAAAAGCTCAGTGTGCCACCCATTAGCTTTTGTACAGACATACGGACAGACATAAAAGGCGGCATGTCACGACAGAGAGCTTAGCATCTGACACGTTAAGCTACGCCTCTTCTGCAGAATGACATTTTATACTTAGAAGCCTAGAAAACGTGTCTTCACATTTGAGAGAAGTCCTTCAAATGCGATTTGAACCTTACACCTTTCCATTCTTATCTGTCCTGCCTTCGTTCGCCTCCCGCGGACCCGCCGGTCCCCCCAGACGCCTACGGGAGCTGAGTAGAGGCCGGTGCTTCCTGTGCCCCGGCCGTGAAGTCCCATGCGGCGAAAGCGAGTCTTTGGGGGACGCGACTCCTCTCCCTGCGCCGGTGGGGAAAAGACAACTGCCACCAATGCTCAACTGCTGAGTTGGCAGAAAAACGCCTCGGGAACTAAGTGTGAGCACAAGGCCACGTACCACCAGTTTTCTAGCGCGTGGCAATGTAGGGCCACTCAAGGAGCCACACCACGCTCTGAGCATGGGGGGAGGGGAGGGAAGTGGCATCCTCACGCTGGGGCGATTTCAGGAAATCTGTAATTGGGTGCAGGGAGTTCCTGGACCCAGTGACGCCGCGTGGCTCCCTGCTGGAGGAACACACGCGTGCTGGTCACTAAGCGGCAGATGCGCTGCCTTCCGTGGGGCCCCGGGGGTGTCCCGGAGAACCTTCCCAGACTTACCCAAGCTGTGCCCTGCTGCGGGCTACGCCGCTCCGGTAAAGGCCACAATCTGCCACCCTGGGGCTCAGGCAGGTCCCGTGTGCTGTGAGGTCGGAGGAAGACGACGGTGACCCAGAAGAGAAGGAAAGACGGCGGTTCACAGAGCCGTCATGCACAGGGTCGGGGAGAGGTGCTTCCAGACCAGGGCTGAGAGGTCAAGTGTATTTGGCTGAGGAATACGGCATCCAGTTCTTTCTTTCCATGCCTCCTAAACATGAGCTCACGCCTCCCTAACTTTACAAGCTTGCGTTCTGTCCTGGGGCTGCTGTTCTGTCCTGTCTTGCTCACTAAGCTCTGCCTGTAGTCACACTTGGCCCCGCGTGCCCTCTCCTCCAGTCAAGCATGTACCCCCAGCCCCCCACGTGAAGCAGGCTCACCACCTCCCGTCGGCCGGCAGCCCGGCCTTCCTTCCCATCACAGGCACTGAGCCTTCAGCGTCATCTCTGATGTTCCCTCAGGGCCACACCACGCCTCCTGTGACTTATGCTTCCTCAGTGCCTCACATCTTCTCCTCCGCTCTTGGCCTTCTGCTCAAAGTCCAGGTCCTCATTGGTATATATGACATAAAACTTGCCATTTTAAGTGTGCGGTTGGGTGGCATTGACTCTACCCAGAATGCAATGCAACCATCAGCACTGTCTCCAAAATCTTCCATCACCCCAACAGGAAACTCCAAACCCTTCGGCACGAACACCCTATGCCCTCCTTCCCCAGCCCCTGCTAACCTCAAGTCTACCTCTGTCTCTCTAACTTTGTCCGGATACGTAATTCATATGAAGGGACACCACGTGGCATTTGTCCTTTGGCACCTGACCTGCTTCCCTAAGGTCCTCAGGGTTCCAACACGTTGCTGAAGGTGTCAGACACTCGTTCCTTCGTGTGGCTGAGTGTCACTGCCTGCTATGGACACCCTGCACCTCGTTTATCCGTCACCTGTGCTCCCCGGCTCTCAGAGTCTCTGTGCTCAATAATGAGACCGGCTCTCCTGCCCACCTAAACCTCAGCAGCTCCGAACAGCCGTCTAATCTTCCGTCTAATCTTCTCTGCCCGCCATCGAGCGCACACGGCACTGGCCCCCATCTGCGCTGCCAAACCAGTCCCGGGTCAGACAGAAATACCGATTATCGAATGAATGTGTCTCCACACTTCCGCTCGGATGCTTCTCCTCTGCCTGGAATGTTCTCCTTCTATCTCCTCAGGCCACGGCCCTGCTTGTCTGCGGCATGGCCAGCTCGGGTCCCACCTTCCACTCCCCCAAGGGCCCCTGGACCCTCTCCGTTCTAAACCCACAGTCGACCCGACGCTGCGGCATTGGGCCACCTCTGACCTCTACCTCCTCTGCTCTACTCTTTGAAGGCAGAATTCGTATCCCAGTCATCTGTTTCCACGGCACAGTGTCAAGTACGGGGCTGTGCACAGAACCAGCACCAGTAAACATTTGCCCGACGGACATCGTACATGTCAAGACCGCTGGGAGCGTGGACTTGGCCAGAGGCCTAGTAGTTAGACTATGAGGCTATGTCGAAAGCCATTTATATTTTAAATGGAATCAAAGATCAATGATTAGGACAAAACACAGTAGCTGTGGAAAAGATAGCGATCGGCTTAGAGGAAATTACTGGAAAGGTGAGTCAGCCTTGGGCCTCAGATGTCTAGCAAAGCATAGAGTATACTCACTAAACAAAATAAAGGAAGTATTTTCACGGAGAAGAGAACGTGAGACGATGGAGGCAGGTGGGACGCTGGGATGGGGCGGGGCAGACAGAGCCCGGAACGGGGTGGGGGGGTGGGGCAGAACAGGGAGCTAACTCCTGGGGGCAATGTTGCTCAGAGCCGCCCCGGGCAGGGCGCTGGGCCCGCTGTGTTTGGTGCGGACAGCTGGGTCTTAGGGTACAGTGCACGCTTATCTTGTGTTTTCATCTTGCTGTCACTGGAAAGGGTGAGGGGGTCATAGGGGAAGGAGGAGGGTGGGGGGGTTGGGTCCCTGAGAAGGTGGGTCCGAGAAGCGTTAAGTGGCGCCCCAACTTGGTCAAGCGGCTTGCACGCCACCCTCTCCTAGGAAAAGGCAGAGCTCAATCTTGCAGCCGGGCGAGCTGCTGCTACAGTAAACCCGGCACTGGACCTTCAGGGAGACTCAGGTGCCAGTGAGGACCCAAGCCCCCGCCCCCGCCCCCCTGCCCCCGGTCTGGTTGAGCCGTCACCAGCCGTCACCGTTCAGGGGAGAGGCTCCGAGTGGCAGGTGACTCCAAAACAGAAAAGCAGCTCAGGCACGGATCCAGTGAACTTGAACTTCATGTGGAGCCAGAACAGATCATTAAAAGGGTGTGTGAGTTCTTAGGAAAGGAAGTGGAGATCAAAGCGTTCTCTTGGGTTCCCTAAAAACAAGGCGCAGCCGCCGAGGCTGGTTCCAACCCCCCAGAGTCACTCGCCTGGCACACAAGGCCGACGCTGCAGGTGCCACAGAGCTGCATGTTAGCAATGCACTGGGCCGGACCCCTATTCACGAGGACGAGGAGCAATGAGAGCCCGAGGCCGGGGTGGCCCGGCAGGTCCGTAGCTTGTCGGCTCATAACTCAGACGCGTTTCCCGAGCTGCGCTCAGGGTCCCCGGCGTTCTCACGGTGCCCGTCGGGGAACTGGACGGGGTGGCAAACAGGCTGAGAGACCCGGTGGGCTCAGCGGGAGGCAGCGGAGGCAGAGTTGCAGGCTTGGTCGACGGCGAGCGCCGCCTGAGTCAACAGCGTGACGTGGATGAGGTGTTTCCCAGCCTGGGAGGCTCTGCTTCACGGGGTTAAGTCTGAAGGACACCGACGGGAACAGCGGGACAGAGACAAGGGTCGCAAGGGAGCTTACCACCTTGCCGTGGCAAAGAACTTGAGCGTGCGCGCCCTGGAATCAGGGAGACCAGAACGCGGGAACAGGGCTTAACATGTCGACGAGGCTGATCCCACGGGGAAGCGTCGCTCTGCTTGGCCTGGAGCCTCGATAACGGTGAGCGGCGCAGAACCAGAACGGACCGGGCGGTCCCCCTCTCTGCCAGTGTGTGGACCGAGCAGGGACACTGCAGAGACAGGGATGTCCCGGGGCTTGAAGCATCCAACACGGTCGCGGGGACACTGCCTGAGGGCTCTTGCGGACCTGCCATTCCTCCAGGAAACGAGTCTGTGAGAAGGAAGCCTGAGCCCTTCTAGAAGGTTATCACCTCTCTCCCTTGAAGGCAGAACACAGCCAGATCAGTCATCTTTTTCAGCTGCACAGTGGGGACAATCGTGCTCTGCTCAGAAGGCACATGAGTGAATTATTTGCCCAAATGACTGCATATGTGAGAAGATACTTTTTCCCAGAGACCATGAAGCTGCATAAATTATCTACTACTGAGGACAAAGTCACCTTCTCCACTGTATCTACGTGATGAGGCAGCAATGATTTTTTTTTTTCCTTAAAGGATAAATGATTTGAGAACCACTGTTTTTAATAACAGAAAACAACTTTTTAACAACTATTCATTGAGAGTTGTTGCTACCAACAAACGATAACAGTCAACGGCGTAGCCTTTGAAGCGAGGTTATCAGGTGGTTTGAAGACAAGTCCGCCATCTATGTGGTGTGGCCTTGGACGTGCTTAACCTCTCAGACTCAGTTTTCACATGTGTAAAATGGGGATGAAACTGTTACCCACTTCATGACGTAAATGGGAAGGCTAAATGAATGAATGTATGTCAGGTCCTAAATAGTCTCTGTCAGGGAGTTACGTGGTCAGTAAGAGGTCTGCAAAGCTCGTGGGATATAATCGGAGAATAACTGTGTCTGGTCTCCTGCTACGCACACTTTGGGAGACCTTTTCCACCGCCTTCCCACACTGAGTACTTGTTCGTCCTTGGAACGTGACTTCTACCTTTGGATTGCTGGATTTCATCATCAAGTGGTTTATTTTCTAGAAGAGCCTGAGTTATGTTGCTGACTGTTGCCGCCACAACAGCCTATACAGCCTGCTTCCAGGCCAGCAGGATCCCGATTTGGTTCTTTTATCCACTTCCCTGTCTCTCATAATGCAGGTAAATCCTGATTTCTCTAAGACAGTAACGATGGTCACATTTCCCAGCCGGTCCTCTTTCCATTTCGAGATGCCACAGAGTGAGGCTGCAATGTCTGGAGCTGCTGCAGACATTTTATGACCATCAGGAAAGTCATCCAACATCTTAAGGATGACAGCTCCAAAAGATGGAAAGACCGTCAGAGACTGATGATGACACTGAGTCACTGAAATAGCTACACTCTCACCTGTATTCTTGTTAAGGGAGACTATAAATCCTCTTATTATTTTTAAGTGTATTTATTTATTTTGAAAGAGGCTGAGGCAGAGCAAGTGGAGGAGGGGCAGAGAGAGAGGGCGACAGAGAATCCCAAGCAGGCTTCTCACTCCCGGCACAGAGCCTGATGTGGGACTCGAACTCACGGAACCCGGAGATCATGACCTGAGCTGAAACCAAGAATTGGACGCTTAACCGACTGAGCCACCCAGGTGCCCCGAAATCCTCTTATCATGTAAGCCATTAGACATTGGGTTTTCTATTACTTGTGTTTGAAAACATGCCAATTCACACATGAGTGCTCTATTTCCTGCGGAGTTGCATGTTTGGGAATACCAGTTTCGGTGAGGAGAAATATCTTGGGTCACACTTTCCCCCAAAACCTTTGTAAATGTTGCTACCTTTCCATCTTATAGTGAGAGCTGCTGTGGAGACATCTGAGGCCACGAGATCCCCCACCACTTCTCCTGAAGTTCAATAACATATCCAGGATATCTCTGCTGTTAGTTGTTTTATACTAGTTTTTCCTGGGACACAGTGAGAACTTTGATCTTATTTCAGAGATATTTCCTTCTACCTTTGAAAAAAAAAAACAATATTGGAAGGCTCTTTTAAAGAAATATTGAGGGGCACCTGGGTGGCTTAGTCGGTTAAGCGTCCGACTTTCACTTAGGTCATGATCTCATGGTTCGTGGGTTTGAGCCCCACGTCAGGCTCTGTGCTGACTGCCAGCTCGGAGCCTGGAGCCTGTTTCAGTCTGTGACTCCCTCTCTCTCTGACCCTCCCCTGCTCACGCTGTCTCTCTCTCTCCTAGAAATAAATAAAAAAAATATTAAAAAAAAAGAAAAAATAAAGAAATATCGACCAGCCCTTTTCTAATTGCTTAAATGGTGCAGCCTTTTTTCCCCTGTACATTCACTGTAGTTGAGTCAAGCTTTTCCTGTAAGTCTCAGGTGAATTGTGCCCAGCATGTCTTAGTCTTTCTAATTTGGTTTCTCTGGCGGATGTTTCTGATTTTCATTTGGTTCCTTAGTTGTATAATCTTTCTCTTTTTGTTGTGCCTTTTTACCTTTTCTTTTAGCCCTTATCCCATTCAGTGAATGTTCATATTAATTTGTTTGTTTTTTTTTTCTAGGAGAGAGAGAGAGAGAGAGAGACAGCGTGAGCAGGGAAGGGTCAGAGAGAGAGGGAGTCACAGACTGAAACAGGCTCCAGGCTCCGAGCTGGCAGTCAGCACAGAGCCCGACGCGGGGCTCGAACCCACGAACCGCGAGATCATGGCCTAAGCGAAAGTCGGACGCTTAACCGACTAAGCCACCCAGGCGCCCCCATATTAACTTGTTCTACAACATGGGACACACGTGAAGAATTTTCTTCGATTTGGTTGCATTTTCTTCCAGACGAGGTCCTTCATCTGTCTCACCCAGGCCGTAATTCCTTTTTATTCTTTTTATTCCTTCCTCCGTTACTAAAGTCTTCAATTTGGACAGCGGACTTGCTTCTTCTATCTTATTCATATTAAAATAGATTGCTCTTTGTAAATCTTCTCTTTGTTCAAATATGTGAACAAATCTCCTTGCCTGTTTTCTCACCCCATCTGAAGGAGTTTGAGAGCTGGAAGACTGCGTTTCTGTCTACTTTTCCACGACCCGTATGTGCAGGGAGGGTTGGAGCTGAGCTGAGCCCTTGCACGTGTGCCAGCGTGGGCTTTGCTTTCTCCTGAGATTCCGGGAAACGATGCCACCCCCCACCCCCCTTGTCAGAAGCCTACCCTGTTCCTGCGACGAAAACGTCCTCGGACTTTGGATCTTTGCCTCGACTCCGTGCAGAGTCCTACAAAGCGCTCGCGCTCGTGATTCTTCCCAGCTCCGGCCGGGTCCCGGGCCAGCAGGGGTTATTTTCTACTCATGATAGTTGTGTCTCGCCTGCGTTTCCCCGGTGGCTTGCGTCTGTGCTCACGCCCCGACTTTGTGGATTCATGCCTTCTTCGTATCGACAACATTCGTGAGAATTCTTGGTATTTGACTACTTGGTTTCCTTCCCTAGTGGGGATTTTTTGGGGAATAGAGATGAGATTCAGACGCCACACCCCACTGCAGGCGTCTAGTTCACGGAGTAGTTCTTGACACATATAGCACAAAGTTGTACTTAAATGCTTAGTTCTTTCTTTCTGTTGCTGACTTTTGCTATTGATTTATTCACGTCACCAGTGACTGTGGACAGAGGGTCTATGATCCAGGCTCACGCTGTCAATTTTATGTGGGTCTCTTCTCCAGGCTCTTTCCACCGCACTGGTCCTGAATATATTCCTGCAGGCATTGCGGGTTATAGAATTTGCAAATAAATCTCAACCGTTCCTAAAGAAGAAGAAAGAAGGGCAACCAAAGCAGACACTCATGGCGACTTGCTGAGAACTAACATCCACACAGCACGTTCCATTTACAACATACTAGCTCCTCATCTCGTTTTCATTCTGTCCCAGGAGGACGGGACTGCTTGCCCTGTATCCCCGGAACCTACGTCTGCGCGTGGCCCAGAGGAGCCCAGTAAAGGCTGTAAGAAATGAACGCCTGTCCGGGCACCTGGGTGGCTTAGTCGGTTAAGCGTCCGACTTTCGCTTGGGTCATGATCTCGCAGTTCGTGGGTTCGAGCCCCGCGTCGGGCTCTGTGCTGGCTGCCAGCTCAGAGCCTGGAGACTGTTTCAGAGTCTGTGACTCCCTCTCTCTCTGACCCTCCCCTGCCCACGCTGTCTCTCTCTCTCTTCTAAAAATAAACATTAAAAAAAATTTAAAAAAAAAAAAGAAAGAAATGAACGCCTGTCATCCCACTGTACAGGTGGGAGACTGAGGCTGCAGTCATCAAGGACCTTGTCCAAGGCCACATATCTGAAGGTGGATGAAAACGGGGCAAACAGGGAAGCGGGAAGCCGACGTGGAGGGCGACGGGACGGGGGAGGGGACCTGGGTGCCCCCGGGAGACCGGCCCCCACCGCGGTCCCTACCGGGCGGCGCCCTCCCCCCGCCGGACCCGCAGCCCTCAGCGCCGCGGCGCGGTTGCCACGGAAACCAGGCCGCAGCCGCGCAGGCGCCTGGGGCTCAGGGGGCGGGGAGCGCGCCGGGCCGGAGTGAGCCGCACTGCGCATGCGTAGCATCTCGGTTGCTAAGTTCCGCCTCGCGGCGCGTCCAGTGGCTCCAGTGAAGTCTCGGAGCCTCAGGGAGGCGACGGGAAAGTTCGAATTCCTTTCGGTGCCCGCACGTTCTGCAGGTTGTCGCCTCTTCCTGCCCAATCCCTGTCCCTCTCCTCCAAAAGGACCTCTCCGTGGACGCCCCGGGAGGTGTCCCGACCCCTGCAGCCAGCCGCCCTTCAGGAGAAGGAAGAGCTTCCAGGCGGGCGAGGGAAAGAGGGAAAGTAGCCAGCCATGTCGAACGCGTAAGTTATGGGCTGCCGGGTTAGAGACATGGGGTGGGCGTCTTCAGACGGAAGGACAGCTTTCTCTGCTTCTTTTCTTTTTTCTTTTCTTCTCTCCTCCCCTCCTTATATTTTAGCAAACAGGCCCAGGATAGAGTATCAGCTTCTTGTGGACAAGGGATGTCAGCCACTTAGGTCTCCCTGCTCCCAGCCCACTACCTTCTCCTCCCATGAAGATGCGCTCCCATAAGCCCATTGGCTCATGCCTGCTAAGCCCTTGCCGCTGTATTTTTGAGGAAGTAGTATCTTCAGTACGTTCAGTACATTACCTGCTTTTCCTTAATCTTGCTCAGTAGTAAATGGATTGCTTTGTGAAAACACCCAGGGCCCCGATTAAGTCAAGAAAGACGTTATGGAAGCTTTAATACCACCCTGCTTTCCACCAAGGATCCCCAGGCAGGTGGTAGCGGTGCGGAGAAGTGTATGTACCTAGCACTGTTCACACAGCACTTGCTCGGCTGTTATTTCATTCGGTCTTCATGAGGCCTTGCTGATTCCACGGGCTCTAAGTGTTTGAAATATAGCAGCGCTTTGATGTTCACAACACCCCTATAATGTAGGACTTGTTACTATTGGGTTTTTTTTTTTCCATTTTACAGCGGAGGAAACAAGCACAAAGGGGCTAAGTAGTTCATACACCGCACGCAGACGATGCCAAGCCGGTTCTATAGCTCCGGCAGGCATGCAGGCTCTTTCTAGCCCTGTTTTTAGGTGAGGAAGTAAGAGCACAGAGGTCAAGGGCCTGCTGAGATTTTGCGGGGGAGGAAGCTCCATTGCGGACGCGTTGAGTTTGAAGAGCCGACTGGACATCACATAAGGGTCAAGTAGGCAGTTGGAGGGTCGAGCCTTGAGTTCAGGAGAGAGGTCTGCCTTTGAAATGTAAACTCGACAGGTGTTGGTATGTAGATGGGCTTTATTAACGAGGAATGAGGGTGGACAGAGAGAGAAAGGGGCCCGAGGGAGAGCGCAACGAGCCAGCCAGTGGCAGGGGACTGGGGACCAGACACCAGCAAAGGGGTCAAAGGTGTAATCGGTGACGAAGAAGCAAAATTGCAGGGCCCCGGAAGCCATGTGAACAAAAAGCAATGTTTCTCCGAGCGGGGAGTGACAGACTGAGGCACTGCTGTGTAGTCAGAAGAGAACAAAAAGGGGCCATCCATTTCGCAGCGGGTGTGTGTGTGAGTCAGGTGGTACCCCTGACCCTCAGTGGCGATGGAGCAGGAAGGTGGCCAGGAGTGGAAGAGACCAAGAGGAGAGAGTGGCAGGCAGTGAGCACCACCAACTTTTTAAAGGAGTTTTGCCGTAAGGGGCGCCTGGGGGTTGAGCATTCGACTTCGGCTCAGGTCATGATCTCACAGTTCCTGAGTTCGAGCCCCGCGTCGGGCTCTGTGCTGACAATGCAGAGCCTGGAGCCTGATTGAGATTCTGTGTCTCCCTCTCTTTTCTCCCCTTCCCCTGCTCATTCTCTGTCTCTCTCTCTCTCGAAATCAAATAAACATTAAAAAAAAAAAAAAAAAGGAGTTTTGCTATAAGTTGGTGCAAGGCTGTGGGGCAGGAGACAGATTTTTTTTTTTAAACGTGGGAAGCAATGGCATGTTTGGTGGCTGCAGGGACGGGGCCGGTGGTGAAGGAAATGGGATGGTGTGGAGGACGCAGAAGTGGGGTGATGTTACTGGGTGGGGGGAGGACATGAGCCCCAGCGGGCGGCTCAAGGTCCTGGCCTCCAGGGAGGAGTTGAGTTACTTACCACAGGGGAGTGAGGAGGGTAGAGTCCATCGCTGTTCTTGGGGCAGACGTCTTGTGGGGGCCTGAAAGACGGTGTGGGCGGCAGACCAGGGAGACACTGAGGGGCGTGGTAATAACCCCTGATGAAATGAGGTTCACAGCTGGGGAGTGGGGAGGCGGGAAGAACGGGTGAATGGTCTGGAAGTGGCAGTGAGGAGCAAGGACCTTGACCCTGTGCCCCTACTATGGTTAGAAGTCTGGGGGGAAGGGAGGGTCTCTTGTGAAACCTGCAGGGGAGAACAGCTGGGCCTCCCTTAAGCAAGAAAGCCTAGGGAATATTCTGGAAACAGGACAAACAGAAGGATTTGAAGACTTACCCTGAATAAAATATCTTGGGGAGAATTCCCAATTTTACAAGATTTAGATTTTCCATCCAAGTACATGGTGTGTCTGAATGGCCAAGTCTTCCCCTCCCCCACCCACCCAGTTACAGAAAAACTGCCGAAACCTGGAAATAACAAGTTGGTGGTTATCAACTGTCGAATTCCGTCTTCTCCACCCACAATCCTCCTGACCTCAAAATCTGTAACATTTCTTGGTCATGCACTCAAGCCTGAAACGAATATCGCACTTAAAATTCTACATAGTCTCACGGATAAAATGCCACCTTCTCTTTACAAGGCTCCTTTTAAGCTTCCTAGAACAGCTTCACATCTGTTAGCCTGGCCCACAGCAATCACTGGGGGCATCCCAGGGGAGGCATTGTTATCCATGCTGGACACTTGAGCAAGTAAAGGCACAGGGAGGTTCAGTGACCAGCCCCCGACCGGCTACTTCAGGAGACAGATTCTGATTCTAAACTTAGGGCACTTTTCCCTTGAAAACGCCGCTTGCCATGCCCAGGAGATAAAACCGCTGGTCCCCACCAACACGGGGGTAGGAATGCCCTTAGTGGCATCATCCACAATAACCAAAAGACAGAAGCAGCCCCTGTGTCCATCACCTGAGGAACGGGTCAGCAGAGGGGGTGTACGTCCACCTGGAGCGTATGGGGCAGACAGGAAGGGGGTCGGTTACGTGACAGCACCCATGAACTGGGGGAACACTGTGCTGAGGAAAAGGAGCCGGTCAGCAAGGGCCACCTACTGTGTGGGTCCATTTACGTGAAGCGCCCACATCAGCAGGCAAACAGAGACAGAAATCAGATTAATGCCCCCCACCCCGGGGCTGGGAGGAGGGACTGGGGGGTGACAGCTGGTGGGTACGGGGTTCCTCTTGGAGATGAAAATGTTCTCGGGGCCCCTGGGTGTCTCCGTCGCTTAAGTGTCCGTCTGACTCTTGGTTTCCACTCAGGTCATGATCTCAGGGCCTCGTGGGTTCGAGCCCCATATGGGGTTCTGCGCTGACAGTGCAGAGTCTGCTTGGGATTCTCTCTCCACCCCCGCCCCCCGCGCCTCTCCTGCTCGCTCTCTCTGTGTCTCTCAAAATAAACAAACGAACTTTTAAAAAATGCTCTCAATTTAGAGGTGGTGGTTGTGAATATACTAAAAGCCACTGACCCGTGGGCTTTAAAGGATAACTTGATGGCACGTGAATTTTAGCTCGCTGATGTTCTTATTTAAAAAATCATCTTGGGACGCCTGGGTGGCTTAGTCGGTTGAGCGTCCGACTTTCGCTCAGGTCATGATCTCGCGGTTCGTGGGTTCGAGCCCCGCGTCGGGCTCTGTGCTGACGGCCAGCTCAGAGCCTGGAGCCTGTTTCAGTCTGTGACTCCCTCTCTGACCCTCCCTGCTCACACTGTCTCTCTCTCTCTCCTAGAAATAAATAAAACATTAAAAAAAATTTTTTTTTAAAAATCATCTTGCCACAGCCCTCATGTCACATAGTATTCCCGGGCGCTGGCTCAGCGGCAGGACGCAGGGACTGAGGGGCGGCGAGGCTGGTGGGCTCCAGGGGACGTGCGGGGTCCCCAGGCCGGCCTGGCCAAGGCGCCGAGGCTGGGCCGCTGGCAGCCCCGAGGCTGTGACCAGTCGGCCCGCGCAGGAGCGTCAGGACGGCAGGAAAGCTGAGTGCGCCCTCGGGAGGAAAGGCAGCGGTGCAGAGGTGGCCCGCTCCCAGGGCCACTTAGTATTTCCCAGCAGCCAGTGACCCTGCCTGGTCTCTCTGACCGGGGTCGCCTGAAAGGCAGCAGGTGAGGGAGGAAGGCCCAAGAGTCTTCAGCCCAGAGTTCCACTCGGGGGTCAGCTCAGCCATGGCCTTGGAGGGAGTTCTGCCTCCTTGACCCTGGATGGAAGCCGGTGAGCGCACGGAGCTAGGGCGCGAGGCCTCCCGGCTGGGTCTGTCCCACAGTGGGGTCCAGGCTTACATTCCAGGCATGGCGTCCATTAATTTAGGTGCTCTCACCCGTGACGGAGGCCTCCCCACCCAATGTCCCTTGCTCACAATGGGTGATGTCTTGTGGGAGTCAGGTCACCCCACCTGCCCCCACGGAGGCAGCCTCCCTGGGGTGTTGCACGATCTTAGTGCTTACTGGCGTGTTAAGTGCTTTGAAGCCTGATGAGCGCCCGGTATCGTTTACTCCTGACCCCGCCCCCCACTTGGAAATCACCACTACCTCTATTTGCAGAGCCTCCAGGGTCTTATTTCCAAATTTTTGGAATATTAAATCTGCGTGTCAGTCTCACGAGTCTTTCTTTTTGTCTGGTCTCTGCCTGTTCTGAGCCTCTGCAGCTGGCCTTCTAGAATTTTCTTCGGTTACATCTTGTGTGGCTCCCACCGTATTCATTTTTAGATGTTTAATCAGTACTGGGAGTGAGGTCTCGTTTTTCATATTTTTTCCTGCTAAATGTTTAGTTTTTGGGGCTTTTATCAATGATTTGCAACTTCATTGTACCAGTTGACATCTAATATTTTGTTACTGACTTCCTTGGATTCTGTAGCTGTGTCATTTACAAGCAGTTTCTTATATCTTTTGTATTAATCCCCTTTCATTCGGCTTTGTCCGTTTTTTACTCCTGCCTTCCAGATTTCTAGTGTGTCTCCCGAAGATAGTTTTGGTTTCTGGTGTTCAGTGTTTTGGAGGGTTTTGTTTTGTTTTGTTTTTTAATTTTAATGTTTATTTATTTTTGAGAGAGAGAGAGACAAAGCATGAGCTGGGGAGGGAGATACAGAATCTGAAACGGGCTCCAGGCTCTGAGCTGTCAACACAGAGCCCGACGCGGGGCCTAAACTCAGGAACCTCGAGACCGTGACCTGAGCCGAAGTCGGACACTTAACTGACTGAGCCCCCTGGGCGCCCTTGGTGTTCAGCGTTTTGAAGGGCTGGCAGCGTCTGCTTTCTGAGTATGGGCACCATATTCCATAATCAGGCGTCTGCGTAAATTAAATTTATTGAGCATGTTCTTGGCTTCTCTGGACATAATCTTTGGTTTGTACTGTTCTGTTGCTGTATTCATCTCTGCTTTGCTTTTTGTGGAATTCCCGAAGATTCCGGGGGTGACTCCTCCCCTGGTCACAGGGAGCCACTCTATTGATCCCGCGCTGGCTGCTGTCCTAACTGGAATTTTAGATCTAGGCTCAAAACAAAATTAGCCTGTACTTGTCGTTGGTAATGTTGTCCAGACAGGTGTGGCCACAAAACAGACCCTGCGGTTTTCTGTTTTATGTGCACATTTGTTCTGCAGCCGCCGTCACCCATCAAGTCAGGGGACGCGGGGATCTGCCGTCTCCCCTCGGTGACTCTGAGTCTGGGCCCTGGCCAGCTGAGAACCTGCTCAGCCTTCCGGCACCCTGCACAGCCTCACCTCCCCCCTGCACAGCCTCACCTCCCCCCTGCACAGCCTCACCTCCCCCCTGCCCCGGGAAGTCACCGGATAAGCCACCCTTGACTGTTCCACATGGTTCCCCCCTCCCCGCCTCCATCCCGTTTGCCTGTTGTTTTAAGGCCCAGTGGCCACGGTGCCCGGCGCTGGGACCAGGCAGAAGGGGCCGCTGTTCTGTTATGGGACAGCGTGTCCAACAAACAGCCACTTCTTCTGCAAGGAGCAGAATGTGCTAAAGCAGAATCTAACTTTCCCCTAAAAACATTCCTTCTTCATCGAGTCGTCCGGCAGAGCATTCCTTACTGGCAGTATTTTTTAACGATGGCCAAGTTTGGACACATGCGGCAGGGCAGCACTCAGTTTCAAACTTGTCGGCGTGCCGGGGAGTGTGTTTTCCACCGTAAATCCATGTTTTCTTGTGCGCCCATCAGAACTATGCCCCGTGAGGTGTCACCTCACTTGCTTTCACCCCGAAGACCAGGGGGCCACAAAGTGGCTCAGAGTATGGACGCAGGAGCCACATTGTCCGGCCGTGGGCCCTGCCTTCAGCTTGCACTGCTTTGGGTGACTTCGCTGAGCCTCTGTTTGCTCATCTGCAAACCTCAGTGATGATAGTACCTGCCCAAGAGAGTTGTCAGGTTTATATGAGCGAGTGTGTGGGAAGCACTTAGGACAGTGACCAAGATGACGTCCTTGTCACCATCATCATCATCGTCATCATCATCATCATCATCATCATCTGAACCTGGAAGACTTCACACCAAGTGAACTGACTTTTGGCCAGAAAGATGAAAGTCTCTCATCTCTTCCCCAAGAATAGAAACATAGTGGGTTAATGGAGCACCTGGGTGGCTCAGTCCGTTCAGCCTCTGACTTTGGCTCAGGTCACGATCTAGCCGTCTAATGAGCCCGAGCCCCGCGTCGGGCTCTGTGCTGACAGCTCGGAGGCTGGAGCTGCTTCAGATTCTGTGTCTCCCTCTCTCTCTGCCCATCCCCTGCTCGTGCTCTGTCTTCTCTCAAAAATAAATAAAACATTTAAAAAAGAGGATTAAAAAATGTTTTGGGGTGCCTCGGTGGCTCAGTCGGTTGAGCACCTGACTTTGGCTCAGGTCATGATCTCACAGTTCATGAGTTTGAGGCCCGCATCAGGCTCTATGCTAACAGCCTGGAGCCTGGAGCCCACTTCAGATTCTGTGTCTCTCTCTCCCTCTACCCCTTCCCTACTTGTGCACATGCACACATGCATACGCACTCTCCTCTCTCTCTCTCATAAATAAACTTCAAAAGTGACCATTTCCCCATATTCTCCTTTTAAAAAAATAATAAAATAAATGTTTTATTTTTAAAACATTTTTATTTTTAAAAATGTTTTCAATTATTCTTTTTTTTTTTAATTTTTTAATTTTTTTAATTTATTTCTAGGACAGAGAGAGAGAGAGAGAGAGAGCGTGAGCAAGGGAGTGTCAGAGAGAGAGGGAGTCACAGATTGAAACAGGCTCCAGGCTCTGAACTGACAGTCAGCACAGAGCCCGACGCGGGGCTCGAACCCACGAACCGTGAGATCATGACCTAAGCGAAAGTCGGACGCTTAACCGACTAAGCCACCCAGGCACCCCTCAATTATTCTTTTAAGTTTATATGAACTGATAACATACTAATACATATTTATTTAATAGTGTAATATTACATTTTGGAATAAAATGAAGATATTTTAACTTGAAAAATCAAAGAACTGGAATTTTTTAATTCGCGGTGAAAATGTGTGCACCAGGGCCGGAGCGCACAGCGGTGGGCAGGCAGGCAGGCCCCGGGGCGGGGATGGGGCCTGTGCCCAGGCACTGCCGCGCCGTGGCGCCTCGCTCCGCCCGGCCGGGACGACTGCGGGGGGACCCCGGGAATCCTGGTGGATTCGCCCTTTCCGGCAGGACAGAGGCGTGCGTGGTGAGGCACCCGCTTCTCTGCTGCGGGGCAAGCGGCGGAAGGCATAGACACTCGGAACGTATAAAGAACCCCCAGAAATTAATGGGAAAACAATCCAACATAGAAACAAGCAAAGCAAATGAATAAACAACCCGAGGAAGAGAACTTGCAAACGACCCACGTGCGTCGGGGTCACTCAGTCTCACCTGCAGCCAAGTAAACGGAGGTTCAAAGGGGAAGATCCGGTTTCTCCCCCGCCATCTTGGCGAGAGTTAGGGGTATGTGCTCTCTGGTGGTGGTGGTGGTGGTGGTTCTTTTGTTTTTGGTCAACGTATAGGTGGCTGCATCGTGCTGAATCCTGGTCCGGAGCTCAGACTCACGTAGCCTGGGCTCAGACACCCACCTCCCTCTCCCCGCAGGCTGCCTCCGGCCTCACCTCACAGAGGCACGGGACCCCCATCCTGGAGTGTCCGCTGCAAGCATCACACCTATCACAGGTCACGGCCTGTGGTCACCTCCAGTGCGTGATGTTTACGTCCTCAGAGGACAGTGCAGAGCAGGGGTGACGGAGAGCAGAGAGCAGGGCCGGAGCAGAGGACGTGGAGGCGTGCCTGGGGATGACCTTGGGAAGGTCGATGAGGGGCTCCCAGGTAAACAAGGTGGACTGAATGAGCATTTCAATCTCCAGCTCTTCCCAAATCACCTCCAAAACGGGAAGAGAGGATTTCAAAAGCCGTACACGCACGAGGGCCAGGGGAACATTTGAGCATCGGAAAAGGATGTCAGGACAACGCGGAAGGAGGGAGAGCAGATGAGATGAGAGGGAAGAGGCAGCCAGAGAACTCAGTACCTGTGGGCCAGCAGGAGGGTGGGGGCGGCCAGGAAAAGCCCGCCTTCCGGCAGAACCCTGGGGAGAGAGAGAGCAAGGCCTGGTCCTTCTGAGTGGGGCTGACGGCTGCGTGGCTGCATACGGGGCCTTCCGCCCCAGAGAGCAGGTCCCCAGCCCCTCCCACGCTGGCAGAAGAGGCCCCGTGCTGGCAGCCTGGACCCAGGTGAGCGTGGAATTGTCCTTGCCCGCCCCCTTGACCCACTGGCTGCATTCTGGCAGAGATGGAACCGTCCTGGCCAGGACAGGAAAGACCTAATGGGTCGGCACCAGCATTCCCAGGTTGCCCTCTCATTCCAGGGCAGGGACTTGGATCCTGCCCACCTACCCCCCACCCTCTGGGAAGCCCATCAGTTCATAAGCCTCTTCCCAGACACTGAACTTTCCGTTAGCGATTCATCTGGTTCTTGGATATAAAGAGACCTGAAGATCACTCACACTTTCAGCAACAACAGAAGTCCGCCGTGGATGTATGGGTCCGGGTCTGGGCAGGGAAAGGATGGCACCCTCAGCACGGCAGGTAATAAAGGGGCTGGTGGTCGAGATGTGGACAGAGTCTCGGAGAACCGATGAGGGACGGCATGGTGTCCTGGGGCTCCGCAGCCCAGAGTGGCCGCCATCCTGAGCCTCTGCTACAAGCAGGCTCCCAGCCACCCATGTGCTGAGTCGCCAGGGAGCCAGCAAGAGAAGACACAGCACCATGTCACTCTCCTCCTGCCCCCTGCCTCCTTCCATTGGCTCAGACAAGGGCGAGGAGCCTGCTGATGCCCTCGTAAGGGTCGGCCTCCCTGGCCAGCCGCACCTCACTTTTTATGCCCGACGTTACTGCTCTAAGGTTCCTAGTCGTTGCTATGAGTTGTAAATCCTTAATTCTCCACCGCTGGGCAGTAGTCTGTTGGTGAACACAGTGCAATTTATGCACCCATTCTTTTATTCATAAACTACTGGATTATCTCTGTGTGTGGACTCTTAACAAAGAAGTGTATTTGTTCATTCTTGATGCCGATTTACAAGAGTTTCTCCAGGGTGTAATTGTTCATTCATAGTGTCTGCTCACGTTTGACTTTATAGGATAGTGTGGAATGGCTTTCCAAGGTGGCTATTCCAGTTTGTACCCCACCCCCAGCTGTGACAGATCAGTTGAATATTCTGGTTATCAATTTATTCATCTTTGAAATGAGTATAATAATGCAGGCTTTATGGGCATAGTGGGGAATCGCTTTGTATCATTCAGGTGAAACATCTTTTTAGCAATGGTCACGTCCAAAAATCACATGTACCTCAAAACAAGACATAAATGCCCATGTCGTGTTCTTAGCTCACCTTTGATGCTGTGTTACTGTTTGTCGTACCAGATGCCCATTTTGCATGGCTTATGAAGAAATTTTTGCTTATTCTCTGTCTTCCCTCAGAATGTATAATAAGATGTGGCATCAGACCCAAGAGGCCCTCAATTCTTTGCTTGATAACGAATCTGAGAATGTGATAGAATCACAAAGAAATCAAGTTTTCATCTTCCAAATGTTGGCCACCTTCTACATAAAGTACGTGCAGATCTTCAGAAACCTGGAGAATGTCTATGACCAGATTGTCCACCCGCAGAAGCGACTGCTGATCCGAAAAATCCTGGATGGGGTGATGGGTCGCATCCTGGAACTGAAGAATGAGATGGTTGAATTGGAGTTAACCGAGTTTCATTATTTCGATGACATCCTTCAGGACCTAAAGTTAGCTCCTGTGAGTACTCAGCCTCTTTTCTTCTCAGTGTCTTGCTTTAAATCAGATATTTAGGCCCGTAACCAATATTCTACGGACTTCCTAGACACATTGCTGGTTGTTGTATGAAAAGGTGAAGCGTTGCCCTTCAGCGGGGCCATACTGCCCATGGACAAGGATTGGGTTCCTGTAGCCATAGGCACAGACAAATCTTTGCACAGTCCTTGGGTCCAATGTTGTGGTCTTAATTGTCATGATGGTGTCTGCCCAGGTCTGTTGGATGGAGGAAGCCAACCCTTTCACAAATATCCTGTGGCACAAAGCCTCCCAATTTCCAGTAGCAATGCCTCAACTTTGTTTCCAAAGGAGAGCTCGTACTGGCCTTTGTTTCCCCCCATCTTCTTTAGGGTAAACAGCCATTGGCAGCAGGCTCCTTATTTACCAGGTGGATGTGTCTCCTCTTCTCCTTTGGGTCTTTGGTAAGTTGGGTATTTATGGCAATAGGCCTCGGTGACTCAGACAAGAAAGAGAGGCATCCTCTCTCTCTCTCTCTCTCATGCCCTGGAGCAGAGGACATTCTGTCTCCCCACCATCGCCCTTCTGACCCCCACTACCAGATGCCCAGAGTCCCTTCTGACACTCTGTCTGGCCGAGTCTGTCAGAGACCAGTGGACAGCCCATTGCAGTGTCACGGTCCTGTGAGCTCAGTCTGCATTTCGACAGGAACATTTCCCTAAAATAAAATTAGAAGGAGACAGTGTTCAATTTTCTACATGGCGTATAATGTTTCTTCCTTTTGAAAACATTTGAGATTCTATAAAGGCTATGTTTCTTTCTGGAATAGGCCTTTCTAGCATTATTATTGCACGTTGTTAGAAAGGACTATAAAGGATAACTAAAATGATAGAAAGTGTTGAAGATCAATCCTGAACGCTCATGTTTGCTGTATTCACTTACAAAAGCATGTCTTAAAGCACTGGATTTTTTTCAAAAGGTCAGGTGGATTTTACCTACCCATGTGAAAATATCAGGAGTAACCGGGGATCATCATGAAATAAACAATCATTAAGTCACATCCCTACATCGAATTAGTGAAGTCATATTAAATGTATTGATTTCTAAGATATGAAATGATACACTTGAAGTTGAGGAATAAGACATCTGTGAAATCAGTGTGGCGGGCTCCTTCAGGCTTTCGCCTCCTGCTTCACACGTCACCTCTCTGGCTCAGCTGGTCCATCCTTTGGACGCTCGTGACCACCAAAAGGGGCAATGAATGAGCGACGTCATCCAGGAAGCCTTCCTCGTAGGAGACTATCAGCTGTGTTGTCCGGCAGCTCCGGAGGTACAGACTGAGCCACGTGACAACGACACTAGGGTCCAAGTGGTACCAGTAGCACCACAGAGCCCAGGAGCACTGTGGGGCCAGGGGGGCACACGTAGGCCAGCTCGGGGCGCTCCCGCGTGGCTCAGTTCTGCAGTCCCTGGTGGCGGCCTGACCAACCAGCACACATGACGATTCTGGGCCCCTATGGCCGCCACCCACATAGCACGCAGCTCCTCTATTTCGTTAGGCCAGCACCCAGCCACCTGTGCAACTGGCCCGCAGCCCGACCGCAGCTGATCAGACCAGGGATGGGTCCTGGTGGCTGCACCAGGCTACCCTCCCCTGAGAGATTCTGTAACTGAGACAGAGAGGCTGGTTTCTGTCTTTGAGTCAGAACTGTGTGGCCCAAATTTGTGAGTAGTTGGAGCCTTTGTTCATCAGCTGCTCGGAAGAATGGAGAAAGCTGCTTTTCAGAGTCAGAGGGAGAGAACACGAGAGAGAGAGAGACAGAGAGAGAGAGGGAGAGAACACAGAGAGAGAGAGACAGAGAGAGGGAGAGAACACTAGAGGGAGAGAGAGAGAGAGACAAAGAGAGGGAGAGAGGGGAAGAGGGGGGGAGAGAGGAAGAGAGGGGAAGAGGGGGAGAGTAGGAGAGAGAGAGAGAGGGAGAGAACAAAGAGCCCTCCCCCACAGGAGCAGAGGTGAATGCAGAGCCCTGCAGGCATCATCATCCCTGGACACAGCCCTGCTCATGACAGACTCTCAAGTGCGTTCCTCTCCTGGTTCCACAAAGTCCCAAATCCGTCCCTCAATATCCCCCCTTCGACTAAACTCCCCAGAAGAGTTTCTGCTGCCTGTTATGTAAGGAGCCTTCCCAGTAGGCCCCTAAGATAGAGAAACATGCAGGGCAGAGAGAAGGTGTTTCTCTGCCGCAAGACGTTTCCTTGATTGCACCCCTTAGAGAACGGGGAACCCCAAAGAATGTGGGGTGGATGTAAAATGTTTTGTGGACAGAGGTCTAACAACCGCCCAAGCAACTGTGTTTGTATTTCCTTCCCTTCCCTTCTCAGCTGCTCTGTTTCCTCATCCTCAGACTCTTCATAATGGACCCCATGGAGCCATGTCCATGAACCGTTGACTTTAAAGTTGGAAAAGTACAACATTTTAACACACTTAGTAATAAATAAAATCTCCACGTTAAAAGAAAGTGTAATCACTCTTCTCTGACTATCCTCCATCCCCCGACCATACTCACTCACGGGGTCCTAGAAACTCACTTTCCCCAATTCACCCCAAAATTCCATTCGTCAAAGAGAATTTTGGTTTTCAAAAGCAATTACCATCTGGTATGGATTGATACCATCTCACCAAGTCCTTAAAAAGGACACTCCTTTCTGTTACAGTGCTTCTTCAAGGGAATGCCTGGTTAGGGGAGAGGGTGTGGAGAGCCACACCAGAGTCAGGAAAAGGGGTGCTGACCCTGAGGACTGGAACCATAGCTTTGCCCAGCCAACTGGTCTACCAGAGGGCGGCCAGGAGTGTCTGAGAGAGTGACTGGCACAGTGTTTCTCATTGGGGGTGGCCAAGGGCCCACCCCATACCCCCAAATGGCACTTCTACCCTTCTGATTGGTGAACTTGGGCTGGTAAGTATTCATGTGACCTCCAGTAACTGAAATATTTGGTAATATGCACAAGCGAAAAAAAGAAGTTTATATTTTATTGCATATAAAACAAGTTTCCTAGTGAAGCAAATGAACTTTGCCAATAATTTTTGTAATTTAGGGTAGTTTAGGTAAAAGTCAAACTGAACGTGATCATTTACAGGCAAATAGTTAACAATGCTGATGATAAATTATGAGGTTTAATTCAAAGATCTCTCCATCGCAATACTTGGCTATCTTAATTTGCATTATTGTTTGAGGCAGGCTGAGATGATATTCTATTGCTTTAAAGAAATTCATTCAGTTGTCATTTGTTAATTATGAATTAATTGATGTGAATTCTTAAGTTTTACATAATGATTAAAATAAGGGCCACGGTGATTATTTTTCTTTATGACTTTATTTGTGTCTCCTTAACAGTAATAAATTATCTTTATACCTCTGGCCTCATCACCTCTTAAATAAGGATGGGAGGTAAAATGTGTCTCTTTGATGTACAGTCCTTACTATATATTTTAGATGGATTTGAATTGTGTCCTTAAATTGTGACAGATATGCCCTTTTGCTTATTTTTTCTCTTCTCTAGCAACAATTAGATATTCCCATCCCCAAGTATTTTTTGAAGGAGAAGTTGGAAGTAATCAAAGGAAGAGAGAAAATCCTTGCTCAGATATTAGCTGACTCTGGATTAGAAATGGCTGAAAAGGTTTGTATACCATTTTAACCACCATCATTCCATAATCTATAAAACCTCCTTTCCCTGTGGCTCCTGACTGTGTGAGAGACAGGTTATTTTCAGTGCGAGGAAAGCAGCACCCATCCCTCATACTATTTGGGATGTAAGAAGTTGCTTACCTTCAGGATGTGTTTTTGACAATTCATAACCATTATTTTTCAAGAACTTAGAAACAGAGATCAGAACATAATGCTTTGCTGGTGGAGCCAGTATCTCTGAGATTGAGTAGATCATTGACGCTGTAATTTTGTTAGGTTCCCCTAACCTAAAGTCAGAAGCTGAATGTTTTCACAGGAAATATTTGCTAAGATAACCTACTAGGCAGTCATTTCAATTCAGACCCTTTCCACATGGCGTGGCCATAGCCACCTCTGGCCAGTCTGCGTATGCGTTTTGGCAACCCCCACTATGTCCCAGACCAGGGCTTCATTCCCCTGGCTGGTCACAGCCCAAGCGGGAAGGCAGCAGTTGGCTGTCCAAACTGGGACAATTCAGGGTGAAAGGGCCGCTGTCAGTAACTGTGCTGAGGCTGCAGGTTCAGCCCAAGGGCACAGGGGAAACCAGCACGTGCGGGCTCCCTACAGAGAGGCCCCATCGGGTGTGTCAGCCTGGGTCATGGCGCCACGGAAGATTCTGAGCACAACCCAACCGGGAAACAGCAGCGGGGAGACCGAAGGATGTGGCCTGTCTGCCTGCCACAGGGAGCAGGTGGGCGACACGCACTGTATGTGGCAGCTCCATGCTGTCTGGTGTTCACGGCCATGGTGCGTGCCGCAGAGAGGGCTCGCCCTTCTCCCTCCTTCTCAGCCTGTCGAAATGGTGCTTATTCAGCTGGGCCCGGCTCGATATAGCATCCCTCCCAAACCTGTCCTGACCCTGCAAACTCAAGACTGTCCCTCCTTCCTCCACCTCTCCCTTAAATGGCCCCCCCTTCCTCTGCACTGCACGTTCCTGGAGGCCAGTCCCAGGGCTTTTTAGGTGGGGGTCATCTAGCCATCCTTGCACTTGTTCATGCCTTCAGCCCATGCATCGTTCAGAGGGGAGCACTCAGCACCGTCCGGCTCCCACCCAAAGGAATCCCCTGGCACAGAGCACTGAGGAGCAGTGCAGAGTTCACTGAGCATTTTTTATAGGGGAAACAAGAAGAGAGATGACGCCACACAGTACAGCAGAACCCTGAAGATTCCTCTTTGCTCCTTCTTCAGCTTCTCCTGTCTCCTGTCCCTCTTCACCTGTACAGGGTCAACAGCAGGGAATGTTCTTTCCCAACCCCAGCCCGAGCTGGCCCACTGGATCCACTACATAGAGTCATCTGTCTCTGTCCCAGCCCCTGCTTCAGATGGACTGAATGTCAGGAAACACCGGACTCCGGGCAGCAGCCGTTGACATCTGTGTGACTTTCCCTTGGCCTTCAGTGCCTCTCTAGACCCCATTTCCACCCGAAGCTGCCTCTTTCCTGAAGATACATGTAATATACATCCCAAGAAGGATTCTGAGAGACAAACGTTACCACCCAGTCCTCCATCTTTCAAGCTTCGTATTCACTCTCGGGCCTCGGGCCCTCCATAAATGCTCAGAAATCTTTGTCGTGTTGAATACACCATGCAGACCCTCAGAAGTATTCGTAAGGGCTGCGATGATTTTCAGAGTGATGATGCCTAAAGGGAAGAAGTACGATAATAACAAATGTGTGCTGGACACCTGCTTTCTGCTTGAGCGATTGTACAGGCCTCATCCAATTCAATACCAGAATGGCATTCATTCTACTCTCGCATGCCAAGTGCGTTATTGAAAACGTGTGCTCCCTGCACATCTCAGATGATGAGGTGTCACTGAAAACAAAACTCGGAGGGATTGGCATGTGAAAGAGCTTCCTCTAAGGGAGCCAAGGCGCCACGCTGAGGCACGGGGGATGGGCTTTGTCAGGGAGATGGCCAGTCTTGGCTCAAATTGGCTCCACCCTTACTAACCACGGGAGGCTGTGTGAATTATTTTTCTTCCGTGGGGCTCTGCCTTCTTCTTAACTCTGAGTGGTCACAACAATACCTGTCTCAGGTTGCTTTGTGACTTTGCTGAGGATATCTAAGAAAAGCATCTTGCGGGGCGCCTGGGTGGCTTAGTCGGTTAAGCGTCCGACTTTCGCTTGGGTCATGATCTCGCGGTTCGTGGGTTCGAGCCCCGCGTCGGGCTCTGTGCTGACTGCCAGCTCAGAGCCTGGAGCCTGTTCCAGTCTGTGACTCCCTCTCTCTCTGACCCTCCCCTGCTCACGTTGTCTCTCTCTCTCTCCTAAAAATAAATAAAACATTAAAAAAATTTTAAAAAAAGAAAAGCATCTGGCTTCTGTGGGGTCTCGGGGAATGGCCCTCTGCACCCCTTGCTCCTTCCTGGGCAGAGCTCCCCCCACACACATACCATCATCACACAGAGAAGAGGCCATCACGGGAAACAGTGGCCCCGGGGGTGAATCGGGGCACCCCGTACTTGGGACCTCATTGCCTGGCACCGCGTCCTGGTAAGTCGGCCACACTACCCTGACCTAAGCAAGGATTCAGCCCACAATTGGGTGTTTTTCAGATTCAAAGGGTCTCTCCCTTCTGCTTCTGTCCCTGCGTGAGGCTCCACCCAAGCCAGGCCCACGTGCCCAGCTTCTCCCTCGCCCCAAGGACAATGGAGAGCCTCACCCCTGCGCCCACTCAGAGCTGACACGGGGCTCTGGATGGGCCAGCAGCCTTGTTCTGGAAATGGCTCAGCCCCTACCCTGGCCATCCCCACCTGACATCTCCACAGACGGCATCTTCCAGCACCAGCCCTCACCTTTCTCCAGTCATAATCTTCCCATCCCATCTGGATGTTTTGAAATACAAACTTGTAGATACTAGAAGACATTGCATATATAAATCAAATACTCCTAAAATGATTTTACCATTACCCGTATTTACTAGATCATCCTGTAATTGGTTTTGAAGTTAGCATTTTACAGCATGTGCACTTTGCATTTCAAGTTCTCGCATTCAAGATGTGTTTTTAATTTGTATGTTTCCACTATTAAGTTAATCAAGCACTGATAGCGATTTTGAGTTTTATTGAATCCCTTTTATTGGCATTCCTGGTATAATTTGCTGCCAACCTAAAATATTGTGGAACTCATCAGTATTTTGTTCGGAAGGGTAGAGGAAAACTTATGAGATTCTTAAATGTGGGACCAGAGCACAAGTGTGGCGCGTTATCAAAATCCACATAATTAATGAGTACGATGATGGAATGAGGCAGCTATCAGACTCTTTACCAACAGTTGGATTTGCAGCAAAGCTGTGTTAGGAGTAAGCTTGTGAGGCCCCCAGGATCAACTGGTGTAGTTACCATGTTTAAACCTTGGTTTACCTTGAATGTTTCTGCAGAAATACTCTCTGAAGAATATCCCCCTGGAAGAAGCCATTAAATTAATCCAGGTCGCTGAGAGGGCGCGGCAGGGTCGCCTACGAGCCATGTTCATGAAGCAGATCTTCCTCCAAGAATACAGAGCAAAGCAAGCCAAGATCTTTAGCGAGAAAGTAGTGGATCTGGAGGTCGCCGCGCTGCAGATTCAGAAGGTGCGGGTGAGGTGCTCACAGAGCTGGGGTGGTGCCTCAACACAGGTCAGGGGGAGCCCTGGAACCCCAAATTCCAAAGCCCTCCCTTGAAGAGAACTGGATTTCAAATTCTGGAAAGGCTTATTATCTTACCCTGGGGAACCCTTGAAGTAAGCTTGGTCATGTTTTGTTTTTGTTTTGTTTTTTAATTGTACTATAAATAGTTACAACATGCAGGGCATTATATTCAAATATTTTTAAAGATCACTGATCATTGTTGGAAAGAGGGTTGCTAAACATTCAGTGAGGATACGCATCCCTCATGAATTTTTAAAAGTGCATTCACAGACAGACATGGTCACAGAAGGGGAGCAAAGGTCAACCCCTCTGGCCCACGAAGACGTGCGCTGTTCACAGTGCCAATGACCAAGACATTGAGGTTCCTTTAAGTGTTTATTAATTTATTGTGAGAGAGAAAGCGAGAGAGAGCAGGGGAGGGGCGGGGGGAGAGAAAATCCTGAGCAGGCTCTGTGTGGTCAACGCAGAGCCCAACACGGGGCTCGATCCCATGAACCATGAGATCATGACCTGAGCTGAAATCAAGAGTCAGATGCGTAACCAACTGAGCTACTCAGGCACCCCGATGTTCCTTTCTGAAGTGGGCCTGAGGTTCTCCCCCACTTTGTTGAATGGGTACCGGGGGTCTGCTCCAAATCCTTTTCCAGATAGAAGCTAAGGTTGCTTACAGTAAATGCAGAAGATGGCAGCGTGAGGCAAAGTGGAATGAGAAGAGAGACAAGGAAAGCAAAGGACACAGACCCCAGACGGACGGTCAGGACCCCTTCCGTTCCAGGGTCTGGATGCGGGGGGAGAACGGTGCAGGCAGACTGCTAGCATCACGTGTTCTTTATGTTTATGTGATGAAGTTCTAGACAAGCATCTGCATTCAGAGCTTGAGTCGTATCAGCCGTGGACACATGACCGTGTTATATCTCCCCCCCGCGACAGTGGAAATTTTTCCTTTTAATACTATGAAGTGCCACCCTTCGATCTAGCCCCACACTCCTGCAATCTGGAAGTTTCTCTTGAAGAAACCCAAGATGGGGACACTCACTAATGAGAATTAGAAGCCCTTTCTTCTCTCCCTCCCCCAGCTATATTGCAGTGCACTTGACATAAAACATTGTGTACATTTAAGCTGTACGATGTCGTGATGTGATAGATAGATATATATATTGCAAAGTGATTATCACTGTAAGGGTAATTAAAACATCCATCACCTCACATAATTACCAGTTTCCAATAGTGAGAATACTTCAGATCAACTCTTTTAGCTGCTTTCAAGGACGCACCACCGTGTTGTTGAACAAGGTGAACTCATTCATCTGATAACTGGAAGTTATCTGGCCACTTTCACCCATTTTCCTCACCTCCCAGCCCCTGGAGATCCCAAACCTACTCAGATACCCAAACCACTAGGAACCTGTTTCTATAGGTTTGGTATTTCTAAAATTTTTTTTTTTTTTTTACTGTTTTATTTATTTCTAGGAGAGAGAGAGAGACAGCGTGAGCAGGGGAGGGTCAGAGAGAGAGGGAGTCAGAGACTGAAACAGGCTCCAGGCTCTGAGCTGGCAGTCAGCCCAGAGCCCGACACGGGGCTCGAACCCACGAACCGCGAGATCATGACCCAAGCGAAAGTCGGACGCTTAACCGACTAAGCCACCCAGGTGCCCCAGGTTTGGTATTTCTAGATTGCGTGTGCAAGTGAGGTCATATAGTAGTTGTCTTTCTTTATATGTCTTCTTTCACTTAGCATGCCCTCCTCAAAATTCATGCGTGTTGTCACAAATGTCAGGATTTCCTCCTCTTTTAAAAAAAAATTTTTTATATGTTTATTTATCTTGAAAGAGAAAGAGACAGAGCAAGAGCAGGGGAGGGGCAGAGACGGGGGAGACACAGAATCGGAAGCAGGTTCCGAGCTGTCAGTACAGAGCCTGATGCGGGGCTCGAGTCCATGAGCCATGAGATCGTGACCTGAGCTGAAGTTGGACGTTCATCCTACTAATGCACCCAGACACCCCGGATTTCCTTATATTTTTTAGCTGAATAGTATTCCATTGTGTCTATATACCGTACACCACTGTTTTTATCCATTCATCCACCAACCAACAGGTGGTTTCTGTGTCGTATCGATTATGAATAACACTGCCATGAACATGAGCGTGTATGTCTGTCTTCGAGGCAGTGACTTCAGTTCCTTCAGATGGGTACCCAGTAGTGGTATCGCTGGGGCGTAGGGTAGTTCTGTTTTTAATTTTTGGAGGACCCCCCGTACTGTATCCCCAGTGGCTGCCCCGGTTTGCATTCCCACCAACAGGGCAGGAGGGTCCTTTCCCCCACACCCTCGCCAGCACCTGTCGTCTGTCGTCATGTGGATGACAGCCCTTCTGGGAGCTGGGAGGCTGTCTGGGCCACAGGCGGCCTCTGCGACGAGCAGGTTTGCTTCCAGGGTCTTGGGAGAATGTGGCTCCTGTCCAGTCCATGGGCAAACAGGACTATGCCCGGCTCCTCTTGTTCAGTAGGGTGGCTCTGGGTCCACAGTCGGATGCTCAGGCAGTGAATAACCCATTTCTGTGATTTCTTCTTTCTTTAAATCTTCTGCCTATGATCACAGAAGAAAAAATATCCCATCAACACGCACACAGGCACGGCCTTGACCGCATAGTCATTATACCATTTGAAATGGGAGAAAGGGTAGGGCAGCATTTTGAGTGTTGTTTATGTTTTTCTTAATGTATTAGACAAGTAACCATTGATCTGTTTTCAGGTCTGGCGAGGTTTCCATCAATGTAAGAAAACCGAAAAACAGAGAGAGGATGAGATGATATTCCTGGGTATGGTAAGTTCTCTTAATGGCAGGATATGCATGTGGCTTTCTTGGAACTCATGTCTTAGTGAGTTTTTGTGGGAAGAGAGGAAAGAAAAATAAATGACCAGTGACTTAAGAGAATGGAATCGCCAGTGCTGTACGGAAGCGTGCCCTGGGGATCTGGACAGAGCAGGCACGTTTACACATCCGTGGAGCGTTCCAAATGTGGAAATGGGCTCTCAATTGCTCACAAATTGCCGTTCCTGCATGATGTCTGCACTCCTCTGTTAGTATTTGTGACCAAGAGAATAGGTTTGCAGCGAGCCAGCTGGCTTTGGTGGGGAGATCTCTGTGGCGATGACTGGGTATGTATTAGTCACCTACTGCTGCATAACAATATGACCACAGCTTAGCCACTTAAACACACACTAATCAGCTCGATTTCTGTGGGTCAGGAGTCTGGGCTTCACTAAGTCTCCTGCTCAGGATCTCACAAGACTGCAGGCTGTCATCTGAGGCCCACGTGGGTGAACTCCACTTCCAAGCTTGTGCGGTTGAGAGCAGGATTTACTCCAGGACCTTATATTTAATGCCGGGATAAAAACACTGCAACACTGACATTGATAGATACTGTGGCCAAGTCTTTGAAAATGCTAATCATGTACCAAGCTGTAGTGGGGCTAGAAGAAGAAAAGAAATACAAATAACTACAGATACCAATTCGCTTTAAAAAAAAAAAAAAAAAAACCTATTAGATAGTGTCCTGAGTGACTAAGGTAATAAATTAGAAAATACCGAACAGAGAAGATGATCTAGGGAAATACAAAGATCGAAACAGACCAAAGATGTTAAAAAAAAAAAAAAAAAAAACACCCACATAAACTAATCACTGCAGTGAATGCTAGAAAGGTTTGCCAAGTCCTGGGGTCCATTTGGGCCTGTAGATGCAGGTGTGAGGATGGATGCAGTTGGACGTGTAGGGCATTTACTGGGAGGAACGGAACGGAGGGTGGGGAGGCTGGGGTTGCTCCACGGGAGGCAGGGGTGACCAGGTGGAGGCACGGGAGAGGGATGGAGAGGAAGAGCCAGCCTGGTGGTGCACTTCCACCATTTTTAAAAATGTCTGCTAAGAAAAGAAAAGAGAGCTGGGAATGGCAATGCCAGGTCTGGGCAAGGACCCAGGGGCCGGGGTAGTGTGGGGACACCAGCCAGGCTTTACGTGCGCCCACCCTCCTGAGGGCAGTTGGTCTCATTATAAACAGTAAAGCACAGGAGCACCTGGGTGGCTCAGTCGCTAAGCGTCTAACTTCAGCTCAGGTCATGATCTCACAGTTCGTGAGTTCAAGCCCCACGTTGGGCTCTGTGCTGACAGCTCAGAGCCTGGAGCTGCTTCAGATTCTGTGTCTCCCTCTCTCTCTGACCCTCCCCAACTTGTGCTCTCTCTCTCTCTCTCTCTCTCTCTTTCAAAAATAAATAGACATTAAAAATTTTTTTAAACCACCTATGCCTATTTGCTTAGTAATCCCAACCCTTGCAATTTCTTTGCTTAAAAACTAAAGAAGGATGTGAGCAAAATTTACAATATATAGATATTCATGTCTGGGTACTCTCATACATGTAGACTGGTGCCCAGAAATAGTTCATACAGTTAGAACAGGCCATCGTGTGGCTTCACAGGTGATGGTTAGCATTTGTGTGTAACGTGCCAGCTGTAGAATGTGAGCCCCATGGTCCTCTTTTTAATGCTTTCTCTTATTCTTACATTTTTCTGTAGTAAATGTATATTTTATGTCTAAAGAATGTACAGATAAAATACACGTTCAACATTTTATCTGAGGAGAAGATGATAGGATTCATCGTTTAAACAATTTGTAGCTTTTTTTTTAACTGAAACTTTAAATAATACCAATTCACAAGGCATTCTCCCAGGTCTGCGTACTTCTTACCAAAGTATGTCTCAGGAGGAAAAAAATCAGGATTTATGATTTTTCTTTCTTTCTCTTTATAACAATTAATAAACTCAGAGGGGCACCTGAGTAGCTCAATCAGATAAGCTTCTGACTTCGCCTCAGGTCGTGATCTCACAGTTGGTGGGTTTGAGCCCCAAATCGAGCTCTGTGCTGACAGCTCAGAGCCTGGAGCTGCTTCCGATTCTGCCTCCCTCTCCCTCTCTCTGCCCCTCCCCCACTTGCACTCTATCTCTCTCTTTCAAAAATAAACATTAAAAATTTTTAAAATATAGATACACTCAGAGAATAATATAAGAAGTAAAAAAAAATAATAAAGGTTATGTATACTTTTGTAACCAGTGTAAAGATGTGGGTTTCATTATATTACTCTTTCCTTTTGGTATTTAAGCTATATTCCCGAATACTGCACTCCACCTTCTCACTTTTAGAGAAAAGAAATCAAGTGGTGACCAGAGTGTGGTTGATACAAGAGCATGAGGCACATTCGCTCTCTCAGCTCTGGAATCAGCCACAGACATGTTCGTTTCACCTGTGTTTCCATCAGGTCTTCTCATATAAAAACATTATTTTATTTTCTGGGATTTTAGGATTTAAATAACTTAAAAGATCTTATCAGTGATATTATTAAATATAGAAAACAACATAACTGAGTCCCACATTCGGGATATGGCTATATAATTTTCATCAATGTTGCGATGGCGCGTTCTAAATAACCAGTGGCAGGGTAAATACCCTTCGTGTTGGAATATCTTGTATCTCTGACCCTTCAGCCCCACATCGTGGACCAACCGCGCCAGCTGCTGCCATGGCCTCTGGGCACCACCTCCGTCATCAGCACAGAATTGAAAATATGAATTATTTTGCTTGAGGAAAGTATTGGTCTCCGTCTTCCAGATGCTTGGAAGGGAAAGTCTCCCGTGGAGGAGCCTGATACCCCTGCACGTGTTTATAAAGCCTAAATTGTGACGTCCAGCCTTTATTCTCTTAAAAAATAATGGTCAGTCATCATACCTGAGTATGTACATATGATTTAAGAAATACCTTAATCTTCATCACCTAATTTCTTGATTTTCATTTGATATTTGAATTTAAAAAAAAAATGATGTGTCACCCAGGTGGCTCAGCTGGTTGGGCGTCCAACTCTTGGTTTCGGCTCAGGTCATGATCTCGCCGTTTGTGGGTTCAAGCCCCACATCGGACTTCGTGCTGACAGTGCAGAGCCTGCTTGGGATTCTCTCTCTCTTTCTCTCTCTCTCTCTCTGCTCCAGCATCCCCTCAAAATGAATAAATAAACATTTGAAAAAAAAAGAATTGGTGAAATAGGCTAAGTTGTTTCTATCTTATAAGCAAAACAAAAAAAGTTTTTTCAAGTTGTAATTATTGACAAGGGTGGAGGGAGACACCACGAGTTACATCGACTCCACCTTTCTAAAAGATGGTAAGCAAAGTACAAGATCGTTAGGATGTTTATATCCTGCCCCTCCCCCCAAAGTTCTATCTCTGTCTTGAGGAAACCATCCGAAATAGAGATTTATGCGCATGGAAGTCTTCTCCAGTGTTCTTTTTAATAATGACAAATTGGGGATAAAACTGATTCAGAGTAAGGACGTAGTGGACCTACATTAACACAGTAATATGTCACCCTTGAAAACTATGTTTATGATTAGTTTTTGATGACATGAAAACATTCAAAGTAAAAATTCAAGGTTTGGAATTACACATATAATATGATTTCAACTAAATACATACACACATCTATGCACTTGCAAAAGAAAGAAAGAAAAGATACCGTGTTTAGTAGCATTCCTTTTTTTAATGTGGGACTTTGGAAGGTTTTTTTTTTTTCTATCTGCAATTGTATTTTCCAACATGCTTAAACTTTGCTTCATTAACTGGAAAAAAGTACACATTTAAAATGAAAGCAAGTGGCCATAGAATCATATCAATTTTTTGTAAATCTGTTTCCCTCTCCCCTGCGAAGAGGCACCCACATGTACAATATTGTGATAAAAATAATAGCTAACTCCAACTTTGTACTTTCCCAACTCAACTAGCAGTGAAAAGATTCAATCTAAGACCATCTAAGTTTGACATGAAATTTTACATTAGCAGTTTGGCTCAACCATTTCCCTTTAATATAATTCAGCACTCATGTACTCAGCGTCATCTGCATGTAACACGCAGAAGCCCAGGAATAGCCAAGCCCTCTTTTTCATCCTAGAGTCTGAATTGCTTACACTGATTGCACACAAAGACAAAATTAAGTGTTTATTACTCTCATTTTTCTGTTTTACTTTGGAGTGTATATCTTCTCAGTCAAATCAAAGAAGTCTGCATTAATTTTTCAGCAGTACAGGGTTTGAAGAATATAAAGAAAGCAACTTGTCTGTTTTGTGTTAAATGTGACTTTCTCTGGTTTGCCCTTTTTTTTTTTTTTACACTCCTCCTGGTGGGGTGTGTTCTACTGAAATTTCACACCATCGAGAAATATATGGATTCAATTTTTAAAAGAATGGTATCTTCTGTCCTCTGGCTGATAACCATGAAAATCCATTATCCCAAACCCAAGAAATGTTTTCAATTGAATATATTTTCCACTATATCACTAATGAAGATATTGTCTTCAGTAGTCTTCAAAATTTTCATTTTTCCATTATTTCACTTCGTTACATCACACCAGCAAATAAACCATTGACTTATCTGATCAAAACAGTATTTTTAGGTTTGGAGAAGCTTGGGCTATTTCCAGATATTTAGTAACCGAAACCAGAATTAGAGCAAGAGACATCATTATACCTTCCTTTCCTGACCAAATGTTTCCTTTACCATTGTCATATAAATTTTTTCTTGATATTGCCATTTTAAATATTTCTATTCTAAAATCTACAAAAGAAAATAAATAGCACTCTAAAGATTCATGCACAGTTATTTTAATTGGCAGAGCCAATGGGGTGGATCGAGTGGAAGGAAAATTAATGAATGTAATATATTTCATTCCATGGATCCCCTTGAAATAATTTGTCCTGTGGTCGCGCCCATCATATATTTTATGTTACCCCGGAGCTAGCAATGTTTTCATTATAATAACGCTAGGGGACACATATTAAAGAGGAAGAGCCATCACTTTAAAATGAGTCAACTAAAGCCTCAAAGCACCATAAAACCCTGCTCACCTTCAGATTCTAACATCAAATGAGCTCTATTGTAAATTATCTGTTGGTCAATTTGGTCTCTCTTATTAGCAAATAACACGGGACACCTGGGTGGCTCAGTCCGTTAAGCATCCGACTCTTGGTTTCAGCTCTGGTCATGAACTCGCAATTTGTGAGTTCTAGACCCACGTCAGGCTCTGTGCTGACAATGCGGAGCCAGCTTGGAATTCTGTCTCTCCCTCTCTCTCTGCCCCTCCCCTGCTCACTCTCTCTGTCTCCCTCTCTAAATAAATAAATAATACAACCCATAGTTGGAGCTTGGGTGCCCAGTGAGCTCCTGCAACACAGCCCCCTCAGCGGCCCCACTTCGGAAGTTGGTACTTCCGGAGCCCTCTGTGGGCCTGGGCTCTTCCTCGGGAGCTGCTCTCAGAACCAAAACGAGTGAAGGATCAAAAGAAGCGCTCTTTGTGGTCACAACTTCAGTTCCAACCAAAACCCACGTCATCCAGCTTGCTCATTTTTATTATTCATTACAGTTGGCTTCAAATGACGTTTTTTTCTAGAAACTTATTCTCAGAAAGAAAAAAAAAAGATTTGTTTTGATTCGTGGGGGGTTGTTTTGCTTAGTTTTAGTTTTATTTTACTTTCTAAAGGCAAAAGAGTTGTCCCTAAGTGTCCCTGCGGGAGGCAGCATCTTAGAAATGAGTGCATGTCTCCAGGCACCAGCTTTAAAGAGTTTGCTCCGCCATATTGATGAAGACAGGTTTCTGGGGTGGCCCACTTGTGCAGCCAGCTCTACCACGGGGGCCTGTGGGAGGTCTTTGAGCGACATACCCTCCCTCGCTCTGACCCTCAGTGTTTTCAGCAAGAGCAGGATACTGCTACCTATTTCACAGAGAGATTCCAGGTAAAGAGCCTGACCTACAGCTTGGGGCAGGATACGCCTTCGAGGAATGGTGGCCAACTTGAACCGTCTTGGAAAAGTACAGTACGTTGTCACTGTAACAGAATCGTGAAGACGTGTGAGAACTTGTCTCTGCAACAAAATACAGTATATTCCAAAATAAGTCGCTGCATAAAATACGCACGCCACCAGTTTCAAAATACAAACTCTCTTGGCCTTTGTTTCTTGCAACTCAGATTTATGAACTTAAAATTAGTCTGTTAAAAGTGGGATCTCAGAAAGCAATGGGCTTAGAGCAGCCTAGGGGGTCTGAGTCTGATCAGCGATTACACCCCCCTGCAGCCACCCCACAGAGCTGAAGGCAGTGCAAGTACTGCCCACACACACACATTGTGTGTGATGCACCAGAAAAATGTTCGCAGACCAGGAAAGGCTGCGGCCCTGGGTCAGGTGTACACAAAAGGCTCTTAGGCTGAGCAGAGAGATCAGAGCTTGAGGGAGGTCACCGTTTTCTGTTAAATGGCATTTTACAATCTACTTACTTGGGAGCCTGTATTTTGATATTATTACTGTTTTAATTCTGCTTTACTCTTGTTCCAGACCATCAGAAATTACATGACAAAAAGAATTCTCATCCTTATCCTTCCTTGGTTGCCTGATCCCAGGACTTTTTTTTTTTTTTTAATGTTTATTTTTGAGAGAGAAAGGGACAGAGCATGAGCAGGGCAGGACAGAGAGAGAGGGAGGCACAGAATCCAAAGAAGGCTCCAGGCTCTGAGCTGTCAGCATAAAGCCCGACTTGGGGCTCAGACTCGCAAACCGTGAGATCGTGGTCTGAGCCGAAGTTGGACACTTAAATGACTGAGCCGTCCAGGTGCCCCTGATCCCAGGATTTCTTAACCTACACCGTAGGTCAGAATGTTCGTCTTCATCTATAGATTTGGGCCCATGACCCAGTCTGTTACTGCAGCAGGTAGAGCGGTGAAGGCCATTAGCTCCAGAGCCAGCCCACCCCCGTGCATTCAGATCCTGGTTCTACCATTTCTCGGCTACAGGGACTTCCAGGGGTGACTTGACTTCTGGTGCCACAATTTCCACATACACTAAATGGGGATGGTCATAGCACCTCGCTTGTAGATTTGTGTTAATTCCTAAGGAACTTGCTGTCTGGAAAGCATTTAAAATAGTGTCTCACATATAGCGCACAGTAAGCACTATGTGGACGTCAGCTGTTACTTTTCTTCAGATGATTTATATCATGGGTTTAGATGTTCACGTCATTCATGATTCAAAAATGCTTGCTAAATTGTTTTGTTTTTTTTTTTTACCTAATTAAGTTAGCCGCGATCAAAAGGGTTCAGGTCACTGTGCTGGCAAAGTATGGAAAGATGGGCTGTGTCGTACACTGTTGTGGGAAGAGTAAATCTTGCAACGTCTTTGTGAGAAGGATCAGCAATATCTCCCACGATTACAAATGCGTGTTTTAAAAGTGTGATCTATCGTACCCATAAAAAAAATTTTTTTTTTCAGACAAACTGGGATAAGCGGGAGGAAACCTGTGAGGGGAGAGACCTGCTAAGCATAGAGGGTACAAGATGCCAGAGATAGGTGGCCTGGGCAAAGCTCCAGATTGGCCACTTTGTGGCTGTGTGATCCTGGGCAAGCTCCCTGACCTTCCAGTGCCTCAGTTTCCTCCTATATAATGAAGATAATAATTCCACCTACTCATAAGGTTATTTAGGAGGAATAAATTAGTATTTGTAAATCACTTAAAATAGTGCCTGACAACCTATAAGCGGCATCAAAGTGTTTATTTGAAAAACTTTCAAAGAGGGTCACCTGGGTAGTTCAATCGGTTAAGTGTCTTACTCTTGATTTCTGCTCAGGTCACAATCCCAGGATTGAGCCCTGCATTGGGCTCTATGCTGAGCATGGAGCCTACTTGAGCTTCTCTCTCTCTGTGTTCCTCTCCCCAACCTGTGCTCTCTCTCGCTCGCTCTCTCTCTCTCAAGAAAAAAAAGTATATTTAAAGAAAGTAGGACACAAACATGGCAAATTAAGCTTCTATCACTTATCAGTTGTAAACCCACTTGACTGTCTTAGCCCAGCTCCTAATGAAGCAAATCTTAAATCTACTAAACAATGTTTAGAAGTTGGGCTTAACAAGCTAGAAAATTTTTTATTATCTAATAGTTTTGCGTGCACTAAAATTGTGGCATCCTGAAATCAGGCCCTACCATAACTACTCGGGGCAGAGGGCGAGAGAGACCCGTTGGCTATGGGTCTGCTTAGAATTTTATTCCACTTCTTCTCCTGGGTTCATCTTTATAAGTAAGGGTATTTGTATAAATGCACACAGATAAATATAGGTCTATTACTCTGAAATGAAACGACGGAACACAATGGCTTATTTTCATAAACTAAGGAGCACACACGCACGCACGCGTGCACATGCACACACGATCTTGAAATGGACCAGCTGAAGAGCAGTTTCCTCCTCAGCGTGAAAGGGAGCGGGGAGCCGACTGAGCCCGCCTCTAGATGCTTTCTAATGAACACCAGCGCATGCTGCGTTCAGGAGGCGCTGGAGCTAATTAATCTCTGCGTTGACGACAGCAAGAGATTTCACAGGATGGTCATTTGCTCAGAATGGATGCTTTCCCCAACCCCTTCCAACTTCGCCTTCAGTGACAACAAAGCACCAAAAGGCAGTGACCCCCCCACCCCAACAACGAGCTTCTGGAGAAAGTTGCCAGCATTAAATCACTTACTGCAAGTGTATTTGTGACTGATAAATTGAACAGATTTTCATTTGGACAAATGTCCATTTTATCTGACTAATTTGAACGAGGATTTTTAAAGACAAAGCCCATCAAACATTAGATAAGCATTTTAAGTTAATGGACCGTGGAGTCCTATTTCCCCACAGACCCAGGAAGCGTCATCAGATGTCCTATGTTTACAGCAACATCAATTATTAATATGTATATTTTTGCTGACAGAGGACCTTGCTATCAATGTAGGTTTCGCTCTACGGTTCCGGGTCATTAACTGTGGAAAGCTTGTAAATATAATGGTTTATTCACATGGGAAGCCTTCATTAAGATGCATTATTCTACAGCTGATGTATTTCAATATATACCATATTATCATGTTCTCTATTTCCCTTTAATATTTGTAATTTATTTTTAAATGAGTTGCTGTTTACGCGGTGAGTTAACAAATTTGAATTCCATATGACCAAAGTTGCTAACGAGGAAAAGATGTCTTAGCTCAAAGGAAAACTGCTCATTAACATAGGACCTAAATATATTATAACCTTTAAATTCAGAAGCAACTAGAGGAAGAAGCTACAAATGACCCCAAATGTATTTTTGTCAGAGAAAGTCTATATCACGAAACATGCATGAATACACACGTATTAACGGCACAGCATGGTGTAATGGGAGGAACACAATGGAAGGAATTGGGAAACCTTCCTGCCGGCTTCTTCATTAACGTGGATGACCTGGGAAAGCCACTTAGGTATGATCCTCAGTGTCTTCATCTGTTCAATGGGTAGTCACATCCTCATATCTACCTCCAAATGGACGTGGACGCCAGGAAGAGAACGCAGGTGAAGAACTCTCAGGACCGAGCGTGTGCTACTCCCCAGTAGAAATCCAGTGAGAGGGGCGCCTGGGTGGCTTAGTCGGTTAAGCGTCCGACTTTCGCTTAGGTCATGATCTCGCGGTTCGTGGGTTCGAGCCCCGCGTCGGGCTCTGTGCTGACTGCCAGCTCGGAAACTGGAGCCTGTTTCAGCCTGTGACTCCCTCTCTCTCTGACCCTCCCCTGCTCACGCTGTCTCTCTCTCTCTCTCCTAAAAATAAATAAAACGTTAAAAAAAAAAAAAAGAAAGAAAGAAATCCAATGAGAGCTGAGAGATTTCTCTGCTTTGCTCAAAGATCCCGGAAGCGCAAGGAAGTTGGCTGAACACTTTGTAGAGTTCTAGAGCTATTGCCAAGACCCAAACCAGAGCCACCTACTCATTGTTTCATTTTCAGAGACAACAGGGAAAAAAAGCAGCTAAAACTGCATTTTGTACATATGCACCTGTGAAAGAAATCTGCTGTAAATTACCAGAGGGACAATGTAATGGAGGGTAAAGCAAGATCATGTGATTGGCTGATAGAGAATCAGAAAATTAATGCAAGATTTCTGAATAATTCTACACATTGATCACAGACAAAGAAATATGGGTACAGATCTATTTTAACCTCTTCATGGAAATAGTGAACTTTAAAATAATCATTGAAGAGATCAGGCAAAAATTTTTATGTGAATTATAAGCTCCTACTTCATACATTGAAAATGTAAACACTAGGAATAAAAAATATTATCTGAAAGGTACAAGAATTTGGATACTTTTTAAGATGATTAAATAAAGGAAATTTCTATCTGTTTTGGTACAAGATGCAGAATATAGAGTCAAGGCCTTTAAGCACATGCATAGCAAGGAAATTTAGATCATTTGTTTTTAACATTGTTCTTGAAAGTGATCCTATAGTTTTCATTTTAGATTCACTTTTAATGTGGTTCTAGGGTTTTTTCCTACCACAAAAGTATGTTTTCATTATATGAAACTCAGACAACTAGATTATTTCCTTAGACTTTCCAATGCATATTTTTAAAGTATTGTATGTGTAATTTCTTTCATCTTTTTTCACTGACTTTGTGTTGTTAAGTAGGTGTTCTATTCTAACAGCATCTTGATTGTATTTCTCATTGAGAAATCACTCCCAGAGGTTCATGGGTATTTCTCGGACACTGTGTGTGTGTGTGTGTGTGTGTGTGTGTGTGTGTGTGTGTGTGTGCATGCGCGCATGTTTCAATTAACTATTTCATCCATTTGGAAATTATTTCAATATATGCCATCAACCAAGTGCTTAAGACTATCTTTTTTCCAACTAGTTGGTTTAAATTTATAATTTTGTTAATGTCTTTTGTAAACAAGGCAAAACTTTGTTCTGTATTTGAACTTTATCCTGTATTTGTTTTGAGGTTTTTGAAATGAACTCTAATGTTTTTCTCTTATCCCTGAAATTGTCTTTACATGGTGTCCCCCTAGCACTCCTGTATCACACACACTGAGACCTCGGTGCACCAGATGATAGGCGAGAGCCACAGGAAATGCCCCGAGGGGTCATTCGGTGCCAGGCTCTGTAGCAGGGGCTCACACAGAGCATTCCGCTCCATCTTCAGAGTCTCACCCTCTGCCCATTAGAGGAGAAAACTAAACCTTAATGGTGTCAATGGCTTTTTACAAAATCTTCGAGGTAACAAGTGGCTGAGCCTCGATTTACACCCGGTCTTCTGCTGGAAACCCCCTACCAGTGGCTTTGGGACAGATAAGCCAGGGAGTGATTGTTTCCTGCCTCTGCCATTTGCCAGCTGTGTGAATTGGGGAAAGTTAATTAGCCTCTCTGGTTCATTTCTTTATATGATAAAAATACCTGCCTGGCTGGATTATGCTAAGGGTTGAGGGATTACCTTTGTAGAGTGAATGTGTACTCACTCGGGAAATGATATGTGCGTCATCTTCTGTGATTCTTCTTTTACACACCCCCTCCTCCTCCGTCTCCCCCTCTCCTCCTCTCCCTCCTCCTTCTCTGTCATCATTTTAGGCTTTGCAAGGCCAGACAATGTCTGCCACAACTATTCAACATTGTCCTTGTACTCAAGCAGCCACAGACAATAGGTAAAGAAATGGGCTTGGCTGTGATGCAGGATAACTTTATTGACAAAAACATGCATTTGAACCAGGTTTGACCTGGAGGCTACAGGCTACCAAACCCTGGCCCGGATAGTTATTAACATCATCTGAGGATTTTCCAAAACTACTAGTTTCTTGATTCTTCCTCACCCCCAGCATGAAACTGGGAATCTTTTTTTTTTTTTTTGTAAGCTCTCCAGAATTTTGAGGAAAGAAAAGAAAATGTGGAAAAATAACTCACCAGTAGATTTGAGGATATGTCCCATCTAAAAACACTTCCCCAAACAAAATGACTATTAAGAAGGAGCAAATATAAAATATAAAGAAATTCTGGGAAAATAAAAGGCGTGCCCCCAAAGGCAAAATAATAATAACCCCCCCTAAAATGTTAAGTAAATCCAAATAATAGGGGTGTCTGCATGGCTCAGCCAATTAAGCGTCTGACTCTTGATTTTAGCTCAGGTCATATCTCAAGCCACAAGTCTGGCTCTGTGTTGAGAGCCTAGGGCCTGCTTGGGATTCTCTCTCTCCCTCTCTCTCTCTCTCTGCCCTTCCCCTGCTCTCATATGCTCTCTCTCTCTTCTCTAAATGAGTAAATAAACTTTTTTAAAAATAAGTATAAATAAATCCAAATTAATAAATGGACATAACTGGAAACCACACTAGTTCTGGAAGATAATGTTCAGGAAACCTCCAATAACACAGTGCAAGTAGATAAAGGGGAGATGGAACATATAGAAGAAAAGTTCAGCCTTGCAGAAGATTAATCTGGTGGTCTGGCAATTTTATCTAATATTTATTGCAGAAAGAGAAATGGGTGGGAAAGGAAATAATAGAAGGGAAATTTTCAGAGCCAAATGTACCCACCAAATGGAGAGTATGACAAATGAGTAAGTGTCCACACCTGCGCACATTTTGATACATGTTCAGAGCTCCAAGTGTACAGCCAGAAGGAGAAGACCTTATGGACGAGGAACATCCATGTCCAACAAGCAGTCACGGGCGGCTCTGCATGCGGGAAGTCTCCTCCAAGGACATTGCCAAACTGCCATTCAGGTGGGAGGGATCCGAGGAAACACCTGCAAAGTGCAAGTACTTGGAAGATTCACGGCCGCACGTATCCAGTCTGAACGTTAGGCTCATGGGCGTGCGTCAGCAAAATGAAGACTGAACACACGAAAGAAAACAGAGAAACCAGAACAACTTATGGTTCGACTTAACTAACGTTTGCTAATTTCCACGGTGTAACTATTCCCATCGCCCATTCAAGCTGCTAGCTGATCTAATGCAGTTGGGAAGGTAGGCACCGGGGCACACCATTAGAAAGTATTTTCACCATAGAAACACAACAGATAGAAATAATGCCCAAAGCATCAATAATATAGTAAAATCCAGTCCAAAAATTAGGAAGTGATGAGCTTTGAGTATTAAGAACTTTGTGATATAATTTACTTGATTGCAAGTTTATACAAATCAGCATTTTAAAATGCTAACAATTAACAATGCATTTAACAACCAGCTTGCACAATTCTAGAAAATGTGTCAGTTGGATCTCACGAGCCATCAAGGGCTGACTGCAGCATACCACTGAATATGCTCTTTATTTGCTCAATGGCCTGGACTGACTCTCTAAACGCCTTGGAGCTCAGATCCTCTATCTGTGAAGGAAACAGTGCTTCAGCTCACAGAGATATAATTCCAGGTTCAAACTGCCCTGTGGTGTTTTCCTTCTCCAAGTCCCTCTTTAGTTCGAAATTTCCATCCAAACCCATGTTGTAAAACGTCTTTGGGTCAGCTGATATTGTTCCCTACTATGTTGTACATTACTCTCACCTTGCCAACTCCATTTTAGAGATTCTAAAGAGCAGGAATTATGACTCAAAATATTTGGTTGGTTTTTTTTTTTTAAGTAAGTACTACATCCAAAGAAGAGCTTGAACTCATGATCCTGAGCTCAGGAATTGCATCCTCTATGGACTGAGCGAGCCAGGAGCCCTGCAAAGGGATTGCATATTTTCTTTCACCACGACCCCAGTGATGGTGGGGCAGTGCTGAGCATTTGACTGGTACTTACTAGCTGACTTCTGTTGACTTGCTAACCAGCAGATTTTGAAGTAGAACATTGTACCAAAAAGATGTAATATCAGAGTGAATGTCCAGAGTCAGCTGAGAATTTCCTCCTTGGGAGGGGTCTTTAACAACAGAAGGGGTGTTTGTGGAATTGATTTGGGGGTAGTTTTTCTTGAAATCAAAGTGCCCAAACTTTCCACCAGTCTTGCTTCAAATACTTTCTTCCTCTATAATCTTTGTTCTCCCATTAATGAAGATTTGGAAACATTTTACCTTCCATAGCATGAGCAGTTTTTTATAGTGTTGATTGAATATGCATTTTTCAAGCTAACTGCCCCCCAGCTTGGAAATGGTGTGAGGTGATCCCCATCTTTCCTCCCCATGGTGGTGAATCACTTCTTCAGACTCTCCTGCCAGACCTGATTCACTCGCTCTGCATGTGTGTCTCATGAGCCTTGATAAGACGCCACTGGAGATGTTGACATACTTCATGAGTGTCTGATGTTCTTTACCAGCATGAGAACGTTTATGATCTTGTGTTTTCAGAATCCACCTCCTCTGTTTAATGAAGTCAGTGCCACCGTAATCCAGGCCGAAAAGGTGACCTCCCTAAGGAACGAGGTACAGGTAAAGCATGAGAAGACATACAGAGAAGCCCTGGTTAAAATCAAGGATGACCTGAAATTAGTAGAAGGTCCAGATATTAAGGACAACCTACAAGACCAAATCCGGCATTGGTTCATCGAATGCAGGTAAGCGTGAGCGGCCCAGTGGTGTGTCCTGATGATCTTTTCTATAGGAATTGAGGCTCTTATATGTTTTTAAGCACAGAACCATGTCCATATAAATAGAGTCATGTTTTTTTTTAAGTTTATTTATTTTGAGAGGCAGAGAGAGCAGAGGAGGAATGGAGAGAGAGAGAGAGAGAGAGAGAGAGAGAATCCCAGACAGGCTCTGTGCTGGCTGTGTGGAGCCTGATGCAGGGCTCGAACCAAAAACCTGAGCCCAAAACCAAGAGTTGGACAGCTTAACCGACTGAGCCATCCAGGTGCCCTTGATTCATGGAGTTTCTAGGATTCATCTTAGAAAGTGAAATGTCAAGGCTAAGAATTCAGGAATGAACTTTTTTTTTTAATGAGATTACTTTTTGTGCTGGTGTTTGGCTTGGTTTGGTTTGGTTTGGTTCAAATAAGGTCTATCTGGTACTTCTGTGACCACATGGAATTGAGCATCATGGGCAGATGACACAGCCCCACCATGGTGGACTTCCCAGGCCAACTTTGGCTGGAAGCCAAGGGATCCAGCCACAAGCAGGTCCTGGGGTCTGACCGCCTCTCTACTTGCATGAGCTTGGGACTCTCAGTCTCAGCCCTTCTCTATCACAATTCTGAGGCAGCTGCGCAATGTGCGACCTGAGACCAGGGCCCTGGGCCTTCTCGAAATGTTGGGTGGCTCACTGTTCTGGGAACCAGGCCCCAGGGTCCGCATGAACGGTCTTCCTTAATACTCTTGCATACAATGTTAACTGACTTAAAGCTTGCTTTACAAAAGAGGGTTTTTGACAGGTATTCATTTTTAGAGAATCACGCATGGCTAGAACAAACACCTGTGGAACACAGAAGTTTCAACAGCAGAACAAACACTTTGGAGGCAACCTTATGAGAGCAGTTTAAAAAATCTGTTTTATTTCGAGAGGGCAGAGAAAGAGGGCAGATTGTAGTGATCAGTCCCAGAAGCCATGGAGGCCAGACTTGGCCATCTGTTTCCTTTAACGGAGACCGTGCCATATTATATTGCATTCAGAGATGCTCAGACACCCACTTTGGTTAGCTCTTCAGAACTGGAGAATTTAACTGTTGGTGATAGAAAATCAAACTTCCTCTCAAAAAACCACATTAAAAGATATTTATGTCCATGGTAGGCAGCCTCTAAGATGACCTCCAGTGACTTCACCTCTTTCTTGTCATGATGTCCTTCCCTTGACTGTGTCTAGACCGAGCACTTCACTTCTAAGGGAAGAACAGAGGCAAAAGTGAGGGGGTGTCATTGCCATCCTGCCCACCTCCCTTGCCCTCTCTTCCTCTCTCCCTCGCTGCTCTGAGAGAAGCCAGCTGCCATGTTGTGAGCTGGCCACGGGAGACCCCCACATGGGAAGGAAGGGAGGGCCTCAATCCAGCAGCCTGGGAAGAACTAACTTCCATTCACAGCCACGCGATGACCTTGGATGTGGATTCGTCCCCGGAGAGCCTTCAGATGAGACCATAGCCATGGTTTGCAGCCTGGTGGGAGACCTTGAGGCAGAGGCCCTCAGTGCAGCCACATCTGGTCCCATCCCCACAGAAACAGTGACAACATAAAGGTTGATCATTTCGATCGCCAAGTTCTGATGAAATGTTACGCAGCAGTAGATTTCACATACACATCGAGATATAGGACATGTCGGCCATCATAAACTCCTCCTGTGTTAACTCTGTGTGGCAATTCTGATACAGTTTCCTGAATACTTAAATTGTATAGCAAACTTTCTTTAAAGAAGGCAATTCAGGGGCACCTGGGGGGCTCAGTCCGTTGGATGTCTGACTCTTGATTTCAGCTTACATCATGATCTTGTAATTTGTGAGTTCGAGCCCCATGTCAGAGTCTAGGCTGATAATGCAGAGCCTGTTTGAGATTTTTCCCTTTCCTCTTCCTCTGTCCCTCCCCCACTCTCTCTCTGTCTCTCTCTCTTAATAAACTTTAAAAAATATTTTTTTTTCAAAGAAAGCAATTCACTGAGGGCCTGGGTGGCTCAGTCACTTAAGCACCTGACACTCAGTTTCAGTTCAGGTCATGATCTCATGGTTCATGAGTTCGAGCCCCACATTGGGCTCTGTGCTGACACCAAGAAGACTGCTTGAGATTCTGTCTCTCTCTCTGCCCCTCCCTCCCTCTCTCCCTCCCTCACTCTCTATCTCTCTCAAAATAAGTAAATAAACTTCAAAATTATTTTAATGCTCAGAACACCTGGATGGCTCAGTCAGTTGAGCATCCCACTTTGGCTCAGGTAATGATCTTGTAGTTCGTGAGTTTGAGCCCCAAATTGGGCTCATTGATGTCCATGCAGAGCCCACTTCAGATCCTCTGTCCCTCTCTCTCTCTCTGCCCTTCCCCACTCGCCCTCTCTCCCTCAAAACTAAATAAAACATTAAAACAAAGAAAGAAATCGATTGCTTTTAATTGGGAAGCTCTGTCCTTTACTGTGTGAATGCAATTTGAAAATACTGATGATTTTTTAAAATTCAATATCGAATAAATTTGTAAACTTTTCTTTTTATACCTTACTGATCAAGGCTATGTTATAGCAAAATGAGGTATTTTTTTAAATTTCTTAATGTTTACTTATTTTTGAGACAGAGACAGAGCATGAGCAGGGGAGGGGCAGAGAGAGAGGAAGACACAGAACCCGAAGCAGGCTCCAGGCTCTGAGCTGTCAGCACAGAGCCCGACACGGGGCCCGAACTCACGAACCACGAGATCATGACCTGAGCCGAAGTCAGATGCTTAACCAACTGAGCCCCCCAGGCACCCCAGTGTTTTCCATTCTTAAAAAAGGCATGTCTTCTGTTCTTCAAATATCAAAACCCAGTATTCTTATCTCTAAGTTTGCCCTCGGACCCGTCTCCTGCACACAGTCTAAGCAAAGCTTAACTTTGCCAGTTGTAGGTAACTCAGAGTCTTCCAGTTTAAGAGAGCGTCCTTCAGGCTGTCTATTTGGAGCAACTTGGAGTCCGTTCAGATGCCTGCCAGGAATGTTGCCCCACTTTTCTTCCCCTTATGGCCCCTGACGAGAAAGGGAAGTGAAACCTTCATGCCGACAGTTAGGGGTCGGACAGGTGTGACGACCTCTGGGCACGTGCTGTCGTCACTCCCTGACCAGGTCCCGTAGGTGAGCAGTGTACTTACCTGGTCCAACAGGAATGGCCGCCCACTCGGACCCTGCGGCTTCCTCCTGCAGCCTGTGGTTTCTGCCATGCGCCCCCGATCACTGGGCACCTGCAGTCCTGGCCTCTCATTTCTGAGCGCACCCTCACTGCCATGCTGGTTCTCTTGGGAACTCGATGCCCCAGGAGCACAGACCCTCACCCACTAAGCCCCTCCTCCTCACTGCCACCCAACCCCTCCAACCCCATCCAACCAAGCTGCACGGGGAAGGAAGACAGACACCGCCCAGATGTTCCCTGATTCTCTACAGCCACCTGCTGGGATCTCAGCAGTGACCCCCTCCGTCATTGACACCCTTAGAGTGTGAGGCTCAAGGACTCAGGCAGTGTCCCCATTCACCCACCTTCTGCTTCCTCCCACCCCCCTCTGCCTCACTAACTTCTCCTTCAGGTCAGGACTCTATGAAACCCCCCTGAGGGCTCTCCCTTGAGAATCCCTCCTTGTCCCCTGCTTGAGCTCCGCGTCGCCCCACACCCACCATCCCTGCCCCTGACATCTGGCATAATGATTGAGAGCACAGACTGGACATAGCTGTGTAGGCTTCGTTCGTCTTCTCTGTGGTCAGTTTCCTCATCTGTGATGTAAGGCCAAGACTCAGCACCTGCTTCATGGGGTTGTTTAGACACGCGGGGCGCCTAGACCTGTATGTCAGGTCATGGCTGTCCCTCCTGTAACCACCTGCTCGCTCACATGCCCTTCCCCCACCCACTCGGCAAGCCCCGTCAGAACCAGGCTGGCACTGCATTCCACATGGAAGGGATGAATTGTGCGGGCGATGCTATCGCCATATTCCATTCTTAGCCAATTGCATAATTGTGTCCAGAGCAAATACACTTGGGACGATTTTGTGCGGTTGTGGACATTTAGGTAGAAAGGCATAGTTTCAAAAGAATTGAGACTTTAGATGACGCCACATTGGTTTATAATTAGAATTCTCATTTTTTACAAAATGTTTTTAGAGAGAGAGAGAGAAAGAGAGAGAATGGAGAGGGGTGGGGCAGAGGGAGAGAGAATCTTAAGCAGACTCCATGCTCAGTGCTGAGCCCAATACAGGGCTCGATCTCACGACCATGAGATCACGACCTCAGCCACAATCAGAGTCTGGTGTTTGGGGCACCTGGGTGGTGCAGTTGGTTAAGCATCTGACTTTGGCTCAGGTCATGATCTTACGGTTTGTGAATTTAAGCCTCACATCAGGCCATCGGGCTCTGTGCTGACAGCTCAGAGCCTGGAGCCTACTTCCGATTCTGTCTCCCTCTGTCTCTGCCCCTTTCCCACTTGTGATCTGTCTCTTTCTCTCACTCTGTCTCAAAAATAAACAAACATTAATATAAAAATGAGTCCATTGCTTAACCAGCTGAGCCACCCAGGAGCCCCAAAACTCTCATTTTATAAAGAGAATGATATGTCCTGTGTTCACAAATCTCAGTTATCAGGAATTTTCCACCGTTTTCTCCAGGGCTGCAGAGAATAGTTTCCACAAGCCTGTCTTCTATAAATGGAATGATTCTCAATTTTTAAATAGATATTTTAAAATCCAATTTACCATTAGGCGACAAAACCGAGTTGAAAGCTCTGTGTACAGTTATAACCCAGAATAAGCTGAAACATATTAAACATACCCACACGCACATATTCATACACACATTTAACTTATTAGATACGTGTCTGTGCGTGCATGGAAAATTTCTGGAAGGATACACTGGAAACTGTTCGCTTGGTTATTCCTGGGGACTAGAGTGGTAATGTTATCTTTTACTTAAACCCTGTGCTGTTGGAGGTCTTTTTTTTTTCTTAATAAGTATTATTTTTATAACAAAAAGCCTCATTAAGTATATTAGAAGACAAGGAAAGATAAGCAATCAATTTGGGATAATTCAAAATAAATATGTAAAATTCTAAAACCCTAATTTTCAAAAAGTAGGTTAACAAAATGCCTGTATGACACTCTTGGAAATCATCCTCTGGTCAAAGGATGGGGAGACACAAGACTGGCAGTAAATGTGAGTGGTCTCCCGGGAGATTTGAGGGAGACCTTGGGGGCCCCTGCTGTCTTCCTGGGAGGGGCCCCTTGCGTTGCTACCGGGGAGGCAGGCTCCTCTAGGGACCCAGCCCTCGCTGGCCAGTCCCTGAGAGCAGTCCATCCGGGTGTCACTGGCCTGACAGTCTGGAGACCGAGTTAGGGTCCCACGGGTATGCTGAGCATCACTCACAAAGACATCAAGACTCCTCTTTTTGAAGTAATGTAAGGTCAAGGGCAAATTCATTTTCCTAATTGGATTACATGAAACTGATTGACTTTGATAAAAATCCTTTCCCTTGCTTTTTAAAAATCAAAGACAAATAAAAAGCAAATATTGTCTTTGGAAACATGAAACATGACCTGTCCTCAGGCTAAATTCCAATAAGACATAACATGTCATCTTGAAAAATTACCAGAAGTTACAATTTCTATATACTCCCACGATTTGGAATACGCACTCTGAGCTCATTTAATCAATACGTATAGCTGCCAAATTATACTAGGATTTGTTTTTTTAACTCAATTTTCAAATTACTTTAAAGGAATCCTGTTTTTCCAATGTTAAATGTAACACATGCTCATGTAGAAAATGTGCAAGGTAGGGGAGGAGCTTAAAGAGGAAGATGAAAATCATTCCTGATCTTGGCACGCCAAGGTCGCTATTGTAAAAGTTCTCGGTAAATCTCCTTCTGTCTTTTTCTCTCACGCTTGTATTTAATATCAATTTTACAAATCTTTTTACATTTTTTAAACATTAACACTGGGTTTTCCATGTCCGTAAAATATTTTCCAGAAGATGTTTCTAACGATTGGTTAGCCTTCTATGAGGTGGGTGCACTGGTGAAGGCAGTGATTATTACCTTTTTGATCTTTCATCAAATTGATAAAAGAAAAATGCTCTTGGTAATCTTTCCATCTGCACCTATCTCATTAATGAGGGTGGGGGTGGGTTTTGTCTGCAGCATCTCCACTGTGAACCACCCCCCACCCCCCGACTTGTATCCACTTCTCTCTGTGACATCATCTTTCTAAGTGATTTCTAAAAGGTAATCATGTCTGTTACTGACAGTAAAGCTGTTTTGGATACATTATTGCAATAATGACTTCTGAGTTACCAATTGCCTTTGATTTTTTTAGCTGGACTTTAAGAAAGCTGGAAAGAGAGGAGGAAACACAGGGAGTGAGAGAAATGAGAAATAATGTAACTGTTAAGAACCCATTGCTCACTTTCTGTGCCCTGGGCACCTCTGAGCCCCACCCTGGCCACCTGCACGAGGCGGACACCACATCTGCTGCCTGCGGTTGTCATGGGGGTTAATGAGGCGGTGCAGATGAAATACTGGGGCCCCAGAAGTTTCTTGTCAGAGTTATGAGTATTTTAGGTATTTTTGTATTTTGTAAGATTTTCTCTAAAGAGTATTTTCTACTGTTATTGGTTGTATATTTCACTTACTGATTTATTTATTTTTCTTACTGAAGCACAGTTGACACAGAACACATTATATTAGTCTGGTGTGCAGCACAGCTGCCCGACCCGCCTGCACGTCACACAGCGGTCCCCACAGGTGTCGTCCACATCCGTCCCCGCTCAGCGCTGTCACAGTATTACTCACTGTGTTCTCCACGCTGTTGGTCGTGTGTTTCAGATAAGCTGCACCATTCGCTAAGTGACTCTCAGGTTATTCCTAGTAGCCCTTCCCTTGATTCTGTTGAATTTTCTTGGATGTGGAGTCATGGTCACGACGTGGCTGGTACTCTCTCCCCGACCTCAAAGGTACTGTTCTGGCTCCTTCCCCACCCAGTGGAGCAGGGGAAGCTCGAGCCTCGCTCAGCTCACCTTGACACCTCCTCTTGTGCTGTGTTCCCCTTCGCTTTATACCTGGGCTCCAGAAGCCGAGAATCTTCTGGAAACTGAGGCAGTTGTGTTTACAATCCTTTGTACAGGCCCAACGATTCGAAATAGCTGTTTTTGTCAAATATTGCAATCCTGGAAACGCGATTTCGGTTGGCAGGTGCTTCACTTGTTCGTCAAGGGAACACAGCTTCCTAAACGTCCGTCCTGCCCCAGAGCCCTGCTCAAATGTGGGCGCTCCGTGTTCTAACACCACTGGCCTCATTTGGTGACTGGACACATTAGGTGTGTATTAGTCTAAAATAATAATAATAATGATAATCAGAGACTAACATTTACTGAGCGTTTATTCGGAACCAAAAATTCCCAGTACTTTACACACTAAATAACTTAACCCATGCATTAACCTGCTATTGCTTCTGTAACAAATGATCACAAACATGGTGGCTTAAACCAATAGAAGTTTATTTTCTCCCTGTTCTGAAAGTCGGAAGTGTGAAATCAAAGGGTCCACCATCCAGAAGCTCAGGGGACAGTCTGTCGCTCGCCTCTTGCAGCTTCCGGATGCCGCTGGCATTCCTTGGCTTGTGGCTCCGTCCCTTCCCTGCTGTGTGGTCACACCACCGCCCCTCACACACACACACACACGTGTGCTTCACCTCCCTGTGCTCCTCGGTCCTGAGAACACCCCCGATTGCAGTTGGGGCCTGCCCAGATAACCAGGGTAATCTCCCTGTCTTACATCCTTGATTTAATCACATCACACGTACGAAACCCCTTTTCCATATAAGTAACATTTACAGGCTCCAGGGATTAGGACCCATTATCCTTTGGAACCGAGACCCAGGCCTCAACGGCTACGAGATAAGCACTGTGCTTTTCATTCACTGGTAACACCGGTAACACCCCTGATGAAGGACATGAGACCCGTGCCGTCCCCGTCAGCCTTCCTTCGGTTCTGGAGATGACCTGGATCCACACTGTCCAGGGAGGTAGCCACAAGCTGCATATGGCTCCTTGCAGGTTAATTAGGGTGACTAAGGATCTGAATTTTGAATTTTATGTATTCTAATAAATTTAGATTTTAAGTTTCAATCTCCACGTGTTCACGAGGGGCTACCATGCTGGACAGCGCAACTGTAGGGACACTCGTCTCCAGAAAATGTCTTGCTACGGTTGATATTTCTCTTGGCTTGGGCCCTGTCCCCAACTGTCATGTACATTTCAAAATCCATCAATAAGCCTTACTTTAATTTTTTTTAATGTTTTTTTATTTTTGAAGGAGAGAGACAGAGTGGGGGAGGGGTAGAGAGCGAGGGAGACAGAATCCAAAGCGGGCTCCAGGCTCTGAGCTGTCAGCACAGAGCCCGACACGGGGCTCGAACTCACAAACCATGAGATCATGACCTGAGCCCCTAGGACCAGTTCTGGTTTTCAGGGGAGCTGACGCGTGTGACGGCAGTGAGGCGACAGTGCATATTCAGTGCCAGAAGCCCACGGTCCCGTGGGCTAGGGGGCGGGGGGCCGGGCAGGCAGCCTGCCTGGGCTCCAGGGCTCTCTCTTATAACCCGGGGGGAGGTGGGGGAGTTGGAGCAGTGTGCCACACATTACACCCTCCAAAATTATTTCAAGCATAGAGGACGGCCATCACGTTCCAGACACAAAACGTGCAGCCTTCATTCCTGAGCGTGGGACCTTTGTATTCACAGCTGTAAGCATCCTTCCAAAGTGCTGCATTGGGAAGCTCTAGAAAGAGAGCCTGGCTGGTGGCAGAGTGGGGGGCGGGGAGGGGATGCAGGGCTGCGAGGGCTGGAGGGCGGGGATGAGGCTGAGGGGCTAATAACAGGGCAGACAAACAAAACTGAGACAGCGTGGAATGTGCGTCAAGCCCCCCGGGCGCAGAGGCGACAAGCCTGTAGATCACCAGCAAGTGCGCATTCTTCCTGGAAGAGGCCTTGGAATGCTTCATTTGGGGAGACTGTTTTCTTTGTTTGCTTGTTTCATTTTTAAAATTAAGACATCATTGAAATGCAGTAAAATTCGCCCTTTTGCGCACAGTTCCGCGAGTTAAGCCTGGTCCTTGGAAGCTATGTGGACGCAGAGGGACTCTTCTCTCACCACCCCTCCCCACCCAGTTTATGCCAATCCGGGCTCCGGGAACTCACCCTGGAGGGGACTCTAGGACTGGTGTGACCATACCCTCTGCCCGCCAGAGCGCTGGGCCACGAGCAGAAATTCCCTGAAGATGAGTGGTTTGGGCGGTCAGGTTCCCGGTGCCGTGGGAAAGTGAGAGTCCGGTCCACACGGAGAGGGCTGTGCGGGCCTGTCCCCACTCTGGCCTCCAGCGGCCCCCCGCCCAGATGCCCTAAGCTCCCAGGCCCACACCGTCTTCCACCAGGATTCACTCCTTCAGAAGCACATCCTTTCTGCTTAGCCCATGTGCTTCTCCACGGTTCCTACAAGAGAGACCACCCAGCTGCTTCCCAAGCCCCAAAGGCTGCAATGGGGACCCCTGCTCGGGGCCCATGGCTCATGGAAGCAGAGCCAGAATTCATACCCCGGTCTCCCATCCCAAAAGCCATGATGCTCCCACGACACCAAGCGTGTCTCCCTGTTCTGAGCATTCCAGAAGCAAAAACCTTGCTCTGGGTCTTGACTCCATTGTGCAGTTAAGTATCATTTTGTAGGAAAAGATGGAGGTTGTCCGAGGCCATGTGGCGCATGAGATACCCCTGGAAACCCCAGGGCTTTCCTCATTTCCCATCCCTTCTCTTTCTGCTCCTCCGAAACCCCTGCATGAAGAGCATGGTGACGGTTCAGTGTAGGGAGAGGGGAGCAGGAGAGGCAGGAAGCGTGGGATTCGGGAGACATGGTGTGGCCCCAGTCATTTCACAGGCTTCAGAGTGGGCTCAGGGAAGTTGGCTAAAAGCTGGCTATTTGCTGGCAGAACTGAAACCCGGCTGCATCAAGACTTGCAGAAATGCAAACAACTTGTAAAGCCAGAACAGGTTTCAGGACAGGGTTCAGAATTCGTGCCTCAGAGGACTTCTGAAGATGTCAAACCAAAAACCGCTAGAATGTGCACAGCAGATACATCTGGGTAGCGGGGCCACAGCTTGTTTTTTCCCTTCATATTCCAAGTTTCCAACCGGGAGCACGCATGCCCTTCAGAACGGAAGAAGAGGTTTCAGAAGGATGGAGAAAGGGTGGGCCTCACAGGGGGAGGTGAGTTAGGGGCTCTTGATTTGGAATTCTGTCTTGAGCAAATCCTGAAGGGCAGCTGTGGTCTGGAGACGGGCTGTGAGCACGTGCAGGCTACTCATGGCAGGAGGCGAATGACTTTCCGCCACCTATTTTGGTGGAAAGTATATTGGGTTGGGCACAGGGCGTGAGAAGAGGTGGGATGAGAAACTGAGTGCCCAGCATTGCCCTCCGGGGCCTCGGGGACAGATGTGCCCCCATGTGACATCAGATGTTATATGCCCATCGTTAGGCTCAATCAAATTAAGAGCACCCAGCAGCCAGGGGCACCCGCGGTCCGTGCAGGTGCGGAGTCATGTTGAAAGATGGGCCCTGAGGCTCTTTTATGAATATGCAGTGGACAGACTCCCTTCCCATGGGGCGCAGACTCTCCAGCTTATATTCCAGGCCCCCACTGTGCTCCCCACCGTGCTGTCCTTCTCCATCTGTCCCACTAGACCACAAGCTTTTGGGTGACATGGCAAGCAGTGATGTCATCCTCTGGTCCTCTCCCGACCAAGCACAGGGCCTGGGATTCAGCAGATGCATTACATGTGCTGAACTGAGCTGAGCTAATAGGCAGAGAACAGCTGAAGCTCCAACCAAACATTGTGATGGAGATCGGGCCAGACCTCATTGCCTTGCACACTGGGGTCTGGGGCACCATTAGCGGGAAAACCTGTTAACACACACGTTGCTGGGCCTCAGTCCCAGAAGGTCTTGGGTGGGAATTGATTATGCGCATTTTTAAAAATTTTAATCACCCCCCCCTTTCTACTTTATTATTTTGTATGTGTGATAAAATCACTTAAGATAGGATGTTCCCTCTTGGCAAATGTTTAAGGATACAGTGCAGCTGTGTAGGCCACGAGCTGTGTGCTGAATGGTAGATCACTCGTCTGTAGAACCAAACTCTGTGCCCTTTGGTTAATACACCTGTTTCTTCCTTACCACCCCATCCCCGACAAGCTCCATTCTCCTCTCTGCTTCTATGAGTTTGACTATTTTAGATCGCTCATACAGGTGGAATTGTGTGCTCTTTGTCCGTCTCTGCCTGGCTTATTTCACTCAGCATAGTGTCTTCCGGGTCCATCCATGTTGTTACAAATGGTAAGACTTCCTTCTTTCTTGTGGCTGATTAATATTCTGCCAAATGTATATACCACCCTTTCCTTCTTTTTCCTTTAGTTTGTTTATTTTTGAGAGACAGGGAGAGGGAGAGAGCAAGCAGCGGAGGGGGCAGAGAGAGAGGGAGAGAGAGAATTCCAAGCAGGCTCTGCACTGTCAGCACAGAGCCCAACACGGGGCTCGATCTCATGAACCATGAGATCATGATGGGAGCCGAAATTAAGAGTTGGATGCCCAACCAACTGAGCCACCCCAAGGTCCCCAACCCCTTCTTGATCCACATATCCCTTAACGGATATGTAGTCGGTTTCCATATCCTGACTACCATAAATAATGCTGCAGTGAACACAGGTGTGGGTAAAAGAAAAAACTCCCTTCCTCCTGTGTGCTTCTCCCCACCACGCACTACTACCATACTCACAAGCGTTCACTTCATCAGTGACACCAGGTGTGTGGGGCTTCCACCCAGGGAAGAATTTCCTCAGCGCCAGCTGGGCGCCCCACAGTTCAGCGCTGTCCCGATGCTCCCCGGAGACAGCCCCAGACCCCGCAGCTCAGGGGCTACGAGAGCGCTCCCCCTGCAGGCGCCAGGCACAGGACTCTGGTTCTCACCTCTGTGTACTTTTGACTGATCAGCTATAAGGTGGGATTCCAAGGACTCCCCCATTGGGTTCAGTAATTTGCTCAAAGGCTCACAGAACTCCTGAGGTCTACCAGTGTGTTATGAAAGGAGACAGGTGGACACCCAGATGGAAGAGATGCGTGGGGCAAGGGACTGGGGAAAGAAACCACTGTCCCTGGCACCTCCATATGTTCACCAGCCCGGATGATCGCCAAACCCTGTACTTTGAAGATTTCTGTGGAGGCTTCATCACAGAGGCATGATTGATCATTAACTCAGTTTCCATCCCTTCTCTGCTTTCGGGAAAACAGACAGTGGGACTGAAAGTCCCAAGCTTCAAATCGTGGCTTGGCCTTCCTCCTGATGAGCCCCCATTCGGCACCCCCCAGACATGGTTTCAGTAGAACAAAAGGCACTCCTGTCACCCAGAGATTTACGAGCCCTGTGCGAGGACCTGGGGTCAAAGACCAAATATGAGAACAAAGGGTTCTCCTAGTGCTCTGATCAATTAGGAAATTACGAGGGTTTCAGGAGTCCATGCCGGGAACTGAGGGCAGAGAGCAATATATATACTTTCTATTATTTAGTGTGCATATAACTCTGCAGTCCTCAGTTTATTTCCCAAAAATGGGAAAGCGTTTTCATAATGGCCTCACCAATTTGCATCCCCACCAACAATGCACAAGCGCCCCCTTTTCTTATTATTTTTCATCTCTGATACCAGCCGTTCTGACAGGTGTGAGGTGCTATCTCATTGTGGTTCTGATTTGCGTTTCCCGAGTGATGAGTGATGGTGGGCATCTTTTCATGTACTTACTGCACATCTGTAGGTCTTGAGAAATGTCTATTCGGGTCCTTCACCCATTTTTAAAATCAAGGTTTCTGTGTGTGTGTGTGTTTTTGATATATTGAGTTTTAGGAAACCCCCCCCCTATAGTTTAGGTGTTAACCCTTTGTCAGATGGATGGCTTGCAAATATTTTCTCCCATTTTATTAGGTCGGCTTTCATTTTGTTGATTGTTTGCTGCACAAAAGCTTTTCAGTTTAATATCATCCCCTGTGTCTATTTTTGCTTTTGTTGCCTGCTTTTTTGGTGTAGAGTTTGAGTTTCTAACAAGCTCCAAGCAGATGCGGGTAGTTCTGCCCCTGGTATGGGGCTCTGGGCCAGTCACTGCCACCCTCTGTATGCCCTCTAGGGAGGGGGAACGTGTAGAGAATCCCCGTAGGGAGTGGCAGAGCACCACTGAAAATATTAAAACCAAAATTACCTTGGGAATGTGAAAGCCCCCCAGTCCACTGGCTCTCTACCAACTGGGAAAGTCAGACGACTCTGGGCCATCTGCTTTAGAGTGTGCGTAATACGTCGTGACAGAGGACTGGCTGATTCTTCGGACACAGAGCCTTTAGGTTTGTTTTCACTCACCCTTCGTTTCTGAGTCTTACAGACATATGTCGACATGGATGTGTTGCTCTGGACAGAAATTATCCCGCCTTTGTGCTTCATAAATTCATATTTTCCACTCGATCCAATAAGGTCAGAGAATCTTGGGAATTAACCTTTGTGCCCTAAAGCTACCCTTTTGGGCATTCTGTTGCTGTGTATCCGTGATTATTTTTAGAAGTTGCACTTAAGAAGTAAGTTTACAATGCACATATGTGACTGTTTCACTAACGTACACTCTCCTTCTAAGCCTGCTTTCCCAGGCTTTCTGGATTCTTGAAATAGAGAAGGGGATGCCTTACTCCTTTAAAGGAAGAGAGGTGGGTGGAATGATGGCCAAGGTTTCGAACCAGGAGTGCGTGAACAGAAGCCGAGGGCAGCCTCTTTGAATGTGAAATCTCTCCATTCCTTCCTCAGCTGATCTGCCCTTGCCCTTTGTCAATTGTCCTTTACAAATATTTAAGACAGAAAGGTGCAGGGGCGCCTGGGTGGCTTAGTCGGTTAAGCGTCCGACTTTCGCTTAGGTCATGATCTCGCGGTTCGTGGGTTCGAGCCCCGCGTCGGGCTCTGTGCTGACTGCCAGCTCAGAGCCTGGAGCCTGTTTCGGAGTCTGTGTCTCCCTATCTCTCTGACCCTCCCCTGCTTGCTCTGTCTCTCTCTCTCCTAGAAATAAATAAAAATATTTAAAAAAAAAAAAAGGCAGAAAGGTGCAAGGAAACCACATGGGTCATTTTCCCAATGGGAGAGTTACTGTAATCAAACTGACCCATTATGTGATCACTAATATGTTGTTTCTTTTAATAAAATAAAAACAGGCACTGGAGGTTCCGATAGAATTCAAGCACGAGCAAAGGTATTACTTTCGAATCAGGAAGGAAGCTTCCGTCTTGAGCGGTAACTGCTCATACTCTCGCACTAGTAAGGAGAAACATCAGTGAATAAATCAGATTTCGTGATGTGCCACTGTGAAATCGCGCACCACTTTTCCCTCCTCTCCTTTGAGAAATGGTGAGCCCCTCAGTTTCCCAAGGAGGGCCATGGTAATTAAGTCCATGTGCAGCCAATTGCCTTTATTGAGTGCAAGTGAATTTATAGGCAGCAAGTGACACTTTTGGAGGCTTCTGTGCAGGGGTACAAGCCGCTTTCTTTAGAACACAGGAGAAATTTATGAGCCTGCTGACATTAATGGAGGTAGCTGGATGACTTGGGGGGGTGGGTACCGGCCGGAAACCCCTCCACCCATATATTTTTCATACTTGATGAAACACAGATAAATCTCTGCCCTGGGAGTCTGAAACAGTGGGACCCGTTGAAGCACAGTGTCAGACCTCAAGGGAAATATTTATCATTTTACTACTTCTCCTTTCTAAATCACCGCAAGCTCTCGCACTGGTCATTTTCACATTTGTGCAAGAATCTTTGACAATATGCATAAATTTTTAATAGGTCCTAACTTTACCAAATGTTCTGTACCCCCCATTTCCTAGGCACGAGTGTTTTTCTCCCCCAGCTTCCTCCATAAAAGCACATAAAGACAGCGAGCTACGTCAAATATCTTTTTATAAGCAAGTAACGTTAATCACTGAGTAGATTCTGTAGGAAACTAACATTGCGTTTCCCCGCCAACTTCTGTCACGTATAAATCATAGAAGTTCTAGACCTGAAAGCAACTTTGGAAACGGTCTAAGAGGCACACCGTACTTGTTTTTGAACAACTGAGTGGGTAAACCCACTTCGGCTACACCGTTTGGCAGAGTAAGCAAAGCCCGTTCCCACAGCGACAGAGCGCTTCCCTCACCCCTCCCGCCACACGACTAATTAGTGGCTGTGGCCCCGGCTTTCGTCATTTCCAGGAAAATACTGTTTTTGCGATACATCCAGCCACCAGATGCTTCTTTACTGGGTCTAAAGCTTTATTCTATGTTTTTTATTACTGGGACCTAAACCAACAGTTGCTTCCCGAGACCTCCCAGCCCCACGTGGCTCGCGCGTGGTGGCCTCAGTGGACCTGAGCCCGCAGGCCCTGGAGTGGATCTCCGTGGACAAGTCACTGAAAGCCTGGGTTTCCTCATCTGAAAACCACCGACAGCAATGACAGTACCTACCTTGTAAGACTGTTGGAACCATTAGAAGACACAACGGTATCAAGTTCTGAGCACATAAGTGTTAATAATTCCTTTGGGGCGCCTGGGTGGCTCAGTCGGTTGAGCATCTGACTTCGGCTCAGGTCATGATCTCATGGTCTGTGAGTTCGAGCCCCACATGGGAGCCTGCTTCCGATTCTGTGTCTCCCTCTCACTCTCTCTGGCCCTCCCCTGCTCATGCTCTGTCTCTCTCCCTCAAAAATAAATAAACATTAAAAATTTTTTTTAAATAATTCCACTACTGTAGGGGCACCTCAGTGGTCCAGTCAGTTAAGCGTCCAACTCTAAGTTTCAGCTCAGGTCATGATCTCACAGTTCGTGAGTTTAAGCCCTGCCTGCATTGGGCTCTGTGCTGGCAGCACCAGACCTGCTTGGGATTCTCTCTCCCTCCCTCTCTCTGCCTTTTCCCTGCTTGCTCTCTGTCTGTCTCTCTCCCTCAAAATGAATAAATAAATATTAAAAACAGTGAAAACTAATCATAGTAATTCCACTACTCTGGAAGGTTCATCGCAAACCATTTCAATACACTTACTGGATCAGGTGATCCAGAAATGACACTGCATTTTCAACGACCATGGGCTGTCACATTTAAGGCGTTCAGGGTACCGGCGAGAAGCAGCAGCCGATGTAGGGAACAGATCTGCCTCCGAGGGCCAGAAATATCCATCTTTTCCCACTGGAAAGGTCGCCTGACTTGAAGTCGTCTCTGCCAGTTCCGTGAAATCATCAGCTTTGTCCAACAACCCTCCCGTCCATTGAGGCTGACTTTGGTCACGATGAGTTTGCATCATACGAATGGCAGTAGCATCATCCGACGAGAGGGGAGGATCCTGGGTGGGAAGGGCTGACCGAAGCCACCCTCGCGGGCTGCTCTCCCTCCTGATCCCTGCACCTCCTCACCTCAGCACCGCAGGCTCAGAGCCCAGGCCCACGTTCCCATCCCCTCCTTGTCTCCCTTCGACATGTGGCTTTCCGTGCCATCCGAGCTGTGCTGACTCCCAAATGTGAGTCCCCAGCCTGGAGGGACGTGGAGGTGTGGCGACCCACTCGGTATCGGCTGGCTGGGGGACCTCTCAGGTCCACATGCCCAGAACCTCCCTCAGCGCTGTCCCCACCCCAGCAGATGGAGAACCCACCCTGCCCATCCCTGAGCCACGATCCTGACGCCTCTCCTTCTCGGAGCCCAAATTCCAGTCCATCAGAAAATTCCATTGGCTTTGGGGCGCCTGGGTGGCTTAGTCGGTTAAGCGTCCGACTTTCGCTTGGGTCATGATCTCGCGGTTCGTGGGTTCGAGCCCCGCATCGGGCTCTGTGCTGACTGCCAGCTCAGAGCCTGGAGCCTATTTCAGTCTGTATCTCCCTCTCTCTCTGACCCTCCCCTGCTCACGCTGTCTCTCTCTCTCTCTCTAGAAATAAATAAAAATATTAAAAAAAAAAAAGAAAAGAAAATTCCATTGGCTTTAACTTCAGAATATGCCCCAAACCCTCCCACGTCTCAGGCCTCCATCTTTGCTGCCCGCAGGCCTGGTCTGAGCCGCGTGAGCCCTAACCTAGACGGCCTCGTAGCTCGTTCCCACCACCACCCCAGCTCCCCCGAGTCCGTTTCGGCGTGACGACAGTGGATTCGCTCTCCATTGCTGCTGAACCGTGTCACTCTGGCTTACAAACTCACTGGCTTCAACCCACAGCCCTTGAGGGTCTCACGGTTACGGTGGATCAGGGGGCTGGGCTTAGCTGCCTCCTCTGCTGAGGGTCCCCCAGGGCTGCCGACGGGGTCTCATCGGCTTCCAAGCTCCCATGGCTGCTGGAGGCGCGCAGCTCCTGGGGGGCTGCCAGACCCAGGGCCCCAGGGCTTGCTGGCTGTTGGCCGGAGTCACCCCCAGCTCCGGGGGGCCGTAGGTCTGGCAACTTGCCTCATCAAAGCCAGCAAGGGAGGGGGTCTGAGAGCAAGGTGGGGATCGGTCACAAGGTCACCTCCCATGGCCGTGCTGGCTATTCCGTGGGTTACAAGGCAGCGTGGGTCCCGCCCACACTCAAGGGGAGGGAAACACACAGAGGCCTAAACTCCGGCAGGCAGAGAACACAAGCTGCGCGCAGTCTGTCCGCCACACGGACGGTGAGCCGTGACCCTGCAGGGCTCCCCAGTCCCCCCGGGCTCACTGACTGAGACCTGCCGCCCCCAGACGCCCAGATTGGCCCAGGGACCCGTCCCTCCTCAGAGCAGGTGCTGTGACCTCGCGCAGGAGCCCCCTCGTCGGGAATCCCGGCCCCCAGACCTGCCCCAGGCGTGCGCTCTGTTGTGGCTGCCAGCGTGATCTGGGAGAAGGCAAGTTAGGGGATGTGATTGGGGGCTGGACCCTTATTCTGTAGGATTTTGCAAAACTTACATGTCGTGGGGCGCCTGTGGGCCTCAGTTGGTGAAGCGTCCGGTTAGGCTCAGGTCATGATCTTGCAGTTCGTGGGCTCGAGCCGCGCGTCAGGCTCTGCGCTGACAGCTCAGAGCCTGGAGCCTGTTTCAGATTCTGTGTCTCCCTCTCTCTGCCCTGCTTTGCTCATTCTCACTCTCCAAAATAAATAAACATAAAAAAGTAAAGACAGAAATACATAAAATAACATAAAATTTAAAAAGGGAAAGACAAGGATTAATTCTTAGCAGAATAAAATGTAAGCTGAATAAAAACAGACTTTTATATGTTCTGTTTACTGCTGTCTCCCGGTGCCTCAGTGTGTCGGAGTGGAGACTCACTGAATAGGTTCTAAATGAGCGCGTGAATGAGCAAACCACCCAGGATTTTTTAAAACAAAAGAAAGCCATGTGCTTAATGAGGAAACACTGCAGGCCTTCCCATGAAAGGGCGGTATGGATGGCTTTTGCCCCTAATATTAGTTAGTTCCATAATATAATTTATTTTCAGTATGATGACATGAAAAGGAAATAAGAATACATATTTTCAAGAAAGTGGCAAAATGTACTTTTTAAATCAACAATAGACTCAATGTGAAAGAAAAATATGTGAAAATTTAAGACGTCTATACATGTTCAAAGGAAGGGATGAAAAAAGACTTGAATAACCGGGCAGACACACCACGCTCCTGGTCAGATGGAAAGAGGGCCCGTCTGCTCTGGGTAATTTATAGAGAGAATGCAATTCCAATTAAAACCCCAACAGGATTATTTATTGAACTCGCAAACATAATTATTAAAGCCATTAGGATTAAAACAAGAGAAGAACAGCAACAGGGCAGGACAGATGGCACTGTGTTTTCAAGTATATTATAAAGAAAAATAAGGTAAATGCAGTTTACTAATCTAAAAGTATACACGTAGATCAGTGGAGCAAAGTAAAGGGCCCGGGAAGTGACAAACAGCGATGGAAATAAACAGCGTATGATAAATTAGGTAACAAGAAGTAATAAGAATGCAAACAGCGTAATTGCAAGAGCTAGGTTGATTTAGTTACTACAGCCGCAGGAGGTGGAAAGCAGAGTGGAGAACTCCACTCTCCTAGAGATAGGTCACAATCTTCTGATTTACAGAAATAAAAATATATTCAAAGAAAATTGGATTGATCCCCTTGCAACATTTACAAAGTGTGTATCATAACCAAACCCTAAAATAAGACATAAAAGGAAACCAACCAGGGGCGCCTGGGGGCTTCAATGGGTTAAGCGTCCAACCCTTGAGTTTGGCTCAGGTCATGATCTCATGGTTTGTGAATTCAAGGCCTACGTAAGGGTCTGTGCTGACTGCTTGAGTCTGCTTGGGATTCTCTCTCTCTCTCTGTCTCTGCCCCTCACCTGCTTGCTCTCGCTCTCTCTCTCTCTCTCAAAATAAATAAATAATAAAAACAACTTGAAGGGGAAAAAAGGAAACCAGCCAAATACAATATTTATTTTTATTGGGATTTATTTTCCTTTGTTGTTTTATTTAACTACCAACGTACTTCCTATATGCTGTACCAAGGAAAGCAATACTAAAACGCATAGGGAAGAACTTACTGGTCTTCCTCCACCCATTCCCGCAGCTGTGAGTGAAGCCAGGTGCACACGGGGGCACGGCCTGTCTCCACACACCAGTCTCCACGCACCTGAGTCTCTCCTCCGTCCCGTTTTCTTTCTATACGCCTATCACTTCCCAGCCTGGCCTTCCCCGGTGAATAGTCTACCATTAACGTCCCTTCTGTTCCTTTAGAGCAGTTAGTCTTTGTGAGCGTGTCAAGCGTTTACAAAGTGCCCGTGGCAAACAAGTAAAGAAGACAGATGAAGTCAAGTCCAGAAACAGAGTTCTACCTCGAGGCTTCACCACAATTATGTAACATTCCCCAGCGGGTGCTAATTTGCAGGGTCTTATGACAGCTTTTGTTGTTTGCCGTTTTTACTAATACAAACAGTACATCACAGAGTATCTCCGCTTTCGCTTCTGTGAGGATTGCTAATAGCAGAACCGATAGGGGCAAAGGGCGTGTGGGTGCAGGAGGGTGTCCGGGGCAGACGTGCACATATTAGGAATCCATTGTCTAATCGTTCGTGCAAACACAGCAAATGGCTGTGATGAGTGGGGGCGCCGTGGGCATCCAGACCGAAGGTCACGTTCAAGTCAGAATCCAGGCTCTTCCCCATTTGCTTAGGATAAATCACTTAAACTCTGTCACACTTTCAAGTTTCCTCCTTTGCAAAGTGGAGAGAAATGCTTATCTCACCGAATTTCTGCAAGGATGAAATGAGAAAGTACTTTGTGAAGGGCAGGTGTGAAAGTGCTTTGTAAACCTCTGTGCAACATGCATCTTGTGAGCTGCTGTAACTTCTGCTACATCCATGGATCCGAGGAAGGACGAGACACAGATGCACAGGGCGTGAGGCAAAGTATCCACCTCAGTAGCAGCTAAAGAAATTCAAATTCACATCTGGCCTCCACTCTACAAATGGTGAAGCCATCAGAGGAAGAAAAGAGCTAACGTTTCGCTGCAGCAGGTGAACAGGGCTCCCGAGAAGTCGTGCCTCCCACGGGAGAAGCGGCCAGACTCAGGCTGGGTCTCCTCTCTCGGCTCTTCGCCCAGGACTTCCTGTAGGTCTCTACAGATCTTCCCGACAATCGGCACACGTGCAGGAGTGGAATCCTCGCACTGACAAAATTCAGCATGAGGAAATATTTAAAAGATTATTTGTACGATCGGTAAGCACACCTCCCACAGTTATTTCAGGTCTGGAAAAACCACATTTTCTCGCCAACAGTGCTCCGGGCAGACAAAAGATCTTTTTCCGTCTCCTGGTTTGGGAAAACAGACTGCAGAGGGAAATCAGAACCTCGTGGAGTGTCTGAGTGTGAATTCTCTTCTTTCTGGGAAATGACCAGTGCTTCTCCCAGCGAGCTGCCATGACCTTGCCTCCCCAGGGAGAGTAACCAGTTGGGGACTCGGGGTCATGGTTATAACAAATTACAATCCTTCCCATTGAAGATAACGAGACACGGGCATCCTGCGTGGAGCGTCAGATTTTCCAGAACAGGTTGGGACTGTTAACGTGAGATGCCTGTGAGCTGTGGACTTAGGTGACCTGGGCTGGGGTGGGTCACAGTGTGTGGCAGCTCTAGACAGGCCACGTCGGCACCTAGGGGTCGAGGCAAGTTCTCAGCCTCTCTCCACACTGTGGAACCCTGGTGGGAAAATATTTCCGGCGCAATAAGGAAATGGCTGGGATGCCTGGTGGCATCAGTTAAGTGTCTAACTCTTGATTTCATCTCAGGTCAAGATCTCACGGCTCAAGAGTTCAAGCCCCACGTCGGGCTCTGTGCTGATAGAATGGACACTGCTTGGGATTATCTCTCTCGCTCTAGTCTGCCTCTCTCTCTCTCTGCGTCTCTCTCTCTCTCTCTCAAAATAAATAAATAAATTTAAAAAATGAGGACATGCCAACACCATTGCCGGAGCCACCCTGATACCAGGCAAACACTATTTGTACAAAAGAAAATACAGGATCCTTCCCACTTCCCCTTGAGGAGATGAAGAGTGGGAAGGAAGGAGCAGTCATTCTGGGGCCAGAATGGGGCTTTGTTTCCATGTGCCTCAGGCAGGAGCCTCTGTCTTAGATCCAGAGAAGCGGGGGGGTTGGGCCAAAGGCAGGGATTGCAAGCAGGGAGCATGGACCAAGGGTCTGGATGGGGGCGGGGCAGAATTAGGTGAGAATTAAATGTTGGGTCAGGACCACACAGTGGGATGGTTTTCCACACTTGAAGCCCACGTGGGTGCTTGGTTAGGGGAGAGCAGGTGTGATGGGTGCAGGCCTCGCTCAGGAGCCAAGGGGTTGGAGGCTGTCCCCTTAAATAACTCTGATCGTGCAAATGGAGTCAAGAGCAGGATTGATAGAAGAAGCTAGAAGAAATGTCAAACTACTGCAGGTATCCAACCCCAGAACACCTACAAGACAGCATCACCTAGAAGATGAATTCCCTGTAGGGACAGGGACTGGTTGGCTCCTCGGGTTCTTTCCTTTGTGATAGTCCCAGAGTAATGTGGACTTGGTGATTCGCAGGTGCCTCTAAGGTGTGGTACGTCCTATATTGCGTGTTCAGTGTTCGCGTTCAGGTCTGTCTAAATATTTTTTAGGGAAAGGATTAAATAAGTAACTTTAACCTCTATCTTCTAGATACTGTACTTAATTTAATATGAATTACCTTTGTTCCCCAAAGCTGAATTCTTACTTTAAAATAAACCAGGAGGTGCCTGGGTGGCTTAGTCGGTTGAGCGTCTGACTTCAGCTCAGGTCATGATCTCACGGTTCGTGGGTTCGAGCCCCGCGTTGGGCTCTGTGCTGACAGCTCAGAGCCTGGAGCCTGTTTCAGAGTCTGTGTCTCCCTCTCTCTCTGACCCTCCCCTGCTCACACTGTCTTTCTCTCAGAAAAAATAAATAAAATAAACGCAACCCCCACGGGATATGCCAGCATTTGTTTGCAGGTGACTAAATGGTAAGAGCTCAGAAACACCTAATGAATCCAGTCTTAACCAGCTCCGTGTGCCTTTCTTAAGCTTCGTGTCCTTGGATGTTTTTCTCCTTTCCTGCTTTTCCTTTTCTGTTGTGTTGTGTAGACTTGGGCGAAATGAGAGAGCCCTCATCTGCACGTTCAGGTGATCTTTCATGCCGCCCCACGACGAGTTCCATTTTCCGTATCACTTGCCCCGCTAGGTGGCCCAGGTGCCCAGCTGAAACCCCTGCTGCCGCGACTGGGGGACAAATGGAAGGTGGGAGGAGGTCCGGGAACGGTGTCGAAGCACCTGCAGCCAGTAACTTTGCAGATCAGTGAAATGATGAAAGATAATCAAATGTCTTTGGAATCGAGACTCAAAATCTAATTGAGGGAATGCTGTGATTTCAATCATTACGCACAGAGGTAGAGTATTTAACACAGCAATATTGCAGAGATTTTTTTGGTGCTAAAATCTAAGTAGAGAAGATTCCCACATCTCTGAAAGGAATTTCCAAACTGTAAAGAGAAGCTGAAGTAATGATCCAAAAACAACTTTACACGCCCGTTCTTCCCTACCCCACATACACCTACCGGGGCGGGGCCGTCAGATGTTGCATAACAGGGAATATATATTGTATTTGGCTGAAGAACTTATTTTATACAAGATGGTCAGGGAAGACCTCTCTGATGCGATGCCGTTTGAGTGTACTGTCTCTGTGAGAGAGCTTGTCTCTCAGGAGGGAGAACCCAGCTGGAAGCAGGTGAGTAGGGGAAGGTGATGAGGGCCAAGCCAGGGAAGTAACAGGGGAGCATTAAGAAGGCCATTGCAAGTGGAGGAACCATGTAATTTAATGTCCAAACCAGGACACGTAAGAGTGAAAGGGGCTGTCGTTACGGATTGCAGGTGACGGTACCTGTAAGCAGGTACCGAAGTTCACCTGAGCTGAAGTGAGTGAGAGAGTTGGCAATCTTGGAGCAGAGAAGGGGTGTGTTATGGCTTCTGTTTTAAAAGGGTCGCTCTGGCTGCTGCAAGGAGGGTAATGAGAGCCTGAGCAGCGGAGCAGCAAGCGCCCGGCGCCTTGTAGATGCAGGGATGTAGTTGCAGGGATGACGGTGGCCAGCGCGGGAGTGACAGGGGGTCGGGCCGCAGGTGTGGTCGGAAGGCAGAGCCCACAGGGTTTGCGGATGGATTGAACAGAGGCCTGAAGGAGGAGCGCACCGGAGGATGGGTCTAGATTTTTGCCCCTCTAGTCAACTTCAAGAGGAAGAGGAGGTTGGGGGACGAGGTGAGGGCAGGGGCTGAGCCTGCAGCATCTGGGCTTGACGAACTCACTGCACTTCCGAGGAGGGTGCAGGGCGGGCATCACATGCAGGTCTGCAGCCCTGGGGACAGACGGGCAGGAGACACGGTGTGGAGAGGGGTGAAGCGCACGGTGCTGCTTGAAGCCGTGACACTGGATGAGACCCTGATGAACAGGCACAGAAAAGAGCCCAAGAACAAAGCCCTGTCTCCCCAGCACCTAGAGTCTGGGAGACGAGGAGACCCTGAGCCAGAAGGCTGAGCAGGTGGCCATCAGGGACAGGAGAGCGTGGATAGATCTTCCTCCTGAAATGAAGGAAGGGACAGTCAAGAGCTCAGATACCGATTATAAGCCTTGCAATCTGAGCTCCTGTGTGAGGCAGAGGAGGGCAGCCTAAAAGGATGTGGGAGGGATGAGAGAGGCAGAAAGAAACAAAGAAAGAGAACCTCCCAGAAAAGAGGACTCTGCTATCTGAAAGATCTCAAGAGAGTGGAGAGGAGCGGTAAACCATCCACAGAAGCTGCCAGCATCAAACTCATGGATTAGCTTGCGAGGGTGACCATAACAAGTACCACAGCCTGGCGGCTGAGACGGCCGGAGTGCACCCCGTCACAGTCTGGGGCTCCAAGTCAAAGACCACCATGGTGCTGGCTCCTTGCACAGGCTGTGAGGGAGAAGCTGTTCCAGGCCTCACCTTGGCATGTGGATGGCCACCTTCTCCCTGTGTCTTCCCATGGTCCCTTCTCTGTATGCGTCTGTCCTGCAGTCCTAACTGTCCCCTGTTTATAAGGACACCAGTCACATTAGATCTGGGCCCACCTGGCTCCCTCCAGTATTACCTCCTCTCAACTGATGCTCTCTCCGATGGCCCCATTTCCAAATGAGGCCACGTTCTGAGGTCCTGGTGGATAGCACCAGGCTGGCCCATCTGGGGAGTGCTGGTCCCTTCTACCAGTCAGAGTGGGGACCAGCTGTCTCTGCATAGTGGGGGGCCCCACTCCCCTCCCGGGGACACATTCAGGCAATGAGTAGCAAAGTCCTGGGGAGGGGTGGGTAGGAGAAATTTCCAGGCCAAGAACCCATCACCTTGCAATTCCGACATCTTGAATGATGTCGATGTTCACACCATGTGTCACTAAACACAGTGGCGGGTTTTCCAGACGGGGCCTGGATAGACACCAGGGGTCTTTGGGCACCATGGATGGTGACCATATACCACATCTGTACCCAAGTGAGAGGACAGCAGCGCCCCTTGTGATCGTGGGACTGCGGAGAAGGTGAGGACAGGAAGGAGGTGCCCATGGGGAGGGCAGAGTCCGCCAGAAACCATACATGTCATTTCCACCTGTAATCTCTCCTGACGCCGTGTCAGTGGAGGTCTTCAGTTACTCCCCAGAAGTCCCCAGGTGGCTGTCACCTGCAGCCGATGCTGTCAGCCCCCAGCTGTTTCTGCCAGGAGCACAGTGGGAGCCAAAATCATATTCTCTCTAGTCGTCCCCAAGTCTAAGCCAACAGTCCCCTGCAGTCTTCACACCTCACAGTGTGACAAAACACTCGTCACCTTACAGCTTCCTTATGATGAGCAGCAGGAAAGATCAAGTGTACCCTGGCTCTCAGCCCCCTGAGTCAGGAGAGAGGAGGCCATGGCCCCACAGCTGAAAATGTGAGGGTGAAACCCACCAGCCGAGGAAACAAAGTAAAATTCAAAACCTGTCATCATTCCCTAAGTGACTGAGTCACAGGACACAGGGGACAGGGCTACAGAGAGACTCCCGGTCTGTGCAAACCCAGGGCACACCTGTAATATCCAAAGGCTGGGAGACAACGCCTATGGCGTCAGAGGACTCCTTATGAGCGAGGAGGAACATGGAGGTGGTGTGAGCACAGGAAAGTGTGTGTGCAAGTGTGTGTGCATGCACACGCAAGCTCACATGTATGATGCATGTGTGTGCACACGTGTGTGTGCACGGAGGGGTGAGCCAAGGCTATCAGGCTACATTGTCGTATCTAGGTAAGAATTTTAAAATATATCTTTTAAATGTGTGCCCTGCAACAGTTTTTGCAATTTTGCAGTTTTTAAGGTCAAGACATCCAATTTCAGTTTATGGTTAATTACTTAAGCTACTGTGACTTAAAGAAACTAAGTATGTCCTTTTATCTGTTAAAAATAGACATATTTGATCCTATTTTTTCAAGAAAGTATTATGAAAACTCTAATGCGTGCATTATTAAATCTTACTGTGACAATTGATGTGTAACATAATTATGAATTCTATTTTAGAAATGGCACATGTAAATCCTTTATGTTTTTAGTTTATGTAAGTTTCTAGGTTTGTTCTGCATCCTTCAAAACACACAAGCTTTAAAGCATGGAAATAAAGGGGCGCCTGAGTGGCTTAGTCGTTAAGCATCCGACTTTCGCTTAGGTCATGATCTCATGGTTCATGGGTTCGAGCCCCGCGTCGGGCTCTGTGCTGACTGCCAGCTCGGAGCCTGGAGCCTATTTCAGAGTCTGTATCTTCCTCTCTCTCTGACCCTCCCCTGCTCACGCTGTCTCTCTCTCTCTCTCCTAGAAATAAATAAATAAATAAATAAATAAATAAATAAATAAATAAATAAATAAAACATTAAAAAAAAAAAGCATGGAAATAAAATTAGACAATGGAGCTGCATGTAAAAGTGGCCATCGGGGGGATGGGTGGGGGGGTACACAGAAGAGAGAGTGCTCAAGCTTTTAGTCCAAATGTAATCATACTTTTTAACCTGTCAAGGCCAAGTGAGGCACAGAACAAGACAGACTGGTGGTCAGGCAGTTTAATAGGATTTGAGATTTGAGTCTTGTGAACAAGCAGTGTCTGAGGTCAAATAAATGCATCAGGCATGTGATTGTGGAAGGTGAGAGCCTCAGGGCAATCGCTGACATTTTAATCTTCAGATCACTGTCTCCCAACACTACATCCAGAATCTCATTCGTACTAAGCAGGTGTTTGTTGATTGACTATATGAATACATGGATGGTTGGATAGATTGGATGGATGGATGGATGGATGGATGGATGGATGGATGGATCGATGGATGGATGGATGGATGGATGTTTGGATGGATGGGTAGATGGTTGGATGGATGGATGATCGATGGATGGATGGATGGACAGGTGAGTGGGTGGAGGGGTGGGTGGATGGATGGATGATAGATGGGTGAGTAGGTGGAAGTATGGATGGATGGATGGACAGATGGGTGGGTTGATGCATGGATGATGGATGAGTGGATGGGTGGATGGATGGATGGATGGATGGATGGATGGGTGGATGGATGGATGATCAGTGGATGGATGGGTGGACAGGTGAGTGGGTGGAGGGATGGGTGGATGGATGATGGATGGATGGGTGAGCAGGTGGAAGTATGGATGGATGGTTGGACAGATGGGTGGGTTGATGCATGGATGATGGATGAGTGGATGGGTGGATGGATGGATGGATGGATGGATGGATGGGTGGATGGATGGATGATCAGTGGATGGATGGGTGGACAGGTGAGTGGGTGGAGGGATGGGTGGATGGATGATAGATGGGTGAGTAGGTGGAAGTATGGATGGATGGATGGACAGATGGGTGGGTTGATGGATGGATGATGGATGAGTGGATGGGTGGATGGATGGTGGATGGATGGATGGGTGGATAGATGGATGATCAATGGATGGATGGGTGGACAGGTGAGTGGGTGGAGGGATGGGTGGATGGATGATCAATGGATGGATGGGTGGACAGGTGAGTGGGTGGAGGGATGGGTGGATGGATGATGGATGGATGGGTGAGTGCATGGATGGATGGACAGATGGGTGGATTGATGGATGGATAATGGATAAGTGGATGGGTGCATGGATGGATGGGTGGGTGGATGGATGGATGGATGGTTGATGGATGGATGATGGATGGATAGATGGATGGGTAAATGAGTGCATGAGTCCACCAAGGTAGCTACGACGATGGTGGATCCATTGACAGAATGGCACACTTAGCGTGTGATCCCCTACCATCACCCTGCCTCTGCCCCCTCACTTGGCTACATATGCTCCATTGTGTTCAGTTCCTTTCATAGCAAAGCTAAGGAGCTGAGTCACGTTCCAATTAAATGAGCCCAAAGCAAGGATTCAAGAGACCTGAGATGTTTTGTGCAGACAACGATGTGACTGTTTCTAAAGGTTTTAAGAGCATCCTACGGAAACAATGTGGCAACAGCAGCCGGGGATGTTGGCTCCTAAGCATGAACCAAGCAGCAGCCCCAAGTCAAAGTCAGCGTGGCCCACAGCACCATGCATCTGCCTTTCAAGAAAAGTTTCATTAAGCAATATCTTTGAGGACACAGTAAAAAAAAAATTGTATTAAGAAAACTTGACCCTTGGGACACCTGGATGGCTCAGTTAGTTAAGTGTCCAACTTCAGCTCAGGTCATGATCTTATAGTTCATGGGTTCGAGCCCCGGGTTGGCAGCTCGGAGCCTGGAGCCTGCTTTGGATTCTGTGTCTCCCTCTTTCTCTGTCCCTCCCCCACTCACACCCTCTTTCTCTCAAAAATAAATGAATAAATATTTTTTAAAAAGACTTGACCCTTGACTGTGTACAGCTTTTTAATTTTTTTTAATTTTTTTATTTCTGAGAGAGACACACACACAGTGTGAGCAGGGGAGGGTCAGAGAGAGAGAGGGAGACACAGAATCTGAAGCAGCACCAGGCTCTGAGCTGTCAGCACAGAGCCTGATGTGGGGCTCGAACCCATGAACCGTGAGATCATGACCTGAGCCGAAGTTGGACGCTTAACCAACTGAGTCCCCCAGGCACCCCTCACAGCTTTTTAATATTCTGTGTGATGAAATTAGGAGTGTACCGAATGCCGTTGGCCCCACGCCAAAGTGGGCTTGCTGTCTCAGCCCACACCCGTGGGGTTGTCTGCTTTCAGCCACACCAGCCACTTTTCACAAAATATTATTCTTAATTGAGCAAACAACTGCCAAACCCTCAAGAATGAACAAAATGAGCCTGAAGGAAAATCTCTGACAGCACAGAAATTAAATTTTTGGGAATCTTGTGATCACCCCCATGAGCCTGAGAGCTTCCCATCACTTAGACATTTGGTTTTGAGGCCGGTGGAATTATTAATGAGTAACGAAATGCATCAAATATGAGGACAGGTTTTCTTCCCAAACTTCAACCGAAGCAGCGTTTGGCAGCAGAATGAATACAGAAGCAGATAGGAGCGGCCGGCTGACGCCCAGGCCCTGCATTAAACAGGCTTCAAAGGGGCGCCTGGGTGGCTTAGTTGGTTAAGCGTCCGACTTTCGCTTAGGTCATGATCGCTCGGTTTGTGGGTTCGAGCCCCGCGTCGGGCTCTGTGCTGACTGCCAGCTCAGAGCCTGGAGCCTGTTTCAGAGTCTGTGATTCCCTCTCTCTCTGACCCTCCCCTGCTCACACTGTCTCTCCCTCTCTCTCCTAGAAATAAATAAAAACATTTAAAAAAAAAAAAAAGGCTTCAAAGATGCAGAACAATAGGGCTCTTCTATTTTTTGTTTTTGTTCTTGGACATATACTAAAGACGTTATTGATATGAACATATCAGGGGTTTGTCAGTGTTGTTATTTTTAAGCGAATGTAAAGTGCATGTTTTAGGTATTTCTACATTTTAATATCTAAGACAGTAAATCCCAATAGCTAGAACTCACATACACAAGAGCTCACTGAGATGCTCAAAAGCTAGAAGAGCATAAAGGGCTCCAAAGGGCAGATGTTTGCGAAGCACTGTGGTAGACCCATCTTCAGCATGGCTCTCTCCTCTAACCCTTAGATTCCCCGCTTCATTGGACCCCTGGCACTTAGAAATAGTAACTACACATCCCTCCTGCAATTCCTCAGTATTCAGTTGCAAAGTCTGTGGGGCACCTGGGTGGCTCTGTCGGTTGAGCAGCCAACTTCACTTCATCAGCAGTCCACTGATTGTCATGATCTCACGGTTCGTGGGTTCGAGCCCCACGTCGGGCTCTGTGCTGACAGCTCAGAGCCTGGAGCCTGCTTCGGATTCTGTGTCTCCCTGTCTCTCCCCCACTCATGCTGTGTCTCCCTCTGTCTCTCAAAAATGAATAAACCTTAGGAGAATTTTTTTAATAAATTGCAAAGTCTGCTTTTTAACAGGTAAAAATTATACAGTGACACAAAAACTATTTGGGACCCGTACAAAATGGAGCCTGAGCCTTACAGAAACTTTAAAACACATCCGTGTATTTCGTGCACTCACTGCTAGTAAATTTGTCATCTGAACAGCTCTGTCCTTCTGTTTAGTTTCAAAATCCTGTGTTTATTCTAAATTTTAAACAGGAAGAAATGATTTGTGCTTCTGTCTTCATTCCTAACTTAAGCACACAGTGTCTCAATAATTTTTAAAAAAGGGGGAGGAGGGAATACAATCTGTTTTAAAGAGAGGGGTGTCTGTCTCAGAGTAACAATTACCTAGAGGAAGCAAACCTCTAGCAACATCTCCCAGCTGCCCCCGCTCCTCAGAGGCAGGGTGTCCGGCCGCCATGGGCCTGACATCCGTCACTCATTTAAATGAGCGTAAGCAGAGCCAGCTGGTGGGAAATATTACAGAGAGAACGGAGTTCATTTCTTCCTAATCTCCCTCTTTTGCTTCCTCAGGAACTTAACAGGCACGTTTCCTGACTACCCTAAGGTAGAAGAAGGAGGGTCAGCTATTATTTTTTCCAACAAGACCCCACAACAGGTACGAACAAGCTTGAGAAATGAAACAGAAAGATATTGTACCCCTAGCCCTTTAAACTATAAACTGGATGGGTTCATGGTGTCACTGGGTTTGGGCTATTTCCCTGCACACGTTCACAGGGAAATACTTCCGGTGTCTCACCAATGAGGTGCTTTTAAATTTATCTCAAAGCGAATTCGTCCTTTCTCCCGTCTTACCTTTGAAAGAGACGTGACAACATGTGGGGCTCACTTTCTTGGTAAGGCCTGAGCAGTTCGATTTCAAGGGCCCTTGATGTTGGCCCCTCCTGCCTCTCGGGGTCCTCTCCTGCCTCGGTCTTCCTGCCGTGGACCCCAGTGATCCACCCGCCCATCCCCCCATGCCTCGCGTCCCGGCATCTGCAGTGCCTGTGTGCGTGTCGCGCTCTCCCCTCATCCCAGGCTGCCCCTCTGCCCGACTCCATTCCTGCTCACCCATCCAGGCTCAGCTCTTTGCCGTACTGATGACATTCGTCCAGAGAAACATCTCTGTAGATGCTCTAGGGGCATCTGACGCAATTGACTTCTAAGGCTATTTTTATCTATTTACTTTTAAAGTTTATTTTGCACACGAGCAGGGGAGGAGCAGAGAGAGAGGGAGAGAGAATCCCAAGCAGGCTCCATGCTGTTAATGCAGAGCCCGATGCACGGGGCTCAAACTCAGGAACCACAAGATCATGCCCAAGAGTCAAAACCAAGTCAAAACCAAGAGTCAGACCTTAACGGACTGAGCCACACAGGCACCCCTAAAGCTATTTTTAGAGAGGTCTCAATAATCTAGAAATAGGAAAAACACTCGTAACCTCAGAGTATTTATCTTAAAAACCAAGAGAAGATTTGCATCATACCCGACAGTGGAGTACTACAAGCATTACCATTAAAAGTGAAACTCATACTGAGATACTCAAGCTGATATACTTGACTACATAATGGTTGAATGGCAAAACGTATATATCATCACTGAAATTACAATCATGTGATAAAACTGGAAAAAATATTTGCAACATACATGACAATAGCTCTCTTTCATATATAAAGGGTTCTTAGAAAATAATAAGAAAAATCTAAACACCCCAGTAGAAAAGAAGGGGGAGAAACATTGCCTTAAATGTAAAAGATTTTAAATGTCACTAGCAAAGAAACTTACATGTAAAATACTGTTACTATATCTCTTTTCACCTATAGGGTTGGTAAAAATTTTAAGTCATGATAGTCACTGGAGTTGGTGAGCATGAAGAGAAAAGCCACTCTCATACATTGAGGCTGGACACATAAATACATAAATTAGCAGGACATTTTTGAGGGACATGGACCAAGTAAATATGAAATGTTCAATGTGTAGACTCTTTGGCCCGTAAGTGCTATTTAAAGAATGAATACTAAGCACAGTATAAGACAAGTTGCCGTATATCGGAGACAACAAACTGTTTCCATAAAGGACCAAATGCTCAACACTTGAGGCTGTGGAACACGCACTGTCTGCCACAGCTACTCAGCCCTGCTTCTTTGCATGAAGGTGGACACAGACAGTAGGTAATGAATGGGCATGGCTGTGTTCCAATAAAACTTTATTTACAAACTGGGCAGCAGGCCAGATTTGGCCCATGCAGTGTGCTTTGCTGCTCCTGCTATACATGATTGAAACAGCTGTACTTGTCTGCCCCATTTATAGCCTTGACGAAGAAAACGGACTGATGCTCCGTAGACGAGAACCAGTTAAGGAGCATGAAGCACTACACAGCAGTTAAAAGCCATGCGGCAGGTCAGGGTTCTCTCCCTCAGCACTACTGACCCCGTGGCCAGCCTCCCATCCCCCTGTGCTCCCCTGAGTGAGCCCTCAGGGTCAAAGGGAAGGGCTCATCCCCCAATCCCCTATCAGAGCTGACATCGCCTCCCCACCCTTCACTCCACCCTCCGTCAGACCCCTGTCCTCAGAACTCAGCGACCACATAACACCCATGGTCCATCAAACCCACCCTTGAGTGACCGTCATTTCGACTTGGTGCTGTTTGTCTTTCTTACATGATTAGATCTCGTCTCTGTAGCTAAACTTTCAGGCACACGCTGTGTCCTGAAAGCCCGTGGGCAGGCACCAAATGCGTTCCGTGTTAGTTTAGAAAGAGAGTGATCACAGGATGAAGGATGTTGGTGCCGTGTCCAAATCATGTACAAGTAACACTCAAAAGTAGAGCTGATGTCTGCTAAACACAAAAGAAACCGAAGATCTCTAGGTAATATTTTAAAATAAAACAAAGGAGGCTGCAAAACAGCATGCTTTTTTTTTTAATGCTTATTTATTTTTGAGAGAGCACGCGAGCATGAGCTGGGGAGGGACAGAGAGAGCTGGAGAGAGAGAATCCCAAGCAGGCTCCATGCTGTTAGCACAGAGCCCGACCCGGGATTCCATCTCATGAACCGTGAGATCCTGACTTGAGCCAAAACCAAGAGTCAGATGCTTAACTGACTGAGCCCCCCGGGCACCCTGAGGCAGCATGACTTTTAAAGACAGGTGAGTGAAGACTGGGGACAAGGTAGTGACAATGTACCACAGTCCCACCACACGCTAGGTCCGCAGCCTCAGGTAGCCCCTCCCCTTGCGCCTCAGTTCCCACCTCTGCACATGGAGATCCCAGCAATGCCTCCCTCCCTGGGCTGACATGATGGGTAGATGAGGTGACGCCGGCCGAGTAGCGGTGGCAGCACACGGGGAAATCTTTCAGGAAGTCATAACAGTTGTCACTGACGAAGAAGGACGATGGAGAGACACACCGAGCACACACATGGTGGCATGTACATAAATAGCTTTATATCTGCAAAAAACAGCACAAACACTTGCTATGAAGTGAGCTGAATCTCATTGACACCAACTCCTCAGAAAGACTGAATACAAATAGAAGCACAGGTCAGTCTTTGTTACCAGTTTCAATGCAAAAATTCAAACTGACATATTAGTACGCCCAAACCAGCCGCACGCTAAGTAAGGAAAACACCGCAACCAAGTGGCCTTTCCTCCCGGATGCAACAATGTTCGGGGTCTAGGCTGCCTGTGAGTAACACTGCGTCCTATAAAAGAGATCCAAAAGGGAAAACCACAAGTGCACCTTCTGTGGATGCTGATGGGGCACTTTACAAATTCCACAGCCATTTCAGGGCGCCTGGGTGGCTCGGTCTGTTAAGCGTCCGACTTCGGCTCAGGTCATGATCTCACGATTTATGGTTCAAGCCCTATGTTGGGCTCTGTGCTGACGGCTCAGAGCCTGGAGCCTGCCTCAGATTCTGTGTCTCCTTCTCTCTCTGCCCCTCCGCTGCTCACGCTCTGTCTCTCTCCGTCTCTCAAAATTAAACAAATAAATGTTTAAATAAATAGATAAACATAAAAAAGCAAATTCAACAGCCATTTGTGATATTATAAAATAAAACAAAAAATCAGAATACAGGGATACTTCTTTAACATGACAAAGTATTTCAGGGGCGCCTGGGTGGCTTAGTCGGTTGGGCGTCCGACTTTCACTTAGGTCATGATCTCGCAGTTCATGGGTTCGAGCCCCGCATCGGGCTCTGTGCTGACTGCCAGCTCAGAGCCTGGAGCCTATTTCGGAGTCTGTGTCCCTCTCTCTGACCCTCCCCTGCTCACGCTGTCTCTCTCTCTCTCTCTCTCCTAGAAATAAATAAAATATTTTAAAAAAAAACACACATATGTGGTGATAATAACATGACAAAGTATTTCAATATTAGATCATTCAAGATTTAATATTATGCTTAATGAAATTGACAAGAAACAATTCCACCAATGTCATGAAAAATACAAGGATGGCATTGTCACCACTGTCCCCTAGGATCTATCAAACATGTGAGACACAAGAAAGAAGGTAGAGATAGAGAAATTGGAATGGAAGAGGCAAAGTGATCCCTTTTTGCAGGTGTGCTCTACACTTGGAAGAGCAAAGAGAATAAACTGAATAGCTCCTTTACGCAGTATGAGAAGGAAGATGGGGAGTTACATAGAGCAGAAGCGTTTTGCGTGTGAACGGCAGCTAGATAGAAAATGGAACCCAACGGTCTGTTTACAACAGCTAGAGCAACACAAAGATAAAGCATCCAGAACAGACTTAATAATCGATGTGTGTTCCTGTGTGAAGAAGAGTTTAAAACAATGTGAGGGATGCAAAAGACAAGAGAGAAAAGCACACTGTGTTCTTAGGTAGGGATACACAGCGTCGTAAATACATCAGTTGTCCCAAACATCATCTCTACATGTATTATGATCCAAACAAAAATACCAGTGGCATTACGGTGGAGGTGGGGGTGGGCAGGCCACACAGAATGTGACCAACCTGAATTTTTTTTAATTTTTATTTATTTATTTTTGAGAGAGAGAGAGTCAATGTGCGGGGAAGGGAAAGAGACAGAGGGAGACGCAGAATCCAAAGCAGCCTCCAGGCTCTGAGCTGTCAACAGAATCAGACATGGGACTCGAACCGTGAGATCAAGACCTGAGCCTAAGTCAGATGTTCAACCGACTGAGCCACCCAGATGCCCCATGACCGACCTGATTTTAAACTTGAAATAGAAAGTAATTACCCAAGGGGCGCCTGGGTGGCTTAGTCGGTTGAGCGTCCGACTTTCACTTAGGTCATGATCTCACTGTTCGTGGGTTCGAGCCCCGCGTTGGGCTCTGTGCTGACAGCCAGCTCAGAGCCTGGAGCCTGTTTCAGTCTGTGACTCCCTCTCTGACCCTGCCCTGCTCACGCTGTCTCTCTCTCTCTAGAAATAAATAAAACATTAAAAAATTTAAAAAAAAAAAAAAAAGAAAGTAATTACCCAAAAATAACTGGTAAAATTCTGAAAACACAATGTAATGAGAAGGAACTAGCGAAGTACTGACCAGTGTCATTAAGAGCCCACTACAAGAGGCAAATAACTAAAAAAGACATCAATGGAAAAGAATAGAAAATCAAGAAATATGCCCAAAGTTATGCAAATTTAGTACATAGTAAAAATGTACTGTGTACATCGCCTTTCTTGGATAAGGGAGAAAAAGACCATTTAATAAATGGTATTAGAATACCAGATGGTCATCTGACAAAAAGAAGAAAATTAAAGCTCTATTTCTTTATAGCTTATACCAGAATGCTTCCAGATGATCAAAGATTTAAATGTCAAACAAAACAAAAACACAAAAGAACAGAGGAAGCCAAGAAAGAAGTGTTATAACCTCAGAGAAAGACATTTCTACCTCTGTTGCACAACCCAGAAATTATAGAAGAAAAAAATGAAATTTTAAATGACACACACACAAATTTTCTAACCTGTGTGGCAAAACCGACCCCCAAGTGAAGTCCAGTGACCAATGACACAGTAGGATAATTACTTGTAATGAGCATCACATGAAGGAGATCATTTTTCTCATATATAAAGAGCTCCTACAGCTCTATAAAAAAAGATCAATAACCCGATACTTTAAAAGCCAAAGGGTATGAACAGACAGCTCTCAGGAAAGAAAATGTAAATGAGTTTGAAACATTATAAAAGATGTTCAACATACAAAAAGATGACCAACCCCACACATATAACAGAAGCGCAAATTGAAACTACACTAACAGATAATATTGCTCAATTGAACTTCGTCAAAATTCAAAACTTTTGCACCTCAAAAGATGCCATCAAGAAAATAGAAAGACAGAAACAGATTGAGGGAAGATATTTGAAAACATATACCTGATAAGGGTATCCAGGATAAACAAAGAACTCTTGCATCTCAATAAAAAGACTATTCAATCAAAAATGGGCAAAAGACTTGAACAGACAATTCACAATGGATCATATATGAGTAGCTAATTATCACATGAAAAGATGCTTGACGTCATTACTCATTAGGGAGATAAAATTCAAAACTGCAATGAATCCACAACTGTATATGCAGTTGCTTCAACAAAGCAGGAAAGAATAACCAATGGAAAAAAAGACAGTCTCTTCAACAAATGGTGCTGGGAAAACTGGGAAGCAACGTGAAGAGTAAAACTGGATCCCTTTCTTACACCACACACAAAAATAAATTCAAAATGGATAAAAGGCCTAAATGTGAGACAGGAAATCCCAGAAGAGAACGCAGGCAGCAACCTCTTTGACCTTGGCCATAGCACCTTCTTACTAGACATGTCGCCTGAGGTAAGGAAAACAAAAGCAAACACAAACTACTGGGACTTCAACAAGAATAAAATCTTCTGCAAAGTGAAGGAAGCAATCAACAAAACTAAAAGGCAGCCTATGGAATGGGAGAAAATATTTGCAACCAACATATCTGATAGAGGGTTAGTGTCCAAAATCTATAAAGGGCTTATCAAACTCAACAACCCCTCCCAAAAAATCCCAGTTAAGAAATGAGCAGAAGACATGAATAGACACTTTTCCAAAAAAGACATCCAGATGGCCAACAGACCCATGAAAAGATCCTCAGCATCACTCACCATCAGGGAATTGCAAATCAAAACCATGATGAGCTATCACCTCACACCTGTCAGCATGGCTAAAATTAATAACATAAGAAACAACAAGTGTTGGCAAGGATACAGAGAAAGGGGAACCCTCTTGCACTGCTGGTGGGAGTGCAAGCTGATGTAGCCACTCTGGAAAACAGTATGGAGGTTCCTCAAAAACTAAAAATAGAACTACCCTATGATCCAGCAATTGCACTATGAGATATTTACCCAAAAGATACAAAAATACAGATTTGAAGGGGTACATGCACCCCAGTGTTTTATAGCAGTATTATCAACAATAGCCAAACTGTGGAGAGCGCCCAAATGTCCATCAACCTATGAATGGATAAAGAAGATGTAGTATATAGATATCTACAATGGAATATTAATCAGCCATCAAAAAGAATGAAATCTTGCCATCTGCAATGATGTGGATGGAGCTAGAATGTATTATGCTAAATGAAATAAGTCAATCAGAGAAAGACAAATACCATATGATTTCACTCATATGTGGAATTTAAGAAACAAAACAGATGAACATTGGGAAGGAAGAAGAGGAGAGAGGGAATCAAATCACACAAGACTCAATTACAGAGAACAAACTGAGGACTGATGAAGGGAAGCGAGTGGGGGATGGGCTAGCTCGGTGATAAGCATTAAGGAAGGCATTTGTTACGATGAGCACTGGGTGTTGTATGTAAGTGAAGAATCACTGAACTCTACCCTGAAACCAGTATTGCACTGTATGTTAACTAAAATTTTAAATAAATAAATAAATAAATAAATACTGCAATGAGACCATTCATACCCACTAGGATGGCCACAGTCAAGAGGACAGACAGTAACAAACGTTGAGGGTGCAGAGAAAAGGGAGCCCTTCTGTGGTGCTGGTAGGAACACAAAATGGTGCAGCCACTTTGGGAAAGTTTGTCAGTTTCTTAAAAGTTAGATACAGGAGCGCCTGGGTGGCTCGGTCTGTTAAGTGTCCAACTCTTGATCTCATCTCAGGTCTTGATCTCAGGGTCCTGAGTTCAAGCCCCACATTGGGCTCCATGTTGGTCATGAAGCCTTCTTTAATAGTTTTTTTAAATGGTTTTTTATTTCTAGGAGAGAGAGGAGAGACAGAGACAGTGTGAGCAGGGGAGGGTCAGAGAGAGAGGGAGTCACAGACTGAAACAGGCTCTAGGCTCTGAGCTGGCAGTCAGCACAGAGCCCAACGCGGTGCTCGAACCCACGAACCGCGAGATCATGACCCAAGCGAAAGTCCGACGCTTAACTGACTAAGCCACCCAGGCGCCCCATCTTCTTTAATAGTTTTTTTAAATGATTTTTTATTTATTATTTTTGAGAGAGAGAGAGACAGCACGAGCAGGGGAGGGGCAGAGAGAGAGACACAGAATCCGAAGGAGGCTCCAGACTCTGAGCTGTCAGCACAGAGCCAGACGTGGGGCTCAAACTCAAACTGTGAGATCATGACCTGAGCCAACGTCAGGCACTTAACCAACTGAGCCACCCAGGCACCCCGAAGCCTACTTAAAAAAAAAAAAAAAAGTTTAATATAAACATGCCAAATGACCCATCAGTCCATTCTCAGGACTCTATCCAAGAGAAATGAAAGTATGTCCACACAGAAAAGCTTAGACATGAATATTACTCAGAAGAGCCAAAACTTTGGAACAACTTACATCCATCACCTGGTTACTGGATAAGGCAAATGTGGTGCATCCATGCAAAAGAGTATTATTTGGCAATAGAAAAGGAAAAATCAATTGAGATATGCTGTGACATGGGTAGACCTCGAAAACACAATGCAATCGGAAAGGCACCAGACATAAGAGACCACACATTGTATTATTCCTTTTACGGGAAACATCCAGATAAAGTGACTGTATGGAGGCAGGAAGGAGATAAACATTTGCCTGGCAAGGAATGAAGGAAAGGCAAAGGGACTGACCACGGACTTGCGGGGGTCACACTGGGGTGATGGAAAAGTGCTGAATCTGATTCATGGTGACGATTGCACAACTTGGTGTGTGTACTAAAAATAATGTGTGAATGTGTACTACGTAAAATACACATCAATAAAATCATATTATAACATATTATATGTTTATAAAGGAAAACATGTGGTGGGGCCAGATTTGGCCCTCAGGCGCCACCATTTACCAGAAACATGGTGACTACCTCAACAGGATGATAAAGAGCTTTTCTAACTTTGGGAATTTTTGCTATAGTTGAAGAGCATGACCAAGATAAATTCGGCACTGGTATTGAAAAACAGCCTATAACAGCCACAACGACATACCAATTTCTCAGCCGCTCATGTGGTAAATGTGACACACGGTGTCTCACCTTGTCAGAGCATCTTGGGGGGAAGCACCCCCTCGCCCTCCGGGCATAGTGTAAATTGGCACAGCCCGATGGAGGAGGCAGTGGGACAGCATTACAAATGGACATGCCCTTGATCCAGCGTTTCTACTTTTAGGACTGTATCCGGCAGCGAGGCACACACCCCTGTGCAATGATGTCTGCCTGCACTTATTTGTGCAGCACTGTTAGTAACAGCAAACGATTAGAAACAACCTAACTCCACTGGTAGGAGAACAGCCAGATCATCTACAGAACACCTGTAAAAAAAAGAACGAGCAAGCCCTTTATTTACTGCTGGGGAAAGACGGCCAGGACGTTCTTAGGAGAAAATTTCACAATAAGGACAGTGTGTCCGATACACTGATGTGTGTGTAAAATGACCAATCTATGTTTATAGTATGTGTTTGTGTGTATACCTGTGTACACATTTTTGTACTTTGGAAGATTTTGCTAGGGTTGAAAATCAAGAGGAGGGGTACCTGGGTGGCTTAGTTGATTGAGCACCTGGCTCTTGATTCTAGCTCAGGTCGTGATCCCAGGGTCGTGGGATTGAGCCCCACGTCAGACTCTGGACTGAGTGTAGAGCCTGCTTAAGATTCTCTCTCTCTCTCTCTCTCTCTCTCCCCCCTCACTCGCTTGCTCTACCCCTCTCCCCCCACTCTCGAGCACACTCTGTCTCTCACTCAAAAAAAAAAATCTTTAAAAAAAAAAAAAGAAACAAAAACCAAGAACATAGTAAATGCAACATTGGCTTTAAAAAAAAAAAAAGACAAACCCCAGTCACCCACCATTTTCACATGTGAGATTGGCAAACATAACACAGTAGCGTGTGTGCTTGTGTGTGTGTGTGTGTGTGTGTGTGTGTGTGTGTGTGTGTGTGTGTGTGTGTGAGCATTTATATTTGCATATAGCTATATAAAATGTCTCTGGAAGCTTCTCCAAGGAATTGAGGCTGCCTTTAGAAAGCAGATCCTGCTGGCTGGCTCACAGCACGAGAACAGAACATCACTACATGCGCTTTGTCTTTCTTGAATTGTGGGCCCCGTGAATGTATTTATCGATCAAGTTAATAAACTAAAGATATAGAGGAAATAAATAATACAATGGAAAAGGCTTTCAAAGATACACTGAATTGTATGTTCCACAAATAAGGACTTCACCATTTTGTAGCTGCTCACAATTGATACATCAGGCTATTTTTTAAAAATTGTCATTACACATTTCTGAAAGCTTCCAAACACTCAAGGACAAAAAAATATTCATGCTCCATAAGTGTTCCAAACACAAAAGTCCTGAGCGACCACAATTTAGTTCTAGGAGTTGAGGCGAGCCTGATCCCCAAGGAGAACTTTGCTACTTGGACAAGAGAATGTTAATTCCATCCAAAGATGCCCTTTTTATTATTGAATAATGTGCACAACACATACGTCACCTCTCACCCTCCCCGGCACCCTTTCTCTGAGCCTCATCCCACCGAGAGCTTCACGAGAGCCTCGGGAACGGGCAAACAGCTGGATAGTGGGAAGGAGGGCACATGACTAATGACTAAAATGTTGTTGTTGTTAAGTCCAGATGAGACCAGAATATCCTGCTTGGTTCACGGTAAAGCTATATTGTTAATACTTTTAAAGGTATGAACTAAGCTCCTAAGAGCAACATAGGTATAAATAACAAATATATAACATAGAAAATAAACCTCAGCAGTGTCATAAATCATCAATAAGGCATAACAAGTGCACTTGGTCCCAGAAGGATGGTTTAGTACAACGTAGCAGAGGTGAAATGATACTAGCCTTTTGGTTTAGTTTCATACCTTGCTCCCCAGAGGTAACCACTGTCCTGGATTTAGTGTTTGTCATTCCCTCATATGTCTTTGTATTTTGACAACATATGTATGGATCCTGAAACTGTAGAGTATTATTTTTTTATTTATATGCGTTTTGTACAATAGGATAAGTTGATGGATGCTGTGCACACCTTTTCCCTTTCCTTTCTACGCTGTGAAATTCACTCTGGTTAGTGCCCCTTTGAATCCCAGCTGTGTGTCCTTGGCCACATGACTGAACTCTGTGTGCCCTGATATCCTGACAATAAGAGGTTGGTGACAGCTCCCATCCCTGGACTGCATTTAGCAGTAAATGGGTTCGTTTTTATGCAGCTCTTAGGGCCATGCCTGGCTTATCATAAGTGCAATGGATGGAAGTATCAACTTCATTTGAGAACATGAAACTAGGAAACCAGGTCCCAGGGATGTCAGGTCCCTTGTCTCGGTCACATGACCGGTGATGGGCAGAGCCCCAGAGTCTAACAGAAAACGGGTCCGATCACCGGCACCCTCGTATCTCCCAGAATTCATGGCTGTCAGCCACAGCAAATGGGAGCTCAGCAAACATCTGTTGTACAGAATGGATTGTACAATTTTCCACTAACCTTTACTAATTCTCCAATGAAGCTAATCTGATGTGAACCAGATACTTCTTAAAATTTAAAATTTTGGAAGAATAAATGGGGTTTTGTCACTGTAGGAAATAGAAATTAAGTCACGGGTGAAAGAAACCAATCCTGAGGGATGCCTGGGTGACTCAGTTGGTTAAGTGTCAACCTCAGCTCAGGTCATGATCTTGTGTTTCATGAGCTCAAGCCAGTGTCGGGCTCTGTGCTGACAGCTTGGAGCCTGGATCCTGCTTCAGAGTCTGTGTCTTCCTCTCCATCTCTCTGCCCCTCCCCCAGTGCACTCTGTCTCTCTCTCTCGAAAATAAACATTAAAAAACATTTTTTTAAAGAAAGAAACCAATTCTGAGAAGAGATGCATGACCATTTATGGAAAAGCAAGGGCATCTGGGCTCAGTCAGTTGAGCGTCCAACTTTTGATTTCCGCTCAGGTCTTGATCTCGCGGTTTGTGGGATCAAGCCCTGCACTGGGCTCTACGCTGACAGTGTAGAGCCTGCTTGGGATTCTCCCTCCCCCTGCCTCTCTGCCCCTCCCTCACGCTCTCTCTCGCTCTCAAAATAAATTTTTTTAATTTTAATAAAAAATTAAAATTAAAGAAAAGTTATTGTTAAGAGCAACTGCCCCACAGAGTCCAGGCGGAAGCCAGGATATCTTCAGCTCCGCTGGGAAAAGTGTGGGTGGATCTGCACTAGGAAGCTGGGGCTCCCCTGCATTGGGACTGGGTTCAGAAAGGTCCAGCCGCCCTTCATCTGCCCCCTGAGATCCGACTGCTGCCTGATGAATCCACAGAGGCAGCCGGCAGCCAGTGATGTCCCCACAACTGTCAGCCTCGGGGCCCAGAGCAGGACAGAGAGGGAGCAGGGACTGATCAGCACGCAAACCCCCTCCAGCCAGGAAAACCAGTCTGCATCCTGATAGCGCGATGCTTAGTTTGTGTTTCTTACCAGGTTACTGAAGACATTATTGCAAGCCAAGAAGAGGAGGAGAAAAACAAAAAGAATAAAAAGAAGAAGGCAAAGAAAGCCAAGAAACCTAAAAAAGATAAGGAGAAGAAAGGCACAAGGGAAAAAAGCAAGGTAAGAAGTTCGGAAGTTTAGAAATGTTCTTTTAAGTGGCTCTTTTGCTTTCAATTGGTGGCTTGATCCCCTCTGGAGAGTGCAGTCATCCGTTTCCTAGGCAACCGTTCTCTTCTACCCGTTGTTTTCAGTATTTTTTTTTTTATGTTGCTGCATTGCCCGTCACCATCCTCTCTATGACTTGCAGCAAATAAATATTAGGATAAAGAGTGGTTTTAGGGACTCAAATCCCTTATGTGTTTATTCACATATGTGGTCCCTTTGAATTTTTATTCCTCAAAATCATCGATCCCCCTGGTCTTTCCTCAACGGTAGAGATCAGGAACAATTGCTTGCGAACCACGTGACCAGTGCAAAGTCAAAATAATCTTTTTTCTTCAGTTGCTTTCTTTAAATTTTATTTATTCATTTTTAATGTTTATTTTGGGGTTTTGGGGGGTTTTTTGTGTTTTTTTATGTTTTTCATAGTTTATTGTCAAGTTCGTTTCCATATAACACCCAGTGCTCATCCCACAAGTGCCCTCCTCCATGCCCATCACCCCTTCTCCTCCCCCTCACCCCCCCCCACCGCCACCCTCAGCCCTCAGTTTGTTCTTGGTATTCAGGAGTCTCTCATGGTTTGCCAAAGTCAAAATAATTTAACTACTTTAACCAAAATGTGTTTGTTCAAATTTATCCCTTCACGTTGACACTGTGGATATATTTTAATGGAAGTTGTGAGTTCCTACTATTCGAAGGAAATCAGAGTTCAAACAGGGTCACTTTGGGCCAGGCCTCCCCTCGTGCAAGGGGGAGGAGGTGGTGATGGGTGGATTCGCCAGGTGCTGCTGTCTTGGAGAGGTAGATGGTGGGGTCTTCACCTTCGAGCACGTGGAGAGGTGGGCCCCCAGGACAGTGTTCTCCCAGCAGAAACTCCTCTTCTGGGAGACGGAGCTCCAGCTGGAAGCTCAGCTCATCCTGAAGCAGGATCGTGTTTCCAGAAGCATTTCCGCACAGACACTTCTTCCTTCACGGCTGACCAAATCCCTCATCTGAAGCAACTCAGGAGAACGGATCCTAAGGGTTATAGTCCTTCTGTGACTCTGTCCAGAGGCAGAGACCCAGCTCTTGCTCAGGTAGCAGGGGCCACACTCTTCATGTTCCAGGATGTGGGTTCAGGAGAGATACAGGACAGGCTGCATAGACCTGGACAAGTGACTGGACCAAGGTGTCAGAAACCGTGAGCAGGGGAGAAAGGAGGCCGATGCTGGTTGTGCGATGACAATACCCAAATTCCACATAAATGCAAGGTATGGGCAATGGTGATGAAGGCCAACGTTTTGTTCAAAATCACTTGCACGGGGCACCGGCGGGGGGGGGGGTGCTCAGTCAATCATCTGAGTCTTGATTTCAGCTCAGGTCACAATCTCACAGTTCGTGGGTTCGAGCCCCACATCAGGCTCTGTGCTGACAGTGCACAACCTACTTGGGGCTCTCCCTCCCTTTTTCTCTGTCCCTCCCCTACTCAAATAAATAAGTAGACTTTAAAACCACTCCCTTGCACGATTGCAGCCAGCCAGGTAGAGACAGTTGTCCCTTCTGGAAGGTTCTTCTCCCACACTGTGGTTAACAGAACCTGCCCCCATCCGTCTCTGTCCCTTTCCTTCACCGTGTTCCACTGCTGTGAACAAGAGAAGAGAGACCTCTTACAGCTTGTTCTGGGCACAACCCGCCCCACCGTAGTCCCCAGCTACCCTGCAAGTTGTGCTGGCCCCTCACCTAATTCTGCCCCAGGAATTGCTCTGGGGCTCAAGGAGCTGCTTCCTGCTAGGTCACACCACCCAGGGACAGCCCCCCCCCCCTCAGTGGGACCATTCTGAAAACATTGTTCCAGCTCCCGGGCTCCCTCTGGGGCCAGCTGACAGCTCACTTCCAGGGGTGTCACGGCTCAGCTACATCCGGTTCTCTTCCGTGCGGCTCCCTCCCTGTGGGTGGTGAGCCACCCCCTGGGCCTCCATCTGAGCGTTTCCAGGGAACCCAACCCACAAGGCCACCTGTTGTCCCTCCTGCTCTACTTGGGCCCCAAAGCTTTAACGTGTTGCAGAAGAACATTTAAAAAAATAAATAAATAAGAAGAGAGCTTACTTGATACAGTTAATTTTGAGAGACCCCCTCACACTCTGCAAGACAGTTTTGAAGCAGTGCCTGAGAATAAGGACAATTGGAAGGATTTCAATTTTATTCTAAGCATTCTCTTGTTCTAAATATACATTAAGGAGTTTGACACTTGCAAATTAAAAATTCACTGTTAATGAAGCATGTTCCATAAAAAAAAAATCTGAAATTATCAGCTACACAATCTGGTCTTTGTTGAGTGAAGGTATTTTATTAACTGCCAATTAAAGAGTCACTTAATGATGAAGAGTTTGGAGCAAAAAGCAAAGTCTGAGTCCAAAGTCAGGGGAAAATTCTTCAGAGCTTCTTAGAACTGAATCTATTTGTAAAAAGTACAGATAGGTGACCTTTTGTATTGACTTTTAAGAGTCTTAATTTAGAATCAATGCCCAAGCATCTAGAAGCATTCCCGTGTGTGAGAACTGCCACTTTGACCTGTAGAAAAGGCATCTCACATTCATCCTGGTTCAAGAGTAAGGCAGGGGAGAGAGGAAACTGGTTTCACTTAGCTTGCATGGGTGCTGACTCACCCCTAACTCCTTCATGGTGGCACAGCTGTGGGATTATCCTTCAGGTATTTTTATAAACTTTGTCGTTTCTCTATTGCCTATATATATGTGTGTGTATATATATATATATATGTATATTGGCAACATATATATGGTCAGAAAACTTGGGAAAGACATCATATTTTAAAAAAAAAATAGAACCTGAGGATTAGCTAAATATTTCCACTCACCTCTTCAAGTGGAAAATAGACTTTTGTCAAAATAGCGCACAAGTACAAGTCAGTTCACAAGAAAGCTACAAATGAGCATATGTGGCCACAAAGTTGCTGTTGACAAAGGTCTGGAGGTGAGCGGATCAGAGGGCTGGGTGGTTCGGATTAGGGACTCCAGGCAGGATTCCACTCCATTGCTGAGCCAAAGAACCAAAGGACAACTTCAGAGCAAGAATGACAGAGGCCACAGATGGCGTATGGTGTAGGGCCAGGAAAGCCCGGAGCAGCCATGGATGGGGCCTTCGGGTGCTGGGCAGAACCTTCTGGAGAAGACAAGACTCATCCCTGGGGTAGTGACTTGAGCAGACCTGAGTTGTGCAAGCTGTGGTCTAAGGTCTGTGGTTCATGACCAGGGTTGGGATGGCCTATGGGTGAGGAAGTGACCAAGGCAGCGAGGCTGTTAGGTACAGGTGGGGAATCCTGGGAGACAGGAAGCAGGGTCCACACAAACCCAGGTCCCACCCAAGGACAGGAGTGGGGGCAGGGGTCTGAGCTCCTCTGAAGTTTGCATCCATCCCCATGGGAGGACGCATTTAAAGCCAAACATTATCCACAGGGTTGAGAGTGAAGTAAGTGAGTCCTGTTTGCCTTATTGATTTTTTCTAAAAATAATGAGGAAGGAAAGGCACATCCAGCTGGTGGGACAAAGATCTGGGCTCATAGTCAGCAATACAGTGACACCCTGACCTGGCTCAGAAACACCCATGGCCATCCTTTCATGACCACCTCCTCTCCCTCCTCAGCCCTTCCTGGGGTCCCCTCTGTCTGCATAAATGTGTCTCAGAGTGACCTGCCTAAAACACCTCTCCCCCAACCCTAGTGCAGCAGGAGAGAGCTCCTTGTAGACACTCTGTCATTCAGGACTCTAAGGATTCGTGAGTTCCCCTGCGGTGTCTTGAGATGTTTGAACCTGGAGATGAGCGGAAGGAAGTTTAAGGGGCTTTGGTGTCCCTGCTTGGGTTTCCAACTTCCGGGAGGGCTGATGGCATGAGAAAAGAGAGTGCTGTAGGGTGGGTCTTCATAGATCGTGCACAGCATTTGAAAATAATTGTGGCGGGTCGCCCTACATTCATTTGATCATCGCATCGAGAAACTTTGCAAACAATTGAACATGTAAAGCGTGAAAGTTTTCAGTTTCTTATTTGGATCCATCTGAGACCCTCTCTACTGAGATGCTGAAGGATGGAAGCAAGGAGATTGATTTGGGGACCGTTCACCTTCACCAGTGTGAGTAAAGGGAAACATAAAACACCATAAACACCTTCAAAAATGAGCTTCCAAAAATTAATCTCTTCATCCCCCAGACAAGAAAATGAACTTCTATCTTGTACCTTTTCTTACACAAAAATTAACTCAGCACGGATCATGGATTTACATGTAAAATTGTAAAAGTTTTAGGTAAAAACAGGGAAAACAAATCTTCAGGGTCTCAGGCCGGACAAACAGTTTTTACACTTGATGCCAAAAATATCCATAAAGGGAAAGATTGATAAATTGGACTTCATCAAAATTAGAAATTAAAAATTAAAAGCTTTTAGGGGCACCTGGGTGGCTGAGTTGGTTACGTGTCTGACTCTTGATTTTAGCTCAGGTCATGATCTCCCAGTTCGTGAAATCAAGCCCTGCATTGGGCTCTACACTGTCAGGATTCTCTCTCTTCTTCTCTCTCTGCCCCTCTCCCACTTGTGCTTGCTCTCTCTCAAAATAAATAAGCAAGCATTTTAAAAAATAACAATAAAAAAATAAAAAACTTTTGCTCTTGGAAGAGGATGAACAGACAAGGAGAAAATAGTTGCAGGCTACAGATCTGACAATGGACTTGCATCTAGAATACATGAAGAATTCTCAAAATTCAACAGTAAAATAAAAATTAGGCTTTCTTTTGGATCTCCAGTTTGAAAACCATCTCTGAAAGTGTTAAGGATCACAGACAAGGACAACCCTGTTAAGACTATGTAACAGAGGACAGTGCTAGTCCAGTCAGGAGAACGTTCTCTGCAAGCCAACAGCCAGCTTTGCAAACGTGCTTTCAATGTGAGAATCACGCCATTTGCCCGACAGTTGGCTATGTGGACCTCGCATTCGCTTTAGAAACAAAAACTTAGAGAAGGAGCATCATGCGATCCATCCCTATGACTCTTTTCTCTTTGTTATCTTTCAAGCCATATGTTAAGCCATTTGGAACTATCTTAAATGGATTTTACCTGTCCAGACTACATGGTCATGTCAGAATCTCCTCTGCATTCACGTAACTTTGTGCTAAATCCTGGAAAGAGCCTGGTACCCAAATGCAGCACCGTTAGCCTGAAAAGTTTCTGCTTATCTCCAGTGCCACCCAGCCTTTCTGTGACCACAGTGCCTCTTCTCCAACCGCTTGGCCCAAGGAGGTGCTCCATAGTGAACCATTGAGCCAACCATGCTCTTATGTTATTTTAGGGTATTTCAAACTAAATTTTGTACTACTTCACAAATATGGAAAAGTGAGTGAATTTCCAAAGGCTAGTATCATGAATAAAGGTGTCATCATGGAAATGTCCATACTGAGCATCCTCTATGTCCATTAAGGACATTGGGAGAGGAAAATAAGAAGCTACAAGCTGTAGTGACAGGAGCCTTCACCCTGGAAACAGAGACCCCAAGGATAGACTCCCCGCAATTGTACATGAACTTTTATGTGAAAATACATTCCTCTGAGAAGAAGGTGTGTGCATATTCTCCGTGCTTCCTCCTATCTAAAAAACTCAAAAACCACCACTTACAGAAAGATACCAACGGCTGTATTGAAGGGCCAAGGGAAGCACCACAGATTCAGAAAAGAGCAAGATCCACCAGCCCTGTAGACAACGGAGGAGGCTTCCCTGAGAACATGGCCTGTCAGCAGCCTTTGGGGAGCTCACTCTCATAGCCCAGGTCTGCCCAGGTCTCCCCGTCCCCGCCGGGGGGGCGAGGGGGGGAGGAACCACAACAGCCTCCTGGCCACCACTGCCCCTCCTCTCCTGCCATTCTGCCACCTGTTACCCACCCCCAGCAGCCAGAGTGACCTGATGAAACCAGGACTCCAATCAGCACCTGAACAGCGCTCAGAGCTCAAGAGCTGTGCGGTAGTTATTTCCAAAGGAACGCTGGATGCTCATCTGAAGGCGCTGGGAAGAACTCGTGGGGTACAAAGACGCACCAGATGCGAGAGACAGCTGAACACTGGCCTGGGCTGGGTGTTTGAGGACAAGAGGGAGGTCAGGAGTCGAGATGGACGCCAGGTGTCTCCGCTGAGACCCTGTGGAGCATGAGGGACAGAAGGACAGGAGCTGGCTTCAGAACGACACAGATTTGAGGGTGGGACACCCACGCGGAGGCATCACACGGTTATCTGGAAATTCAGACAAACTCTGGCAAGACACAAGAGCTCTCCCTGCATAGAAAGCCCCCATCAAGGGCAGGAGAATGGATGGGTTGTGGGAAGACCAGTGTGGGGATAAGTTGAGAATCTGGATGACGTCCACAGAGGAGGGCAGGAGGAAGAGGGGAAACCAGTGAGAGAGGAGCATCCTGGGAGGAGGGAGACGTTCTGTACACTGGAGACACTGAGGCTCCTATTTCCTTTTCCAACTGCGTGAATTTCTGGAAGGGTGAAAGGAAGGTTCTCCTTCTGTCCCTGCCGCCCGTCTACCCAGAGAAGTGAGAACTAATAATATGAGGGAGACAAGTCAGAAGGTTCTTTGAAGGGAGGGAATGTTCCAGAAAAGTCAAGGAGGATGCTTGAGGAAAAGATGCACTGGTGAGCACATCACTGGGACGCAGATCTCCTTTGGCTACACAGGAGCGTGGGTCCGCAGATGCAGAAGGCAGGTCGCTAGCAGAGAAGGGACTGAGACTTGGGGGTATACAAACCTCTTTCAGGAAATTGCAAAATGATCAGTGAAGTCGAGAGAGGATTTTATGAATGGTTAGAACCAAGTGTACAGGGACAGGGGGTAAGACGTGCCAGGGATGTGGGCTGGGGGAGGTCCCAGGGTAGCAGGCAGGGAGGAGATGTTGCCCAATAGAGTAAGACCCGGGTTCTCAGCAGCAAAGAGCCCTGGGGGAGAAGCAGAGGATTTCAGGGGTGAGGAGAGTGTGGAGGGGAGAAAAGCCATTTCACCCAAGTGGCCTCCACTTTCTCAGTATGAAATGAAGCAGACTTAAAACCCGTGTGACTCTGCTCAGCTGGGAATGGCTGAGCGCTCAGTCAGGTGAAGAACAGACGGCCACACAGGTGGAGAACCCACCTGGCCCCGGATCCGGCTTCAGCTGGCACAGCTGCCCTCCCAGCCAGCTGGCCAGAGCCAGACTGACTGATGCTTGATAGAGTGGACTGATTGACTGAATCAACCAGAATGATCCAGGTTGAGTGTTTTCACTGGACCCTGATTTCCCAAAATGCGAATTTCTGTGAAGATAACAGAGATCCTTCCATGAAGAGTCAGAAATAAAGACAGAAGGACCCCTGGATGGTCCTTTGCTGGCCTTCCTTTTCCCAGACACAACCCCCTGAAGGCTCATCCGATGACCCCATCAAGCAATATACAACATCTATCACTCAAGCAATGCAAGGTCAATGCAGAGGAGAGCAGGTTGGGTTGATTTAAAAAAAGAGAAAAATAAGCAAAGATCACGTGGAACCCACCACCCCAGTTAACCATCATTAACATGGTGGTATATATCCTTCCAGACATTTCTTTATGCATAGATGTATACAAATTGCTTCTTATGCCCCATGTTTCTAGTGACCATCAATCGTGGCATCGCCAAATGGCATCCTGGAGTCAGGATAAAGGTTAGGGACAAAGAGAAGCATTTCAGTTAACCCTCTGGAGGTGAGAAAGCTGGGCTTTTCCCTGAGTTAAATCTTCCAAAGGACAAGGAGCTGAGCCGGGTGCAGAGATAAGTAGGGCTTCCCGGCAAAGAGGGCCCCCGCTGGGAAAGCATCACTTGTGGGGGCTGCAGCGTGGGCGTGGAGCCCGGATGGTGCTGGGTGGGCTCAGAGGGAAGATGTCAGCTGGCAGTTTGGAGGGACCATTGTGAGAAATGTGGTATGTTTCTTACCGCCCTAATAATGGCCAGGACAGTTTTTCTGACAAAAATTAAACATAGGTACCAGCAGAGAAAATCAAGACAGATGTACATAAGACATAGCTATACATTTTTTTACTTCACATGTGGGTTATCTCAGTTTGCTTGTACACCTTCTGTGTGGGAAGGAACAGCAGTCTGAAGCCCAAAAAAGCATGAGTACTTTAGATTCTTAATCTTGATGGAACTGAGAGAAAAGTGTGAGCAGAAAAATAAAATGACATTCTCAATTAAATGCAGACTTGAAAATAGTTATGAGATGCTTATTTTTTTTCTTTTTTTGCAGAGAGCTATCATATTATTTTGGTGCCTTTTTATTTTAAAATACAGTTAGTAATGAGAGCTCCCGGGCTTATTTTCAGTGTGGATCTAGAATCTATTGAGTGGGAAATAATCAGTCTCTTCCAAATCACAGTACCCTCACCTCCACCCCTACCCTGAGGACACAGACCCTAAAACAATAATCAGATTATCTGAAAGCCACTGAGTGACCAATCTGACAATTGAACCTATATGTTAAGACGTATATGCCAATGCATACCCCCATTTTTTTTAGAGAGAGAGTGAGAGCATGCATGAGCAGGGGAGAGGGGGAGAGGGAGAGAGAATCCCAAGCAGGCTCCACGCTCAGCACGTTCACACTCAGCCCGGGAGCCCAGCGCAAGGCTTAATCCAATAACCCTGGGATCATGACCTGAGCCAAGGTCAAGAATCAGGCACTGAACTGACTGAGCCACCCATGCCCTCCTTTGAAAAATGTAACAGATGTGGCCCTAATTGATATCTGCCACTAATTCCTGTTAATGTGGAGGATCTGAGGTTCTCCTGGACCGGGATTCTTGGACTCTCATTGACCCTGCTTCCGGACCTCTGCCCCATTATGTCACACCACGATCTCTCTTCCCAGTGTCTGCTGGGGCAGGGAAGCAGGTGCCAGGAAGTATAAGCAAATCCCACATTGCAAGGAGAGTGTCTTTTTCGCCTGGGAGAATCCAGCACGGCTTCACAGAAGGTGACACATTTGCCTCGGACCTCAGAGGAATTTCCCACAAACAAAGATGGGAAAATGGGATTCTGATCAGAAAGCAGATGGACACTTCTGACTCCCCTCTACATTCCAGGCAGCTTGGTGTCCCAACAAGCCAATGAGGGGAGGCAGTAAGACTCAGGCTGGGAATCAGCTCTCACAGCAAAGAAGGAACCAGAATGTAAGATAACAGGATCAAGGAGAGGTGACTGAAACAGGGGCGCTTTAGTGAGCCTAGAATCATCCATGCCCCGATTGGTGGACACAGCACCCTCTGCTCAGACTAGCCAGGTGGGTGGGCAAGGGGCTAGACCTTCGCTCATAACCCAGGAAAGAGCCTGTGTGCCTCATCACAGTCCAGTAACCAGTATGTGTGCGCCTCGTACTTCTAATCTCAACCGATAAAGTAGGGCTGTAATTAACAAAAATATTCTTCTTTAACAGGAAGAAGATGAGGGGTGGAAAATGTCACCTAGTGTTTTCCTTCCTACGATGGAGGAAGGAAATAACGTATACAAAGGTTGGTTTAGGAGAATATATACCTGTTACCCTGTCCACACAGCATGACCCCTGGCCCTAACCCCCCCGCCTAGGTAGGGAAGAATTTGGTGCTCTGTCACGAGGCTGAAAACCTGCAGCTCATAGCATAGCCCAGATCTTCTGTCCGTCTCTACTGCAAAATTCCTTTGAGTCGCTTAAAAGGTGTAAAATCAGCAAAAGAGCCAGATGTGAATACCACGAGAACATTATCGCTAAACCTCCATTCTGGTTTTGAACCCCTAGGACTTCAGCTGAGCATTCTCTTGCTGAGAATGAAAGGGATTGTCCTGTACTGTTCAAATTAAGAAAAGCAATACCGTATGCACATTAAAGTGTTTTAATCCTCTTAGACCAAGACAGATACTCCAAAAACCCACGCATAATTCTCTTGCCCACCGTTCAGCATAATTAACACCACGATAATCTGACGAGACCTGCACCTCTATGAATTCGTCTTTCAAGCATTTCTATTACAATTTGCCAGAACAATTATCCAATTCCTTTGGCTCCCCTCCGTCCTCAGGATGAATCCCAACATAGAATGACCGGTCATGATGACCCTGGTCACTGGTGCCCTTTGGCAATTCCTGAAAAATGCAATAAGCTTGTGAAGTAGAATATTTCCACACATCAGCCATACATGTGGTTCCTTCCTAATTCTGGTCTTGTCCAGACAGCACTGGTACTTTTATTTATTTACCACCTTTTTTTCATTGACTTACGGTTTTTACCCAACAATAAATTGAGCCTCATCCTGACCAGCAACCCGAATGCCATTTCAGGTTTGAGATGCTGGTTACAAGACATAAAAATGTCCACGTACCACCCAAAATTCCCTCCCTTGACCCCAGTGGCAGGGGTCCCACACTGCATGGGATGCTGAACGAAGGCGGAAGCTCAGGGGAAAGGTGACCTCCGCAGACTTTGGCATCCGCTTTAATAGGGGAGGAAGGAGGTGAAAGCAGTAACCTCGTTGTGTTATTAGGTGCCCAAGACACGCAAGGCTTTGTGTTTTCAGTGCCCATCTCGTTAGCCCTTCCCAACAACCAGGGGAAGCAAACAAAGCCATCGCCTTGTGAAAAGGAGCCTCTGCTGCCTCGCAAGTTTGAGAAGTCATCAAGTCCTTTACAAACCGCAGTGCAGAGCCATCACTATCAGAAACACTCACGCGCTCATGCATTCATTCAACAAACACTGCCCCCAGGGCCCCAGATGCATGCTCCCGCAGGCACATGCCGCCTACATGCTTACAACATGTAGCCCCGGGATGGGGCCGTGGATGGGATGGGGCAGTGGCCCAGGGGGCAGGGCTTCTGCAAGTTAGGCTGGCAGCGACCGCATCCAAGGCTAGCTAGGGACCTGGGAGGCGCAGGCATCAGGCTGCAGGGTCACCGGCCAGCTATGGGTGCCACCAGAACTCAGGGTGTGTCTGCAGCAACAGCTGCTACTTGGGGGGACATTTCTTTTGGTCTTTACGCCCCACCCACCCACCTCCGCCGGCCATACTCCACGCGTCTATCCCCAGCCTCCAAGAGCGTTGTTCACAGCTTCCAACTCCTACGATCATTTGCCAGTCATGTTCTGCTCAAGCCCTCCGTCTTGGAGACCTGTCGTCTGCCATCCTGGGGCTTCTTTCACTTTTGCTGATCATCACTCCCTCATTTTGTTGGAGCCCCCCGCGCCCCCAGGATATCCAGAGAAGGAGCTGCCGCAGGGCGGCTCTAGCGGCCAATACATCTAAATATGGTCTTCCGCTTACACTCAACAGGACCATTTCCCTCGGCATCTGGGAGGCCCTGCTCCCTTCTCCTCTGAAATTAATGATCAGGAGAAAATAAGGGGAAAGAAAGGAAGGTGAGAGACGGCAAACCTCTCATCTGCCATAACAGGAGGTCAGGGGCTCAAGTCTGAAACTAATAAGCTGAGAAGCAGCAGCATGGGCACATTACAGACATAGAACAACAGAGAAACAGCTAGACGTTCTCACACCCGCCTCTCGTGGGCTCTGCGCTCGGCCACCAGCAGGCCAGCCCCTCCCTCCTCAGGGACCTTGTGCTGAGGGTTCCCCTTGCCTGGAATTCTGGCCCCTGCAGGCCTTGCTTGAGCCCCATGGGGGTGACAGTCCCCAGCCTCACCCTGTGCCCACCCTGCTTTCCCTGCCTCCGGACGCGGGTCTTCCCCGTCTCCCCACAGGAGGACGTAGGTCCCAGAAGGCAGGGCCCTCCACTGTCTGCACCCTCTGATAGCAGAGCCTGCCCCGTACTCAGGCTCAGTCAAGTCCTGAACTAAATAACATACGAATAAATGGCATTTGTGGGTAAATCTGAATCGATTCAATGCATTTTTTAAATGAAGGAATGAATGCCATTGGGCAATGTCGCCGGAAGGCAGAATTAGACAGCTTTTTGTTTATCATCCTTTCCATATTCTCCGACTGCCTAAAGCGATGCGTGCATATTATTCTGATACAAACAAACATGAGTTTGGGGGAAATCTCACGTTCCCGTGGGAAGCCAAGTCTTACAACCTGCAGACCCACTCAGGAAGGTTCTCGAGACTTTCCACGCCGTTTGTGTGATATTTGTTTCCATGACGCTGTTTGTATCGTATCTGTTTCCGTTAAGGCTAAGGAAACCCCCCGGCACTGGTCACTTGGGAGGGGAACCGTGCAGGACCGTTTTCCTCTCTGGATTTGTGGCGTTTCCTGTGTTATCTGCCAGGTCTCTGGTCACTGAAAGAAATCCAATGTCTTCATCCGAGAAGTCTTTTCTCAAAAATCAAAGGTTTCCCTTTTCAAATAAAACATTAGCATTTTAATCACCGCCCCCTACGTGAGAAACTGCCCCTGCCTGCTTTTCACATTCTCGGGATGAAAGCTCTTGGGGCAGTTGTTGAGCTTTGAGGGCCCTGAATAGCTTCCTGCATTTGTAAATGTCCATGAAATTCTTGAAGGGATTGAGAAGTGCCCTGTGCAGAAGTGTCATGAGAAAAGCAAAGTTTCCGCGCAAAACCAGGACCCTTCGAATGGTGGCGGAGGTTCAGGGAGCGCCAAACGCACATTTGTGTGCGAGCCACAGTTACAAGCCCAGAATGAGAATCTGTTAGAAGGTGCCGTCGCTTCTTCATAAACAATCACCTCGTGTTCCTTTGCTCAATATTTCTGTGTCCCGTTCCTTAGGAAATACAGCTGCTCCCAGAGTTTAGTAAGTCTGTCTAGTGAAAAAAAAAAAAAAGCAAAGTAGCTTCCTGGCAATACCAAAGCTATTTCGCTTTAAAATATCCTTAATAAAACAGGTGAGTTTTGTGGTTGGAGATTTAATCATCGTGCAAGGGGTAGATCGTTGGATAAGACATGTTAGTAAAAGGCACATGTTGATGCATTTAAACCTTTTCTAGTATTTTCAAGGGAGAAAGTTTACAATTTCAAACACATAAGAAGAAGCATTATACTAGTTTTACATTTTAAAGCTTCAAGCTCATAAACATTTCAGAAAATCCACTGAGAAGGAACAGTTACCTTCAAATGAAGAAGTCACCTTCAGATGCCTTGGGCATGCACACACCTTACAAGCCAACCACAAAATCCACCAAAGTTTCAACTAATGACCGGCTTAAAACAACAAAACACGTCGGTGGGCTGGTATCGACAGCCTATGTAATTTTTCCTGTAAAACACAGGATGGGCCTCTCCGCCGGACACTCGGTCACAGGGGTGATTATTTAAAATAATAAAAGCTCAACTCCTAGCCTTCCAGCAATTTCCTGTGTGCCCACTGCTGCCACAAGTGGCCCCCATCAGTCTGTTTTGGGTCTTCTCCCTCTTGGTCTTCATAGAAGCATGAACTCTCTTCGAGGCTGGTCAACCGCCCTGCCTGGGTGATGACATCCCTTGATGTCCTTACCTCCGGGGTCACCCTCTGACAGGCAGGCATCCAGGAGACACGGCCAAACCCATCTGGGCCCCATCATCCCTTGCCATCATCTCTGCCCCAAAGGTAAGGCCACCTGTCACATGGCCACCCTGATGGGGGAAGACACCAGGGTGCATCAGCTCTGCTGTGACCTAGTTCTCGTCTATTTCCTGCAAGTCTACAGTAGCCACCCCAGGAGAAATTGGGGTTTTATCATCACTGTTGTTTTCCAAGGTCTGTCCCCCAAAATTTGCATCCCCACAGGTTGAGGTAGGGACCCTGGCTAGCCAGGGCTGACGGAGCCGTGCCTGCACACCCCCTCGGTGCCCATGTGGGAAGCTGGGGAGGCTGAGAGCCCTCGCTGGAGCCGGACTCCACACAGGCTCTGCTCTGGGCCCCGCTCTGCATTCCCACAGTGTGGCTAGGGAGCGAGGTGGACCTGCCTGACCCGTGCATGGTGACATCTTGCGGTGACACTTCTGCCTCCAGAAGTTTCCATGCCAGCCACTGGGAGCACTGCGGGGTCTTCAGCCTGGGGCTAACACGCTTTTGGAAAACTGGAGCTGCATTTCCGCAGCTCTTAGGGTGTGCAGCTCTTCTCAGGTCACACCATATCTTGCCTTTCCTTTGTCTCTCATCTCTTTTGCTGACCACGGGCCCCTGTGACATATTTGCAGATTTGACCCTCTCTTCTCGTTTGTTTGCCCATATGTCTTCCCAGGCTCCCTCTCTGCTCTCCGTCTTCATGGTTGACACCTCTTGCTCTCTTCAGCACCCAGACATATGTTCCCGTCTGTGACTGTGACTGTCCCTCCCTTCTCAGTCAGCTGCGTCAGGGGGACACACCGCTGGCCAGACTCAGGATCCCCAGTCTGTGCCCATAGGGAAGACGGAGGTTGAGAAGAAAATTTCTCAACCTTGGCCCATCCATGCACACTCTCACCTGCCCACACGGTCTCCTTTCTCCCCAAGTGGAGCCGTCACCTGACCAGTGTGGGGAAGCCTCTGTCTGGCGCCTGTGGCCCTTAGTTGGCTCCCCACATTGAAGAGCATCATTGTTGTAAGGATGAGGTCCTGGTGACATGGCCATGCTGGGTAGTGGTTGCAGGTTGGGTTCTGGTAAGTTTCCATCACATTCTGATGACAGATTCTGGGAAAAGATCTCACTTCCCAGACTGACCATCTCATCTTCCATGGGGAGAGACCAGCTGACCTGCACACCTCGGCACACATATGGAACTCCTCCTCTGAGAAATGGGCTTCAGTTCAATTTACCCCAGTGATGAAAAATTTATCTTTGTTTCCTCTAAGGTCACATTTCTCCAACTATCCTCCTAACCCTCAGAAGAAGGCAAAAAGGAAACGTAAAGCATGTATGATTTCAAAGACATCCAACAAGTAATTCAAAAAATATAACTCTCAGGGGAAAGCCATGGGTGTTTGCATGTTCCATGTTGTTTTTTAACAAGGGGCTGGGGTAAATCACTCGTGAGTTCAGCTAGCAATAAAATCTTTCATATTTTAGGCAATCGTTGGAATAATGAAAGTAATCTAAAACATGTTACAAAAACAGTCATCCCACAATTGCATAATTATATTATATATATTATATCCCGCAATTAGTATATTGTTTTTTACATGGTCATAATCATTAGAAGAATACCATTGTATCATACTTTTTTATTTTATGTTTTCACATTAGCAGTTTCCCTCTCCCTTTTGTAGGCATTATACAAGCATATTTTTCCCATTTGGGAAGGGAAAGGAAAGAACACAAGAGCCACATTGCTCTCACATCACTAATCTCTTGATTCTTCTGTTCGAATTTGTATTCCACACAACAGAATCGAAAACTAAACTTGTGTTTCATATCACTCTAACTGTCTTCACTCATCTTCATGTTGAAAAACACAAATTGCTTTTCTTTTTCTTTATCCTTCTGGATTGCAGACATATGGAAGAATAAAGACGAATCGTGGAATTTCCCCCAGAACTATGACCCGGAACTGATCAAACAGGAGAAACGGAAGGAACTGGAGTCAGAGATCAGAATACAGGTAACAGGGCACTTAAATTACCAGAAACCCAGTCAGCAGAGGAAAAGCCACTGGGCTTTTTCACAATTTCCTGTCAATGACCGACCCAGATTTGACACTATTTTTAAACTTCACAAGGAAAACAAGGCACACGGTCACTCGAAAGTGGCATGTTCTGTCCTCACCTAGGTGGACGAGCTGATGAGGCAGGAACTAAAAAACTTGAAACTGACCGTGAACAGAGAAAAGGAGCAACCACTCAAAGCAGGAAAGAAGAAAGACAAAAAGGTGAGTAGTAGCAAGTGAGCTCAGGAGGAATGAGGTAGATACGGATTCAAACCAGGTCCAGGAGCGCTGCTTGGGTGCCCAGTGCTAAATCCCCCGGCTGCCTGGCACACCGGCCGGACCCAGGTTGCTGCGCACGGAAATGCTTCCTTGGGTGGCTTTGCCTCATTCCATCATTTGGGTCCTCGGGGATACGGGCTCATAAATGGGATAAATCCAAGTCTGAGAGTGACCAACCCTGTCCCCCCACCGCTGCAGATTCGCATCCCCAAGCCCCACAGATGCAATGTGGACAGTCAGAGGAGCCAGCAATGTGCCCAGATCTAGGGGAGGCCAGAGACAGTGCACAAGCACTTTGTGAGTAGGGGAATCAGGCGAGTTTTATTTTAAATTGCCAGCAGTGCATCTCACAGCATTCTGTTCGAGTTGCCAGTTAGATCCCAGTGTTCAACATTCACTTACTGGGACTCTGTGAGATCACGGGGAACATATACATAGGTCACTCCCTCCAGTTGCTGACACAGAGCCCCAGAGGCCCTTGTGAACTCTGAAGTCATGAGAGCACTCGGAACATCTTCTCTTCCAATGAGACAGCTCTGGATGGGCTCTCAGGTAGCCCCTGCCTAGGGGCCAGTCACCAGGAAGACCAAGGCATGATTAGAAGCTTAGAATGTTCAGTCTTACCCCTCACCCTCCAGAGAGGGGAGAAGGGCTGGATATTGGGTTAATAATGAATCATGCTTGTGTGAGGAAGCTTCTGTGGAATCCCAGTAATGTCAGGAGGGTGAACACACACATGTACCGGGGCTTAACATGCCCAAACTCACCCTTGAATTCAGTACCCCCCCTGACCTCACCCTACGTGCCACTTCATCTGGCTGGTGGTCTGTGCCCTTCCTCACATCCTTTCATAAGCCAGTAAATGTGAACTGTTTCCCTCAGTTCTTTGAGCCGCTGTAATAAATTAATCAAACTTGAAGAGGGGGTCATGGGAACCTCAGGTTTATGTCCAATGAGTCGGAAGCACAGAGAACACCCCAGACTTGAGGCTGGCGTCTGATGTGGGGGCAGGGGAGCAGTCATGTGGGACTGATGCTATTTCCAAGTAGATAGTGTCAGAACCGAGTCGAACTGTAGGACAGCCGTTTGGTGTTGTTTGGTGGGGGAACCCCCCACATGCTTCTGGTGTCAGAAGTGTTGTGTGTGTGGCGGTCATGTGGGAGCTGAGGACACACACAAGAGGGAAGAACTGGCTTTTTCCTAACCTAGACCCCAACTTCGACTTTCATCCCACAGCCAGTCCCACCACCAGGGCCAGAACCCTCCAGGGAGAGGCCACACACGCCCTCCCTGGCCGTGTCCACAAGTGTGATGGCTTTCTCAGGGTTCCATTGGCTGATCAGCCCCTTTTGCAATTCACATCCTATCCTGGAGCTTTTCATACATCCAGCTATGTGAGTGTCTCGTTCTTCCAGCCCCTTGAGGATGATGCTCTCCTGATCCATCTTCTGTTGACTTCACAGTTTCACAGTTTAACCTTGACTCTTCAGTGTGACGCCTGAATGTCCTTCATGGCCCTCTTTGAGGATACATCATTGTATAGGTCATTGTCTATAAGTCATTGTCTCATCAGTAGAGGCCACTTATTGGTGACACCATTGACTCTATTAATGTCTTGCATATCTGCATGAAAAAGTGATGCTTTAGGGGCACCTGAGTGACTCAGTTGGTTAAGCACCTAACTCTTGATTTCAGCTCAGGTCATGATCCCAAAGTCGTGGGATAGAGCCCCGTGTCAGGTTCCATGCTGAGCCTGGAGTCTGCTTATGATTCTTTCTCTCTCTCCCTCTGCCCCTCTCCAGTTCTCTCTCTCTCTCTCCAATAAATAAAATTTTTAAAAAACAATCAATTCAAAAACGGGCAAAAGACAAGAGGCACTCACCTATGTGGAGGAGGAAGCACAGGAAAAGACATTCAGTGCCATCAGTCATTAGGGAAATGCAAATTTAAATCACAATGAGAGATCACCACCCACCCATTAAGATGGCTAAAATAAAAAATAATGGCAACACCAGTTGCTGTAAAGGATGGGAAGAAACTAGATCACTAATACATTATTGGCGGGAATGTGAAATGGTATGGGCACTCTGAAGGCCATTTGCACTTTCTTTGCAAACCAAACTCCTGTGCAACCCAGAAGTGACACTCATGGGCATTTATCCCAGAAAAACAAAGAAACACACACACACACACATTTATGGCACCTTGAGTCATAATAACTCAAAACTGAAAACAACAATAAAAAAGAACAATCATTGATACCTACCATGACCTGGCCAAGTTTCCTGAGAATTATAATGAGTAAAAAGCAAAATGATACAAAAAAAATCCAGTCTGTAATTGTGTCAATACAAAATCCTCAAAAGAACAAAATTACGGAAATAGCAGGAGATATTCATGGTTTCTGGAAAAGTGAGTGGGTCAGGGAAAGGCATCCTGAGGCCCCTGGTGGAGACAGACATGTTCTGTATCTTGACTGTTCCAATGTCAATACCAGTGTCTTGGTTGTGACCTTGTAAGATAGTTCTAGAAGATGTTACCATTGAGAGAAGCCAGGTGAAGGGCACTCAGGATCCCTGTATTATTTCTCATGACTGCATGGGAATCCACCATTTTCTCAAGATAAAAGTCCTAATTTTTAAAAACCTGAAAAACATGAAATCTAGCTATGTGCAGCCATGTCAGTGGGTCTTGGCAATCGTAGTATTGAATGAAAGAAGCCGGACATACGGAATCTATATTGTACGATTACATGTACAAGAACAGGAAACATGAATCCACAGTGAAGTCAGAGGAGCAGCTACCCACAGACTGGAAAGCGGCTTGAGAGACAGGCCAGGGACAAGATGTTCTAGATGTTGAGCCGGGAGGTGTTTATTTGGTTATATGTAAAATTTGAACGCAACAGGTAATCAGCCTGGATGTGGGTATACTTCACTGCACATAAATTATATGTGATAAAAATAATGAACGAATGAATGAGGACATGGACATGCAGGAGGGAAAGATGCTGAGACATTAAGAAAGTGTCCAACATTCAGTCTGCATGACAGCGAGCGCAAGCGGCCCGAGGAGGCCTGAGGTGGAAGATGAGCCGGGGAAGGACGAGAGAGCCAGGCTGAAAGGACTTCATGCACCATGCTGGCGAACTTTAGCTTCATCCTGTGGACAAATGGGGAGATACCAGTGGATGCTTCAGACAGAGCAGTGAAGCCATCAGCTCTGTTTGGGAAGATCACGTCCCAAGCCCTTCCCTCCAGCTGTCCCAGTGGTCAGAATGCAGAGCCCTCTGGGAACCAGATCTGGGGCCGGACGCTAACGGAGTGGGAGACAGGGTGTCAAAGACCAGCACAGCGTGATGGCCTGGGCACGTGGCGCTCTCCTCTGCACATGAGAGCCCACAGGCAGAGAGCCAGAGTGCTGGGCCCCTGCTGGGAATCAGGCCCATGCAAGTTTCACAATGGTGACCTCACTGTCCACCCAGGCAGGGACATGCCACATAAGCACGCTGGGGGTTCCCAGGCCAAGCCCTACATCCAGGAAAATGTTACAATCACCCGTCCGTGCGCCACAGTTGACACTCCCATCCCGTTCCCCGCCGCCACCACCAAAAAAGGCTTCCCTAGCTAATCGCTAGAGCTAATTGGCTCGCTTGTCTTTACTAAATTGTTGGCTTTTTTTTTTTTCATTTTTTTCCAGAAAAAGAAAGGGAACAAAGGGAAAAAAGGGAAGAAAGATAAAGATCTGACAGCTGACAGGTGAGGTGTGCATGAGCGTTGCTGTACTGCACGGCAAGGGGTTCCCCCAGAGCAGAGCGCAGGGCGCAGCCGAGGATGGCAGCCCCAGCCAGCATCTCTCTGGGCACACCGGCTTCACCCTCCAGGCGCTGGGACCGCTCTGGCCTCCCCCACTAGAACCGAGGCTGGGCCCCATCACTTCTGAGATCGTGCGACTCCTTTAAGTTTTTAAAATTCATGGGGTTCTTAAAGAATTGTTTAAGAAATAGCATCCTGATCCAACTTTTGAGGGAATGCTTAGACTCCTCAGGGGAAAATGCTTAGACTCCTCAGGGGAAAGTCAGCTTCTATGCCCTGCCTTATCCTGGGCCGGGCCCACTGGGCACTTCCTAAACGCTCACTGAAGGGAAGGATGAGGTTTTATCTCATCAAGGGGTATTTCCATTTCCTTGAGCTCCACTGGCCAAACTTTGATACTCATGAATCATTTTATTTTTTAAGTTTATTTATTAATTTATTTTGCGGGGGAGAGAATCCCAAGCAGGCTCTGCACCGTCAGCACAGAGCCCCACGGGGGGCTTGATCTCATGAACCGTGAATCATGACCTGGTCTGAAACCAGGAGTCGGATGCTTAGCCCGCTGAGCCACCCAGACACCACTTCGTGAATCATTTTAAATGTTCGTTTTTTAAGCTGAAATGGCCGTTCAGCGCTTTAACATTGGAAATAAATAGGACATAGGTTTTCTTTTTTTTCTAATAGTTTATTGTCAAGTTGGTTTCCATGTAACACCCAGTGCTCATCCCCACAAGTGCCCTCCTCCATGCCCATCACCCCCACTTCCTCTCTCTCCCACCCTCATCAGCCCTCAGTTTGTTCTCAGCATTCAAGAGTCTCTCATGGTTTGTCTCCCTCCCTCTCCCCCACTATTTTTCCCCTTCTTCTCCCTCATGGTCCTTCGTTAAGTTCCTCCTAATCCTCCTGTACGTGTAAACATATGGTATCTGTCCTTCTCTGCCTGACTTACTTCGCTCAGCATGACACCCTCAAGGTCCATCTATGTTGCTACACATGGCCAGATTTCATTCTTTCTCATTGCCATGTAGTATTCCATCGTGTAGATAAACCACATCTTCTTGATCCATTCGTCAGGTAATAGACATTTAGGCTCTTTCCATGTTTTGGCTATAGGACTCGGGTTTTCAAATATTTCCAAAGAATGTAGTGGAATCTAAAAACTAAATAAACAAAACAAATGCAGCAAAACAGAAACAGACTCATTGACACAGGAAACAAGCTAGCAGTCACCGGATGGGGGAGGGCTGGGGAGTCACATAAAACAGGTGAAGTGGATCCAGAGGTACAAACTTCCAGTTATAAATAAGCCACATGGACATAACACACAACACAGAGAATACATTGCACTAACTTCATATGCTGACGGGTGGTACCTAGACTTATCATGGCGACCGTTTTGTAATGTATATAAATATTTAACCACTATGATATGCATATGAAACTAATAAGATAATACATGTCAATTATACTTCACAATTAAATAAACAAATAAAAGTAAAGTTGAATTAAATTAAATCCCTAATAAGTGAATGTCAGAAATCATTTTGAGGGGCACCTAGGTGGCTCAATCGGTTGAGTGTTCAACTTCGACTCAGATCATGATCTCAAGGTTCGTGAGTTTGAGCCCCACATCTGTTGGGCTCTGTGTGGACAGCATGGATTCTGCCTGGGATCCTCAATCTCCCTCTTTGTCTGCATCTCTCCTCCCCCAAAATAAATAAACATTAAAAAAAAAAAAAAAGAAAGAAATACTTCTGAAGGAACGCCTTTCTTCCCGTGGGTTTTGTTAACGTGCACCACGTGTTAACGGATACAACAGTTTGGGGTGTTCCCTAGTCCTCCCCTGGGTACCAGGGACACAGTCCCAAACTCTGCTTGAGAGACCATGAGAAAGGAAGCCAGCTTAGAACCATCCAGAGGAAAGCAGATGCCCTGACACGTGCCTGGAGCCCTGGCACCAAAGCCCAGAAATAGCCCATCATCTCGTTCCTGGAAGATTTTTCATTTCAATCTTGAAGACCCTGTGCTCTAGACGAGGCCAGTTCTGCCACGACTCCGGAAGACAGCTTCCGTTTCTCTCATAAAGTTAATTTAAACCCGAAACCAATACTTTTACCATGTTTAAGGTAGTTTTAAAGTTGAAAATGTTTTTTTATTCCATAACAGTAGTTCGTTTCACCGGAAAGATCGAAATATGGGCTTGTGTTCCAGGCGTCTTAATATATTTTGTTCCGATTTTTTTAGAGAATCTTCTTCAATGTTATGTTGAATATTTTAGGTGTATGTTACATGTTTATATCAAGTAAGTATTCTAGTTAGAAAACTAGTTCGTATCTCCTTGATACAGATCAGATACTGTTATCCCAAGTCCCATTACAGCCTTAATTCACAGCAGATTTTTAAACACTGTTTTAATTTAAACACTATTTTAAATATATTTGAAAGAGTAAAATTGCAGTCAATCAAAGATTGAAGTCATTAAATTAACATGTATCCCAATGGTATTTGGCTTAAATATAACCGATATTCTTTATCACACTGACCTGGATCATAGAACTAGTTAAAAATAGTTATATTTACAATTCTTCATTCTGAAGAAAGACTAGGGTAGAACTAAAGAGTAAAGCTCTAGAAATGAAAATGGAACAGACGAAGCATCTCAAAGGATTGTAGTCAGTATTTAAGCTCAACCTGTCTGAATTCCTAGAAGCCAAGCCCCAGTTAATTTCACTGGGACTTTCACTTATTCAGTGGGATACTGTCTTGATTTTTTTTCTTCAATTAGTCTAAATTACCAGTGTGCTGGCTATATGCCCAAGGCCCCGTTAGAGTAGTGGTTTTGACATCTGTAAACACTATGGAAAAGTATAACATCCTCCTAAAAAAGCATCTCTCTCTCTCTCTCTCTCTCTCTCTCACACACACACACACACACACACACACACACACACACCCGTGTTAGACATTTTATCTTTTGGGGTAGAATTAGTTCCCCTATGAGCCTTTGTTCTTTATCAATATTTCTTTTAAACCATTAAGCTATTGGGTTAAAAGGAAGCATCCATTGCACAAAGGATTAATGATCGACAGTGGTTTGCACATGCTAACTGAATATATAATTGTGAGCCCATTGCACTGCTATTATAGGGCAATTTCTAATTCATATTTGTGCCATCACAAAGATTGATGAAAGGGCAGACTGCAGGAGCTGTAGCCGGTCTCAGATGCCCACGGATATAATTCTTATTAATGGAAAACGTCCGATGTACATGTGGGTGAGCGAAAGTATTGTTTTTAAAGTCTAATATGTCCCTAAATTGTAGAAGTGTTTCCAAAAGCCAACTTATTTGCATCAATACAAATGTGCATAGGAATAGATCTGGGGAAAGTTCTCTGCATATGTGATGATGAAGAGAAATGCTGACGTTACGCGTCTGCTCACAGACTAGCTGGTCTGTTTTGTTACCAGGACCATTGAGTCTCTGTATAAGGAGCTGGTGGAAGAAGGGCTGCTGATCCGGGCTCTGAACGTCAACCTCTCTGATTACATCGGTAAGCTGCACCAAGAACAATGCATATATAGACCACATATGCCCCCGCCCTGGGTTTTGAGGTCCCAACAGCTGGAAATACATTTTATTTGTGGGTTTTGCCCCAATCAAAATCTGGCCCAAGGCTTGTAGTAGAGTTTTGTTGGATAGAATGGATTTGAATTCATTCTGTGCTTTGAACTAATACGTCCAGCTCCCCCCCACCCCACCCCCCACCCCACCCCACCCCCCACCCCCGTCACGTGGCAGAGGCAGGTTTTTGAACCTACCGGCAGAGTTCCTCGGGGCAAATTGTCTGGAATAAGCTAAATTGAGGAAATGAATTGTTCGTATCTTCACGTTGAAACAAAATGCCCCACAGGGTCTTGAACTTGTTCAAGTTCAAGGTCCGGAACTTGAACGCAGAGTTCTTACGGGAGCTATTCCTTCCAGAAGGGACCACCACACAGGCCGCTGGAAGGAAGGAGGAGGGACATTCTCTGACACCATCTTCAACTAATGTTTTTTCTTAATTTTTAAAAAACAACACGAAGACCTGAAAACACACTTAAATCTTAAAATTCCTTGTAATGGCAGCCCCCTAACACAGTGTGATTTTCAGTTTCCTGTACCTGCCGTGAACTGGGACTTTCTCCCACATAACCACGAAAGGGTAATCACACTCACACAACTTGGCATCACTATAATGCTGTTACTTAACATCTAGTAAGTAATCAACAACCTCTCCCTCGCCCCCGTTGTCCCAATGGTGTCCTTTATAAGATTTTATCTTTCTGAATCCAAAATCCAATCAAGGACCGTGGATGTGGTGTTCATAAGTGTTTCATCGCCCCTTTAATCTGGAGCAACTTCCAACCTGACGACCTTCACGCCACTGACGGTCAGAGTCTGAGCTGTTTTACAGACTGTTTTTCGACAGAAGTGGTTTGATGGTTTCCTCATGACTTGACTCGGGTGAAGCTATTTTTGGTAGGAAGACTGTAGGTGACAGTGTGTCCTCAGAGTTGCACGTTGGGGGCACCTGTGTCCCATCACTGGGGGTGTTACGTTTCATCACTGGCCAAGGCGCTGTTCCCCAGATTTCTCCACTGTCAAGCTTCATGTTCCCCTTTGTTAGTGAACAACCTGTAAGGGGGATCTTTGAGGCTCTGGAGATTCTGTCCCCAACTGGTTTAAAGGTTTTATCAACCCCTGATGATTTTTGCCTGCATTGATTATTGCTAGGGCAGCTGTAAAATGGGGATGTTCTATTCTATCTTCCCTTCTATGTTTAGAAGGTGCCATTCTTCTAGGAAGAAATTTCCTTCCCACCCTTTTTGAAATTGTCATGGTATCAATGTAAAAACCTGGATCTCTTGTTTATTGAATTATAATCAGTTTCCATCTTATTCATTCTGATGTTATACATTGACCTAGGTTTGGCCTGTTGGAACAAGACGGTTGATTTCCCACTGTTCAAAAAGTGATTAATTTAATCCCTTCAAAATAAAACCACATGGGGCACCTGGGTGGCTTAGTCAGGTAAACATTCCACTCTTGATTTTGACTCCAGTCATGCTCTCACAGTTGGTGGGTTTGAGCCCTGCACCGGGCTCTGCACTGACAGTGCAGACCCTGCTCAACATTCTGTCTCTCTCCCTCTCTCTCTCTCCCCCTCTCTCTCCCTCTACCCCTTCAGTTCATCCTCTTTCTCAAGATAAGTAAATAAACTTGAAAGAAAAGGGGGAGGGAGGGAGAGGAAGGAAGAAGGAAGGAAGGAAGGAAGGAAGGAAGGAAGGAAGGAAGGAAGGAAGGAAGGAAAGAGGGAAGGAAGGAAGGAAGAAAGGAAGCTAGCTAGCTTGGGAGAGCATTCATATTCCCTAATAGTATAAGAATTTTACCAGAATATATACTGAAATGTGTATTGGGTTTCTGTTTATGTTGTGGTTCTTGTTCAATTACCAAAGGATTTTCTACTGGATTCCCTTGATCATGTTCTGTTAATTCTGTTAATACAAAAAAAAAAAAAAAGACATTTTTAACAGAACTCTGTCTCTTTACCTGTGGTTAAGATCTCTGACTTCTTGTCTGCTTTCTCCTGTGACATTGTGTCTTTCTGTCATCACTGAATTTCTAGTGATTAGACAGGCACAAGGTAGAGTCTACAAAAATAACTTAATAGACATATCTCTCATCTTCTTATTGACTTCCTGTCCCTCGTGGACTTTGTAATGATCTCTCTGTCAGTTTCCAGGCAACACCTTTATGACACCTAAGGCCAAAGTGAATGCAGTCAGACACTTAAGAGTGACCTCAAAATACACTGACACAGTCTAACAAAATCAGTCAAATCCCAAAAGGGCTTTCTCCATGTTTTCCTTACTTTTTCCCAGTTAAGATCTTTAGCCCGAAAGATGGCAGTGGATGGTCCCAAATCCCTGCATAAAAATAGCAGCCAGAGAGCAAAAACAAAAACCCGCAGACATTTACACCAAAGCAAAGTGAGAGGTCTCCCCTCCGACCCCAAAGTAGGAGCCAACTAGGGACACAGAGCAGAAGAATGTCAAAATACCCGCGGGCACTCACGGGGATGCACAGCGGGCCAAACCAGAAGGTCTGTACGCGCCTCAAAGCAAGCACACCATGCTTTTAATTTATATAAAAACAACAGAGAGGGGGCTCTGTGACGTTCTGAGCCAAGCACTCCTCTAAAGTAGAGAAATGTTGTCTCACATAAAAGGTCAAAGCCCATGCAAAGTTTCTAGCAAAAAGAAAGAATAAGGAACAAATTAACACCACGAAAAGACATGCCTGAGGGTCTGGGTGGCTCAGTGGGTTAAGTGTCCCCTTCCGCGCAAATTGTGCGCCTGAGGGCTCAGAGCCTGGAGCTGCTTTGGATTCTGTGTCTCCCCCTCTCTCTGCCCCTCCCCTATTTGTACTCTGTCTCACTCAAAAATAAATAAACATTAAAAGAAATTTTTTAAAAAAAGAAATTAAAAAAAGAAATGTAAGAATACATAGCATGGAATTAGAAAAAATCAGAAGTGAGATGACAAAACTCAAGGAATATTAGAAACGAAGAGAATAAATTATAATAAATACAAAAATGAACAAAGTCAAGAAATAAGGGGTGCCTGGGCAGCTCGGTCATTCGAGCATCCGACTCTTAGCATCAGCTCAGGTCATAATCTTGGGGTCATGGGATCAAGCCCCACCTAGGGAATCTGCTTAGGATTCTCTCTCTCCCTCTTTCTCTGGCCCTCCCCTACACTTGCATATTGTAGGCCTGCACTCTCTCTCTCAAAATAAATAAATAACATTTGTTTAAAGTCCGCAAATATGACTTTAAGAGAAATAAGCTGTGGAAGACAGAAATGCCTCTTCCCCCCACCCCTCGTCCTCTGAAGGAGGTGTGGCCTTTCTGTGCCTCAGTTTCCACAATTATGGGAGAATTAACGGCAGCTGCCCCGTGAAATCACTGTGAGAATTTCATGAGTTGGGAGAGAGGGCATTTGGGGCCATGCTTCGCGCAGAGCTAGCTAGAGTCCTGCCCGTCTCTGGCAGGCTCAAGGGCTGCCATTCGGAGGGCTGGTGACTCCGTGGTATCTCTGTGGCCCTCCCCCCACCAGTCCACGTCGCAGAAGCACGAAGCGCTGAGTGGGCAGCCACTGCTTGAGGGCAAGATATAGGGAGAACAAACACAAATTAATACTCCCCTCAATTAAGTTATCCTGTCCCACTCGAGACCAGAGGTAGTGTTTCTCGAACTCGCCTTGGCGTTCAGAGCCTGCCCTACGGATGAGAACACCCAACAGCTTCTCCATGGCCCGGCTTAGAAGGTACAACTTAAATATTTACATAGGAGACCCCCCAGCCCCCACCCCCACCCCCAAAGCTTCGGAGCAGGTGGGAACCCAGCAGGTGCACAATCTTGGCCCGCCTCTGTCACACCACGAAGTCAACCTGGAGCAGTCTGTCTGCTGACCTCGTTCCGGAAGCTGGGCGGCCTGTGTCCGACATAACAGTTATGCACAAGTCAGTTCCCCTGAATTTGAACCACGTAGGAGGTGCCCCCATCCTTGTCGTTGGGAGATGGTGCCGTGTGCAGCCCTGAAGGGGGATGGGGGGGGTGGGGAGCAGGACATCCTTGCAGTCGGGGGTGGGGGGCGGCCCAAACACCCACCAGCAGCGTCTGTTCCTCAGCCTCCACCCCTTGCCCCTGAGGAATGTATTTAGGAAGCTAGAATTTCTTAGAAGTTACTCTGTTCTTCCTACCCTTTTTTTTTCTAACTTGATTCATTTATTTTGAGAGGGAGAGGGGGAGCAAGTGCTCAGGAACAGGGAAGGGGCACAGAGGGAGCGAGGATCTCACGCAGGCTCCGCACGGCCAGTACAGAGCCCAGCGCAGGGCTCGAACCCCCAAACCCTGAGCTCATGACCTGAGCCGAAACCAAGAGTCAGACACTTAACCGACTGAGCCGCCCAGACACCCCTTTCATACTCTTTTTAATGCTGTGTGGGGTAAAATGGAAAGTTTCGAGGCTGATCCCACCTTGAAGATTTTTTTTTTATTTATCGTTATTTTTTTTACTGCTGTTATGCCCATCTTCTCTTCCATTATTTTGCTCCTTTTCCGCACTGGTTTGCTACAGCTGCTGTGACAGCTGTCACAGGCCGAGGGGCCCCAGCAGCAGACACATATCCCCTCACTGTCTGGAGGTCACTAGTGCGATCAGGATGTCATCGGGGCTGCTTCCTCCCAAGGGCGCGAGGAGCTGCCGCTTGCTTTGCTGGGACCCCCCGCGCCCACCCCTCACCAGCCCCACATCTGTCCTGCTCCTGACCCCCAGCCCTCCGCCCTGGCTGCTCCACCTCCCTCGCCCTCCCTGACCTGATGTGACCTCAGCATTTCCTCCCTCATCTTGTCCCTGGACGGTTTGCTGTGCCTCTGGCGTTCCTTGGCTTCTGCTGCGTCTCCCTGCGCCTGCGTCCATCTCCACCGCCCTCCCTGAGTGCACGTCTGTGTGCACAGTTCCCCAGTTTATGCAGGACGCCAGTCATCTGGGACTGGGGCCCCCCTCACGACCTCACCTTCACCAGCTCTGTCTGCAACAGCCTTATTTCCAAACGAGGTCACATTCTGAGATACTGGGGATCTGGATTTCAGCATCAGAATTTTAAGGAAACACGATCCTGCCCGTAACACATTCCCTGGGTCTTTTCCGTCCACTGTTGTAGGTTTGATTACCCTTGTCCATGTCTTGTGTCTAACACACCTTTTCATCCACCATTTCCTTCTTCCCTCTCCGGAGAGAGACCTGATACCTGTGCAGGGAATCCTGAAGGTTCTAAGTTCTGCCTGAATAGATGGGCAGGGTTTATGTCTTCCACGCTGGGCAACCACAAAACACGGCGAAACACTTTCGAGATGAGTCTTAACACTTGGCAGGCGGCCGGGGCTGGTGTGTCCTTCGCTCCATCAGAACGAATGATCACTAATTCAATTTAATATGATGCATCTAAATAAAATCTGTTAGGTTCTAGGAAATATGGTGCATCTGGATAGTAATATGGATTTATTTAAGCAGGAAAATTGGGGTCACTTTCAGATCACCTCTAATGTCATGTTTACAGCAATAAGCACTGGATTTAATGGTGGCTACAGGATCTCTTCCTGCTCTGGTGAAGGTGAAATTAACCACTCTTCTCTTTATTACCTGCTCATTAAAAAGCTCGGGGATCGGAAGCCACAATAGACGCTTTCATTATCGCTCATTCCCTCCACCAATACCCACTGTCCTTGCCAAGCACTGTTTTTCCTGCGGAAGCTTTGAAAGCCTGCCTTCCCCAACAAAACCACCATCATTAGCTGGTTTTTAACTCTGATTTTCTTAGCATCGAAAATGCTTGTTTAAAGCTTCTCTCATTTCACATACACGGAAGTGCATTATATTTGACACACAGGTATCACATCCAAAGCTCTGTAAGACCCATACTTCTTATAGAAAGAAAAGATCAGAAAAAAACGATCAAGACACTGTGACTCATGCACTGAATATTTTTCCTTCAGACTCAGGTACAAATCAAGAGAGAACTGCATGAGCATGTAAAGGTCCTTCCTCATGACAAATGGAGACGGGCAAACTAATTTTCTTGGTGACCTTATCCAAATTAGTTAGAAAATAACACTTCAGATTTATGACCAGTTACAATTAAGACCTTTGATGCCTTCTAATTAAACCTGTCAAGATTTATTTCTATTATTATTCCTTTGGTAATCCTTCGAAAATGATAAAAATGTAAATGAATATTGCCCTCCAAAGGAGATGTTTCTATTTATCCTAAATTAGACTCCTAGCCTTCCTTCCAAATGATTGCATTTTAGTTCAGATGTACACCTGCTCCAATACAAATTCCACATTGATCTTAAATAATTTACTGGTAAAGTCTGTGCAGATGTTGGACACAATCGCTTTGCCTATAAATCGAATAAAAACCCATCATATTTTAGTGTACTTTGTATGTCATGCATTTTGGAACTTTGTGCTACCTCACATCTTTAATATTCAAAGATTATCTTTGGAAGTACTGGGAAGTCAGTGTCAGATTCAAGGGAATCCACAGTCACCATAGCCAGGATAGCCGTGTTTACACGACTGGAGCGTTTTTCTCAAGCTTCTGTCTGAAAAACAGAGATGCTCTTCGTTACGACTCCGTAAGACCATCACGTTTGCTCAGAAACGTTGAACGTGTATTCTGCGTTAGCGCCGCAAGAGCCAAAATGATGCGGCTCGGCCCCGCGCGGCCCCCCACGTCCTGATCCTCTGTTTCTTTCCCCCAGGAGAGTACAGTTACTTGGGGACCACTCTTCGCCAAGTGTCCATAGAGCCCATGCCTTCCCTCCTGGATGTCAGACAGCTCATCGCCTTGTACGGGATCTTGCCTCTAGGTAAAGACTCCACTTTTCTTAGAAGCAGGGGCGCACTGCTTGCGGGCGCTGGCAGTATCTTCCTGGCTGAACTCTTCCTACTGAGAATTCTGAGTGAGGGTCGCTCTGTTGCACATCCCAGACAGCACGGGGGGTGGGGGAGGGGTGCCCAGGGAGCACTCGCCTGCGCCGCTATGGAGTGCTGCTTGACATTATTCTGGGCTGAAAGTCCTGTCAGCAGTCATCCGGAGAGATGATAACCAAAGCCAGCACCTGCAATTAAAATTAATCAAATTAGACAAAGGGCTAACGTTAGGCTTGCCTTTTATACACAGGCTTCCGTTACTAGGTCCTTAACAAAGCCGACCTTTCATGAGTCAGGGAAAGTGAATTTCATGGATCTGAAGGATCAAGGCTCTGATGTCGGCTCTAACCGCTAAATAGGACTCGATCGCGATTGTTCAGACCAACGGACCAGAGTTCTGCGGTGTGTGGGCAGGTGCAGAAAGTCAGCAGAGATAGCTGCTCTCATTAGCTGTTATTATTTTATGACTTTTTTATGTGCATGGCCTGAGTCATCTGGGGCAGAGGTAAGAACCCCAGCCAAGCTTTGCTCTGGTGACAATTCTGAAATAGAAGCCATGTTTCATTTAACTGGTTTTTAAATGATATGAGAGGAGCGCCTGGGTGGTTCAGTCAGTTGAGCGTCCAACTCTTGATTTCGGCTCAGGTCATGATCTCACGGTTCAGGAGATTGAGCCCAGGAGTTGGGCTCCGAGCTGAGCATGGGGTCTGCTTAAGATTCTGTCTCTCTTTCCCTCTCTCTCTCCTGCTCTCTCCCTCTGCCCCTCCCATGCATTTTCTCTCCAAAAAGTTTTTTTTAATGAATAAATCAATGGTATGGGAATAGTTTAGGCACTTATAATATTGTTCCATTTTGACTTAAACATACTGGCAAGAAATAACTCATTCCTCAATCAGAAGTAGTAAATGATGGGGCGCCTGGGGGTCTCAGTCGGGTAAGCGTCCAGCTTCGGCTTAGGTCATGATCTCACTGCTCATGAGTTCGAGCCCCACATGGGGCTCTGTGCTGACAGCTCAGAGCCCGGAGCCTGCTTCGGATTCTGTGTCTCCCTCTCTCTCTGACCCTCCCCCGCTTGTACTATCTCTGTCCCAAAAATGAATAAATGTTAAAAAAAATAAAAAGAAAATAAAGTAGTATATGGAATTGGAGGAGCCAACCTAAATTTCACACATATAAAATTTATGTCATAAATAAGCATATATACTTTAGGGTCAGCGTCATTTGGGGTCAATAAAAAAAATATGCAGTATTTACGAGGCCCACGCAAATCTCATGTTTCTTTCAACGGGACTCCTAACAAATGAGGGGAGGTATGTTTGAGCCATGGCTTGAGGACAGAAGGTGACAGAGGTCGCTTGCCAGGTGGCGCAAAGGCATCAGAAAAAAGATGCTCGGGAAGCGTCCCACCCGAACCCCCTTTGTCAAAGAGGAGGCTGGAGTCCCCACAGGCCGCCAACCTCCCCAGGCCCCAGATCGGGCTGGCGCTTGTTGTCATGAACCGCGCGCGCGTGTGTGCGTCTGTATGTGTGTGTGTGCAAGACACAAACAGGCCAGACAGGCAAGTTCGCTCACAGATCTGCCTTCCAGTGCTTCATTTAAATGTCACAGACCTGAAATAGCTTCCAGTTTCAAGAAGGAATGTGTCTGTTGGCCCTGGCGGTCAGGTCACCACAGCCGGGACTGGTCAATACGGCCACCCTGCAGAGGGCCTTGAGGACCCACGGTGAGGCGCCTCTGCATGCCTGGCCCCCAGGGCCTCCGCCAGCGACCCCGGGGCGAGGTGTGAGCTTTCCAAGCCCCTTGGGCAGATGAGGGAGTTCCCAGGATGCAGCTGGTCACCACTCACCCACTCACCCTCCCAGAAATATTACTGTCCCTCAGAACACAGAGGGAGGAGAGGAAGGGGGGACGGCGTCCCCGGAGCAGAAACATCGTTTTACACACGTTTCAGTCCCCGCGTTTGCAGCTGAGTGAGCCTTTCCGGGCTGCCGAGGAACTTTCTCAGGGTCCAGGGTAGGGAGTGAGCCTTTCCGGGGTGCCGAGGAACTTTCTCAGGGTCCAGGGTAGGAAGTGAGCCTTTCCGGGCTGCCGAGGAACTTTCTCAGGGTCCAGGGTAGGGAGTGAGCCTTTCTGGGGTGCCGAGGAACTTTCTCAGGGTCCAGGGTAGGGAGTGAGCCTTTCCGGGCTGCCGAGGAACTTTCTCAGGGTCCAGGGTAGGGAGTGACAGGGCTGGGTTTAGGAAGGACAGGGACCACTGGCCAACTTGTGATTCTAGAATCCTCTGAGTGCTGGAAAGGGTGAATGCACAGAAGCCTGGACTCTTAGTGATTCTGCGTTGTTTTTTTTTTTTTAACTGCTATTAAAAGACCATATAAGCAACGAAGAGCCGTGAACACTGAGGCAGGTGTGCCTGCCCGTCTGATGGGCTGTCCAGGGATCAGCCCCACGTGCAGAGGCCTCCCCGGACCACCGCCTTCCCTTTTCTGAGTGACCTTGGTGACCACCCTCTTCCTTCCAGAAAGTCACTTCCCTGGAGTAAGCAGTACACGTTCTCCTGGGCCTCCCGGTCCCTGTGGCTTCCCTCCTGCTGCCCCCTTCTCAGAGTCTGTCCTCCCCCACCCCTCCCAGGACCTTTCCCTGCTCCCTGGCTTCACCAGCCACCTTCCAGGAACCTCCTACGGCTGGCGTCAGGCCCCAGCCCCGTGGCTAGTAAGAACTATGTGCTACTTCCCAGTACCTGCCCGACTTCCCACTCCGGGCCTGCAGTCACGGGGCCTCCGTCACCTGGCTTCTTCTCACGTGTCCCCATATCTACACGGTCCAGCTCTGCCCCTTCCGAGGCCGCCCTCTCCCGGAAGTCAGGCCTGAGCCCCCCATCCCCCGAGGCGGAATTAAGCTCTTCTCTGGACCCTCTGTGGCTTACATGGATCCCAGCACTATTTGCCTCCCGTTCTGGCTGCCTCCACCGAGGTTTAGCTCCCGTCCTGGCCATAACCCTCTGCAGCAAGCTATGACTCCCCCACATGGGACCCCCACCGGCCCCAGCCAGGGCCACGAAGGGAGCAGCCCCCAAGACCAGGGACTGAACGGACCACTCCATGAGTTGCGTCTCTCTCTATCATGACAAACAGTATCTCCTTTATCATATTATGTTACCATATCCCCCACTGACCACCGATAAAGCATGCCTATGTGATTGCATTTTATTCTTTTTTTTTTTTTTTTTGAGAGAGAGAGAGAGAACATGAACTGGGGAGGGGAAGAGAGAGGAAGACAGAGGACACAAAGCAGGCTCTGAGCTGTCAGCACAGAGCCCGATGTGAGGCTGGAACTCAGGAACCGATTGAGATCATGACCTGAGCCAAAGTCAGACACTCAACTGACTGAGCTCCCCAGGCACCCCTGTAATTGCATTTTAAACAGAACCTGCTCAAAACTGGGTTCCAAGTTTATGTTAGGTAACCATAAAAAACGTTTCTGGTTACTTGGTGAATTCCCTATATCTTTTCAATGACACATGGAGGGGAAAAAAGGCACAATCATAGTTGCAACATGGGTCTATTTACAGCTGACCAGAAAGTGCCCAGTAGTTGACCAAAGCAAAGTCACATGATACGGGATGTTTTGATCACATTCATTCCATTCCTGGTATAAATCCCTTAGCACCAACGTGCTCTCCGCGTGTGTTCAGAATGACAGAAGATGCTCAAACCCGAGTCCCGGTCTGGCCCGGAGGAGGCGGACAGTGTGGGGGCTTCTGATGCCTTGCAGAGAACTCGGGTCACTTCACCAACCAGTGTTGGGCTGATGCTGCCCCTGCTGCAGGCGGGAACCCCAGGCAGAATGAGGAAGTTCCCCCTCATCACCCTTCTGAGAATCACTAATGAACATTCTCAGCCTTCCTTACCGGCCGTGCATCCACATTCTTTTCCCTAAGCTTTCAAAGAATGTAGCACCACTGCTGATAAGCAGAGAAATACACACACACACACACACACACACACACACACCCTAAAAAAATGCTAAAGGTGAGTTATTGCAGGAATGTCCTTTAAAATGATGAGTTGGGGGGCTGGAATTCTAGGGTGAGGGGCAGCAGAGAAGCAATGTATGGAGACCCTCTGGCTCCTCCTCGAGCCCTGACAGACAAGTCAAAGGTATCACAGCCTAAGACGGAAGGGGGCCTCCGGGAAGAAATCCTCCAGACACGTTCTTCCCTGTTGCGGAATCCAAGGTCATACGGTGGCGGAGCAGCCTTGAGGGTCTAAGAGGCACTTACGTGGGATTTTAGAGCCTATCCCTCTGACTTTTTTAGGTTCGGCAGCAGTGCATGAGAGCGCCCCTTTGGTGAAATCCCTGCTGCTGGCGGGGCCGTCTGGGGTAGGGAAGAAAATGCTGGTCCATGCCATCTGCACCGAAACGGGGGCCAACCTCTTCAACTTGTCCGCAACCAACATTGCCGGGAAATACCCCGGCAAAAGCGGCCTCCAGATGATGCTGCATGTGGTCTTCAAGGTATTTCTTGCATTTCTTGGTTTCTGATGCTCCTCCCTTGTTCGAATCACATTTTCAGACCCTGCAGTTAATTCCCGCAAGCCCGCGAGCACGGACCCTCGCAGACGATTTCCTCAGGCTGACTCGCACACCTCTCCTAAACTCCCCCATGCATCGTCCTGTAAAGTACTTCATCCCTGCATTTGGCTGGGCCTCCAATGGGTAGAAACCGCAGCTTCCTTTGCACAAACACCTTACGGTGCCGTCCAGGCCAGCCCCCGCCTGCCCCAGGAGGCCTTCCTGAAATGCCCGCATGCGTCGCTGTAATTGAAAGCCACAATTTCTGTTTCCAGCCCGTTCAATAATGGCATCAGTCATTCACATTTTGGGGGGATTCTTCCACACGTGGCCTGAACTGCCAGGGTGTGGTTCCTTGGGCACATCCACGCATCACACAGGTGATAAGAAGGAAGCTGCAGGAGCATTTACCCCACTGATAATGGGGGTGGGGGGTAAATATTCCGTGATATCCGGCTGAGGATAGGGTTTCCTAAAAGATCCATATACCAGCCAGCTCCGTGATCTTAGACGAGTTCTGCACCTCCCCTGGTCTCTGTCTTATATCCTCAAAATGAACCAGTCAAACCAAACGGTACTGAAGTGTTCTGTCAGCCCTAAAAGCAATGAGTCTCTGATATCATTTAGATATGAGTTATGGCGGTAAGAGTTGATAGGTAGGTGATAGATGGATGGATGGATAGATAGATAGATAGATAGATAGATAGATAGATAGATAGATAGATAGATAGACAGATATAAAATATGCATATAAACAGGCAAGGATTAGCAGGTTTTCAAACATTGTGATACAGAATATTTCTAGTTAATTTTAAAGATTCAGGAGCTCCTGGGTGGCTCCGTGGGTTAGTGTCTGGCTTCAGCTCAGGTCATGATCTCTCGGTTCATGATGTCAAGCCCCACGACGGGCCCTGTGCTGACAGCTCAGAGCCTGGAGCCTGCTTTGGATTCTGTGTCTCCCTCTCTCTCTGACCCTTCCCTGCTCATGCTCTGTCTCTCTCAAAAATAAACAAACATTTTTAAAAATTTTTTTAGAAACTTCACAGGATTTCACTTTTATTTCGTTGAGTACCTCAAGGTTAACTTTATGCTGTTCAATTCACTCATAGTTACTAGAATGCCAGACAAGCCATCTTTAGCTATGTGACACGGACACATTGTCCCATGCAGCACGGACAACCCCATACCTGGGGAAGCATCATGCTGACTGCCAGAGTGAGAACGTGATGGTGGTGGCATCTTGTTCCCTTTACCTCATGGCCCCTACCACTCAGTCGGGTCAGAACATGTCCCATTCTCCTTTTCTCCTCCTACTTGTACTGCAGAAATTCGTGGAGAGAGAATTGTCCAGAGCTGGGACACGGGAGAGGAAGAAGGGGGGTGGGAAGGGAGACCACTAAAGGGTTGAATAGGGCACCTCATTCGCACCAGCTGTCTCCCCTCTTTGTGTTAAATGTTGGATCATCACCGTGGCCCTGGGGGGAGTCCATCGGCATCCCATTTATCGATAAAGAAACTAAGGCCCTGAGAGGTTTAGTAACTTGCCTGAGGCCACCGAGTCATGTGGCCGAGCTGGGGTGACCGAGGTCCTTCTCTCCTTTGCCCTCTGGCACCATTTTTATCAAGGTCAAAATTATATATGGTGAAATGCACAGACTTTAATACATTTTAAGTGCAAGCTTTGGAAAATGTGCACAACTCCGTGGCCACCGTTTTCATGGACCTTTAGTCCTTGTATAATTTCTTTTTTGAAATATCTGTTCAAGGTATTTGCCTGCTTGGCCCTACACGGTCGGTCTTGTGATTTGCAAGAGTTCTTTATATGTTCCAGATACAGGTTCTCTGCCAGACACACGTATTTCCTCTCATTCTGTGACTTACGTGTTCATTTTTTACTTTTTTGTTGTTTACGTGTCCTATCAGTTACTGACAGGGTGTTACCACCTCCCGCCATGATCCTGGAAATCTGTATTTCTCCTTTCCGTTCTGTCAGTTTGTGCCTCACGGACGTTGAAGCGCTGCTAGGAGATGTGTCCACATTTAGGATTGTATGTGACCTCCTGTTGGGTTATTTTATCATTATGAAATGTCTCGTTTTGTCTCTGGCAGTACTTCTTGCTGAAGGCTACCTGGCCCGATACTAATAGAGCCACATCAGCTTTCTTGATGACTCTCTCATTTTCAATGTCTTTATAGTTAAAGTGCATTTCTTGGGGACAGCACATGGCTGAGTCTTGCTTTCTTATTCAGTCTGACAACATATGCCATTTAATCGGAGCCTCCCCTCTGTTTACATTAAATGCCGTTATCCAGACAGTTGTGTCGGGTCCGCCATTTTGCTGGCTGCTCTGCATTGCCCCATTTCTTTTCATTCTTCTGTTTGTCCTTTCCCACCTTTTGGGCTAGCTCAGTACTTTTTATTACTTTCTTTAGATTCCTCTAACGTCTTTTTGGCGATTCCTCTTTCTTATTTTGTAGGTACCGATCTGTGGATTACAATAGTATTTTCAACTTAGCGCAGTGGACGCAGAATTCATCTTGTACTATTTTACCTAAAATGAGAGAAAAACAGAATCCATTTATTATCTTTTATCCTTTGTGTTTTTATCATATATTGTACATGTAGAAGTGTTATAAACACCACAAAAGAGTGGTATTATTTTTGTACTAAGTAGTCATTTGTCTTTGAAAGAAACTAGGTGGGAGGAATTAAGTACTTCACACCCATCCACATATTTACTATTCTCAGTAAATGTGAGTATTCCCCACTCCCTCTCACCAATCCAGGCTCCCACCTGCCGTCATTTCCCCTTCAGCTGAAGGACTTCTTTAGTATGTTTTTCAGTACAGGTCTGCTGGCAACAAATATTTTTTAGCTTTCATTTGATTAATTTTTTTTTCTAGGAGAGAGAGAGAGACAGCGTGAGCAGGGGAGGGTCAGAGAGAGAGGGAGACACAGACTCTGAAACAGGCTCCTGGCTCTGAGCTGGCAGTCAGCACGGAGCCCGACACAGGGCTCGAACCCACGAACCGCGAGATCATGACCTAGGCGAAAGTTGGTCGCTTAACCGACTAAGCCACCCAGGCGCCCCACATTTGATTAATTTTTAAATATTTATTTATTTTTGAGACAGAGAGAATCCCAAGCAGGCTCTGAGCTGTCAGTGCAGAGCTTGACACAGGGCTCAAACCCGCAAACTGTGAGACTGTGACCTGAGCCCAAGTTGGACGCTTAATCGACTGAGCCACCCAGGCGCCCCATCAGTTATAGAATTTAAATTTGCTTATTTTTACAGCTTTTATTTCTCTCTTGCAATTCTCCATCTGTTCAAGATGACAATCATTTCCTTTAAGTCTTCAAACTTAAGAGTTGGCTTACAGATTCTTACAGATTTTAAGAGTCTACAAGTTCCAATATCAGGGCATCTTGGAGTTTCTGTTTGACTTTTTTCCTTGACTGTGTGTCACATTTTCCTGTTTCTTCACATATTTAGTAATTTTTCTTTGCATGTGAGACATTGTGAGTGATATGCTGTTAACATGCTGGGCTTTGAACTCTGACAGGCTTGAGCTTGCAGAGGTTTTGGTTTCCATTTTGCGATTGTGGGTCTATTTTGATTTTTGCCCTTAGTCTAAGGTGAATCTCTAAGTCCTAGAACATCATCTTCACTTTAATGAACCTTAAATGGAAAGCCTGAGGTGTATAACAAGCACCTTTAACCTGGCACAGGCTAAGGTATCTCCTTAGTAATTTTTCAGCTGTTGCTCTCCACTGAGCTCAGAATCCTCAGCATGCAGGCACATTTCTGAGGTTAGCCAAGGATTTGAACACGGGTTGGAAGTTAAAGCCCAGCAGCCTGGCTTATGGCCTCCTGTATTTACCCGCCAAGCTCTAAACACCTAGTGCTTCGGTGGAAGAGTAAAAGAAACCTATTCTCTTTCCCACTCCCCTAAAAACACGTACTTTCATTCACCCTAAACACCTAATTGTGTTGATATTGTCAAGTCACAGGCAGAAGCACATAAATATTAAAATATTGGCATTTCATAAGCCTCCTGTTCTACCACTTCTCTATACATTAACTCCTGCAAGCCTCACAACAATCTTATGAGGTAGACACTAGCTATCATGATCCCCATGAGGTGAAAACTGAGGCACAAAGCATTTCAGTAATTTTCCTGGGTCTCAGTGCTGCAATGTGAGCATCCAGGTGTGATAATTGCATTATTCTTTTTTTTTTAATATTTTTTATTTATTTCTGAAATAGAGAGAGAGAGAAACAGCGTGAACAGGGGAGGGTCAGAGAGAGAGGAAGATACAGAATCTGAAACAGGCTCCAGGCTCTGAGCTGTCAGCATAGAGCCCAACATGGGGCTCGAACCCACAAACCATGTGATCATGACCTGAGCCGAAGTCGGACGTTTAACCGACTGAGCTGCCCAGGCGCCCCGATAATTGCATTATTCTACCTCTCACTGAAGTAGGGCTAAAGGACGCCTCTTCTCCCTCCTGCCACATGGCTCACTTGCTCCTGGTACGACCCCAGGACAGAACCAATGACATGATCGTGATGTTCTCTCTCTCAAGAAAGTATTTCTTCTGCTACCTAAAAGTTGCCTTGATATCAGGCAAGCTATCTCTGCATTTATTAAAATCATTGCGAGCTGATGTTATGGAGGCCACAAAATACCGAATGTCCAATTATCAAAATGCGGCACGGTGTATTTTTCCACCTAGTCCACTCCGTGTCACACAGTGCCTGACGCACACCTGGTGAAGCCTCACCTTTACTGTGTGTGTCACTGATTACTGAAAGACACAGAGGTCTCCAGAGTGGCAGTCATTCAATTAAAACTCGTGCGTGGTGAGGCCACCGTGTCCTGGCATGGCTGACAGAGCGGCTACCTGCATTGCAAAGAGGCACTTGGTTTTCATTAACCAAAGAGGCGGGAAATTATACTCGTGCGGGAAAATCCAGGGCAGGAAGCCATGGCGCATTCCAGTGTGACGTGAGGCGTAGACTGGGCTGTGGCTGGCACTCGGCAGGATACGGCTCTTCTGCATTTGCTGGAGAAGGTGAAATAACAGAAGGGCCCTTTACTTATCGTGTCTCCTTATATAGAATTCCCATCCCTGAATTAGCTTCTAGAAGCTCAAGGAAGCCGATCATAACTACACTCTGGCTGTTGGCACTTTGGGCTCCCCCCACCACTCTGCACCCGTGAAAACTCTGCAAACACGTCTGTGGTTTGTTGCGTGGGCACAAATTCCTATCCGTTTGGTTAGCATTATTTTTGGAGGTCTCCTTTGTTTTACAGAGTCTTTCTAATAGACTAACAGCTTGGATAACTAAATTCCTTGATGAGTTGATTGTACAAGCGAGCCACTTATCTGAAGTTCCCTCTTATCCTAAAGCTATATGCGGAAAAGAATATACATCAGTTTAGCAGGGAAATATTAGAAGTGTATCTAACAATTAAGAAATGTGATAAACGGGGGCACCTAAGTGGCTCAGTCAGTTAAGCATCTGACTCATGGTTTGGGCTCAGGTCATGATCCCAGGGTTGTGGGATCAAGCCCTGTGTCGGGCTCCACATTGAGTATGGAATCTGCTTAAGATTCTCTCTCTCTCTCTCTCTCTCCCTCTGCCCCTCTCCCCTGCTTGCACTCTCTCTCTCTCTCAAAAAGAAAGAAAGAAATGTGATAAACAATTACTATTTAGTACATTTTTCACGGACCAAATAACTTCCCGAGGCAAGGCACCAGCCTCCTCGGGTCTTTATAAGCAGGGGATGGAGAAGCAGGAAAGTCTCCACTGGCCCGGGACCTGGCACGTGCTGAGGTATTTTACACACACTTTCACTTTTACTGGCACCAGCCCCTGACGGGACAGGAATTAAAGTCTCCATTCTACAGACCAAAAAATAAAACAACAAAAGAACAACAGCAAAAAAAAAACGAAGCTCAGAGTGCTTAATTTGACCCAAAATACAGAAGAACAAAGAGTCTGGCATCTGGATGGAGGCCCACGACTGACTCCAGCACTGTCACGTGGCCCCCGTCTGGCCTCCGGGAGAGGGAGGCCTCCGCCATCGTGCCCAGCCTGTGGCAGCCATGCCCTCCCAGTGACCCAAGGGCAAGGGCCTTCCTGGGACAGAGGGTCAGCTGGGAACGTTGCAGCGTGAGCAGGCGAGGAACTGGAAGCTATCGCGCGCACCCTGCTGGCACCCCGAGAGGATGCCCCTTGGCCAGCACCCCTGCTCCCCGCCCTCTAGGCTTCCCATGACAAGGCCAAGCAGAGGTCGGCAGAGCCGGGAAGGCCGTCCAGGCAGAGGACTCCTTGTCTGGTGCTCTGGGTCTTGGAGGAGACACTTTCTCTGCCGTGTGGTCCTTGAGCCCTCCCTGTCCTCCAGTGAGGACCCCACGCGGAGGGAGGCCGCCCCCCACACCCATCTAGACCACGTGGCCCACGCTGGCCTGCAAGTCTGGACAAAAAGAAGCCGTGATGTTGTTCGTGCCTCGGCACCACCCACCAGGGGCTCCTCGTTGGGCTCACAGCCAGCAGCCCGTGGCCGCATGCCAGGGGACCTCGCCCAGATGTGCGGGCGTAAACAGCTGGTCCAGGAGTCAGGCAACGGAGAGCGCAGCCAGTTCCGTTTCTATAGCTCGTGGAAGCTTATACGCCTCCCGGTGAATAATGCAAACAAAGACACAGTTGCTATTCTGGGACGATTTCTTCTAAAACACACAGGTATATAATAAATGTAATAAATATGGGAGTGTCACCCTCATAAGGTGAAATTCAATACAGATAAAGCAGACCTGACACCTGACCCCCAAACGCAGAGTTGCTCATGGGAGAGAAGGGGAGGAGGGGGAGAGCCAGAGGAGGAGAGAAGGGAGAGAAACAGAATCTAGGAGCTCCGGTACAGCACCAGGTATGAAAATAAAGGAAGGGAGGGGCTGGTGACCTTGATCTTGAATGGCGAGGTCACCTTACACTGTGCTGTGGAGACAGCTTCAGGCTGAGGAATGGGGTACACATGCACATCAAAGCCTTTTTTTTTCAGCATGAACTTAACATTTTACAGCAGTTTTAAGTTCACAGCAAAATTGAGCAGAAGCTGCAGAGCGTCCCCACATCCCCACAGAAGGGGGGCCCCAGACCACAGATGCCCCAAGCACTGTCTGTCAGTCAGGGACGTGGAGGCATCTGTGGGCTGTAAACCACCATGAATCTAGGGTCCATCTGCACTTGTTCTGTGGCTAATGGGGACGGGCTACGACCAGGGTCAATCCACAGGCATTAAAGAATTGTTAGCCAATTTGGAAACACTTAAAGCAAGGAAGGCCTTGAATGTGGTTAAACCATGCCGCATTTTAGTGGAAGTTGAGGATGGCTTTGCACACAGCCATTAACCCTTGTGCTGCCCAAAGCTGGCTCAGTCAGTGCAGTTTGGCATGAGGCCCTTAGCCCCAGTGTGGATGGAGTGAGCAGAAAAGGATCCTGATGGAATCCCTGGTGACTTGTAAGCCTGACGCCTGTCGCCATTCAGACACCTTCCCTCTGACTACAGCCTGATAATCAGCAGTAGCATCGTGTTCCTGTTGCTGCCACTGACCTGACTCCACCCATGACACCTGCCACAGTCTATCAACTGTGCCTGCATCCCAGCTTCTCCTGGTCTTCTCTTCTGCCTCAGTTTACCTTCCTTTTCATACAAGGCCAGCCCAGCTGGGCTCCTGACTCTTTAGTACACCTCGGCTCTGCTTTTGAGTATCATTTACAGTGTATCGCAGCTAACACCTCGTGAGGACTTGAAGTTATTTCTGCCATCTCATAAAAGATTGTAATGCAAGGAAATTGAGATTTTAAATATTATTTTTAAATAGTAGAAATACAGAACAAAATGTCTTCACATTTTAAGTGTTTAAACAGAATCCAAGTGACCACAGACTGGGAATGTGAGCCTCCCTCTCTCCCTGAGTAACTCACAACTATCCAACTCCTCCCTAGCAAGGCAGCAGCTCGCTGGTGGCTGCCTGCCTGTGCCCAGCAAGTCTCATTCAGAGACACTATACACTCTCCACCATGTCTCTCGGTTCCCAAGCATTCCTGCATCCCACCACTGAGCTTGATACATCACAGATGCTCAGCAAATAGGCCTGGGATGGGTGGATGCATAGATGGATTGATGGATGGATGGATGGATGGATGGATAGATGGATGGATGGATGGAAGAAAGGAAAGGTGGGTGGGTGAGTAGATGGATGGATGGTGGATGAGTGGATGGATGGGAGAATAGATGGTAGGAAGGAAGGGTAGGTGGGTGTGTAGGTAGATAGATGGATGATGGGTACATAGATGGATGGTGAGTAGATGGGTGGTTAGATGAATGGATGTTAGGTATGTAGATGGATGGTGGGGGGTAAATGGATGAATAGATAGAAAAAAAAGAAGATAGGGTGGGTAGGTGGTGTGTAGGTAGATGGATAATAGGGGGAAGGATGGATGGATGGTGGGTATTTTCAGTTTGGTAAACTGAGATTCAACCACTGAAAAAAGTAAGCTGGCTTTTCATCCATTTCTCTCAAGCAAGCACAATAGGACGCTTTCAGAGAGAACTTTAAAGGCTTCCAGGAGTCATTTGGGCAAATCATATTAGTAATTCAAGCGTGCCAAACACAAACAAGTTTCACGGTGGAGCCACTATACCTAACCCAAGAGAAATTCTGATGGAGAATGTTTGATAGCGTTTCTTTAGAGATTAAAAACTATCAAAGCCATAAAACTCACATGGAAGGAGTCTTAATTGTTTGATAGAACTTCCCCGAATTTGAAAAAGCACACACTGATGGAGATTCGTCTTCATTCTAGATCTGACACATAACTGAAAACCTATAGTTATATTGATGGGACTGAAGAGCCCCCTACTGGCCGCTGAAGTCAACTATCCTGTGACAACTTCTGAAAAGTTCAATTATGAATTAATTACATCTAATTGCCCATGACCTCAAACTATCTGTGGGTAATTTAAATGAAGGCTTATCATTGCTAAATGAAAATTAAAAAAGCAAAGGATACCATTTTTCATTAACAAATTGGCAGAGAGTTTTTTATTGTTAATACTCGTTAAGGAGAGGAGTGTGGAAAAACAAATTCACTTATCGACGGCTGAAGAAAGTGCAAGCAGAGAATCTCTGTGAGGGCAGGTTGACACAGTGGCCGAAAAAAAGGATAACATAAGCCCTGAGGTCCAACCGCCGCGGGTCTGGCCTCGATCTAAGGGAATGACCCGTCACGGGCCCCCAAAGCTCATCGAAGCGCTGTTTGATTTCGTGAGAAGGCAGAAACCTTCCAAATGTTCAAACTCAGAAGGTTAGATCAATAAATTATGGGATATCACGCTAAAATGATATTGGAGAAATAAATTTCATGCTGCATAAACCAGAATGTAAAGCAGCGTATAAGGAATGATCTCATTTTGGCAAATCTGGGTGTCGAAGATGGTCTGTAAAGACGGGAACTGTTTGACAATTCACTCGTATGGAGGAAGCAAAGGGTGTTGTTTATGTGTCTGAATACGTATTCTGAAAATTGTGCTCATGAGTACTGCTTGACATGTACATGACAGTAAGGAAGGGCCAAATTTCCAGGAATTTCCATGTTTTCGAAGCTTGGCCCATCGCCTTTTGTGTCTGCGAACATCCCTTGTCTCACAGATGCCCAGCCTGGGCCAGCAGCCAATCTTCCCTCCTGCTCCCTGGGGAAGGACAGCAGCCGCTCTCCCTCCAAGGCCATCCTCTGCTGACCTCCCTCCCATCCCACACCACCTCAGGTCTCTGGGCTCCCCACGCTTCTAAAAGAATGCTCCCTGCCTCAGTTTCTGACCCTTTCACCCTTCAGCCCCATCACCTGGCTTCTGTCCCCTCCACACCCCACCAAGGCCACCAGTGACCTCCAGGTGACCAGCCCCGGCTACCGTTGCCCACTCTCTTCCTGCACAGCTGGCTCCCCTGGGCTGTGGGGACAGCTCTCTCTTCTGTGCCCTTTGTTGTACCCAGTGCTGCTCTCCTGCCCCACCAGCATCTTCACCCGTAGCCCTCGCCAGGCCTCCCCCACTGCCCTCCGCTGGTGAGCCCCGCTCTCTACTCCAGTTCCCCGAGAACAGCCCCAGCAGACCCTGCGCCCTGCTCCCGTCCCCGGCACGGCTGATGACTCCCCTTCTTCGGGCTCGGTGTTTTCACACTTCATCTGCAGCCTCCATTCCCGGTCACCTGCCTGACCCACTTCTCCCTCTTTATGTCATTGGTGGTCCTCGCTGACACCCCATTTTCCTCGGGCCACCCTCACAAGCTGCCCTCCCTTCCCACGGGCTGGTCCTTGAAGGCAGGGACCCCAGTAATAGTCCCCCTGCTGGAATGAAAAGGGACAGAGGAGGAAACAGGTCAAGGGTAGTGAGATGCTTTGGAACGGGCATCTTGTCTACCATGGAGACAGGGCAGTGTGACGCCTGGTTAATAAAGGCAGACCCGGGTCTGACTCCAGGCAGACTGACTCCAACATTTCTCCAGTGTAGGGTGGGGGGTGAGGGGGCATGTTACCCCTTCTCTGCCTCAGTGACCCCATGTGTAAAGGCCGAGACACTGGGGCGAGCATGGCAAAGTAGGCGCTCAGCGAGCGAGGGAGACGTGGTGTCATGGAGATCAAGGCGCTTTGCAAATGATCATTCCTTGTACTGACCGTTATCGTCAAAGAACTCGCTGGGGAAACGTTTTCTGCTTCATTTGATAAGAACTGAGCCCTCCCAAACCACGTCACCACCAAGGTGCCCCACACAGCCCCGTGTGCCCCACAGGTGTATGGTCCTGGCAAAGCCATTCCTTCACAGGTGTGGGTGAAAAATACAGGAAGCGCGGAATTCCCCACCAGCTCCAAAGGTGCACACGAGTTCAGGGAACAATTGTTGACTTTCACATTCAGTGGAATGCCACGACCGACACAATTTTAAATAAGATGCTGGAAGTATGACCAGCACAGCTCTTCCTGCTGGGTCTGAAAACCATCCCAAGCTGATAAGACTCGTGCATTTCAAGACCGCCGATGCAACTTACTTAGAAACAGAAGGGTCCAAAGGCTTGGGGCTCCCATCTGCAGTCGCCATGGAGAAGAGTGGATTGGGGAAACGGAGACACGCAAAACCTGGAAAGGATGTCTCTCTAAAGCTCTAAAGCTTCGATTTTTAAGAGGGGATGAAAAGAATAAGATTCTGCCTTTGTCATTATAAAGTGTGTCTTTTCTAAGAAGTTGAAAACCCGGTATCTCATTTTCTTATTTTCTTTGGGGGCTCGAAGTAGGGAAGCTTTTGACTTAAAATAGCTTTCCTATTCCGCAGAACAATGCTTTCTTGGACCCGCCGTCTGTCTGCATCAAGGGAGGGGGAACGGGTCACGTTGTAAAGTCAGGGGGCCTAGGGCAAGGAACCCAGAGGTCGGACAGCTGAAGACGGTGCCCGAGAGTCTGGCAAACTCTGCAGCCAGCAGCCTGGTCTTGCCTCCTGCTTCGGCCATTTTCCAGCTGGGACAGGTCACCTCGCATGCTTCAGCCTTGGTTTCCCCATGTGTAAACCTGATTGAGCCTCGCGGTAGCTGCTTCGCAGGGCTGTGGCGTGAACAAGGGTATTAAGTGGAAGACGTGCTGAGCCCGTGCTGGGTTAGTGCTGGCCCTGACCGTGACTGTGCTGCCGTGTGCGACGCGGGTGGGCCTGGCCAGGCACACGGCTGCTTGCTAACCGCTGGTGCTCCCCGTGGTTATCACACCCCGCCGCTCCGCCTAGGAACTGGGATTACAATTTGCAATTCTGAATTCTTAATCGCTGTGGCTCTGGGTCCAAAAACTAATGCGTACCAAACAGTGGCTGGTGGGTCACGCCTCCTCTCTGAAGGTGCTGGTGAGTGTGGGATCATGAAAGCACACGGCCCAGGTGTCACACTGGCGCCAGAATCGAGTCCCGTCACCTGCATAAGCTGCTTCGCTAGGTACATAACTCTGGGGAAACAGCCGCCGTGTGCCTAGCGGCTTTTCCATCATTTATTAGATGCCCGTCTTGGTTAAAAATCACGCCAGCTGCCTTAATGAGGTTTTAGGAAACAGGAAAATAGGAGTACGTAACGTTATATTCGCTGTGGCAGGAGGTGGGCTTTTATCGGTCACAGTTTTGCACAAAGCACAGATTGTTGCACAAATGCCGGAACTTTGCTGTCGTGGGGGCGCTTTGAAGAGATTGTGAGGGGTGTGGCAGTCACTCGCAGGCGCCGGTGAGTCCCAGCCCCGTCGCGCAGCCCCGCCCGCCGCGGAGGGGCTCAGAGCCACCTTCCAGGCAGAACCTCAGCCGCAAAGGCACAGCCACACAGAGGCAAACAAATGGCGTTACGGGGGCCCTTGTGCTGAAACAGCCTTTCTCACGAAGCGCAGGTCTGAATAACCCCAGGAGCAAGTAGGCTGTAATTAAAACTTGAGACCCAGACGCCCATTGATTTTGTTGCAGCAGAAAACTGTTGGTTTATTTCAAGCCAAACTGATTCCAGGCTCCGGGTCCTAGAGCAAAATGTGCAGACCGGAAGGGTGTCCTGCCCGTAGGTGGGAGAGGAGGCCATGGTGGGGGCCCCACGCTGTGGCGCAGGAGGGCCAGTCGTGGGGTGGAGAGCCATCGGGCCCCGCCGCTAGTCAGGGACCAAGACAGAAACGCATGTCATCTCTCCTCGCAGGTGGCCCGGCAGCTCCAGCCCTCCGTGGTCTGGATCGGGGACACGGAAAAAACCTTCTACAAGAAAGTTCCCAGCACAGAAAGGATGGTAAGGGCTCCTTCAACACTTTTTCCTTTGGCCTTTTCTTTCCTCCAAGGGGACTCTCACCAGGGACTGTCTCCACTTCTCAAGGTCTTTTTTAAGGGAGGAAGAGAATGAAGGGGCCAGTCTCTCTCTGCCATATACATGACTGTATTTGAAAAAATTCAGTGGCCTGCTTTGATGAGGAATAATTTAGACCAAAAAAAAAAAAAAAAGAAAGAAAAGAAAAGAAAAGTGTGGAAGGAGGGGGTAGGGAGAGCTTTGGACCCAAACATGTGACTCAGAGGTAAGAAACAATTCAGAGAATTTTGCCGGGTTAAAGCAAATGGCACACAGAGGAGTTATTATTAGGATTTCCTATTGTTCATAATAATAAATAGCAAGGGCCTGAAATTTATGAACAAAGACCTTCTATAGAACTGCTAAGTGCCTGCATTTGTGGCCTCCAGGGAGCCGGCTTTCAACTGCTTCCTTCCTTCTTTTCTCTCCTTTAAGAGGCCCCCCTCCCCCGAACTTCCCCCCACAAATCACCAGCAAATTTCCCACAAGTTAAAAAAAATTTGCAGATACACATAATTGTTATTCCACATCAATTTGCACCAAAGCAAATAGTGGTTAACTGTGAATTTCTGATTAAATTCATAAGGATTTTAATCACTTTCGATCCTTATGTATTATACATCATTTTTAGCAGGTAGAGCTGATTTGGATAAAGAATGGAAGCTCAATCTTTTCTTCCCCCCAAATGAGCCTTGATTGCCCTGTCATTTTTAGAAGCTGTTAAAGAGATCTCATTCATGGTTTACCGGAGTCTGGGAGCTAGCCCCCTCTGCTGGCCATGCGGCTACATTGACGAAAGTCCCCACCTACGAACGCGGAGGACAGGAATTAACTAGGAGCCAGATCAGAGATCTAAAGACACTGCAGGGTGTGTGAGCCAAGGGGTCACACACCCGACATCATCAGAAACCCTGTCTTGATAAGGAGCAAGTGGGACATCAGCCTGGAGAGTAGGAGACGTGGGCTCTGGGCTCGCCCTGACGTTCATCTTAGCTGGCTCTGTGTCTGGGAGCAAGTAACTTAACCTCTCTGAGCATCCAATTCCATACCTGCTTAATTAAAGGGTTCCAGAGAACACCGCCTCTGGGTTCATGAGGCCCCCTTGCACTCCCTGCCATGACCCCCTCGGGCGGTGGCCTTGCTATGAGCAGTGACAGCCATCGGCTCATCTGCACCCTGAGTCTGTGGGGACGGGGCGAAGGTGCAATGCTCGGAGAGAGAGCCGGAGGGGCCCTGGGGGGCGGGGGGGGCTAGCGGCGGGAGATGAAACACGGGCTCCGCAGACGCATCCCGTGTGCCAGGCCGGAGGGACGAGACGCCGGGGTCCAGACCTCCCTCTCTCTCGCCTGGAACTGCCCTCCTGTTGCTGAGCCCCAGGGGTTCGCACGAGCTGCACTTCCCACAAACACGGCCACCGACTAGCCTGATGCCAGTGGGAAACGAAGCCCTTTGGTAGCAGAGTCTTTGCAGCGGACAAATCGACCTTAATTCTGTCCAGCTCTGCGTTCGAAGAGTCCGCCGTCTGTCAGGGGAATTAACTGCACCCGAGAGCGCGGATCGAGCCCTCAGATAACTCCCAGGGCGCCTGACAGAGAAGAAGCAGGACGTCCCCACCCCCGGCGTCGGAGACGTCCCCACCGCCGGGCGTCGGAGCCAGACAGCGGAGGGGACCTGCAGGTCCCACCCCCACGCGGGACCCGCTCACCCCCACGTCCTGGGCCCGCCCCGCTGCTGCCCCCACTGCCGTGCTGGAAATCTGGGCCCACGGCTGGTCCTGCTGTCCTCTGCTTCCCCCGCACGCGGACACTGACTTCACGCCCAAGGGTCTCGGCCACCAGGGTCCGGAGCCGCCTCGAGCGTTGGCCGCCTGCCTGCTGAAGGTGACCGCTGAAAGCCAAGCCACCGTGGCAGCTGCATCCACGGGGGCCAGGAACCCAGAGGCAGCCCGACCAGCTTCTCCTCGGCGCCATTGGTCCCTCGGCCGAGCCGGGGACACCCAGCAGCCTTCCTTCCACCTTGGTCCCGCCTCTGTCCCAGACGCTCCTCAGTCCCAAAGGCACCGAGGCACAGAGAGGAACGTCGGCCTGCAAAGCAACGGGGGGCTGCCTCGCCCACGCCCCCAAGCACAGCACAAACAGCACCCCAGCTCTCCACTTCCTGGATCTGAGGGATTCCAGAAAATCCCCCTCAATGTGACTGCTCCTCCTCGATGCCTCAGCCTTTAGGGAAAGGCTCCCCGGGTGGTGAAGTGCATGAGGGTCACCCTGTTGTCAGCAGCAATGCAAGGAAGGGGTCCAGACAGGCCGCGATGGCTACTGAGCTTGGCTCTGCACGGGGAACCCAGGGCTCCCTGGCACGGGGACCCCAGACCTAACACGTGAGACAGCTGCGAACAGGAAGAAGAGGTTCCCAGGGGCACCACTCCTCTGTCGGGGAAGCTCCCAGAAGGAGGTTGCCTCCCCCTGTTTCGCACAAGAGAACAGAGGCTCCAGAAGAGCCACAGCAGGTTGGGGGCGGCGCTGGGACCCAGAAGCAGGCGTGTCTGAATGTAGCGGCGACACCACTGAGTACCCATTGTGCCAACCTCCTGCTGCTTCATCTACGCCCACCTCTACCTGCCACACCTCGCCGACCCCCTGGACCACAGCCTGAAAACGGCCCGGGGGGCCCTGCTCCGGAATTCCCACGCTCCTGACCGCACCCCTGTCCCCTGCCGTCGTCCTCACCGCCCTGAGAAGCCCTTCCACCTCCAGACTCTCAGGAGCGTCCCAGCTCCCGGGATGCACCCCCACCCCCCGCCGCCTTCACAAAGCCCCCTTCCCCTCTCCCCCTCCCGCGGCGAAGGCGGTAAAGAATGAGGCAAGACAGGCTGCAGCTGCATTTTCTGCACCATTAGCCTTCGTCACTTGGTCCAGCGGGCGCCTTGTCGACTCGGCGACAGGCCTCCATGAGGGAACCTCTTGCTTTGCGGGCGCTCTGCCGCGCGATTTTGCGGAGCAGACTGCAGCAACGCAAGTGGAAATTGCTCTGTGGATGCGACTAAGCAATAATTTGAAGTCACCCGCAATAACGCAGTGGTGGGGGGGCCGGCGGGACCGGCCGCGGAGGCGGTGGCTGCCGAGGTTGCCAGGTGACTGTGGGGATGTTGGCCGGTGTGATGGATGAGCACCAGGGTCTCGTGCATAATGGACAAGCCTCTGAACCGGAACAGGGGTGGCCCGGGTGCAGGGGAGTGCTGATGGAACGGACTTGCCTTTCATTTTCGTCCCCTGCTAATGGGACAACCCCTCCCCATCAGCAAGGATGTCACTTTGGATGCAGCCCAGGAACAACATTTGTTATCCAAACAGGCTAATTAAGTTCAGATGTCCCTGCCATTTCAGGGCACGCAGGTGACAATATCATCTGCCTCGGAACAGGCAGACGGCACTGCCATCACCATGGCAACTAGGCTTCTGGGGATGGGCTCGGACCACACAAGCATGTCTCTCCCCAC